>OX402561.1:2907784-4107784 GCA_948098915.1 Lampropteryx suffumata | reverse complement strand
GAATGAGGAAATCCGACGGCACCGTGGTACCGAGAGACTTGAGATCTATGCTTAGCCTGGGTAGCTCGAACCCTGTAGACTGTAGAATGATTTTATAATTCATAGTATTATAAATATAATGAATAGTCATCATTCATAATTTATTTATTTTGGAACATGTTGCTATGTTTGCAATGCTACCATTTGGAAAATTGTGTAGGTACTTACAATCTTTTCTAATCAACTATGTCATTTAATTAATTCAGATTATCTCTACATAGTATAAAACAAAGTAGCTTCCCGCTTATTGTCTGTCCCTATGTATGCTTAGATCTTTAAAACTACGAAACGGATTTTAATGCGGTTTTTTGAATAGATAAAATATAAATAATAGAGTGATTAAAGAGGAAGGTTTATATTTTAAGTATAATACATGCATAATATAGTAGAGAAACACTGATAATTTAAGAGGTTTCTAATGTGATGTCGCAAATGAACACATTTTTTTGAGCTTATATTGCAAACGCTGGCTGAACCATTCTGTAGTATATTTAGTATCAGCATTACACCCGCGCGAAGCCGGGGCGGGTTGCTAGTATATTATAAAACATTTAACTTGTAACCAGAACTTGCGTTCCTTAATAAATTGATTTAATGGTATTTTTTTATATAGAATTATAGGCTTTCCCTCATATTACATAGGTACTATTTATGTAATAAAGTGCATATACACGTTCTTGGAACTATGGGCAAAACAATTTTCCCAAGAATAGACATACTTAATTCATATATGGATATAGAAAACTCTTGTTTGACATTTACATATTTTGTGTAAGAGAAAGTTCATATTATTTACAAATTATTTGTTTCTGTTCTCGGGAGAAAGTTTAATAATCGGCATGCTACTGTGGTGCTGGTGTAGATTGCTATAGCAGTTCAACTGCAGTTAGCAGTATGATAGGCTGCCAGAAATTTTTAACTCCTTTTTCCTAATCAATTAATGGCAATCTTTTTTAATATATTACCCACGCTCTTGGAACTCTTCCGTTCATTATATTCTTAAAAACATAAAATTTTAATTTCTTGGATCGAGTTGTGTTCGTGTTACTTTCTTGTTCCGCTCGTACGGACCATATTCAGGTAGGACAAATAAATCTAATCGAATTTGCATTGACTGCGTTTACCGAAGGCTTCGGACTGCACGTTTTTAATGGACGTCGGACAATTGGATCGAGTCCGATGAAGTAACCCGTATGTAAAACAAATCGAATTTATTTTTGTACTGTGAAATGGAATTGTTTAATCGATGCTGGGTTTTGGAGGCCTTTATAGATGATCTATGAAACCGACTAAACTTTAATCGTTTAATTCAGTATATATTTTATTGCTACCTATTAATTGGTGCGGGCGCTGAAGGTAAATTGTAAAATCATGCGAGTGCTGCATAGCGATGGTACGGCATAGCATATTTCGGGGCGAAAAAAACTAAGGTGAAGTCATACCCTGATGAAAATTCTCAAGATGAATCGAAAGCGTCGCCGAAGTGCGTTTGACAAAAACCCGTATTTTTCAAAAACTCAATGTTAATATAAAAATTTTGATCGTACTATTGTAGAAAAGGTCTTCGGACTATATTCGAAGCTTAATTGACTACTAAATCTTTCAGCCCTGCATTTAATAACAAAACCAGATTACTGCCTGTTGAAGCTGAAACGCTCAAAAGAAACAGCACAGGTTCCTGTAATAGGCGATTATGGAAATAACTTGATTCAAAACCGGAGCGACCTGAATAATCCCGATTTGGAATTCGAGCGCGCTCTTGGAACGAAACTATTAAAACCGAGTTAGGGCAAGGTCGGGGGTAGCGGGGAAAGGGCAGTCTTGGATCAAACTTGAAAAAGATGACACGTATAAATGATCAATGACAATAAGTACTACTTTTGTATGAGTCTCACAAATTCTGACGATGGAGGTCATGGACAGTTTTCCACTCACCACAGCGGTGTTAACTCACTTGTGCCGGCCGGGATAGCAAGCGGTGCTGGAATTATGAAATCGGGGACCATGCAAAAATAGTTATTGGGGTTTATTTTCAACTTTTCAAACAGATATGTTCCTTCTAAGTATTTTACTTTTAAAATTGAATTAATCTAAAATTTGACTTATATGCGTTGAATATATTTATGTCCTAGATGGTAAATTACAATTTAAAACGACCGCTGTAGTGCAGTAGGTGAAGGCCCGCCTGAGACGCAGGAGGTTGCGGGTTCGGTTCACGCCACGGGACAAACGTTTGTATCATCATCATCATATCAGCCTCTAGAAGTCCACCGCTGAACATAGGCCTCCCTATGCTGAACGTTTGTATGATCTGCAAATATTCGTCTCGGCTCTAGATGTTTTTCTATGTATGTATATACAAAAAGATATTATAAGTAGTGGGTATATTAGTCAGGCGATTCCCATAACACAAGCTCTGCTTACTTTGAGGCTAGATGTTGCCGTGTGAAATGTCCAGCATTATTTATCTAAGATATATAACAAACAAGCTGTACCCGGCATGCGTTGCAATGCCACAAATTTCTCACCGTTTAAACCTTCCCTGGACTACGACAAACATTTCAACACCAAAATTAGCTAAATCGGTCCAGCGTTCTCGAGTTTTAGCGAGATTAACGAACAGCAATTGATTTTTATTATATAGATAGATATAGATAAATACGACAGCTTCACGAGACTATTTTTAATTAGAGTCGAACCTGCAACCTACAGCACAGACCTACTACCAACTCACTTGACAGGCCAGTCAAAATGTTCTCACAGCTATCATACTACCCTAAGTGATTGTGGCTGCGTTTTTTCTGATTATATGATTGTATCGTTGGATGGCATATTTATTATACGAAACATTCTTCTACTCTTGCAATTGATTAACAATATATCGGGATAATAATCGTTCAAATCCCTAGATCGCTTTTTTAGAACTCGACTTTTTTAGAACGATGGAAGTACTGACATTACTTTTGACTTTCGACTAAATTCAACGACATTATCGTTTCGATATATCGAGTAGCCCAAGTGAGTGCTTAGTTTTTGAAGTGATAAACCGCTTCGTTACGTAACGCGTTACGGCGCCAGTCTGTCTGGCTTCCCTTTCTCTCACGCATACGGCAGCGGTAGGCAGGCTTCTCCTCTCTCACTGTAGGCCACAGTGCTAGTTGGATTAGTTTAAGTTATCACTTCTGTCGGGCGTCCCGAGACGCACACGTTTTTTTAAATGTTTTTTTAATGTTATTATATCTTTTTACCATATTCATCTACTTATTAATTTATTAACTTATTATGATCGGACGTCACTGATTATAACATAAACATATTTATGATAAGTACCTATGTATTTGTGATGTCACCCTATAACACAAGCCCTGACTGAAAACCAGCATTGCTTTACATGGTATCCTATACCATGTAAGGCAATATCACCATTCGTTCAGGATCTGTTTGGCTGCCCACGCGCGCGGACTAGCTGGACCAATGAATGGCCCTCCCCAAGTAGTTCCCTAAGTAGGGGATATGTAATTTATTATGTTTGTTTGTTTATAGGTTCCTTTAATTATACCTATCTTCACTGTAAACAATTTATATTAATTTAGGTTATCATTGTACCTGTCTACCGTTTTGTTTTGTGCTGTCAAATAAACACTATTCATTCTTTTCTTTCTTTAGACGCTCTGAGGGCCTAGATACTCATGAAGTGGTAATATCGGGACAATAATCGTGCAAAACCCTACTCTTACCTACATAGTTTCGACTCGTTTCAAACTATAAAATGACTGTATTTTTATTTGACAATCGATATCGTAATCCTCCACAGCAGTAGATACTTATTTAGAAGATAATTTGAATTTGGCAACAAAACAACTGTAAATTCGACTAAACTCGACGAATATTTTGACGATATTATCGTTCCGATATATCGAGTTTGCAGAGTAGACATTTACATTACCTACATTTATAACTGACACTGAGTATTACAAAGTTAGCCTTCAGTTTTTATAGTCCGACGTTATTCAAGAATAGGTATGTATGTTCTCACTAAGTAGGTCAGCTTCGGGCGTCGTAAAAATTGAAATATCCTTGTCAAAGCTGTGAACTAAATGATTGATCTTTGAAATTGGGTCAATGTATTTCTTATTCATCAAATTGTGAACCGTTTGGGGCAAAAAATCCATGAAGTAGAAATCAATTATGAAAGTTATTTAGTAGATACCTATCGTTTTTACTTTACCTGAAGCCTTAGCTCTATAATTTTTGAGGCTTTTTAATCGACTTCTCATTTCGGAGGCTCTCATTTCGGTTGGATTATTAATAGATATTATATATATTTATTTTTATTTATATTTGATACAGTAGTTTGGTTTTTGAATCAAAGAAGCTAAAAAAAAATTGTCATCTATGTAAACGAAAATTCGATATTACCTACTTATAATAATTATTATTATTTTCTGACCTTAAAATTGTTTTGAATTGTGAACTGACATTTTAAATTTTATGTATCAATTAAATAAATTGTACGCCAAACATGGCAGAATACATTGTAACTTGACCAAGTGCACACTAAACCACCATATACCACATTTATTTCATACAATAAATTTTTACTTTACTTTGCTTTGCTTTAATGTGACTTTCCAGTAGTGTTTACAAATTTCGAAAAATGATAATGTAGGTGCTAAAAAGCATAAAATAAAAGACTTCAAAATAAGTAGGTTCTAAATTCTCAATTGGGTTGTATTTTTATGGGCTCAAATTTAATTCTATGAAGTCGGTTTACTTTTTAACACGCTTTTATTAGCTTGGTATGTATGCATCTATCTATTTATTTATCTCTATCTATGTAACGGAATCTTTGAAGGTGATTTTCACCCCCTTCAAAACGTCGGATTAATTTAAAACTTTGTTAATTTTTAAAACGTAATTATTCAATGTTATATTCACTATAAAACTCATTATAGCTAGATAATAAAAATATAATAAGTACAAGCATGCATATACGTCTAGCTGCAAGCGTCTGATTGAATTACAAACAAACATTATAACATCAACACTGACATTTTGGTACTTTAATTTAGGTGCTTACTTAAATACCTCTGTGGCACAGTAGGCCATGGCTCGACTGATACGCAAAAGGTTGCGGGATCGCCGCGTGACTAATGTTTGTATGTTCTGTAAGTAATTGTATCGGGTCTGGGTGTTTTTATGTATAATAATGTATGTATTTACATTAAAAAAAATATTGGTTGTCTGTAAAGTCGGTTTACGGACGCTAGTTTAACGTGACAACGTCATAACAAAACATTGATGAAATGATTGCATACTTTTATGATTTTTTTTTATCAAACTTTTTATCTATCATCAATTATATTAACGACCTCTGTGGCGCAGTGGGCTAAGGTCCGGCTGAGACGCAGAAGGTTGCGGGTTCGATTCCCACCGCGAGACAAATGTTTGTATGATCTGCAAGTATTTGTCTCGGGTCTGGGTGTTTCTATATATAATACGTATGTATTAAAAAAAAGTATATAAGTAGTATATCAGTTATGTCATAGCTTGTGATGGGTCATGTTTGTACCCATCACAAGCTATGCTTACTTTGGGGCCAGATGATGGTATGTGAAATGTCCAGGATTATTTATTTATTTATTATATGAATCATCATAATGTTTTACTCAATTGTAACATAACCTATACTGCACTCGCCGACCGATGCTACTTTTTACTTTGAGTTCTCGCTCCGATGGTAACGTAAATGAGCGTAACGTTACAATGAGTCATCCTTTTTCGTGCGTGCACCCGGCGTTCATCGGTTTATTAGACGTTGTCACGTCATAAAATAAGTAAGTACATATATCAGTCATGTGGTAACACAAGCTTTGCTTATTTTAGGGCTAGATGATGCTGTGAAAATTTCCGGCATTATTTATTTATTATTACAAACGCTATAAACTTAACAAAGTTCATACAAAAAGTTAAGACCAAACGGGTTTCTTGCCGGATTTACCTTGAACAGGGGATAGGAAGAACCGGCATCTAGATTCACCTAGTATATATAAGATGACAGACGATTCAAAATGGTCTTTGTGATTTTATTGAATAACATTTTTTAACGTCTTAGTTCCCAAGAAAGAAATAAGGGATAAAAGCATGAAGTTATTTATGGAACATTAAAATATTCTACAATACAATCTTCGTCATTATCATTATTTGAAAGTAACATTTCGAGTACCCAGAAATGTTACAAAAGACGCCAAGCAACAGAAGCAAGTTCTTTTTAATTTAATTCCTCCAAAATTCCTTCTTCCACTCGGATTAAAATTGTAACTCAATTTCCTTTATTGAATGCCAAAACGAAATAAGGTCCAAATTAGGTATGTCGTCACGAATCTTACAATAGAATTCGGTTCTCGAAAACGACTTATTGGGGCTTCGAGCTAATTGAATTTGAGGGCATAATAAAGAACGTTGGAGCGTTTAGTTCCAATTAAATAACCGGAGCTTACAGACGATAGGGGACTATTTTTTTACAATTAAGGTGGCTCTTTGAAAGTGGCATTTAAAAATAATACGGTTAAGTCCAAAAGTCACGTCTGTGAAGGTACTTTACCTACACCTACCGACTTTATTCACTATCATTTGGTTGTTTTACTATTGGTTACAATTAATAGGTCACTCTACCGTTAAATATAAATTCTTATATGAACTGCATGTATTTGTCTGGGGTCTGGGTGTGTTTCTATGTATTTATAAAAAAAAGTGTATAAGTCATCCACATCATTCCACACATTCCACATCATTCATGTGGTACCCACAAGCTCGGCTTACTTTGGGGCCATATGATGCTGTGTGAAATTTAAGGCATTATTTATTTGTTTCTCATGTAGCATAGAACGACTAGCTGTATAATTCATTTTTAGACATGAAAAAATGTTTGATGAATCTATATAATTAATACGTGAAGCAAAACGCTGTACCCCTTTTTACGAAAATTGCTCGGACGGAGGAGTATGAAATTTGGCACTTATAGTTTATAAAAAGAAGGAGTGCAGAATGCTAATATTTTTCGTAAATTATGTACAAAAATACATTAATTATTAATTAATTATGGTCGAATTTCGGCCAGTGGGTGACCACTAGTTTTTATAATTCAATAAAATACTCCAAGGAATCTATTTCTATATATGAATATAACTAGCTGGTGCCCGCGACTTCGTCTACGCAGGATTAGTACTTCGTACTTCGTACGTTTATAGGTAATATTAAGGATTTATTGTATAGCAAAAATAGATTCTCAACCAGGAGGATTGCCTAATTTTACCTACGTTACTGCCTCGTCCTATTACTGTCCCGTAAAATAAAATCAAACAATTCAGAAGCAATTCACGAACACGTTTTCTATCAGACAGGCAACATCCAACAATTAAATGTACGTCCGTCCATCACAAGCCGATTTACCATCCTCCGTCAATTCGTGCACACGTGACCGATTTTTCTTTTCCGTGTTTTTTCGCTTCGGAAATCGGATGAATTAGTCCCCTATCGGTTTCTAAGCCTCTTATTTAAGGTTCGTCAAAGGTTAACACGAAATTTTAAAAAATGCTATTTAAAATATTTTCATATTGCTTCAGTAATTAACTGTTAATTATTGTTAATCGTGTTCGAAAAGTCAGGAAATCAATTATAAAGTAACGCGATAAGTATCCATCTTCTTTACCTCCTTACGTGATATTGGTTATTTCAAACCAGTGTGGTGAAAGGATTATAGTGCATCTTAAAAGCTCCTTTCGTGCGCTTGGCACGTCTTCGAAATTTTTAGATTCTACAACATGCCGGTTTCTACACGATGTTTTCTTTCACCGTTTGTCTAGTAATGTATAATATAAATGTTTATCTTAAATAGTTCTACAAAAAAGTTGCGACAGCATGTATCTATGTTTAAACCATTTTCGCCAAAATAGTGAACCATATATATAGAATAAAAATTGATAATTTATTTCTAATGCACATTTGGTAGTAACAAATTGATTGCTTTCACACTACATCATTTGGACAAATAATTTTAATAGTTACGACGATGACCAACCGAGTGCGCGATACTATGGTGCGGTCCGGCGGCTGGCGAATGGGGCGGGCGGTCGGACGCACTGCGGGCGAGGTGATAGATAGATAGTACCGTGTAGAAGAAAATAAGCTACCCGAAGTACTAATCCTGAGCAAACGCAGTCGCGGGGACCAGCTAGTAAAAATATAAATATACAAAGTTTGTGGACAATTCACACGGTACCATCTAGTCTCTAGCCTTAAATTAAGCATACTAGAGGGATTAATCAAGATCCACTTGTCGTTGGTGTTTACGCTTGCGGAAAGATCAATTTCAATTCAATTCTAAGTTAATAGCCTTTGTGAAACGGACCACAATTTCACCAATGTCACGTTTTATGTTTGTCCTTTACACGAAGGAGGATGTATTTGTAGAAGCGACAGGTGATCGGAAATTTTATGACAAATGTGAAATACAATACCATGTGAAAACAAAAAAACAAATCTTCGCTAACTATGATACCTACATAATACATAACAAAATAATATATTTAATAATAATACCGTATGTACTTAATAAAATACAGTGAATTTAAGATTACAGTTTTATTTTATACTTATCTGTATATTTTAAACATTTAAAACTATCATGGTTTTGAACATAATTTTCCATACAAATGGATCGTCTTTTTCTTCTTCTTCTTATTTTGTTGCGTCTGCGACTTTATTTGTCACAATTCTGCCAGTGTCCGTGTCTTGTTAGTGTCATAAAAAAGGATGGAGATGTTGGTAAATGAAAATATGGTCAGCAACTTTCAGGGGAGAGTCGACCAAAACACTTTAGTAACCAAACAGATTTTTCTAAAACACAAAACTAAACTATGTACAGCACAATTTTAACATTACATATACAACTATGATAAATAAACATAAAAAGATAAACACTAAAGAACAACTAATTATGATTATACAATTACAATTTTATTTTATTTACGGTAATAAATTTACACAAACTATAAATTACTTTAGGGGAGAAGGTACAGTATAATATATTTTTCAAAGAAGTAGGACGGGGGATTTCAGGAGGAAGAAGATAATATAAAAACGTCGCAACTTTGGGCAGTCGAAGAATATGTGTTTCACGTTTCCTTCATCTAGACCACATTCACACATTGAGTGATCCCTGATCCTTAGTTTGGCTAAAAAGACAGGAGTGCATGCATGTCCTAGTCTAAGACGACAAACACTTGAAGAGGTGACTTTATTTGCATAACGAAATTTAAAAAACCACGGGACACGGGGTATATCCGGTTGGATGTCTGCATAATGTTTGCCTTTAATGGTTTTGGAGGTGTTCCAGATATTGGTCCAAGACTCTTGGAGGTCTGATATAGGGAGCAAACAAAGGTCATGCGAATAAGTTTTTATGTGCTCTCGGGTGCCTATCTGCTGCTTCATTACCAGGAATCCCAGAATGGCTCGGTATCCAAGAGAGGATTATATTGATGCCAGTATTATGACATTCATACAACAGCTCCTTAATTTTAAGAATCGAAGGAAAGCGCGAGATAGAGCGAAAAGGATTGGAGAGTATAGATTGGAGACTGCTTTTAGAGTCAGAAAATATGATAGAGTTATTCAAATGATGGGATTTTACAAATTTTAAAGCTTCTAGAAGAGCTATAATTCACCTGTAAACACTGATGTGGAAGAAGGGCGTTTAAAACTTAAGTTTATGTTGGAAAAAGGAATCCATACTCCAGCATCAGCAATACAATCAGACGAAAGTTTAGATGCATCGGTAAAAATTGAGTGCCATCCATTAAATTTGTAGTTAATTTGTTCGTAAAACTTCTCACGGGCATGGGGGGATTCCTTGTCTATTCCAAAGGATAACATAATATTCGGTTTAAAAACTAAAGCTTCATAGGCAGTTAGATATAGAGGGTTCATTGGAAACTGAGTAACAGGGTGTGGGAGGAAAGAAAATTTCAAGAAGCTGCGAATTAGACAGGGATACTTACATGGGTTACTGGAATCCAATAAGTCACGTAGCCGATATAATTTTGGGAGAAGAGGGTGGTTTGAATTTTGAATTAATTTGTAAAAGAACCTATCAGAAAGAAATTGTCTACGCAAATTTAAAGGAGGGTCATTACATTCTACTTGCATAGCATTTATGGGGGACGATTTCATAGCTCCAAGAATTATGCGTAAACATTTTGATTGAATCTTATCTAACTTATCCAAACCACATTTGTTGGAAAGGTTGAGAAGAAATGCTCCATAATCAAGATGGCTCCTTATAATAGCGTTATATAAGAGCTTTTGGGTATAGGGATGAGCTCCCCCCCAAACTCCAGAAAGCGAACGAAAATTATTAATATTCTTTTCACATTTTTGAGCTATCCGATCAAAGTGACATACACCTGACATTCTAGAATCTAAGGTAATGCCTAAAAATTTTACACTGTTTGACTGAGGAATAATTTTCTGGCCTAATTGAAAAATATAAATAATTGAATAGATGGAATGAATCTCTTTTTGGAAAAAACTACTAATGAGCTTTTGGAAGCTGAAAGGGATCATACCGTGTTCAAGAAGCCAGTTTTCAAGGTATGATAGTGCAGAATTAAGACAGTTGTTTGCCTCCTCTGAAGACACAAACGGCAAATAGAGGGCTAAATCGTCAGCATATTGCAAAACCTCGCAGAAAGAATTCACAGATAGTACAAGATCATAGGTATACAGGCTATAAAGTAATGGGCTCAGTGCGGAACCCTGGGGTAAACCTTTTCAGACTGTTCTGGGAGATAGCAGGCCATGTTGAGACTTAATAACAACAGATCTCTCCATTAACAAATTAAAAATAAAACGAATCAACTTCTCAGGGATTCTTAGCTGAATAAGCTTATTCCTGAGAATTGGGAGCAGCACGTTATCGTCAGCTGACGCTATGACGAGAAAAACTCCCGCTAGGGATTTTTTCTCTTTAAATGCAATGTGAATATCTGTTATTAGGAGGCTGAGGTTGTCGGAAGCACTCATGCCCTTCCTAAACCCGAATTTGGATTTCGCAAGAATAGCTTTACTCTCAACTAACCACTCTAACCGATTTTTGATAAGATGTTCCATGATTTTAGCCTTAACAGATGACAATGCTATTGGCCTACGACTGTTGGGGTCGGAGGAATCTTTACCAGGCTTTAATTGGATTGGAATTATTATTTGAGTTTTCCACTAATCGGGAACAATCCCTTTTTCAAAAAATGAGTTTACGAGTTCTAAATATATTTTATGGGTTTTTTCAGAAGACTTTGTTATAAATGAATAAGGTATTCCGTCAATGCCGGGAGCTGAGTCAGTCAGTCCATCAAGGACAAGAGTTAATTCATGAAATGTAAAAGGGCCATCATAGCAATTATGAGAAGGAAGGACACAAGGAAGAGAGGGGAAGGAATTTACAGAAGGGACAGAGGAGGGTGCAAGTTTAAACCAGAATCTAGAAACCGGGTTCCAGACTTCAACCATGTCTCCGAGACGGCAATGACTGACGGGTGAAACTTGGAAATTAAGTAGATCATTTCATGTTTTTTGGATCGAATACTCTGGGTGTTCCACTGAAGTAGAACGATTTGATCCATTATTAGTGGATTAAGAGACTAATTGAGATAGTTTGGAGGCAACGTTGGACGGTATGGGGAGTGGATTAGTGAGGGTAATATTTATAATTAAAGTTAATAAGGTTTCTAACATTGTTTCAGATTGGGATACTGTTTCTAGGGATTGGCTTATAGCACAACCATTTGAAATTTGTGATGACGGATTAGATATTAATTCACTGTGGGCAACCCTATCATAGGATTTACCCAAAGGTCTCGTATGTGGAGAGGCATAAACAGTTTTGAAATATGAGCGAGTAGGGTGGGGGAGCTGGGAACTTATAGATGAGCGATTCTGAGAGAAAGAAATTGGGTTCTCTTGAGCAACTTCAGAGAACAATCGTGACAATTGTGGAAACTGAGAAGCGGCTTCTTCGTATGATATGCTGTTTTGTGCCATAACTGCCTTAATAGACGTTTGTCTTTTGAATTCTGGGCAGTTTTTGCTGGTGGCAAAGTGCCGACCAGAGCAGTGGAGACATGTAGCATTATTTTCAAGGATTGCAGTGTGCAGTGTGTTTCTTGGAGCATCTGAAGCACCTAGGCTTTGATCTGCATTGGACTTTAGTGTGACCATACCTGCAACAGATGTGACACTGAATTGTCGGGTACTGGTAAAGTTCAACCGGTAGCGATGTATAAAACAAAAATACTTTCGTAGGAAGGGATTGACCTTGGAAAGTAACCACCACAGTTTGGGTAGGAACCCAGGTGAACTTGCCTTCTTCTACATTTTTTCTACTGAGGCGACGAGCCTTTATTACAATTCCACAACCTGCAGGTCGAACAAGAGCATCTGCGAATTCTTCCATAGATAAATCTGTGGGGACTTGCCTAACTAGGCCCATTCTGGTAACATTAAAAGTAGGTATATTTTCTAAATACTTACACATTGGTAATATTGGGGATCCAAATAAAAATTGTTTGCGTCTTCTGCACTTACAAACTCAACAGATATTTTGTTGCGTCCTACGCGTTTTACGCCATCAGCGATAATGTTTTGGAATTTGTGGGTAGACAAGAACTGACCCCAGAGAATCACTTACTGACTGGGCCCCAGAGAATCACTTAGAGATAAGTTTAAAGAAATTAATATTATGACAGTGCCTTGTCAGTATATATACGAAAATTTAATGTATGTGCACAAAAATGTTCATTTATTCAAAAAAAATTGCGATAATCATAGTATTAACACTAGAAATAAAGATAAACTCGCTGTTCCCACTGTTAGGCTCGCTAAAGTTAATAAGTCTTTTATAGGGCAATGTGTACGCTTCTATAACAAGGTCCCAAGCGACGTGTTAGATTTGTCGATTGGCAAATTTAAAAACGTAATTAAACATAAACTGTCTATTAAAGCATATTATAAAATATCTGATTATTTAGAAGACAAAAAAGCTTGGGATGAATCTGCTTCAACTCGACTCGGCATCCGTAACAAAATTGTCAAGGATCATACAAAAAAGTGTTAAGACCAGACAAGTTTCTTGCCGGATTCTTCTTGAACTGGGGTTAGGAGGAACCGGCACCTAGATTCACTAGCATGTAAGAAGACGATTCAAAGTGGTCCTTGTGATTGTAATGAATAAAGTTATTTTGAATTTTGAATTTTGAATTTTTGAATTTTGACCAAATTTAATTGGTCTGATTGTGGTAGCAGATGGTTCTGGTTCTGAACGGGAAACATGAACTACGTACGGTCCACTGTCCAAAGCTGTATACGTTTGAATGGCACCAATGACAATTGACGGGTGGTTGTAAACAGTTTGAATTGAAGGCACCTCCATGTCTAGAGACTTGTTAGACTTTTTAACTGGTGTAGCCTCAAATAAAGATTTTAAAGTAGGTACCAATAACAAATTAATTTATCTAAACTAATACTAATCTACAACACAGCACTTAGATTAATCAGAATGGTGGAAATAATAAAGAAAATAGCCAAAATATATGGAAAAAACACAAAACTCTCTTCACCTAATTTACTCGCTAACGTCAATCTCATCCTTCTTCTTCTTAAATGGCATGTGTAATAATGATGACAGTTTTGCCAGTGTCAAGTGATTGTTTGATTATATAGTTTTATGTCGAATGTCAATCGTTGTTTGTTTATTTTAAACGTCATCGCGGAATGGCCGTCTAGAACTTTCTAGGGATTCCTCGTCGTTCAAATCACATTGCACATTGTCGATACTTGTAGTCACAATTTATTGATTGAAATTCCGCTAAGATTACTAAATAAAACATGCAAAACCACGAGAAAAAAATATCAATTTTGAATTGCTATGTTACTCCATGAAATGACAAACGAAGAAAGCATACAAATTGATCTTGAAGTAAAACAAAGCGTATTAGGTATTTGTCTAAATCCCTAGGTAACAACTCTTAGTATTTATTTTATTTATTTGTGGATAGACAAGGCAAGGTCAGGGTCACGATCACGCATGGTACAAACATTGGGAAACCTAGAAGTAGGTGAAGTCAGGTTGTGGATGATGCTAGGTATGTAAAGTTGGAGGTATTGTAGCAAATAGAAATCTGTGGTAGAAGTACTACTACGTCATACATGCAATTGTATTTGGGGTTTAAATATCAAATTGCCGTCCTAATGTACTGACACTTTGAATTAAAATTATATTATAGTGTAGAATTTCAGAGTGAAAATAAATAATATTAACCCATTTACATCAAATCGATCAAATAAAAAAACTTTAAGAATGGGTGTAAAACGTTTTGACTGATCTGCAGAGAGAAGCGCGCGTTGAAGGTTGCCTTACCTTGCTTAACGCCCGGTCCCAAAATACGATCTCAATCCATTTTTGCCTATCTGTCATCGCCACTTTAATCCATTTCTTATAAGTTTCAATATGCAATCCACAGATTGTAACATCGATCCAAAAATGCAAACCATCTGTGGGACGTTCGGTTTTTTGTATTGGGCACAATGCTTATTTCTGTAGCTGTTTTTGTTGGAGTTTCAAAGTCTTCAGCTAGCAGAAAAGTACAAAATATATCAAAAGCAATATCCAAACTTTACAACAAAATATGTTATACTTAATGCATCAAAATAGTGTAGACAAGTTCTACAGAATAGCCCAATTTCCGTGTGTTCTTGGCGCTGTAGACTGTACCTACTCACATATGCATACAATTTCCAAATAAATTTGGGGTCTTTTATGATCTTTTACTTACCTACTAATGGCTATATTATTATTAAAAGCCCGTAGCGGCCCACTGCAAGGAACAGACCTCCCTTTCTTCTCTCCACTTTTTTCTATTGTGTATTGTTAGGTAGGTACTGTGTACAAATGGCTTTAAGTAACAAATTTATTAATAATTATTTCCTTATGAATATTGTTTCTTTCAGATTAGAATAATAGGAAAGGAATTTAGAAACCGAAAAGGTTATTTTTCATTGAATGTCCAAGCTGTGATGCCAATCTGAGATTTATGAATGTTGTAGCTCGTTGGCCTGGTTCGCACATGATGCTACTATATTTAATAATTCTGTTTTAAGCGGCAAGTAATTATCATTGATATCTAATATTTAATTTGTCTTTTTATTTATTAAGTACTCCACTTTAGTGTTAGGAAAGAAATGTTGAATGTAATGTAATTTTATGAATTTCATACTCACCCATGTCTTATTTTTTACAGCTCAGTGTGATGTTGGTACTATTGATAATTGTTGGTTGCTTGGCATCAGTGCCTATCCTAACAGGCCATATTTACTAACTCCTGTTTTGAACCCAACTACTGGAAATGAGCAGAGGTACAATGAGGCACTTATAAAACAAGAAATAGTATTGAAGGGTTAGTTATATTTGAAAATAGGACCTTGACCAATTAGTTAAAGTCTAGACACTTATTTTTACTTTGCCCTAACATCTATAATTTTATTTGATATTGTTGAGAAAGCCAGTACAAATATCTAGTATCTTTAAATGTCCTAAATATGAATATTTGTTCCCAATTAACTTATTTAATTACTTACCTATGTAATTTTATTTTGAAGAACTTTTAGTGCGTGGAAACGTTGATTTCCAGTGATGGCTCTGACAATGCGTTTGTCCCTAGCAAATATTCAGTCATTAATAATAGTTTCCCCAGAAATTGAGTTTGAAGCAAGCAACGGAAACTGTTGATGTCATCAATCCACAAGCTATGGCAGGGCAAGTCAGCCAAAGGCTCAACTTATAAGTGAATACTTCTCATCATAAGAAATATTATATTACTTAGTTAAAAACAATTTTATAGGTATACTTAAGTTTTAATAAAAGTAGCCTCTTATTATCTGTTTTGTGGTTTTTCTGTTCCTGATTTTAATCTTTCATTTTCTAATAATATATTTTCTAACTTAACTTCTAAATATTTCTTCTTTGTGATGTAATAGTCTGCTATGGCTTGGTTCCTGGCAGCCCGGTTCTCGTCTGACTTCATCAACTTCTTTTTGTATCCTGTAATGTTTTATTTAACATTAACTAATTTTTTATTCTACTAATGTTATAAACTCTACATCTGCACTCTAAAGAACCTGTGATGCCATCGACAATGCCTGTCCAATATGTCCAATAAAATCTGACCAGGGATTTGTCATGAATGAAGAAGAATGTTATAAATGTGAAAATAACGAAATCGTGCTGAAGTGACAAGTAATAAAATAGAATAATAAATTACCACTGGCCCTGGGAGTGTTGAATGTTTTGGGTTTAGGAGTGGTAATAACATTTGTGTTTTCAGTCACCACCAACTCTCCTAAAACCTCGACTTCATCGGAGGGAAATATATTTATTTTGGCAGGAAAACCACCCTCCACCCCCTGTTCATTTTCAAAAAGATCACTATCTATAACCAGCAAAGTTTTCGTGTCTTCTTTGGTCAAGGGTTTGACCGTGGCCTAAAACAGGAAGAAAACAAGTTTTTTTTAATAAAAATTACACACACAAAAAGGCGCGAAATGAAGCGTCTACAGCTTCGATCAAATATCTGATCGAAGGTCTACAGCGAGCGGCGCTCAAGCGGTAAAATAAACATTTACTAACGTTGCATACGCATTATTATATGAAAGCTTAAGTATAAAGTGTATCATGTACGTACCATTGTGTTGGGTAATTATTCAGCACTTCTTTTTATACGCTTTATATTAGCTTCACTTGTATGTTTGTATTGATATTATCAAAGACACTCACTATGATCAGTGCTGCCAGATGGAGCTCGATCCAAATCGCCAAAAAATATACAAAAAGTAGCCTAAAATCGCCCAATTTTTTGAATACCAAAATGTAGGTTTATTTTATAAATTAGACTATGTGGCGTTGCCACAATACTTATAATATATTTATATACGTATACGTAATTTATTATTACTACAAACTAATACTTTTGCTTTAGCGATGTACTCCACCCGAAGAATAGTCGCGCTTATACCAATCGTGTCGTACAGAACGAACGCGACTCAACGGTTGAAGACAAAGGAACTCGACTGCGCGCGCACCTTGACATAACCATCTTTCACCGCACCATTCTGTCACAGGCCTCGCGAGGGACGCACGGTACTTCGCTCCGCAACCAGCTACAGTTTCCGAGGCATACCTACTATCCTTACCTATGCTTATTGTGCTTTACATTTAAACTAGATTTGTTAGTGTTGAATAAACGGAGGTGTTAAAATGTCTGAAGTGTTTTGATTGCAACAATCAGAAAGGCACATCACCCCAACACACACTACAGTGGTGACCCCGAAATATTGGACACAGCACAGAACGGAGGAGCATAAAAACCGTAAGCTAGTGAAATAACATTTTCAAAAATGTCTACGAGTGACAACGCATCGGGTAGACCCCAAGATGGCGGTTCACATTCGCATGAAAAGACTTTTACACAATCCGATATTTTTCGTGTCGGTGTAAGACTACCACCCTTTTGGGCAGAAGAGCCCGCTGTATGGTTCGCGCAAATAGAAGGAAGTTTTGCATTGTCCGGGATTAGGGATGACGATACAAAATACCATTACGTTAGCGCGCAGCTGGAACATCGTTATGCAGCAGAAGTCAAGGATATTTTAGTCAATCCTCCTGCAAAAGGCAAATACGAAAAGCTGAAAAGCGAGCTTATAAGAAGACTGTCCGCATCACGGGAGAAGGAATTAAACCAGCTACTTACGCACGAAGAGTTAGGTGACAGAAGGCCATCCGCTTTTCTCCGACACCTGCAACATTTAGCTGGCCCGACAATACCGGATGATTTTATTAAGACTGTTTGGACAAGCCGTTTGCCGGGAAATATACAGATCGTCGTAGCATCGCAACCAGAATCCTCGCTCAGAGCGCTCGCAGATTTAGCGGATAAAGTGTACGATCTCGTACCAGCAACACCGCATGTGGCCTCCACGGACGCCATTCCAGGTTCCTTGATAGAAAAGCTTACAAACGAAGTCGCTGCGCTCGGCCGCCAAGTCCAAGCCCTCTCATCAAAAGATTCTTCGAGGTCTCATTCAAGAGAAAGAAACCAGCGTGACAAGAGCAACACACGTTCCCAGTCCAACTACAAAAAATTCCCCACATGCATTTTCCACCATAGATTCGGCGACAAGGCACGGAGGTGCCTGAAACCTTGTGATTATAGGCAAGGATCTTTGGGAAATGCCAGAGGCAGTCATCAATAGCGACTCATGATTGCCCAAGTTCAGCCGGTCGCTTATTCGTAACGGACAAACGTTCAAAAATACAGTTTTTAGTCGACACAGGTAGTGACCTCTGCGTTTTTCCTCGTTCCGTTCTTAAGCAAAGACGACCACGAACTAAAGATTTCGATCTATTCGCAGCGAACGGAACACCAATCGCCGTTTATGGATTTCAGCAAATGGAGCTGAACCTAGGCCTTCGCCGCGCTTTTACCTGGCGATTTACAGTAGCTGACGTCACAAAGGCAATCATCGGAGTCGACTTCTTATCTTTCTACAATTTAATGGTAGACTGCCGAAACAAACGCCTCATCGACAACAAGACTACTCTGTCAGCAAGCGCAGCTCCAGTCTCTTCATCGGATGCCATATCTTCAGTAAAGACCTTAACAGGCGAGTCGAAGTACTTGGATGTTCTTAGAGATTATCCAGAAATAACTCGTCCACCAGGTACACATCGGGTCATTCGTCATAATACGGTTCATCACATTAGGACCACGGAAGGACCGCCCGTTTACTGTACACCAAGAAGACTTGCTCCAGACAAACTGAAAATCGCGAGACAAGAGTTCGACGACATGTTGAAGAATGGGACAGCGAGACCATCAGATAGTCCATGGTCGTCCCCACTTCACTTGGCTCCTAAGAAAGATAACGGATGGCGACCATGTGGTGATTACCGGATGCTGAACGCCCGAACCATCCCTGACCGCTATCCCATTCGTCACATTCAAGACTTTTCGCAGAACATCGCTGGATGCAAGATATTCTCAACAATTGACCTGGTTAAAGCTTATAACCAGATTCCGGTCAATGTCGAGGATATCCCAAAGACATCCATCACTACACCGTTTGGAATGTACGAGTTCCCTTTTATGACTTTTGGCCTCCGCAACGCTGGACAAACTTTTCAGAGATTCGTAGATGAAATGACGAGAGACTTAGATTTCTGCTACACTTATTTAGATGACTTTTTGATCTTCTCTTCCGATGAGGAGACCCATTTTCAGCATTTACGTCTCCTATTTACACGGCTGAAAGAGTATGGTATGGTCGTTAACACTTCCAAGTGTGTTTTCGGGGCAAAGGAAGTAACCTTCCTCGGCTGCAGTGTATCTTCTACAGGCATTAAGCCATTGGACAACAAGATCCAAGCCATAAAGGAGTTCCCCACCCCAAAAACAGTTAAAGAACTTAGAAGATTCCTCGGTATGATTAACTTTTATCGACGGTTCATTCAAGACGCAGCTAAGTCGCAGGCCCCTCTGCATGACTTGCTCACCGGATCTGTGAAAGGTTCGCATCCTGTGGAGATCACTGGAGAAGCACTGCAAGCATTCGAGGACTGCAAGAAAAGTTTGTGTCAGGCAGCACTCTTAGCACATCCCGACATGGACTCCAAACTAGCGCTAGTCACTGACGCATCAGACATTGCAATCGGTGGAGTACTACAGCAACAAAACGATGGCCAATGGCAGCCCCTCGCTTTCTTCAGCCGAAAACTGAACCCTGCGCAGAAGAAGTATTCTCCTTATGATAGGGAATTGCTTGCAATTTATGACTCAATTAAACATTTCCGACACTTTGTGGAAGCAAGACACTTCACTGTATTTACAGATCACAAGCCGATTTGCTTTGCGTTCCACGGACACAAAGAAAAATGTTCACCACGTCAGTTTCGCCATTTTGACTACATAGCGCAATTCACCACAGATATCCAACACATATCGGGGAAGGACAACGTTGTAGCCGATACTCTCTCCAGAATCGAGGAAATAGTCCAACCCATTGAATTAAATACTCTAGCCGAGTCGCAAAGAACTGATCCAGAACTAAAACAACTTTTAGAGGGAGGAACATCGCTGAAACTCGTCAAAGTAACTGTACCAGGGACAAGACTGGAACTTTACTGCGACGAAACCACGCCAACCCCACGACCATATGTACCTAAAGAGCTCAGAAGGCAAGTCTTCGACAGCCTCCATTCACTCAGCCACCCTGGTGCTAACGCCTCTGCAAAACTAGTAGCACAGCGGTACGTGTGGCCTGGCATAAACAAAGATTGTCGCGAATGTACAAAGCTCTGCCACGCTTGTCAGCGTACGAAGATCACACGGCATGTATCATCACCTGTGGGCACCTTCAAACTACCAAGCGCCAGACTCAGCTACGTGCATATAGATCTCGTCGGACCTTTACCCCCTTCAGATGGACATCGCTATTGTCTCACTGCTGTCGACCGGTTCACGCGTTGGCCAGAAGCAATACCTTTGCAAGACATAACAGCTGAAACAGTCGCCAAAGCCTTCGTTTCCAACTGGATATCGCGTTACGGTTGCCCTTCAGAAATCGTAACGGATCGCGGGAAGCAGTTCGAGTCTTCATTAATGAAACAGCTTTCAGAGCTCGCTGGATTTAAACGCAACAGAACTACGGCGTATCACCCAGCAAGCAATGGCATGGTCGAACGGATGCACAGACAGCTCAAGACCGCAATAATGTGCCATGAAAGCTCAAACTGGACCGAGAGTTTACCTTTAGTACTCCTAGGAATGAGAAGTGCCTTCAAAGAAGACATACAGGCCTCACCTGCTGAACTCCTATATGGCGAATCACTCAGACTACCCGGAGAATTTTTTCAGCCATGCACTACTCTGCATACAACCAGTGACTTTACTGCATTTACAGCACGACTTCGTTCCATCATGAACAATATCCGTCCTCAACCAGCAGCGAGACACAGCAAGCGTAAGATTTTTGTCTTCAAAGACTTACCTTCTGCAACTCATGTTTACGTCCGTGATGACACCGTGAGAGGATCTCTTCAGCCGGCTTACACGGGACCATATGAAGTACTGCAACGAGACGCCAAAGTATTCAAACTGCGAATGAGAGGAAATGAACAGACAGTCTCAATAGAGAGACTAAAACCAGCATACGTACTTAACTCAGAAACTAGTCCGGATACTCGTCAGCTGGAAAATGAAAAATCAGATACCGCTCCTGGTCCTGAAAGCAAAGATGCAAACATAAAAACAACACGGTCAAGGAGAAATGTGAGATTCCCAGATTATTATCGCCCATCCTAGGGTGGTCTCTGGGGGGAGTCCTGTGGCGTTGCCACAATACTTATAATATATTTATATACGTATACGTAATTTATTATTACTACAAACTAATACTTTTGCTTTAGCGATGTACTCCACCCGAAGAATAGTCGCGCTTATACCAATCGTGTCGTACAGAACGAACGCGACTCAACGGTTGAAGACAAAGGAACTCGACTGCGCGCGCACCTTGACATAACCATCTTTCACCGCACCATTCTGTCACAGGCCTCGCGAGGGACGCACGGTACTTCGCTCCGCAACCAGCTACAGTTTCCGAGGCATACCTACTATCCTTACCTATGCTTATTGTGCTTTACATTTAAACTAGATTTGTTAGTGTTGAATAAACGGAGGTGTTAAAATGTCTGAAGTGTTTTGATTGCAACAATCAGAAAGGCACATCACCCCAACACACACTACAACTACATTGCTTAATTCAAAGATACGTAATATACGCCTAATACGGGTAATAATACTATGATAACCTATTTTTTCTTAGACTCAACAGGAAATAAAACATACATAACTAATCCTTGATAATTAAGGTATTGAAAGTGAATACTGTAAGCATGTAATGTTATTTTACCTGTAGTCTCAGTAATAAAATAAAAAAAAACGGGTTGCACATTTTTTAGATGGCTAGGGTTATTGGGTTATTGGGTTATAAATTGCATTTTATTTTTGAATCAAAGAACCTAACTCAGTAAACTTCTCCATACAAAAGTAGACTGTAAACATGTGAATTAAGTTAAGTTAAATTATAATCAAATGGGGCGAGCGCGGCAGCCGGCTGCGTCTCGGTAACGGTGTCGCGATTCCAGAGGTTTAACCTCATCTAAAAATATGCGTACCGCCCTAAAAGAAGTTTTCACTTCAACAACAATAAAGCAACATTTTAAAAACGGCTAGATTTATTAACTGTATTAACATTAATGGTTCTATTATGTAGGGTTAAAGCTTTGATTATAATAATAATTATAAAAAATATATGTTATTCGTCGACTGCTAACAAAATAACATTATCAAGGATTCCTCCATTTATTGATTGATTAAATGCCGCGAAATATGCATCCAACTTACCACCACCATTTCATTCACTTCTCACTCTATAAAGAAATAAATGACATTCTCATCAACTGACATTGACTGAATGAAATAGACATTCCGGTTTATACATTTTGTACCTACTTATTATTGTAATTGTAAAAAAAATATGATGGATGTAGCCTAATATCATAATTTTTAATTTCTTAAATAGCCTAAACGGCGACCAGTCGCCGATCGCATATTTTGGTCGCCCCGCCACCCGTCGAGATAGCCTAAAGGGCGATAAGTCGCCTAATCTGGCAACATTGACTATGATGAAACAATTTGAATGCGAGCGAACCACGCACAAACTATTGGAGCGAAGCGAACAAACCAACCGGCCGATTGATTTGACATGACTGACATTGACATTCCATTCCACAGATGTTCACAGACAATTGATTATAAACGTTCCGTTTCTAACAATTTAATGAAAGTGCGTGTGTCAAATCATTTCAATCTTTTACAACAGCTGTGTTTTAAATAACATTATTAATTTTTGTAAACAAATCATGATAATTATAAATTATAGCAGTATAGTAAGTAGTATGCTCTAAAATTTGAGTACGACTTGCATCGTGTTCATAATGAAGGCTGCTTAGAATGGAACGTAAGGGAGGGAAAAGATCGATCGACAATCTGCTGTGCACTTGTGCAGTGCAAGTACAACTTGGATATGGATAGCAATCGTAGATTGTTGGTATTGGGATGAAGTGAAGATCGAAGATCGATCAGTTGGTCGAATTTTATCTTGGATGGGTTTCAATCTCGGATTGAAGATTAGATAGGTATTGAATTCGGGCGTAAATCGGTACAGAATTTTTTTCCTATGTAGGTACTTACATTTATTAAAATTTATTTTCTATTTTTTAGTTTGGTTTTCTATATAAAGCGTGTTTTTTAGTTTTCCTAAACTATTATTTATTCTTTAAACTCTTCACTAAAGTTATACCGGTTTTCACTTTATAGTTTATACAAGGTAACGCCTACTCATGAATACCTGCTGTTGCCCACTCACAAAATGTTGAACTGCCAGAAACCACAATCGTTTTAGATGTAAAGATGGAACTGAATAGGTACTTTATTAAATTTAGTGAAAAAATTATTGGATAAATAATTTGGATTGTCATCATTAAACAACAA
The DNA here is from genome assembly GCA_948098915.1 of Lampropteryx suffumata. Lineage (NCBI taxonomy): Eukaryota > Metazoa > Arthropoda > Insecta > Lepidoptera > Geometridae > Lampropteryx > Lampropteryx suffumata. Next base: position 4,084,028 of record OX402561.1, on the reverse strand, counting down.
TAAAGGCAAGTTGGTATCCAGGTTCAATCTAATCTTCTCTAAACGATCAGTGGTAACTGGTATATAAGTAATTTTTTTTGTACATTTTTATTATTAAATTTAGTTTCTATTTCAACTATGTAGTTGACCGAGATGGTCAGAGTGAATATTACTAGGTAATTATATTTTTGCTGATTACGTTTACATTGGTAAAGATGCATAATCTCTGCATTTGGCCGAATTGGCAGTTATTCTAGTCGGCTCCATAAATTAATTAAATAAACTAGTTATTCTGGTAGGTACTTAATGAATAATTTTCAAGCAAATGTATATTAAAATCACCGCATACAACAATTATTCATTTTAATTATTATACTCAAATCCATTAGACAGTTTGTTGAGTTTAGGTCCTCAGAGTTCTATTGTAAAATTTCAATTGATCTTCCTATGAGATTGCAGAAATTTATATCTACATACATAGATAATAAGCGTAAATACTTTGATAATTGATTCAGGCGTGACTATACGGAAATCCATTACATAACAGATGGACATATACAGGGTGTCCCGTAACTAGTAACTAGTATTCCGGTACACCCTGTATATGTTTAGTGCCATTCCGCCAACATAATGAGTTTGATACGATTCAGATGCATGCAACTCCCTCCCGCTCCCGCGTTTGTAAAAAGGTAGAACACTCCATCCACACATGTAACCTTACAAAGAAATTCGACACGTGTTTCGCCTCTCCACAAAACACCTACTAAATCTTTGAAAATGTAATGTTTAATTTAGATTAAACTTGGTATAGATCTAGGTGCGGATCTGGATTAAAAAATAGACTACTTTTTACCCACTTGGACAGAAGGAGGAGGTACTCAATTTTATGTTATTTACCTCATAACTCCGTCATTTATGAACCGATTTAAAAAAAATATATATGTGAAAGTATATACTTTCCAAATGGTTTCATAGAAATTTCATCAAAAACGGTTCTGTAGTCATTTAAGTAAACGAAATTTTGTATTTTGCTTTCTGTGACTATCCAGTGGTGTTTACGAATTTCGAAAAATGGTACTAAAAAGCGTAAAATAAAAATCTCTTTAACTAACATAAAAAAGGGAGGAGGTTCTCAATCCAATCGTATTTTTTATATTCCATTAAGTTTGTTTTCTTTTTGTTTTTATAACATAATTATTATCTACGTACTAAACGGGCAAAGCCGCGGACTTGTCTCTAATATAATATGTGTAGTATTTTGATAAGAAGGGTATTTGGTTAGTAATTCACATTATTCAATGTACCTACCTCCGTACCTTTCAGTCCCTTTGAAATCCGGCCCCGGTATAATACCGTGTATTCAATGGTGAATAGAACAAGCATTATCTATTTATAGAAGTAGGTATATTATACCTTTAGTTTAAGTTCCTTCATCTATGATAAGTAACAATCAAGAACCACGTTACCACGTTGTACCTACTTTATAAGTAAAGATTTTCAGTGCCTTTAAATATTACACAGGTATGATTGAAAATATCGTATACTAAAAACCCTCGAAAGACTATGTGATAGGCACATTAGAGACATTGGTGGCAATTCAGTTGGTTCATTTCTAAAATTAGAAATTGTCTAAAAATATATTTTGGTTAGTCATAGCATTTGTAAAACCTATTCGGTTGGTACCATCTAACTAATGACAACTCTAATTCGATTTTGACATTTCTTAATTGAATTAACAGATAACCTTTTCTTTTACATATTTGATCGCTACTTGACGCTAGATGGCCTAATACCCATAATATTTATATAACTTTTAACTTTTAACAGTGAAACCGGTAGTAGGGGTAATGTTCGCAGTAAAAGACTGAGAAAAAGGGTAGACCGTTTTGTCTGCCAATAACATCCACCCGCAAAGACTTCAGTTTATCTCGTGATCATGGCGCATGCTACTGTGCCGAAATATCGAGAAGCAGAAAAACTCATATATCATGGTAAATATCCCGTTTTGAGTGAAAATTACATAATATTTATGTTAATCTGTGGAGTATGTTTTTCTTTGAATTGCCAACTTGGCCAATTTTTACTAAATTGAGTAAATTAGACAGGTCATCTAAAAATTCTTAAATTTTAGGATAAGTTAGCAACAGCTGAATACCAAAGTTTCATTTCACAGCTCTAAACCTGTGAAATGAATAGGTTAGTGCCAATAGAACTGAGGCCAATAATAATCAAAAGGACCAACCTACTTAAGTTTACCCCCATGTCACTAGCTATCTATTTACTTAAAATCCTGTCCGAAAACAGCGTTGATATATTTCATCAAAACCTGCCGAAAGTCATGGAAATGGCACAGCTCGTGGTAGGAACGTAATGTATTTTGGATTATTAGTTTATTACTTGTATACCTTTTACCTTAAATAAGTTAAGTATTTATATAGATCTAGCATCGCCATAGGGTTCAAAAAAACCTGTTATGACTTTACGATTAATAAATAAATCAATTATAAAAACACCCAGATCCGAGACAAATACTTGCAGATCATACAAACATTTGTCCCGCAGCGGGAATCGAACCCGTAATCTTCTGCTTATCAGTCAGGCCGTGGCCCACTGCGCCACGGAGGTCGTCATACTCATAACAGCTCCCTTACACTCCCATTAACCCCTAACTGCTTCCAGCCTTCCTGGAGGACACCGGGTGACTGGAGTAGCGGCCTCCACCCGTCACGCGAAAATTACGTCAACTGGATCAATACCAACTTCATTTATACTATAATTACGTTTTAAAAACTAAAAAGACAACCGACTTCATGCATATACAAAAGGTAGCTATTGTAAAACGTTGAGGAGTTCCCTTGACTGTCCTTCGTCTTCATCATCAGACCCCTAATGACAGTCACAACCCATCTAGGTATAAAGCTCTCATCAATACAAATTAATCTAGCCCAAACACCAGGTAACTTCTGTAAATCGCTGAGGAGTTCCCTCGACTGTATTTCGGCTCCATCATCAGATCGACTCCAGAACGTCATTAAATAGTAGTGCTTTAAAATACTTAATGGAAAAAAAATTACAAGCGCACTAGTCGCCACTACGATTTTCGAAGGTTCTCCTCGATTTCTCTGGGATCTCATCATCAGATCCTGGTTTCCTTATCATAGTACCACCCTTGGGATATCTCTTTTCCACCAAAATCATCAAAATCAGTTCATAAACGACGAAGTAATCCGCGAACACACAAAATATACATATATATATATACGCTCGAATTGAGTATTTTACGTATACTCAATTCGACGTATTTTTAACCGACTTCAAGAAAAGAACCCTCCTTGGGTTCTTTAAAGTTAAAAATACGAAATTACGAATAAATTACTTCGCAAGTACGGGAATCATTTTGGAGTTTGCATAATCCGTATGTTATTATTTACGCCTAAAGTTGCACTAAAATCAGTGTTGAAATACCAGTTTTTAGAGGCTTGTATCTTTCGAACCAATATTTTTTACGGTATCTGTTGCGATACAAGCATAGATTATAACGAGACAAATTGATATTACTATTCATTTTGGTTGTTGAACATCAGGCGGTAGAGAGATCACTCTTCGACATTTGAATGAAAAGATAATCGACTAGTTCATTCTTAAATGATGAACGTTAATGATGGAGTTATGAGGTAGGTAGGTAACTAACATAAAAATAAAAAATACAGCGAAATTAAAATTTCCCGACTGGCCTGTAAGCTCAGTTGGTAGTAGTTGGGCTGCCTTCTGCGCTGTAGGTTGAGGGTTCTATTTTCTCCCAGGACAAACATTTGAGTGATGAACATAGGTGTTTGTTCTGTGTCTGGGTGTTATAAAGTATCATAAGTATGTATTACAAATATATAAGTATTATATCACTCATTCGGTTCTCATATTACCAGATATGCTTAGTTTGGTGTTGTGTGCATTGTCCACTAATATATTTATTTATTATTTATTAATAATACCCACGATACAGATTTTATCTAGTGTGGGTATCATTGTAAACCGCCTAAATAACAAAGGATCTGTAAAACAGCACTAGCTCATCAACTAATAGGTTACTTATGTTTTTAAGTTATTTAAGATAATCTCTAATTTTATATGATAAGTCTTTTATCGTTCGGATTACTGTTTTTTACTGGAAATTCATTTTTTTACTTGAAAATTTTAATTTTCAGTTGTTCCTTCTTTATTTGAAGTCGGTTATAAAGGTCCCACTAGCGGCCTAGTTGCGGAAAAAAGTCCAAGTACCAAGTACAAAGTTGTGAACAACCAACACTAGCTACATTTTCAAATGAGACAGTTGTTTAAAAAAAAGACCAGTACCAAAAACAACGTGCGCTCTGAAGTACGAATGCGCTCAGATGCAAATATCACTGCGGTAACCCATCCAAAGACTGACCTCGCAGAAGGTTGCTTAACTTCGATGAGCTATCTTAAAGACTTTGTTAGTTATGCCACTTTTAATAAATTATAATTTATCTCGAGAAATTTTAAATAATCTCGTCTTCTATCGTGTCAGTTATTCTTTCGAACCTATAGTGGTTGTGGTGAAAGTACCTACGCCTCAGAGGCTTCATTCTTGCACTTGACATTTTTTTCGAACTTTCAAGGTTCTACGAAATGCCGGTTTCCTCATGATGTTTTCCATCACTGTTTGGATTTAATGTCGTGGATAACAAGTACTAGATGTTTTTAAAAAAAAAAAACATTTTTTTTTTCATTTTCATTTATTCCTAATTGTTTTGAAGTCCTTTATAACTATAAGTCCCATTAGCGGCCTAGTTGCGGAAAACAGTCCACGCAAGTCCAAGTCTAAGTACCATGTACTTACAAAGTTGTAAACAACCAACACTAGGTACTACACTTTCAAATGAGTGTTTTAAATAAAAAACCAGGACTGTTTGGCTTTTATCCCGTGATAGTATTGAATAAATGTTTTGAATTTGAATATGAACTATTGCATGATATATTTAACGATAACGAGTTTTCACTTACTGAAAATGTGTACTAGATGTAACGGCTAGAGTTGGCAACGACGCCAAGTCGTTGCCAACTCTAGCCGTTACATTTTGAAATAAAATAGCACCACGATTGTAAGTACATTTCAATACTTAACAAAAGAATAATACAAAGCTTTATTACTTTTACAAAAAGAGGTATTTACGCTGCTTACCGCTTTGACTACCAGCGGTGATAATAGTTTCGCCTTGAAAAGCCGTTTTTTCGATAAAAATACAAACACCTACCAGTAAACCTACTATTGTGAGTACGCTTTTGTGTGATTCGTTACTAGATAATACAATTTTTATTTCTGTATTTTTGAATAGGTACATTTACTTTTAGAAGCGTATTAAAAAGATAACAAGGTTTTGAAATACTACAATTAATATCATATACTACTATACTCATACCGTCGTTCTGTTTTTGTTTATCCTGTACACCCAAAGGTTATCTGGAAGAAATTTTAGCAATAATGCCGCCCGTTGTACTATTTTATTTCTATTATTTCTTCTGTTCTTTTTGAGTACAATAAAGTGTTAATCTATCTATCTATCTATCTCATAGTATGTGATTTTGATTATGAAGTGATTATTGTGATAATAATTTGTGTGAAAATACTTCAACTTTTGAGGTTATTACTTTTACTTTCATCATGAGTCATGGCAGAAAAATATAATTTAACTACAAGATTGCCAACTGAACCGACCCTCATGACCTCTAAATTATTTAGTTGTTCGTGTGTTTATGCAATCTAAGCGTAATTTAAATCAATAAATTGTCACATAGTGTAATTGTGAATAGTGACAAGTGTATACAGTTAAAATATAAGTACATTATTTATTAGTGATTTGTACGACGAGGAATCTAAAAAATATGCAGACGGCCATTCCGCGATGACGTTTACGATAGATAAATGACGATCGACCTGAAGATAGGTAGGTATAACAAAACAAAATCACTAGACACTGCCAAAATTGTTATCAAGACAAATGCTATTATAGGAAGATGAAGAAGAACTATAATGAGAGCTTAAGTTCAGATTTATAAGCCTCCTCTGGGATGTTATGCCCATGAAGCCTTAAACACTCTCATCTTATGAAAATTGACTCAATAAATACGACACAGCGACAAGGCAACTTTATTATAGCTGGTCCTAATGTGTATCTTCAGAGTTATAATCATCAGGCTATAGCTCAAAGTACGAACAAGATTTTACATCCACACACTATCTATCTAAGTTCTTACTTAGTAGTATTCTTAATAACAACGAATATGTTATATACATTTTTCATTATTATATCTACCTTGGATAAGAATTAATGTACCTTTAGTTTTATAGGTAAATTACTTAATAACTAATCAACATTAAGATTTAAAATGTATGTATTTTGTATATTGTATTTATTTGAATAATTAATTGTACACATGATAGAAGGTACCTATTCTTTTTTAGATTGTATTTAAGCTGTTCTTCTCTGTGTTACACATAAAACACAAGATTACCTAGTTCAGGCTCGTGTTAAGCATTTAATGTTGTCTAATTAAGATTTTGTTTTATTATATGTGCTATTTGAATTTTGAATTAATATTTTATTATTATTTTTCGCCCTCTTCTAGCATCGCAAATTTCACGCCTGGCATGGTACTGGTGCACTAAAAAGTTAAAAATAATATAATAACTTAATTATTAGCCTACACTGTGTTGAAGCCTAGGTACCTACATCATTTTTAAGGGTTCCGGAGTCGACAAGGAACCCTTATAGTTTCGCTAGACGTAGCGAACCCTCTGTTTTTCCGCCCCTAATCTTGCTCGCTGACTATTTGTTTTATTGTGATGACAATAAAACATATAGTCAGCAAGCAAATAGAAACAGTTTTGAAGGATTACTTAGTCTTACGTGCCGATTCTGCCTAAGATAAGTTTGAGAAGAATACAATAACCAGCCAGGCCCCGTATAATATTTCAACTCCACGACCGGTTATAATGTGTACCTATCCTATCTCGGATCTGAAGTCTGATTATGCGGAGGATAATAAAATTGTCTGTGGGTAGCTTTAAGCTTTTATAACTCTAGCGATGTCGCGATATCTCTCGTGGCTCAGTTGCTAGGATAAAATGTCGTGGACCTTTACAAATAAAACTTTATTTTGACCCTAGGAAGATTTGACTCAACATGGAAGTTCTTCTAATATAAGACAGTACACTCAGCAATAACCTTTTACCTTTTTAAATATATATTATTAAGAGCCCGTGGCATTCCACTGCAGGGCAAAGGCTCGTTCTCACCAGTCGTCCCTGTTTAAAGCCACTGTAGGTCAATCTTTAAGATGTCTTACTCGTCTCTCCATATCTCGCCACGGCCGCGATTTCCGTTCAGGGGTATCTACTTTCTGATAGCTTTAGTCCATAACGCATTCGACGTGCGGCAGACGTGCCTGCTCAGTCCCATCTCGATTTCCCCACTTGTTGTCCTACAAACAGAAATGTACAATGGTATAACATACATGTAAATCAGTGGTGTTATTTAAGGAACGTTTAAAACGATCTATAAATAACTGAACTGATCCAGATAAATACAATTATTTACAATGAAAGTTTTGACAGCAGGTGGGTTTTATATTAATACTAGCTGACCCGGCAAACTTCGTACCGCCTCAGAATCAATAAATAAAAAAGCAAGCATTTTTTTAATATTTACTCATCTTTTAAACCTTCCCTGGACTTCCACAAATAATTCAAAACGAAAATTTGCCAAATCAGACCAGCCGTTCTCTAGTTTTAGCGAGACTAACAAACAGCAATTGATTTTTATTATATAGATATAATCGAATCTTTAATTGATTAACAGTTATTAAGAGCCCGTGACATCCCGTGACTGCAGGGCTAAGGTCTCCCTTCCTGTTCTTTAGTCGTGTTGATCTTAAGGCAACGGCGCCTAACTCGTCTCTCCATCTTCACCGCGGTCTGCCCCGAGGTCGTTTTTCGTTCAGGGGTGTCTCTCTGTGGTGGCTTTAGCCCATACGCGGACGGACGGATGGACGGATAGACGAACGCAAGTCCGTCATTCAGCAGACATGGCCAGCTCAGATCTTCTTCAATTTTCCTGCTTGCTGTCGGACATCAGCGATTTGAATTTTAGAGCGCGTTACTCTATTTTAGACTTGGTATCTGAGCATTTTGATAAACACGGGCTTAACTCACGTATTATTTTGTCGATGGAGGCACCGACAATGTTTCGATTCATCTAGAGAATCTTCATCAGGGTGAGTTTGATCCGCGGTCCGCTCGTTGCCGCTCGAGTTCACGGTTCGCACTACGGGTGAGGTATCTCACGGCCATTAAGGCCATTAAGGCCTCTCAGTTCAGCTAAGATTCTCTACATCAGTATGGAATTTAGATAATTATGCAGATGTAATTACAAGGTATTTGCTAAGGCTCGCCGCACACCAATGCTATCGGATGCGTTCCAGATCGGCAGCCGCGAGCCGCGCGGCCACTGGTATTAATCTGTTCCAGTAATTACCGGATATAACTACGTAGGAGTAGAATGAAACTCAGGTTATCAGTTTTAGTGTGGATATATCGATAGCAAAGTTGTGTAAATACAGACATACCTAAAAGTTTTACATTAGTTATTTATTGAATTATATAAAATACACAAAACATAGGTGTGTCAAAAAGAAGGCCTAATTAATGGTATAGGTTTAGAGTTTGAAAGTGAAATCCTTAAAAAGGTATAATGGATTAGTCAGTCGGTACCTACGTTTTGATTGTTTTGTTGCTGTTCTTTTTACTGAAAGGTGGCACTTCAACTTCAATTCGTTTGATAAACATTTTTTTACTAAATTTTGTTCTAACACATGAGCTACCCCAACTGGTTAAGTGTCTACACCCGCTACGCAAGCGTCTACAACCGCTACGCAAGCGTCTACACCCGCTACGCAAGTGTCTACGACGGCTACAAAAGTGTCAAAAACCAGTGAACGAGTGACCTGTGAGTCTTTTTAGCGTTTCTATATTCTATCTCTTGAACTACCATTTCAGCATAGTAACATGAACACTATAGAAAACGATTTCTCTCCCGTAAGAATAAAAAATAATCTTTGGGTATAGAATACCTAAGAATTTCTTTTGCGTATAGATTTTTTTTTATTTTTTATTTAACCTATTTCGTCTGCCTGTGTGTTACCATGTTGGCCCATCTGTCTGAATGCATGCGACTCACGTGGCCTGCCCCGTCCTACTTAACCCCCCAATTAGATATTTTATTAATAAACTATTTATTTTCTTTTAAGAAAGTTTGATGATCGCCATGCTACAGATTCAGTTCAGGCGTGTTTTTTTTAATATTGGTGAACAATGCGCACATGCACCAAACTAAGCATATCTTGTATTATGACCAGACTTGTGATGACTTGTATGACTTGTGACCAGATAACTGATAGAATTATTATATTTTTTTAAATACTTATGATTCTTAATAGCACCTATGCTCATCACACAAATGTTGATCCTGGAGGGAATCGAACAGAAGAAGCGCAGAAGGCAGACCTACTACCAACTCAGCTGACAGGCCATTCAAATTAATATGCAAATTAATCGAGTTAATTTATTCAATATACTCGCAATTACAAGGATCGCTTTGAATTTGTGCGATAGAAACAAGGCAGTGAATGGCCTTAATTCTGTTGGCACCAACCTAACAAATTTTAGCTCAAATTAGGTTTTGAACTGTCAAATTAACCTTTGGTATTCTGCTGCTACCAACTTATCCTAATTTAATTTTATCTAACTTAATTAAGTGTTCCTAATTTAGTTAGATGGTACCAACCGAATAGGTTTTACAAATGCTATGACTAACTTAATATATTTTACACAATTCCTAATTTAAGAAATGAACCAACCGAATTGCCACCATTGTATCTTAAATAAAATCTTGCAACAGCATGGTCGTCGCGGCTTGTAAGTTACAAGTTGTTGGTTTAAAAGCTCTAGTTTAAGAGTACATTAATATTCGGAACTCGACCCCAGAGACGCGGGCATTACAAATAGGGACATAGAGTAGGAAAAATTCAGAGTCTTATAGCTACATTTCTGATTTGTGTGAGTTGGCAACTCTGGTGACGTAGTTGATAGGCTTTGGTCAAATAACCTAACAACTTTTGTAAAGCCATTTATAAAGTTTGACTTTATTTTTCTTCGTTAATGGCATGTGTCATAATAATGCCAATTTGCCAGTGTCAAGTGTTTATATTGTTTATAGTATGTCACAAGTCGTATCTTGTCGTTCGCCATTTGTTATTTTATATAAAATGGTGCCTTTCATATAAAATAACTACGGATTATTTTTGCTCGAATCACAAAGAAACATAGCTTTCATTCCAATGATTCACACCCGAGTCAATAACTTTAGCTCTATTTAAATAAAAATACGAAAATTATTAATAAAACCAGGAAAAAATTGGAGAAACATTATTAATATTAGTTTATACATTATTTTTCTGTTAGTTCATATTTATATTCGTTTTATGAATTTAATCTTTCTCTTTTCCTCCTTTTGTACACTTCTTACCCACCCATTCGTTTTTAATATCTCCAATTCTCAAGGTTTGCTGGAAGAGAACACTTTTTATGGTTAAGCTCGCCTATGTACATGCCGTTATTAATTAATTTAGATTTTTTTGTGTAGAATAAAGATTAAAGAATAAAGAATAATATAGTAGCGCAATATTTGCTTCGCAGGACGAACAAAAATAATCTGAGAGGTTAACGGGCTCTCCAAAACACAAGCGCTGCTCTGATGAACATGTCACTGCTGACAACCATGCCCATGAGACCATGAGAAACGCATACTACGCGCCTCCAGATTATGTAACTCGTGACAACTACTATATACTAACTAGTAATAGGCGTGTCAACATTAATACATTATAATACATAGAAACATCCAGATCCAAGACAGTTACTTGCAGATCATACAAACGTTTGACCCGCGGCGTAAATTCTTCTGCGTGTTAGTCTGGCCTTGGTCCACTGCGCCACAGAGGTCGTCGTATTGCAGTCGCTAATGCTACCTTTGCGTAATAACCCTGTCGCACTACGCTGTAGACCTTTAATAAAAATTAAACTGATCTATGCTCCAAATATAAGAAAAGTTATGTATTCGGTTAAGTTCGGAATTTTTTGATGTCTCTGCTGTGTGTCTACTCTATAAAATGCGAGATCCCGATGAGAAGTGGCGGGCAACCAACGGTTGCCTTCGGAATAGATAAGCGAGTGCGACTCGCTCTGTCCCGCAACTCTAGTATAAACGGATTTTCTGTGTTTGTATCTTTTTAAAATAAAAACAGCGTCGCAAAGTAGAACTAACTTATATGACCTTTTTTTAAAATACGAAAGTTAATAATTAAAGTCAGATAACATTAACCACTGCGCCTGTTTTAACTACCTTAAAAAAAATGAGTTTTTTTATTCGTTTGTAAGTATATTTTTCTGTAAATTTTTTTCATTTTTATTTCATGTTTGTTTCCCCATAACTCCGTTATTTATGAACCGATTTGAAGAATTCGGTTCAGGAGTTTTGTTTTTAAATCAAAATAGCTGAAAAAATATGTCATCCATAAACGAAATTTTCATATTTTGCTTTCCTGTGACTATCTAGTCACTGTCACCTGTGATACCAGATGAGTGTTGCTTGGAGTCTGATGATGGAGGCGATTGCGATAGTATTCAAACTGTTGGGGTTAGTCCCCCTGCTGACTAACAGAAGAGCTAGCAACAGCGAAGGAAAACTTGAAACAAACCCGGCTCGGTGCCAGCCGTTATGCACCTGCAACCGAACCGACACCGCATGTACTGATTCTTTCCTGCGGGTCCTGTCGGCAAGGTCGAGAGTTTAGTGTGGGTACCTGGAAGGGCATGCGCTATCAAACAGAATCCCAGGCAGAGTGGCGTCAGTGGAGAGGAAACTTCAACATCTTGCTGGAATGCATCCATGAACGAAAGTTTTCAATTACCAATTACATCAATTACAAAGTTTTCAATAACTGCTCTGTAACTTGACTGACGGCAACTAAATCATCTTCAACGGATGAACGAAGGCCAATGACGACTAAAAAGCGTAAAATTAACACTTTTTTATATAAACGTATACTAACGTATGTATACGTATACTTATATTTTTTAAAACGGTCGGCTCGCGATTTTACCATTATCCTGGAATATACGACTTATTATTTTCACTAAATTAGCATTAAGCCCCTTCGCACTTGTGAATTATAAACGTAAGAGTATCGCATCAACCACTCCGTCCATTGGTACTAAAAAGCGTAAAATAAAAACTTGTTGATATAAATGTAGTCGGTTATGGCAACAAATAATAACCGTAATACTAAACTACCTATTAAGAAATTTAAAGCATACATAAAAGCTAGTCTTTTGAAGAAAGCTTATTATAATATAAATGACTATATTATTGATTAGAATGCATGGCCTCATGTCGCTCTGCTGTCAGACAGTTAACCGACACACTTGAAATTTATAAACTCTCTTGTATTAGTATTTCGTAGTTAAGATAGTTATAAGATGGATCATGTAAAAAAAGGCTAGGACCAAGACGAGTTTCTTGCCAGTTCTTTTAGGGCTTGGGTTACGATGAATTGGCACCTAAATTTACCTAGTATGTAAGACGTTTCAAAATGATCCTTGTGATTGTATTGAATAAAGTATCTTTTGACTTTGACTTTTGACTTTTGGTTTTAGTTTTTAAAATGTATCTTATAAAATGGTCGGCTTGCGATTTGACCATTTAACTGGAATATGTGACCTATTAATTTCACTAAACTATCAATAAACCGCACTTGTGAATTATATACTTTAGCGTTTCGCATTAACCACTCCGTCATTTGGTAAAAAAGAAAATACGTTCGGTAGTTTTTGAGCATCTAGACAAACAGATAGACGCTGACAAAACCCCCTGGTTTTGTAATATAATATCTATAATAATAATATATTATATAAATTTGGTTTTATACATAAAGTATAATAATAATAAGACCAACTCCGTAATACAAATATAAACCTCAAACTGTACTGAAAAGCTTTACCACTATATTTCGATAGAGCCATATTAACAGACAAAGCAATACGCTACAATAAAGTAGTGTATTGACCGGACCTAACACTTATTGACTAAAAAATTAAAACAGCACTTCTTACAGATAAAGCTATTCCTAACACACACAACTTGCAAAATACAATAACGGAAAAGTTCTCCAAATACGTTGCCCTGAAAATCAAAATAAGCCGGATGTGGAGAAGGTTATTATCATTTTTATCGTCCCATCATCAACTGAAGTTATTCCACACAAATTATTCCAGTCCCTCACTTTACTTGACTTACTCAAATACACCTATAGTCTAATGCAAAAAGTAGTAATTTTAAATACTAGCCGAAACGTCAGAAAATTTCTACAAACCGACCGCTTAATCGACATGCAAATACCAAATAATCGTGCTCAAAACTGATCAAACATAATAATAATATTAATACCCAACATTCATAACCTACATAGATTCATAGACCACCATTGCAGAGAAACTATCTAAATATATTGACCTTCAAAACGATGTAACTCGAATGTGGCGTCTGCAAAAGGTTTCATTAGTCCCGATAGTATTGTCATCAACCGGCGGCGGCGATATTCCCAAACAACTCTTCCAATCTCTAGAGCACTTGCATCTTCCCAAGCATACGTATGTTTTGCTACATAAAGCTTATATTTTGAACATGTGTAGAATAGTAAGAAAGTTCTTGCAAACTGAACTTCCCAGTGAAGCCCAATCCAACAATACTGGGGCGCACGTGGCCTAGACCCGTGCACTCCAATGAATCCGGTATTCATTATACCGAGTAAAACATATCTTTATACTTGAAAGCGCAGGAGGGCCTTCATCAGAATTCATTATACTTGTCGTGGACACAGGTGGAGAAGTAAAACCAAATCATTATTCTCCTTGTAACAGAAATGGTGTAATTCTTTCAATTACTTTTACTGATAGAAAATAAAGGTTAATCATAATGTTTAGTACTCAAATCAACACTAATTTGTTCCCGATTAACTTTGATTGACTAGATATAAAGCGATTCGTCGCAAATGTGGTGCGCTGGCCCCTTCTCGTCCAAGAAGTCAAAAACCAGATGGATGCCTCGCTACCATCGACACGACGCTCCACTAGAGTGACATTTGCAGCCGCCTGTCACTCTTGTCGTTGAAAATTCGCTATGGCGTCGTCATACTTATAAAAATAATAACTTTATTTGGAACAGATAAACAAGAGGTACACAAACATTGAATGTCGATGACATTTGGAGAAGTGTATTGTGCAAGTGAATGTACTCCTTATTTTATTGAGCGAGCGAACGCGAAGCGCGAGCGAGTGTCTCCGTTTCAGCTTAGGTAAAAATGCTTTTTGTATGACTGTCCGGCCGGCGTCTGTCCGGATGTTCTCCTCTACAGGTCGCATTTCTCAACCGATTCTCATGAAATTTTGTGAGCAGGTTCTATAACTATATAGTTTTTTTTGTAGATTCTATTTTTGAAATTTTATTAAAATGGCGGAGATTATGGGGGTTGAAAACATAAAAAAGTTATAATTCTGTAATTTCGAAATAATTTCGCGAGGTTTACAGCTCACAGAGCCACTAGTATTCTGAGGTTATTGGTGACAAGACCACAAACATCCTTCAGCGCTACGCTAGCTATGTGATTGTTGGATAGAGTGTAAGTATATTGTGAAAAGCATTTTCATATTTATTCTGTATTACTGTACACAAAAGACACGAGCAGACACAAATAAACTGAGAAAACATGTACAAAGGCGAGTTAAGCTGGCGAGTTTGAACTACAACATGTGTGGTTCATTATGCACAGCTAACAAAACAACTTTGGGTATATTGTCTTACGTAACAATGCCGCCAGTGTCTTGAGGGTGCTGCCCTCTTGCAGTTTTCTGGATCAGTTGAGTTATCTATAGATCGTTTTAAGCGGTTCTTAGACAGCTTAACTATTTCACATGTGTTTTATGTAATTGTATATTATACAATCCTTTCCATCTAAAGGTTGCCAGGAAGAGATCGCACTCAAGCGATATGGCCGCCCATGTAACGCTACCGCTACCCATGTATCCCATGTATCGCATGTACCGCTTAAGTACTCTTACTATGTTTAAATTGTTATATTGTATTTTATTTAATAAGGGTATAACAAATTATACACCTTATGAAATTCTGTACATATCTGTAGATATAGAAGATTCTCTGATTTCAAAGTTCAAAGATTTGCTTTTCAGTAATAAACCTTTGTTACTGAGAAGCAAATCTACTACACCATGTGGTTCATAGGTTCATAACATGAATTCATTATACCTAAGCACAGCTTACAAAACTCATAATTTCGGCTATTATTCTAAAACTTGGTCCGAAATCAACCCCATGATTACAAAAGGCATAAAAACTTGTATAACTTAATCAATTTCAGTCTAGCCCAGCCTGCTAAAGCTTACCGTACCATTTATCGTATTAAGTAAATAAATTTATAACCGAGTTACAAAGTTTAAAAGCTACCAAGTTGGATTAGGTATAACTTCTTAATTGGGTTCGTAAATTGACCAATTTTACAATAGAGACGGAGTTTGTACTTCGGCTGAGCTGAGCTGTATCACATCTACATCTTATCAATCATGGACGTGCCTAGAAGCCTAAAGAAAACCAATCCCCAAAAGTATTACATGAAGATAATATGCAACGCCATGTACTACTTAGGTTTTGGCTGTTGTTGGTATGAAGATCGTGTAAAAAGCATTCTTCAAACACGTATTTATCTCGCTTGGGCTGGTTTTACAAACTTCTACTCGATGGTGTTTTTTCTAAACGAGTTTCTTGCGAATTTTCGAACGGGTCTGAACGAACAGGAGCAAAACGATGTCATACATTTTAATGTGGCTCATTTTACAATACTGGGCAAGATTATTTGCTACTATATTTATAAGAATGATATCAGAATGTTCTTGAAGGGGGTTTTAGAAGACGGGAGATTCACGTTTGTTAGTGAGGAAATAAACAATGCGTGTGTGAAAAGATTCGTGAATTTGTGTGTTGTTTTTGTAGGTGTGTCATATTCGACAGTTATTTCTAAGACTGTGGACGGGATCAAAGTTTATTTTACTGATGGTAAGTAAGAATAACCTGGCACATATTTGTGTCGATATTTCAGCACAGTTGAATGCGCCATAATCACGACATGAACTAAACTGGGCGCATGCAACTGTGCTGAAATATCCGGAAGCAGAAAAACTCATGCAAATATCCCGTTTTAAGTTAAAATTATGTTCAAATCCAGTTTTAAAAGGTATAAGAATAATTTATTTAAAAAAAACTAATCTTAAATTATGTTTACTCTTGTCCTCTTAGTAAAACCAACATTTATGATTTGTTTTATTATAGAAACAGGTTATAAAATATGGTATTTTTCATATGTATAGGTAGTATATATATATTATGGTATATGTATATTATATAAATATGTAGGCAGTAGTTTTTTATTATATTTTAGTGATAGTTGAACCCTAAAAGCTAGGAATGTTTTATTGTATGATTTTTCCTTTCTCTTTTGCTTTTGTATAAAGTCTGGACGAAGGAGTAGGTAAAAATGCGGGGCAGTCTTCGGGGACTGCCGATAAAAGAGAAAACTAAGTAACTTGTGAATTGTGTCGTCGAGCCATTAGATTATTATTTTTGTTTTTTTTTTGGTTTGTAAATAAGTGTTAATGACCAATTTAAACTTTAGTACTTGATCATAAACACTTTTTATAAACCAAAAATAATTCGAAAATAATAATCTAATATTATTGTATTGTAGCTCACGGGAAGCGTGCGGTGACGATGACGCGAGTTCGCCCAAAAAGTTCTCAACGCGCTTAAAGAAGTTTTTACTTCAAAAACTTTTTTTGATTTCCAGGGATACCAATTCGTACAGAAGTCGTTTACTACCCGACATCATCAGATACTGGACTGATGGTAAACATACTCCGTTTCCTCACTCTCTTTCACTGGTTCTTTATTGTCGCCGTAATGCTTGTAATCGATTGCCTTTGCATCTGCTCTCTAGTCATCGTCGGATACAAGTTTAAAATACTCCAAGCTTATTTCGAGAGCTTGAGGAAGAAGGTTCTAGAAAATGAGCAAAAGAAAAGTAGAAGAGAGTTGGAGGAGCAGTTTAGGAGAGACTTTGTAGTGGGGATTGAGATGCATGAAGAAGCTTTATGGTAAGTAATGTATAAATAAAATTGAATAATGTCGGACATTTCACACAGCATCATCTGGCCCCTATGTAAGCAGAGCTTGTGTTATGGGTACCACATGACTGTATTACTTATATAAAATTTTGTAAATACATACATAACATTATATTCTCAGACTAGGTATTCTCAGACCCGAGAACCCAAATAATAGTACCCAAATAATCATAAAAATGCCTAACATTTCACACAGCATCATCTGGCCCCAAAGTAAGCAGAGCTTGTGTCTGAAACACTGCGTATACGTTTTTTTTTGTAAATACATACATATTATACATAGAAACACCCAGACCCAGACACAAATGCTTGCAGATCATAAAAACATTTGTACGGCGGCGGGAATCGAACCCGCAACCTTTTGTAATGCCGTTTTTCGTTACTTTCAAGCGAGTAGAAAACTGACACTAATAAAAAAAATGGTTGTTAGTAAAATCGGTTTATGGACAATAATTTTACGTGATAACGTCATAAGAAAACATTGATGAAAAATTGCAAACTTTTAACCTATTAAGATGCATCATAAGCCTCTCTATCGCTTGTTCCGCGCTCACGCTTGAACGCTTGTCTCAGGCGGAACGTAACAACTTTTCGTGCGTGCAGCCAGTGTTCATTGATTTATAAAACGTTATCACGTCAAAAAGATGTATAGGTACATGTTAGGGTATGAACCTTTTGTGCATGTCATAAATATTCTTTGCTAAATCGCTGTGATGCTGTATTATGGGCGCAGTCACGTTCTGTGGTCGGAATGCTGGTGTATTTATAGGTATGTGATGACCATTGTTTTATTTACAGGTGCTCCAAAAATATCCAATGTGCTTTAGGAAACTTATACAGTGTACAAGCTATTGAAAGCGTTGTACTTCTGGGAATGTGTCTGCTTAAACTTGTGGTAAGTATTTAATAAATAAATAAATAACGCCGGACATTTCACACAGCACCATCTGGCCCCAAAGTAAGCGGAGCTTGTGTTTTGGGTACCACATGACTGATATGCTACTTATATACTTTTTTTTGTAAATACATACATATTATACATTAGCTGTTGCTCGCGACTTCGTCCGCATTTTTTTTGAAAGGAATTGTAGCCAAATTTTATTGATAAGTTTCAAACCAATCACACCCATCATCTATAAAAAGTTTTCATACAAACATTCACATCCCATTTTACTCCTTTATGAGAGTTATTTTGAAAAATCCTGAAACACGTGTCCATTTATTTTGCATTTTAAGTATTCAAACCAAGTTTTTAAGAAATCACACCTCCCGTTAAAATGTTCCCATACAAACTATGACACCCATTTTATCCCTTTGTTAGGGTTATTTTGAAAAATCCTGAAACACGTGTCCATTTATTTTGCATTTTATTTATTCATATCAAGTTTCAAGCAAATCGTGCGATCACGCGTTAAAAATGTTTCATACATTCGTTTTCACCCCTTTTCACCCTCTTAGGGAATGAATTTAAAAAAATCCCGCCTTAGTGGGTGGTTTTGCTGTATAAGGAAGCTACCTTCCAATTTTTAGCTTTCTAGCTTCAGCGGTTATGGCTCGGCGATGATGAATCAGTCAGTCAGTCAGTCAGTCAGGTTAAGCTCTTTTATGGGTATAGATAAAAACACCCAGATCCAAGACAAATATTTGCAGATCATACAAACATTTGTTCAATTTATCAGTTACATACTTATATGATCTACAGTCGATCCCAAAGAAAACAATTTAAATTTTATTTAAACGTAAACCTCAGTAACTGGCTTCTCAGCTTAGTTGGTAGTAACCCTTCTTAGGTTGTGGTTCCCCCCCCCCCCCCCCCAAGGCCAAACATTTGTGTGATGAACATACATGTTTGTCTGTGTCAGGGTGTTATAAAGTATCTTAACCAGTCGCTCACTATAGGGTACTCGTACGTATGTGTTCTATCGTGTTCCTAGTGACTGTTTATGCTGGGACCAAAAGTATGGCGCTCATTTTAAAATGTCACTAGCATGCATAGGCCTTACATTTGCTTGCCCAAGGTGACCACGCTGAACGTTGCTTGTTACTAACTATGAAGCTACGACAGTTCTTTGAATTTAGTGTGGAGTTAAGTTATTTACTGGTATATAAGAATTATATCAATTATCTTATTCCCATTATACAAGCTATGCTTAGTTAGATGATGCAGTGTGAATTGTCCATTAATGCTTATTTATTTATTTAATTGTATATAGGTGTACGGAGTCAATTTGACGCTATATGCCAAACTTTTTCATTGGAGTTCAACCTTGTTATTTCTTTTTGAACTTCTATCAGTTTCTCAGCTCGTCAAAAAACTCTTATGAATATGAATGAATAAATAACTACCATTGGGAAAGCATTGCTTTCTTGTAGAGTGTTCCATGTAATTTAACCATTTGTTGACCTCTGTGGCGCAGTGGACAAAGGCCTGACTGAGACGCAGAAGGTTGCGGGTTTGATTCCCGTCGCGGGACTACTGGTTGTATGAGCTGCAAATATTTGTCTTGGGTCTGGGTGTTTCTATATATAATAAGTATGTATCTATATAAGAAAAAGAGTATATATTATTAGTATATCAGTCATGTGGTACCCATAACACAAGCTCTGCTTACTTTGGGGCCAGATGATGCTGAGTGAAATGTCCGGCATTATTTATTAATTTATTTCTCTTAACGAATGGAGCTCTGTAGGGAACATGTTAATTGAGTAGCATTTTTGGTTGAAATATATTGCTCATTTTTAAATCCGTCTCAAATTTGTAGACGGTTTGGTATTCACTTGTGCTCGCAGCATGTTGCACGTGCATTCCAAATATAATGAAACTCTGACTAATATCAGACGAAAGGTACCGAATAACTTTGTGAAGTAATGTAATAATTCAAAATTGCAGCTGGATGAACGAACCCTGGTACTTCTGCTGGCGAATTTATTTTTTATTCTCTGCTTGATCGTGGTCACTGGCGCTTACATGATGGCTGGCGGGGACATTACACATGAGGTATGTCATTTAAACATTATATTATATTATTACGTTTTAAAAACTAAAATGAAAACCGACTTTATTCAATTAATTTAGAGCCCATAAAAATACAACTCAATGAGAACTCTTTTATTGAAGTTGGTTAAAAAAGTGTTTATATTACTTTATAAGTTTTTATTTACATTACTTATCATTTTTTGAAATTCGTAAGCACCACTGGAGTGTCACAGGAAGGCAAAATATCAAAATTTTGTTTACTTCAAGTAAATATATATTTTTATATGTTATTTTATTCGATATTTCGATTTGATTATTCGATATATTTTTTTCCAGCCATTTTGATTTAAAAACCAAACTACTAAACCGATTTTGATAAAAATTATATGGGACCAATCGGGAATGAAACGAACGGTTCATAAATGACGGAGTTATGGGGTAACAAACATAAAAAAACTCCTCCATTTGTTGAAGTTGGTTAAAAATACGAGCTTCTATACGCGGGTTTGACCGCGTTATGTAGATAAAAAAAATCTACATAACGTTGTTGTTCCAGGTTCCAATATAATGTATGTATTATTGAGTTTAATTGAAATCACTTCAAAAATTATCGTTTCAAAATAAAATTAAACAAACATCTAAATTACAACATCCACTCAAACTTTAAGTTATAATTTTTATTTATTTATAACACAAAATCCATAGTTCTTATTATTATACATTTTCATAAACACGGGTTTTACACACGTTTTTTGTCGATGGAGATACAGACACTGTTTCGATTCATTGAGAAAATCTCCATCAGTGTGATTTAGATCCACGGTCCGCTTTTTGTCGCTGGAGTTCACGGTTTGCACTGAATTCTCAGTCTTAATCAATTTACAGATTTTTAACACACCATACAGCGAATTACGAATTTTCATTTAATAAACGGAGCGTATTAATATAACGACGGTCACTAATAAAATGGTAATTTCAGTACATATAGTAATATATCTACCAAGTACTTAATAAACAATATATATCTACCTCTATAGGAGAAAGTCAAACGAAATAAAGAAAATACAAACAAATTGTTACCAAAATTACAATAACAAAAATTGTACAGTTTTACTGTCACTTTAATATTAATATTTATCAACATTATAAGAAATGCTACCCTGATTTACTTACAGTAAAATAGTCCATAAATAAATAGCAATAAAATATGTAAATAATACATGCATAATAGAAACATTTATTTACAGAAATAATTACAGACATGTACAAAATAATATACAATAATATAAAATACACGTGAAACAGTTGAGCTATCTATGGACCGTTTAAAACGATCTATAGATAGCTCAACTGATCCAGATCACTGCCAGAGGGCAGCGTTCCCAAGATACTGGCGGCATTACCACGTTGAATAGCAATGCTAATACGCTGAGCCAGATAGGATCATGGATCTCTTGGGTCATGCAACGTATCTACCAGACGCCGAGAAATAATTTTGAAAACGAAATAAAATAAAATTAGTTTATTCCAGAAAGCCGCTATACTCGTTCATATGATAGCGAAAAAGTTCGGAACCCCGCATCAGAGAACTGTTGGTCGGTCGTCGAGGCAATAAATTCGAAGAATGTGTTCTTTAAACTGTATAAAGGCGTAAGAAAAATAATTCTCTAAATTCAACCTTTATCACAGAATATAAGGGTATAAAGTTAAATGTTATTTTCATGCGGTATTCTTGCTGGCCAGTGCGATTATTCTAAAAATGAGGTTGGCACACTGACATAGTATAAGTACTAATGCATTTTAAGTGGATTGGCGGTATAGAAAATTATTGAATAGATAGGTTCGAAATTTAAAAATCTTTCCACGCTAACGGATAACTTTTGCACTAGGTTTCGATTCGAATGATAAACAGAATCATTCCGAGGTTGTGAGGTGAAAATGTTATTTACATACCAACCTACTTCACATTTTGATAGACACGGGCTTTATCCCCGTATTATTTTAAGAGATTCATAGAGAATCTTCATGAGGGTGGGTTACGTAACACGTAAAAACTGTGTTTATCAAATTGTATAGAAAACTCATGAAAGTTTTGAAAGTGAAATCAGTCTACATGTCTACATTCGTATCTTCATCCCTATATATATAAAAATCTTGTGTCACAGTTTTCGTGTTTATGCTCCTCCGAGACGGCTTGACCGATTTTGATAAAATTTTATATGTACATTCAGTAGGTGTGAGAATAGGTTTATAACAAATGTTTATACCCCTAAGTGTTATGGGTGGCACACCCCAAATATTTTTTTTATGGTCAATAAGGCAAAACAACGTTTGCAGGGTCAGCTAGTAACAATTATATTAATGTTATGATATTTATATTGTTTATAATTATTTGCTGTTTTTAGTGCTTATTATTTTTTAAATTTAACTTTATTTATTTAACAGATTTTTATAAACTTAACACTAGTTCTTAAAAAATAATTCTTAGGAACGAAGATAAATTTTCCTGCGGTAAGATTGTAATCAAAGCCGATGTACAGTCAAGTGACTCCGTGACCTCCGTAATAGTTGACACTGTATGTCGGCAACGTGAGTTATCGTTTTGGTTTAGTGTATAGGTGTGTATTATTTATAAAACCAATATTTTTCTTTATATTTTTATTTAAGTTTATAGTTGTATCTCGACCGTGATGCCACTAGCCCCAATGATCAGAGTGAAAACCAGCCCTGCTTTCATACTTTTTATGGGAGTGGCATAAACCTGAGACCTGACCTATTTGGGCACGCTCAGGGTAGGACTGTTGATCGTGGGTGTATGTTAGTTGTCAGTAGGTACAGTGTTTGGGTACCCATCAGCCTAGGAGGTGCCTATAGTTATATTATTTCGTTTTATTTTATTTTTACTCTCTTTACTTTCTTTTCTTTGTGTGTGTACCAAATAAATGTCTATTCTATTAAATGTTATTATATTTTTTTTGTTGCTTTGTATAATTCGAATTTGTAAGAAAAAGACACATTGGGTATATAAAAAAATATTAATTACTTCTACTGTTTTATTGTTCATTGTTATCTGTTACTTACATTTGTATTACTTAAAATTACGTCCACTTATACATATATATATATTTTTACTCTTCCATAACTCCGTCTCAATGAAAACTCGCAATAAATAAAACCAGCTCCCAACAAAAAAACCAGGTTATTAATCTGCATACCCTGAGTTGGGAATTGGGACCTTTACGCAACTAAGGCAACATGTCATCTAATTTTTTTTATATATTAGCTTTCGAACCCACAAAATGTTGCAGGCTCCATTCGAGACAAATGTTTGTATGATAAATAGATAGATAGATAGAAAACACTTTATTGACTACCACACAGAATATTACAGTAACAAAAAAACTAAACTTATTTAAGGCAATACAATGATCTGTATGATCTGCAAGTATTTGTCTCTGGTCTGGGTGTTTGACGTGTCCCAGAAATGACTTCTAGGCCACCTTAGCGGTTAATTTCGGGCCAGATGATGCCGCGTGAAATGTCCGGCATTATTCATTTATTATTTTAATGATATTAGATAGATAACAACTTCTTCCTCTTCTTGCCCTTTTACCACACTAAGTGGATTCGGCAAAACATCTTTCTCTTTCTTCCGTCTATCAGCTGTTATCTCAAGACTCATACCTTATAAATCAGTTTTTCATACAATTTATCCATCTTATCTTTGGCTTACCTCTACTTATATACCAACTACGTTTATATGTAACCCTTTGGTTTTTTTTTCATTATTTTTTTTTCTTTACATGAAAATCAATAACTGACATTTGACTGGCTTGGCGCTTAGTTGCCTTCTGCCTGTTGCTCTGCTCTGCGCTGTAGGTTGAGGTTCCGATTCCCTCCCAGTATAAATATTTTGTGTGATGAACATAGGTGTTGGTTCTATGTCTGGATGTTACAAAGTATCATATGTAGAATAGAAGAGAATAGAAAATACAAATACATTGGACTGTTATAAGAAACAATGTATTTAAAAATATATAAGTATTCTATTAGTCATCTAGTCACCATAACACAAATTATGCTTAGTTTGGGGCTAGATGATGTTGTGTGCATTGTCCATCATCATTTATAAATAAAAGATGGAATATTTATCTACTGTCTTAACTACCTTTCTATTTCAGGCGTCTCAATTGTCACAAGCAATATTCAATTCTGGCTGGGAGCTGGTGGGACCTGGACGTGCCATCAGGGTTCTAGTGGTGCTAACTTTGCAGAGAAGCCAAGTACCGGTCTACATGTGGGCTCTAGGGATTCTAACTTTGTCTTACAACAATTTTATATCGGTAAGCCGGAATTCCCACGACAAACTCAATTTGATAAAATGTTCAAAACACTTGATCTCACAAATTAATCTTAGCTTCTGTATGACCGAGTTTTGCTCTGTATAAAACACGGATAAAACGACGTTTTCTAAAAATTAAACCTAGCTAGATCGATTTATCGCCCCCGAAACCCTCTGCATACTAAATTTCATGAAAATCGTCGAGCCGTTTCCGAGATTCAGATGATATATTATACATATATACATAAATTGCACGTTTAGAGATATAGATAGATTGGATATGGTAGTTTGAGTTATAGCCTTTCACTCGCACAATACAATTACAATAATGTGCGAGTGAGAGAACAGAGCAAAAACCGCTTTTTAGAAATGATTTCAATATTGCGAAAAGTATTGCTAAGAATATTAATATGAATATTATTATATCCAACGAGACTTAAGCTTACAAAGATAATAGATCATGTTTTTTAAATATATTATTTTAATGTACAGAAATTAACAGAATAATAAACAATAATATAATATACACGTGAAACAGTTGAGCTATCTAAGGACCGTTTAAAACGATCTATAGATAGCTCAACTGATCTAGAGGGCAGCATTCCTATTTGCTTTCAAAATTGTTATTTGACACGATCTTTTTGTAAAAACATTAAAGTATGAGTACCCGAAAAAAAGCCGCTAAGCGGTCCCGATAAGTTGTTCTAACGTATGATATAATTTACAACCTTTTTAAAATCTAATAGATCAAAATGCAAAATATCATAACATTTTGATCTGTGATTGGAACGAATATAATTGATTCATAATGATAATAATAATAATAATAATGTACATTTTAAACAGCATGATCTAGCCCCAATTTAGGCAAATTATAGGTACCATATTACTGATATAAGTACTACTTCAATATATATTTTTTGTAAATACTTAAATTCTATACATATCAACATCCAGACCCGAGACAAATACTTGCAGATCATACAAACATTTGTCCCGATATGATAAAACAAATGATACCATATACAAATATTTTTTGGTTGCCTATTTATTCCATTGCACACTTGCGCAATCATAGACACTTTATGTTGCCGCCACGGCATTCGATCACAGGGAACCGTAGTTGCTGTGTCCTGTAGCAGTAATCCGACACAGTCACCCGTTACTACTACTGGCCACTGGTACAATTCATTGCTTGTACAACTACAAACCAATTCGTTTGCGCAGTACAATTGTAAGGAAATTTGTTAATGTTGCTTGTTTCTTCAACTGACTTTTAGATTCCAGTTACCGACACCGAACACTTTTTGATCGTCAATGAGTATGTGTTCAGTGGGAGCAACTAGACACAAAAAATTATTACGTATGCGCAGGGAGTGGATGATTTCATACTGGTTCTATAGAAATCAAATATTCATTGGTAGATTGTATCCGACACAAGACACAAAAGTGTCCACGTTTGCGCCCTGCCTTAGTGTACCTAGAGTCTGCGTATCTACGTGCGGAGTACGGAGTACACTAACCACTAAAATTGATATTTGTTTCAGGTTTGTCGTTCTTCATATTCCTTCTTTGCTGTGATGTATTAAATGAAGAACGTAACTCAATAACATTTCAGCAGCATACTTGAGCTGTGTATTAGTATAGGTAGTAGTAATAAATGGTGGCTGCTTTCTTTATTTGTTTAAATTGACTGGCTTGTCAGCTCAGTTGGTAGTAGCTCTACCTTCTACGCTGAAGGTTGAGGGTTCGACTCTCTGCCAGGATAGACATTTGTGTGATGAACATAGCTGTTTGATTTGTGTCTGGGTGTTATAAAGGATCGTAAGTATGTATTTAAATATATTTAAGTATTCTATCAATCATCAGCCGGGCGATTATGGAACTCTAATACTATCAAAACATTGATACTAAAAGCTTCCAGTTACTATTTATGAATTGGTATTACAGAAATTTAACACATGCTGTCATATGAATAGTAACAGATAGAAACCGAACGTACGTAATACCAATCCGTGAAATAATGCCTATCATCAAAAGATCCATAATCGCCATACTGGTCATTATAGTACAAGCTATATTTAGTTTGGGGCTAGATAGTGTTGTGTGCATTGTCCACTAATTTTTTTTTTCTTGTGCATTTATAATTAAATAATGCCGGATATTTCACACAGCATTTTGTAGCCCTTAAGTAAGCAGAGCTTGTGTACCACATGACTGATATACTGCTTACCTATATACTTTATTCATTTATAAATAAACTTTTTATAAATATGTAAGGGAAGTACCTACAAAATGACATAAAGTTTTATTTTGGGTCATATCTCTTTATTAGCAAATCTTAGCAGACTCATATTATACACCAGTAATCTTTGATTTTATACCTTTGATATTTATAAGATAAACAAAGTAGATAAAATTAAAATTTTAATTTAACTGAGATCAACGAACCCATTTTGTCCATAATGCTATGGACAAAGTGGCATACCACATTATGGACCTATCTTCTGTTATACCATATAATCTTATTCATTGAAAATCCATTGGTTTACAACCAGGACGTACCTAAACAGCCAAGGCATGAGTAAAAACATATACAATTGTGTAAAGTACGAACGAGATAATATTATTTTTAACTGAGTACACCACCTTCAAAACATCTTCAAACGTTGACAGTAACATCGATCAGTATATATCAAAGGATCAATACTGCCTCCCTGCCGTCTCTACGATTCAAGACCACAAGAGTTACATATTACAGAAAGTTACATATTTAATGTTTTGCTCTATCCTATTTTCACATAACTAGTTAACGTGACGTAAGTTAACTATAGTCTGTTCTTGTCATTCTTATGTCAATAACCTCTCTGGCGCAGTGGCGAGGACGCACAAGGATGCGGGTTCGATTCCCCGAGTTCGCAGGATACATTTTGTGTGACCTGCATATATTTGTCTCAGGTCTGGGTGTCATGTTATGTATAATATGTATTTACAAAAAAAGCATATAAACATCCGTCGTGTGGTTTCCATAACACAAGCTCTGCGTTAAGGGCTAGACGATGCTGTGTGAAATGTCCTGGTTTATTTATTTATTACTAGCTGCTGCTCGCGACTTCGCACGCGTGGTACCTACCTAAAAGGTAGCCTATGTCCTGACCATGTGAGACAAATGTTTGTTTGCTCTGCAAGAATTTGTCTCGGGTCTGAGTATTTCTTTGTATAATATGTATGTATTTATAAAAAAATAAAGTATATATGTAGTATAACAGTCAAGGTACACAAGCTCTGCAAAATTTGGGGCCAGATGATGTTGTGTGAAATGTCCGCCATTATTAATATTATTTAGCTAGCCAAATCGCGAGTACTCGAATCGGGAAGCTGACCCTAAATATCAAACAAAAGAGCCGGCGACAATTGAGGTCTTTGATTGACAAAAGGTTTGAGTCTTCAAAGCAAGTGGTGAATAATAAATGATACTGTTTGAATAACAAACCTTCACCGTACTCAAATCTTGAATAATTACAAATGTACAGAACGACAACTGTCTTGATATTTGAAGGGAAAACATCGGAAACCAGAACTGGATTTATAAAGTTTCAGTTGGATTTTCATATTTGTACCTAATTCTAGGAATCTGAATGAAAAATACTCAATGCTAATAATGCGATGAATGAAAACACCGTGATAACTGTAGTGTATGTAGAGTTCAAATGTAGGTAGGAAGGATATTTATTTATTTATTTATTATTAACTTGTATGAACATGTCAATACCACTAATTAAAAAAGAACAATAATAGAAACCTTAAATGATAATAAATAAAATAATTGGTAGTAAAGTAAGTATCTACACACTCAAACAGACTTCTCACAGAACCTCAGACATTCAGATAGAATCACCTTCCATCCGTCCGCAAGCACATCACATGCAAAGTTCTCATTCAAGAGAGCATTCATCATATTCAGGATAGAATATGGTGGCGTGTAGAACTAGTCAGGCAGTTGGAATACAGCGAGCACTCGTATCACTAAATTGTCGTATTATTTCTCATCATCGTTCGCCTTAGTTCATCTGTTGAAGATGATTTAGGTGGCGTCAGTCAAGTTACTGAGCAGTTATTTGTAATTGAAAACATTCGGTCATGGATCCAGCCAGCTGAGGTGGGTGAAGTTTCCTCTCCACTGACGCCACTCTGCCTGGGATTCTGTTTAATAGCGCTGGCCTTCCCAGGTACCCACACTAACCTCTTGACCTATTATTTATATCGTGATCCATATATATCACAATTGGCTGACCTATCAGCTCAGTTGGTAGTAGCTCTACTTTCTGCGCTGTAAGTTGAGGGTTCGATTCCCTCTCAGAATAAATAACTGTGATAAACACAGCTGTGTTTGTGTCTGGGTGTTATTTTGTGTATCATAAGTATTTAAAAAAAATTAAGTATCATATCAGTCATCTGGTAACCATAATTCAAGCTATGCTTAGTTTGGGGCTAGATGCTGTATGTGTATTGTTCACCAATATTTATTATTTATTTATTTAGTAATGATCAGCTCTGCTCCAATAGACCACGTCTTTTTTATGAAGCCGACTATGCTGGGAGAATATTACCGATACCATCTTAGATGCTGGGTATGCTGGGTAAGCCTACATTGTCTAACCATTTGAAATGCCTGACGGTATATATATATAGGAGAAATATTTTATTTTCATCTATCACATTCCCTATTTTGGCTGTCAATAGCTCTGACTCTGTACTTTCGCCAGACTACCTAAATTTTCTTAAAGGTCTTATTTTGTTTGTGCTACAGTCTGGTTTAGAATAACACGTCTTAAGTTTATTAAATTGTCGTTTGATTTACGTGTTTCAGCGTATTTTAATCATCAGTACCTGGAAATCGAGCTTTTTAAAAAAATACATAGAAGAAATACATATGTATTTTACAGAGGATGCACGCACGGAGTATTATCATAATAATAATACCGGACTTTTCACGCATCATCTGGCCCCAAAGTAAGCAGAGCTTGTGTTATGGGTACCATTTGACTGATACTACTTATATACTTTTTTTGTAAATACATACATGTTATACATAGAAACACCCATACACGAGACAAATACTTGTAGATCATACAAACATTTGTCCCGCGGCGGGAATCAAACCCGCAACCTCCTACGTGTCAGGCGGACCTTAGCCCACTGCGCCACAGGGGTCGTCAAATTTTAAAATCTAAATCATAAAGATAAATATTATTTTAAAAGCATCGTTCGTTACCTGGTTTGCTAATATAAGTTTGAATAAATATAAATATATCAAAGGCGACGTGTGATTTCGATGAAATTATTAGGTTGCGATCGGATAAATAGGACTTTTTTTTGTATCAATCAAATTTGGTATGGATATAGATTGTATCTTACTTATAACAGTCAGACATTAAACGAAGACCTATGTTCAAATGATTGACCAAATGATTGTTCTGAAGGGGATCGAACCCTCAACCTACAGCTCAGAAGGCAGATCAACTACCAACTGCACTGACAGGCTAGTACGACTCTGCCCCTCCGTTTATAAATCACGAGATTACTCACCGAGCTCGACCTAGAGGAGATAGTAAAATACTATTCAGCATTTCGTGTGAACTTTATATATGTAGGAATTTCAACAAAACACCACATTGTTACTGAAATCGGCCTGCCTTACCGGCAACTCGTAGATACAAAGCCGGTGTTGACCCGCTCTATTTGCGGAGTTCTCCCGAATCCTGTCTCCACAAACACTCTGTTTGTCCGCAGGTGCGGTTCTCTTTTATTGGTATAGTGCCTCTGTGGAGTGACACTTGAGTTAGTCGAGTACAAATGAAATCACGTCACGATTTCCATGCGTTTATGTGGATAAGACAATTATTTAGTTACTGGAGGTACTTAGTTTGTAGATGCTTCTATTTAATTTTCGTGTAGAAAAATCGATGGGTGCACGAGCGGGTTCGAACCCACGACCTTAGGATCGGAAGGTGAGGCCACTAGGCTGCCAGTGTAAGAAGAAGTGTTAGCACTGAAAGCTATCCTTTGACTCATTTCTAAATGTGAATCAGAAATAAGATTTTTGTTTTTACCTGGAAAAAACACGAGCATTTTGATACAGCTCTTGGCACACGATCGTCGCATGGTCACGTTTCCCTGCATTCGTAGAGACCTAGTTCCAGTTTACGCAACAAAGATTCCAATCTATCAAGCCACCTCGTCTTTTTCATGGTTGGAAACTGATACATTTCTTGGCAGCAACACCTAAAGCATTTATTTCCACTGTTACTTAGCGGTAGATGCAGTTTTCAACCTTTAGGAATATATATATTTAAACAACACCGCAATGGGCCAAGGCCCGGCTGAAACACAGGAGGTTGCGGGTCCGATTCTCGAGCAGGACAAATGTTTGTATGATCTGTAAGTATTTGTCTTAGGTCTGGGTGTTTATATATATATAAAGTATATATATACCAAAAAACGTATAAGATGATGTTGTGTAAAATGTCCGGCATTATTTATTATTAAAAATATTGCTGAACAATCACACAATAACATCTAGTCCCAAACTAAGTACAGTTGGTAGTAGCTCTGCCTTTTGCGCTGTAGGTTGAGGTTTTAATTCCTTTATACCATTAACATAAGCTCTGCTTACTTTTGAGCCAAATGATGTTGTGTGAAATGTCCGGGTTTTTTTTTTTATATCAATCATGTGGTACCATAACACAAGCTCTGCTTACTTTGGGGCCAAATGATGCTGTTTGAAATGTCCGGTATTGTTATTATTATTTTTCTTATTTATACATATCTCCGGATTCAGAAAAAAACACCTTCGTATGTTCATCACTACAATATGTCTGCTCTTGTTGGTGATCAAAACCACAACATGGTATAAAAGTATAAATAAAAATTATTTATTCAGAACAATGTACAATGTGCAGAAAACTAAATACAATAGTGCGCAGAAGGCAGACCCAATTTACTACCAACTCATTTATGAGGCTTGTCTACTATGTGGATACATGTCAGAAAACTTTTACACTCGTGGTTCTGTGAGCTGTAGACCTCGCGAATATGTTTCGAAATGACTGAAAGATAACTTTTTTACGTTTACAACCCCCATATCTTCGACATTTTGAAAAAAATTACCAAAACTGAATCGACAAAAAAATCGATATAGTTATAGAACCTGCTTACGAAATTTCACAAGAATCGGTTAAGAAATGCGACCTATTGAGGAGAACATCCGGACAGACGCCGTTCGGACAGACATACGAAACCATTTATGCCTAAGCTGAAACGGAGACACTCGCTCGCGCTTCGCGCTCGCTCGGTCAATTACCTATATGAACACCAGTGGACTCAACTCTTGTTAGATCCTTGAGTTCTTAAAGGAGAATGTTTGTAGGCAGGTGCTCTCTTTTAAAAACTCAGTTGAAGTCTAAACACTGAGTAACTTCAAATTTACACTTTATCTTCTTTTCGTGTCACTTGTTACTTCAAACCAGTGTGGTGAAAGGATTAAAGTGCGCCTCTGAGGCTCTTTTTGTGTAATTAGCAGATGTTTTGCTTCACTGTTTGAAAGTACTGGTATAGCGCATATACATCATATATTTCTAGAACAATTCGAATATGGTCGTGCAGCCGTAGATTTCCACTGAGTTTATTTTTTTACGACCGTCATATTACATATCATTTTTGAGAAAACGTCAACCTACTGCAAAGTAAAAGATACATTTTTCAATTTCAGAGTTTGTACCTTCATGAGGAATTTGTATCTTTGCGAGGTACGAAACATTTTGGAGAAACTCCAAGTGGGACAAGTCTGATGCCAAATTTAGAAAATGCAAGGTTTTGTACTGAATGGATCTGTCACAAATCGGGTTTAAAGAAATATTCATAATACATAAGAGTAACTACAAACTAACAAAAACAATTGAATAGCTACTCTACCTACTACGATAATATACATTGACACCGACATCTATCAAAAATGCCCAGTTTTGAAAGTGCTTAATATTTATCAAACTAATGTATCGAAAAACTATTTAAGAAACCTCCTAGTATCTTTAAAATACCTATCCAACGGTATGCCATACGATGGGGTAAAATAACAAAACAACCTCATATTTTGGTTAAAATATGTTTTTTTTTACCGATTTCATAAAAAGGAGATTACTTAATTCGACCGTATATATTTTTCGTCGTTTATGAACCGATTTTGATGATTCTTTTTTTGTTGAAACGCTTTGCATGGCTTTTCAATAGCGGGTGGGAGGAGGTGCATGCGTCTGCATCATGTCTAACTCATTGGGAAAAGTTTGGCAGAATTGTACTAAATATTTTTCCATGTATTTTATGTTTTTTTATATAGTCTGTAAGCAAGAGCTCCAAGAGACAGCTAAACTATAATGGTTCCTTTTCGTCTACGGAACCCTAAAAAGGATCGTACAATAAATAGGACCAAGTCGAGGGTTTTGCCTGTTTCTTCTAGGAATTGGTTTAGGAGGAATTAACACCTCAATTCGTTACCGGTATCCGGTTACTTCTGACCTAATAATAAATTATAACAACAACCTTATTAATGAGCCTATTAGTATTGTTGAGATTTTCAATAATTTCTACACTACTTTGACATCTAATAATTCTGACATTCTAATAATAATGACATTAATATACATTCACAGATCTCATCTATGTTCCTTGTGACAATCTAACAATACTAAATATTATAAACTCTCTTAAAAATACCGAATCTGTAGAGTATGATGGTATATGCACCAAAATAATTAAAAATTGTTCAGCAGAAGTGATAGAAGTCTTAAACTATTTAGTAAATCTATCATTTCAATCAGGTGAATTCGCGTTAAAACTTAAATATTCAATTGTTAAACCTATTTAAAAAAAAAATACCCCACTGACATTAACAACTACCGTCCTAGAACATTAATACCCATATTTTCTAAAATTTTTGAAAGAGCTATGCACTCTAGGATTACTAATTACCTTAACAAACATAATGTTATAAAAAGTAACCAAAACGGATTCCAGAAAGGTAAATCGACTACATTGGGCGCTTTTAATCTAGTTAAAGCCATACTTGAGAATGTTGACCAAAATAAGTTTGTCTCAGCAGTGTTCTTTGATATGAGCAAGGCGTTCGATTATGTTTGTCGATTATATTAATGATTTACCAGACATCACTAATAACCATTGTACACTTTTTGCTGACGACATCTCTATGGTAGTAACTAATGACAATGAGCCTGAACACATACAAGACTTAAATAACACAGGCGGAATGTGTATTGATTGGTTAAGCAAAAATAATCTTAAAGTAAATGTATCAAAAACAAAGCTCATTAATTTTATGATAGAAAACGAAAAGGAAGTGAATCAAAATCAATCAATCAAATCAATCAAAATCAAAATCAATGAAAGGTGACTTATCAAAATGATGAAATTCAGGAAAGTGATACTGTTGTGTTCCTTGGTCTAAAACTTGCCAATGTATGCTCATGGGTACCAAACATTGAGCATATTAAATCAAAAATAAATAGTTTCATTTACGCGTTATGGAATATTGCAAACATAACTGATCATAAAACTGCTTTGCTAGCCTATCACGGTTATATAGCATGTAGCAGGTACAGTATTATAATATGGAGGAACGAAGTTAATGCCAAGGCTTTATTTATAGCGCAAAAAATGTGCCTTCGTGCAATATTCAACAAGCCACCTTGGGAACCTTGTACACCACTATTAAAAAAAATAAGATTTTGACTTTGCCGTGTATGTATATTTTAGAGATGTGTAAATTTGTCAGATCACATGCGGAATTATTTGACAATTTCGAACACAAATTTAACTCTAGACATAAGGACAGACTAGCAATACCTGTTCATAAAACTGAATTGTTTAGCCGCAACTGTTACACCATGGCTATCATAATTTACAAAAAATTGCCAAGTCATGTAAAAGAGCTGAGGAGGCCATGTCTTATGTGAATAAACGTACTGAATTACTGAATTCAACTAGCTTGTCGATTAAATATGTAGACAGACATATAGACCTAAAGATATGTCGATTCAAAATGGCCGTGATTGTATTAAAAAAAACTGATATGTATAATGTAAACGTAAATCTACCTAAATTATAGGATTTTTTTCGAGGACTTTCGATTACAATAAATCACTTTCCAATAGCATTTCACGATTTTCTGCTCGTTAACTATTATAATTTTCACTCAAAACATGATATTTACTGATATGTGAGTTTTTTTGCTTCCCGATATTTCGGCACAGTTGAATGCACCATGATCACAAGAGACACTGATAGTTTTGAAAGTTATATCGTAAACTGTTGTATGTAGGTGTAGGTATGCTACAATCATAAATGCTTTTTTTATTGACACACAAAATTTAAGCAAAGCCAGTTTTTATCGCAACTGCCCATAAAATACGGACAGAAATAAGTTAAACAATGGAACCGCGGGACCAAAATGTCATGATGGAACTGACATTCGCTGGTTCAAAGTTTATATTGGATGGAGCGGTTGGAGCCTGATATATTTTTAAAATCATTCATAGCCTGGAGCAGTTTGTCATATTATAACGACCCTAGTGTGAGTTTGTAAGATATTTAACCCTAAAATGTTGTAGTTTGTTCAGAATCAGTTTATCATAATCTTCATTGTATATCTTCTGTTTATAAATCTTGTGTTTGGAATTGAACTTCTCCTAAACCGATTTTGATTAAATTTTTTACAACTTCAAGTGGATTCGAGAATGTTTTTTTTCTTTTTAAAACGCGCGGACAACAGTCGCGAACTCGGACAGTTACTAGCTGTCGGAGACCAAAATAAAAATCATTTGTTTTTAAATAAAAATAACTAATCAGCCCAACTATCTTCTAGAGGCGCACTATAAACAATTAGTTATCACAAATTCATGTGAAAATGTGATATTAAATAACAAACTTAAACTCTTTTAGAAAACTAGAGGCAGCGGGTACCGCGCAATCATGTAACTACCACAGTATATAAAACTAAGCCCGTCTGTGCGACAGGCGGGAAATGTCCAACTTACTCTAGTGCTTTCTGAGTGGAACACAGGAATATAGCTGTGCAAGTAACGTAAGATGAAATGAAATGAGTTTCCTATTTTAAGTCGGTATCAGACACTTTTAGTCATATAACTTCTTAAACTATCATGGTTTTGAACATAATTTTCACTCAAAACGGGATAATTACCATGATATGTGAGTTTTTTTGCTTCCCGATATTTCAGCACAGTTGCATGTGCCATGATCACGATATACTATCGAGAGTTTATCTCGAGATCATGCCGCCAGTATCTTGGGAACTCTGCCCTCAGGCAGTGATCTGTATCAGTTTAGCTATCTATAGATATGTTTAACGAATTTTATTTTCTCAAAAAGAAATGTTCACTTAAATGAGTAGGTATTACAAAAATCTTAAACTTACCATCTTAACTAATCTTAAAGTACTATGTTTCGTACGTTCGTTAGATTGTTTTAAAGGGTCCATAATTAGCTCAACTGTTTCGCATGTATTTTATATTATTGTATATTATTCTGTACATTTCTGTAATTATTTTTGTAAATAAACATGCATGCTAATATTTTGCATGCTGATATTTTAGCACGTTAATAAAATAAACGTGCTAAAATATCGGGAAGCTGAAAAATTCATATATCATGGTAAATATCCCGTTTTCAGTGAAAATTCCACATTGTTCCTTGGTTGAACAGCTGTCATGATACAATGGCAAATATTTGTGAATATTAATTTAAAATGATCTAACTTTGATCGTGTTTTTTAAAATCACTCGTTCCACAAGATATGTCAACGGTTCTGGGATTTCATTATTTTAATCTTCAAACATGCTACTTGGTGGAGGGTAGTTATAATTATCAAATACTGTGGTTTGAATATCTTCGCGAATAATAGCTGCAGCTTCGTCTAGGACTCTGATGAATCGTTCTTCTTTTTTATTCTATTTATTTTTCGTAGTAGGCTTGGTTCAAAATCATGATGCTTATCCACTGAGCATATGAATGTTGATGCTCCCGATTTCTCAGTGATAATAAGTTTATCACCGTACTTTAGTTTTATTCGTAGCTTAATCGTTCTGTTATCTAAAGTCGTAGTTTTGCAAACATTTTGTAATTCGTTCAAAGTGAACTGATAATGAGTACCCTTTGCCTTAAATTTATTATTTAATTCAAGAAATATTATAATGGCTTTTTATGAACTGAAAAATCGAATTCAAGTTTGTACGTACCTACCCTTTTAATATTCAAGTTCGATTCCAATTCCAATTTAATTGTGAAACCCAATTATCGTATAGAATTTGACGAGTTATTTGATACCTTTGAAGTGTGACCTGTGTCGATCACCCCAGCCTAGCCTCACTTTCTTTTTCGGTTGAGAATACGTTATTACGATTGTAAAATTTTATTCGGGCTGTTTATTTTAAGACTATTTTTATTTAGGTACCAACCTAATCATAAATATTGGGCAGTTCAAATGTGTTCAAGATTTTTAACCAAAGACTAGATTGAATTGCTCTTTATTATAACATCTTACAAAATACCTAGAAACTGATATATAAATAATTTATTTGCAAGAAATATGGTAGGTAACAGATATTGAGTCATACAGTATGTTCAAATATTTCAACAAAGAACGTTGGCTTGCAAATTTGAATGTGTTCAAAAACATTAAATTAAACTAAACAGTATTCTATTTTAGCAATTATCATTCGTTTCCAAGAAATTCGTTAACAGTGTAAAAAGTTCTGGCAAAAAGCCACAATTTTAATCCCTAGTGAGGATTACTGAAAATAAACCTATGACCTCATTAGTGGAGTAGCTAGTGGCGATTTCTGAAATTATCTGAAACTAGTTAGGCCTAAAAATGCTGCAAATCTCTTTACGTAACGGGATAATTTGACACAAGTTTCAACACAAGACACTCACTACTACAGTTCCGTACATCAAAAGGAAAATGGTACCATTTATAGGATCACATCGTATACACTCTATGTCAATTCCTTTAGGTATCAAGATGAAATTAATTAGGTTCTGCTGTCCCTTGCAGCTGTAACAAAATAAAGCGTCTAAGTCAACGCAATCAAAAACTACGGCCTAAATACAGTCATTTATGCCGCATATTTCGAACTAGCTAGTAAATCAAAACCTATAACTTGTATAACTTCTAAAACTATCATGGTGATTTTTACCATGATATGAGTTTTTCTGCTACCCGACATTTCGGCACAGTTGCATGCGCCATGATCACGAGATAAACTGATAAAACTCTGCCGAAATATCGGGTTAGAAATAGACTACGATTCTATATATAACGAAATACCTACCAATTCCGTATAAATACATTTTGTTTTGTGATTACAAACTAAAAAACAATAATAATAATAAATAATCTCAGACATTTTACACAGCATCATCTGGCCCCAAAGTAAGCAGAGCTTGTGTTATGGGTACCACATCACTGATATACTACTTATATACTTTTTTTGTAAATACATACATATTATACATAGAAACACCCAGACCCAAGACAAATACTTGCAGATCATACAACCATTTGTCCCGCGGCGGGAATCAAACCCGCAACCTTCTGCGTCTCAGCCAAACCTTAGCCCTCTGCGCCACAGTCTTCAAAATGACAATGTTTGGTGCATCATAGTTTGATTTGGTGTAATAAGAGTATGACTGTTATTAGTAACCGATGGAGCTAGGTAAGGTTTTTTAAGATCTTACTTCAGTTTTTAATCTCGGAGTTATGTCAAATCTAAAGCTTTGCTATTGTTGTAGCCTTTGTTGCAAAGCCTTCCATTTAATTTTCGTCCACAATCATGCATTCTCTCTGTGCTTGTGCTTTGCACATTATGATTTCCGTGTGTTTCCTTGACGCGGTATGACGGTGGATCACTGTTGAAAATCACAACCAGCCGTGAAATGGATTTAAGTACGATGTTCCGTTCACATGTTATTACGGTTGCAGATTCTGCCTACATTACTGTGAAATCTTTCAACACGATAAAGGATTTCGTAATTAGATTAAACAGAGGAGGCCTAGAAAATGTATTTATTTACGAGTATTTATTGTTAGGGAAAACCAACAGCTGGACACGTTTCGCTTAAATAGTTACATAAAATCAGAAAGCCAAGAACAGGTTTCCGCTAATAGAAACATAACAAGTAAAATGTGAACACAAGCTTAAATAATGCTTACATACCCAATATACACAGAAAAAAAGGAAAAAATATAAAAAAAAAACAAACAAATATTGGTAATGCTTCACGCAGAACTATCTAGATCTAAACTAATCAAATATTGTGCTATAGGAACTATGTATATATCACTTATATACTTTTAAATACATACTTACGGTACAGAACAAACATATATATTCATCACACAAATGTTAGTCCTAGATGGGAATCGAACCCGCATGCTAGGACGCATATGGTGGTGTTTCTACCAACTGAGAATAAGAGCAGTCGGATACGGATGGATAGACTTAATTCAGATAATGTCTGTTCCAAACGCATTTTATTCGCGCTGTAGTGCTGCTCCCGCGGGATTTAGCACGATTTACAGCCACAACGGGCTCTAGATTTTTAATAGCCGTCACAGAGCACATGCACAGAGAAGACAGAAAATACCATTGTATTTGTTTTGACGTCTTCAGTGGCGTAGTGGGCCAAGGTCCGGTTGAGACGCAGAATTTTGCGGTCTCGATTCCCATCGCGTTACATATGTTTTGATCTGCAAGTATTTGTCTCGGGTCTGGGTGTGTTTATGTATAATAAGTATATATTTACAAAAAATAAGTGTTAAAGTAGTATAAGAATTTTGATTAACACGGGCTTTACTCACGTATTATTTTGTCGATGGAGGCACCGACACTGTTTCGATTCATCTAGAACCGTGAACTCGAGCGGCAACTCACGGACCGCGGATCAAACTCACCCTGATGAAGATTCTCTAGATGAATCGAAACAGTGTCAGTGCCTCCATCGACAAAATAATACGTGAGTAAAGGCCGTGTTTATAAAAATGTATAGTACAACTCACGAAAGTTTTGAAAGTCAGTCATTCATATCAGTCAAGTGGTACCCATAACACAAGCTCTTACTTTGGGGCCAGATGATGCTGTGTGAAATATCCGGCAATATTTATTTATTTTCAGTAAATACAGCGATCAGACTCGGCTATATTTATGAAGCAACACTTTGTAATCATCATCTTATACTACTTACAATAATAGAGCTAACTATAAAAGGCAAATTACAAAGAGTTTATATGGCCAATTTTTTGATCTCGTGCCGCAACGTAAACCAAAATTCTACATTTCAAGATTTGTAATATTACTGCTTGTAAAAGTTAATATGTTTCTCCAGACGTTTTATGTTACTGAGGCCGTTAGCGGACATCTGGTAAGATACTAACGTTTTTGCGTTTATAATAAAAATCTACGAAGTTGTAAA
Organism: Lampropteryx suffumata; assembly: GCA_948098915.1. NCBI lineage: Eukaryota > Metazoa > Arthropoda > Insecta > Lepidoptera > Geometridae > Lampropteryx > Lampropteryx suffumata. Next base: position 4,043,786 of record OX402561.1, on the reverse strand, counting down.
CTGCTGTGCTAGTCAGTCAGTATCGTACCTATCCACATGTATCTAAGTACTTATATATTCGGGAAAAAATGTAAAAACATTGATATTTGTTTTGTCTATGTGTCATATTTTATCTATACTATATTATAAATGTAAAAATAACTCTGTCTATTGGTCTATTTGCTACGTTTTCACGCTTCACGCTTGAAAAATCACGCATTCACGTTTTCACTGATTTTGATGAAGTTTGGTATAGAGATAGATGGGACCATGGAGAAGGACATAAGCAATTTTTTATGTAGTTACCACGCTTGAGAAGCTGCGGGCAGCAGCTAGTTTATTCATATAAGTATAACTATTGAACATTATTGAGATATTCGGATATCAGTCATCTAGCAGTAAGTAGTCATCATACTCGTGTTAGCTACAAGCAATGCCGAGTTTGGAACTAGGTAATGCTGATGCTATATGAATTGACCGTCAATATTTATTTATCTTGCACATTCACATGCAAGGTATCTTTAAAAAAAAAATATATATTTATTAGAAATATGGTAGGTAACATGATATTGAGTCACACAGTAAATTCACATATTTCATCAAAGAACATTAGCATGCAATTTTTTTCAAAAACATTTAATTAAATGATTATAGTATTCTATTTTACCATTTATCAATTATGTTTATTAGTTTCCAAGAAATTCGTTAACATTCAAAGTTCTGTCAAAAAGCAACGATTAGATTTTTGTTATATTTAAAAAGCCTTATTAGCCTTCATTACGGCAGGAAATGTAATAAATATTTGTCTACACATTGCATAAGAGTTTTTTTATATAAGGGGCAGTTCTAGGCACTCTTCATAGAACAATGCTCCTCCTAGTCACCGACTACATCTCCATTAAGTCTCATCCAAATATGTTAAGCCACTACGGCGTAACTGAATCATTTATTAAAATATACGGCCTTAATTCTAAAGAACACGTCTCTCAACTTCTGAAACAAGTTAATCACTATTTAAAATAATGCTATCTCTTTTTGTAAGATGACAGGGCGAATCTTAAGCAGTAAACACTGCTCAAGTGTTCAAGTGTTCAAGTAGTGATCAAGCTGAATAGTGTTTATACGTAAGACTGTCAATATCCAAATCCATCTCCTGCTCACAACAGGACAAGCAGACGTACCGCTCAGCCTTGTCAGTCTACGACCCTTACGAACAAAGCGCTTTGCTTCCACATTTATAATGCGTACAGCCAAGGATTGGAATACTTTGTCGTCTTTCCTGAAAATTACAATCTGGGTCTCTTCAAGTCATGAGTAAATAGGTGTCTTCTAGATTTGCGTCCCCCATCGTCGGCCGCGTCTTCCCTTACTACTAGGCAAGATCGTTGTCAAACGTAAGTCTATCTATGATATAAAAAAACAATAACCTCGCAAGTATATAATATAACTAAGATTCATTTTGAAAACCTTTTTGTTTTCATCTGTATCGTTTGATTTCTATTGTTTATTCCATTCTAAATCACAATTGCGTGGCCGATAGAGCCACTACGGAATTTAAGAGGCTCCAGGCGTCGGTTTATGACTCTGCATTTTGCAGAATCACATAAAGTTGACCCTTATCTCCCAATTTGTCACGTATTGTTGGATACAGTTGGGTCGAAACAATTTATTGCATTAGAGCCTATATTTGACATCTGATTTAGCTAGAGTAGTTCAATATGAGAATTCATACAAAAAGCGTCTGAGACACACTTTAATGCACAGAGGTCCACCGCAGTGATTTCAGTTTTCACCCTCACTCCCCTTTACCTTATCCAACAACTAGAGACAACATTACATTATAATTGCTGCGAATATTAGCGGATTTGAATATTAAAAGGCACCTTTCAAATCTAACTTTCTCTGCTGATAAACAAGCGAACTTGTTTAATTTCAACTACGTATTAGGAACACACCCTTTCAACACACGGGTTCGACATAACTAGTTACACTAGAAGAAGAAGAGTTGTTAATCTCTGCATTTGGTACCTTATGTCATTGGTATATATGTCACTCCAGCATACTTCTCTAAGCGAACAGACTCAATAACAAAACATACAACCAGGTGGTCTAGACAAAAATCTTATGGTTATTTTCCTTAACGCGTATTTGTGGAAGCATTGGATTGTGTGGAAAAGACTGTAATGTCCATACAATTTGATCTTTTAGCAGGCGTAGACGCCTACAGAGAGGAGGGCCTTGTCTAGTCTAAAAGATTGTCTAAGATTGAGCACTGCGGTGCGATCTACTGATTCCGATTGAGATCCACTGATTCCGAATCTGATTGAGATTTTATATCAAATAAAAATCACCCGTTAATGCATTATTTACATTGACTGGCCTGTTAGCTCATTGGGAAGTAACAGCCTTATGCGCTGTAGGTTTGAGGGTTTTATTCCCTCGCAGAATAAACATTTGTGTGTTAAACAAAGGTGTTTGTTTTGTGTCTGGGTGCTATAAAGTATCATAGGTATATATTTATAAATATAGAAGTTTTCTATCAGTGATCTGGTCACTATAATACAAGCGATGCTTAGTTTAGGGTTAGATAGTATGTTATGAATTGTCGACTATTTTTTATTTATTTATATTAGAAAAATATAACGTTTTTGCTTTGATAGAAAATATTGTTGATACATTTTACTAACGGATGTTTGCATATAAGTGTCTTAATTAATCGTATATTTTAGCGCTTAGTTATAGCAAGTTTTAGACCACTTCAGAGCAAAGGCTCTGCTCTTTTCACTAAGTATGTAAGTGTAATGTGAAATAAGTATGTATATGGAGAGTAAATAAACTGTTGCTGATTGCATTTTTGGCGTCGACGTTACTTTGTGTTTTAGCGGGAATTGGAGCAAAGTTGTTCAGTGTCGGTTTTTATTGCCGTAATTTATTAGTTCAGTGCATTTGTTGTTATTTACGGAGAACGTGATATCGGAGTTTTGTAGTTTGTTTCCACTTTTATAATTACCAGAAGAAGTTATTACTTTTCTTAAAAATGAATTACAGTATTGCAACACTTTGTGTTGGTAAATCGTTTTATTTTATTACTAGTCGTGCTTATACATTTATACACATGTGGATTGTATTTGTATGTAGCATCATCGATCTAATGGCAGAACTGCTAGACGTAGGTCTCTCCTAAGGCGCGCCCTGAGCTCTAACTTAGGATCATTCACGTTCTGCCAGCTACATTGCGTAAATCATCGCTCGTACACAACGCTTGCCTAAACCCGTGTGAGTACATTCAATTTCAGGTTTAGGATTATTTATTTTCTTATAAGAATAAATTCACTTAAAGGAGAACACAAATATGTTAGTAAATAAAGTCTAAATCGAAAGTACAGGATTAACAACATATATTCAAACTATTAAAAACTTAATCGTGGTTAGGTGTGTAAGTACTCATACATTTCAAAACTAAGCATCGCAATAAATTACTACATTAAAAAAAAACAATCTGTTATTATTTTAGTTATTGTGTTTAAAAAGGATACTGTATTACTTATGTTCAGCCCAGAAATTCTATTTGATTATATTGGAAGCTACGAGTGGCTACGACACCGTAGGCATTTGGCTACGCCGTAGCTACGGTTACAGAAAACCGTGTCAGTACAGCGTTATCGTAGCAAAATTTGCAGGATAGGTAAGATAACCAAGGTGGAATGACATAGCGAATGAAAGCGCCATTTAAACTCTCTAAATGCACATCAATTCTCAGCAAAATCCTCGAATTATTCCAGCACGTGTTCAACTGGTTCCACGCTTTATCTTGTACCGGATATCCTCTTCACGCAACATGGAACCGCAAACAGAAGAAAATAAAGTTATAGCACATGAAGTATCACTTAGTATAACCACTGTAGGTACTTATTAATAAACAACTTATTCTCTATAGTCTGTAATGTTATTTTAATGTCAATGAATATACGAGTATTGTATGAGGACAGGTTATGAGAAAATTGACGAACATATTTTCTAAGTTACCTTAAAATTTTAGAGACACTAAAAATAAATTTATTTACAGAAATAATTACAGAAATGTACAAAATAATATAAAATAGACGTGAAACAGTTAAGCTATCTAAGGACCGTTTAAAACGATCTATAGATAGCTCAACTGATCCAGATCACTGCCAGAGGGCAGCGTTCCCAAGATACTGGCGGTATACCCACGTTGAATGGCAATGCTAATACGCTGAGCCAGATAGGAGCCAGCTCTTGGATCATGCAACGTGTCTACCAGACGCCGTGAAATAACTTTGAAATCGCGGTGGGCTCCTGTTCCCCACGGGCCCAGGGTCTCGACTCCAAAAGGCTCAAATATGTAGGCGGATGAATTCGCGAACTGGATAGCTAATATGATATATAAAAAACAAATATATCATACTAGCTGTCCAGTTCGTGACTTCATCCGCGCGTTTTTAAAGAGAAAACAAAAATTATCTAATTGTAAATCTAAACCTTTCTCAAATCCTGAACACACAAAAATTTCATCATAATCGGTCCAGCCGTTTAGGAGGAGTTCAATTACAAAAACATGCACAGAATATTTATATATAGTAGGAGCGGACAGACATACAGTTAGACATAGCAGAACTATAAAGGCTACTCATAATAATAATAATGCCGGACACTTCACACAGCATCACCTGGCCCCAAAGTAAGCAGAGCTTGTGTTATGTGTACCACATGACTGATAAACATACTACTTATATACTTTTTTTTGTAAATACATACATATTATACGTAGAAACACTCAGACCCGAGACAAATACTTGCAGATCATACAAACATTTGTGCCGCGGTGGGAATCGAACCCGCGACCTTATGTATCTCAGGCAGGCCTTGTCCCCCTGCGTCACAGAGGTCGTCAAAATGTCTAATGTCGTCGTCTAATGGACATAAAAACTCTATAAAACTCGATAAGGTGTAGCATACATTTTCTGAAGATGCAAAGCTTAACTGTACTCTTCCAATTTAAGGTACATACATTACTTTATTCCATTTGACAGAACCAATCAAATAACACCAGTCCATTGGTACATTTTTTATTAAGCGCATTTCTCTATTAAATCTTGCATTAGAGCATAATAGAACTCTATCATCATTGCTATAAAACTCATTTTATATGCAACCTAATTTTTAGTGGCTGGAGCTCGTACAGATCCTCGCTATGCATTTGGAGCTTTTAAACATCCTCCTTTTAAACCAGCTCGTTGTGAAACCAGAATTAAGCTGTGCACGGAGGTTTGAGCTTGTCATTTCTGATTTCAGCCACTACTTGTATGTAGCACTGCGATTAAGTCTTTTGTTCGCGTTTAATGTGTTAATAACTATGTAATAACCTACTTATTAATGATATATTGATTCTTAGAATTGGTAACCGAAAATAACATGATGCGCGGTTATGTACCTAATACTAGCAGTATATACTTAGTATTTTATATACTTGCTATATTTTGGTCGCCAAAATAAGGAATGAAAGAATAGAGTTTATTTGACAGCACAGAACAATCGGTAGACAATGATAACGTAAATTTATATAAATTGTTTACAGTTTACAGAATATATGGGATACATAAAGGATATACTTAAGGAATATAAAAAAAACATTCGATACAAAAAGTATCAACTTACTTCGTATAAGTCTGTTGCCAGAGTTAACAGACCGCCTAATGAACGCATAAGAACTTTCGAAAAGATAGGAGCGACAACCCTCTGGAGCACAGAATCGCTCAGATAAAAATGCCACTATGGTCACCTCATAGGACTGACCTCGCTAAAAGACTATATGACTTTGCGTCAGTTGAATATTTAGGTACTCGAAATCGGATATTGACAGTTCTTTTTAACGCATACGTATTATTGCAATCTAATTAAAACAACATCTCTTTGACACTAGTGCCCGAATATCAAACGTTTGAGACCAACTCATTTAAACGGCTGCTTATACAAGGTGTCCTGTAACTAGTATTTAAAGCCTGAATGGGATGATTCAGACTATGAAAATTAACAGATATGGATGTAAAATTTTAATTTTCAATGTTTATACAAAACATTTTATTTCATATCAATAATTAAAATTGTCAACCCTAATTTGTCAACAATGTTTACAAGCACGTTTTCTACCTACGTAAACTCGCGCAAATGCTACTTGACTGCTATTTTAAGATAGGTAGGTATAGACACCAGGTAATTTTACCAGTTTTAAAGCAACCATTGCTGCCCGTTTCTTTAATGAAATTCATCAAATTCAGAGAAGTCTTAGAACATTTGTTGTTTTCGTCAGTCTAGAGAATCCCTTTATATGCCTCTCAACACTGCCTAAACACTGCTCAAAATTCGCCCTGTCGCTATTAGTCACTATCATTATTTGACGACCTCTGTGGCGCAGTGGGCTAAGGGCCGGCTGAGACGCAGAAGGTTGCGGGTTCGATTCCCGCGGCGGGACAAAAGTTTGTATGATCTGCAAGTATTTGTCTCGGGTCTGGGTGTTTCTATGTATAATATGTATGTATTTACAAAAAAAATGTATATAAGTAGTATATCAGTCATGTGGTACCCATAACAGTTAACACAAGCTCTGCTTACTTCGGGGCCAGATGATGGTGTGTGAAATGTCCGGGATTTATTTATTTATTTATCTTACAAGGAGGGATGGCACTATTTTAAACAGTGATTAGTTTTTGACAGATATTGAAAGACTTTTCTAAGTAAGGCCGTTAAAATGCCGTTACTCTTCGAAATGTGACAAAATTGACGTTGACGACGAATGGTCATCTAAATAAAACTTAAATTTAACTGGTGATCTAGTATGGCGTAGGTGGCTTTGAAGAAGCGGACTTAATACAGAGGCTACATAAGATCCATTTTCCGTTGGTGTTCTCGCTTGCGGAAAGATTAAATTGTATGGATATGAAATTAGTTTCTGACTAGTTTCGTGACAGAAGCGTGAACTGCTGTCATTTTCTTATAATAACATCTCTCCGCAAAAGCGTTAAAAAAAACAAAGGGCGAGGTATTTGTCTAAACCCCCAGGTTGGTTAACACGCCTTTTAGACATATCTGTTTATCAACAACAAAAACTCGCACATTTCAAAGCGACGGTAAAAGGGAAAAACACAACGCCCTCCTAAATTCAGTAAATGTGTCGTTCCAGTGAGGAGACTTTTTCTTTGAAATGTTCGCTAACAATGGCGAAGAGCGGATCTCTGGGATACCTGCATAAAAAGTAATGGATGCGACGGCGATGCACTGCTCTTTAGGGTCCCGTAGCAATTGTGTTTTTGTTTAATATTTTATTTATTGCTTGAGCTATATACATAAGATCGTTTTTTAACTTTGTAAACTATGGTATTTTTCTTCTTATTGTGTCAATAGTTATTTCTAACTAGTGTGGTGAAAGGATTAAAGTGCGCCTCAGGGAAAAGCCTCCTTTCGTGTGTTATTCACAAATTTGTCATTACAAAATATTCATCATGATATATGAGTTTTTCTTCATCCCGATAATTTCGGCTCAGTAGCACTATGATCACAGAAACTAAATTCTTTGCAGATCCTTAAAAGGTCCTTAAATAGCTACACTATTTTGTATTATTGCATCCTATTTTTCTATATGTATATTTATATCAAAAATAAATTAAACATCAGTATTCACTACATTGTATGTTGTTAATGGCTAAGACGACTTAAGAATTAGATCTTGCATGTCTAACTGTCTAACTGTCTAACTGCTGGCTAAAAATTTTACACAACTCTATGTCGCTCTAAAATAAGCTAAGCTTGTACTATATTAACCAGATAGCTAATACAATACATATACTAACACGGTTTTAGTAAGGTAAGGTAAGCCAGCCACGTAATTTGTCCAACATTCAGAAGTATCTCTGCGTACTTTTTCTGCAGTTGAAAGCCACAAATGTGATGAATATAATATTGAATCATTATAATATATTTTGTTGTAGGGATCTTGGGGCCCGGTAATAAAAACATCAATGCCAAAATTAAGTTTCTACTTATAAAAATATGTTAGACACATTTTGAACCTCGTTAATTCTTTTAATCCGGTCTTGGGTTCAAGTTTCGATTTCTTCCCAAACCAAACATTCGTTTGATGGAAACATAGGTTTTTGTACAGTGTCTGGATGTTATAATGTATCATAAACATGAAAACCTGAACATATATGTATTCTATCAATCATTTGGTCACCATAATACAAGCTTAGTTTAGGGTTAGATGGTCTTGTGTGCATTGTCTAACAGTGTTTATTTTATTCTTCTTGTATCACTAGTTATTTCGAATCAGTGTTGTGTAAAGATTAAAGTGCGCATCAGAAGAGCATTCATATTTATTATATATATTCATGGCAGCGGTGGCAAACGAAGGGTATTGATTTACTCCTAGTACTTCTTCTTAACTCCTAGTCTGAACCTTAGACAAAACATTTTCGTTTGGTAACACGGCACGCTATTGGTCAACGTATTTACGTTGACCAATAGCGTGCCGTGTTTTCTGTCTCGTAGGTAATTACATAATTTGCTAAAGATAGACCTTTATATTATAATACTTAATTATAAATAAACAAGTGGCTCTGTAAGCTGTAGACCTCGCGAACATTTTTTTTAATGACTGAAATATAACTTTTTTTTACGTTTTCAACCCCGACATCTCCGCCATTTAGAAAAAATTACAAAAACAGAATCGACAAAAAAAAGTAAAAAAAAAACATTTTTTCCTAAGCTTTTTCTTCTTCTTTCGTGTCAATTTTCTCATAAAAATTTAATTTGCTTAGACCAAAATGTTGCTGCCGCTATAGCGGCGTCCGAAGCGATGTTGAGGTCAGCTCTTGTGCTGGAGGAGCAAGTAAGGCAATCAAGTAGATGTAGACTTTCCTAAACTGAAACGGAGACACTCGTTCTCGCTTCGCGCTCGCTCGGTCAATAATGTTGTACATTTCACAAAGCATTCTCAAATGTCAAAGTAAGCAGAGCTTGTGTTATGAGAACCACATAACTGATATACCATTAGTTGTTCTATATTTATATATGTAATTCATATTAAGCAGTAAAAAACTGTTTGTTTTCCTGTAAAAATAAAATATGATATACTTTTTTGTAATTGACGTGTTTGTCATACAAAATTCGCATTAACTTCTTGGATTTTGAGTATGGCGAATACTAAGTTAATGCGAATTTTGGATTAATTCTCGAACGATTAAAACATGCCTTATTTAAAACGGTTACGGATCTCTAAACACCAATTGTGGGCTAAAATGTAAATGCATTTATCAACACCGTTGTCTTTGCAATCAAAACTGATGGAAATGAAGTAGCTACGGAGGATTACAGAGTTTTGCCGCACTCGTTTCCTTTTTCCTGTCTCGTTCGTTATATTCTGAGCTTATTTATTTAGGGGCTAGGTTTTTCGTTTTCTTGCTGTCGAGAAACCTATTATAAATGTCTCCATCATAGAATGTTTTTTATAGAAACAGAGCTAAAATAGGGAAGACCTTAACAACCGCATAACCGAAATAAAGAGGATAGCTTGATTTATCAAAGTACAAGTACCAGTACCGAGGACAAGAATAGTTCGGTTCTAGAATATTTCCAGGGCAAAGCGGATAACCGACATAAAGAGAATTATTTCAAATAATATTTTAAATTTTACAGAACACAAATAGGGACTCGGGTAAGGAGCATATCAATATAATAATAAATTCGTGGACAATGCACATAACATCATCTAGCCCCAAACTAAGCATAGCTTGTATTATGGTGACCATAATGACTGATAGAATTTATATAATTTTTTTAACCGACTTCAAAAAAAGGAGGTTACTCAATTCGATTCGTATATATATTTTTTTATTATATATTTTTTTATTTTGATGATAGTTCTTTTGTTGGAAAGGAGTAATCCCAAGGGTGGTACCATGATAAGGAAACCAGGATCTGATGATGGCATCCCAGAGAAATCGAGGGGAACTTTCGAAAATCGTAGTGGCGACTAGTGCGTTTGTTTAATTTTTGTTAAAGTATTTTAAAGCATTACTATTTAATGAAGGTCTGTGGTCGATCTGATGTTGGAGCCGAAAGACAGTCAAGGGAACTCCTTAACGATTTACAGCAATTACCTGGTGTTTGGGCTTGATTCATTTGTATTGATGAGATCTGTACACCTAGATAGGTTGTGACCGTCATTAGGGGTCTGATGATAAAGACGAAGGACAGTCAAGGGAATTCCTCAACTTTTTACAGTAGCTACCTTGTGTATATACATGAAGTCGGTTGTCTTTTTAGTTTTAAAAACGTAATTTTTAAATACATACTTATGATTTCTTATAACACACAGACACATAACAAACATGTATTTGACGAACTCTGTGGCACAGTGGGCCAATGCCCGGCTGACACACAGAAGGTTGCGGGCTCGATTCCCGCTGAGGGACAAATTTTTGTATGATCTGCAAATATTTGTCTCGGGTCTGTGTGTTTCTATGTATAATATGCTAATATTTACAAAAGAAATAACAAAAAGTATATAAGTAGTAGTACTAAATACACACTGCACTTGCGTCGGTCTCCAAATGAACAGAAAAAAAACTTATCAATAATATTTGGCAAGGAGATAAATTACATCCTGGGAAAGGATTTAAGCGATAAATATTTGGTTACTAAAACTATTTTTGCGCATTCAAATCTTTCGTGTGTTTTTTACTATGCATTTTGATACTCACGGGTTTTGACACGATCGCACTGTGAACGGTTGAGTGCGAAGCGTGAACTCGAGCGGCAACGAGCGGACCGCGTATCAACCTCACCCTGATGAAGATTCTATAGATGAATCGAAACAGTGACGGTGCCTAAATCCCCAAGTAAAACCCGTGTTTATCAATGTATGCTTAAATAATTTAATGAACTATTTTAAAAGCTGGAACCGACTCCAATTTAACTCGCATAAAGTTTATTATATAATACTAGCTGACCCGGCAAACGTTGGTTTGCCTTATTGAACTTAAAAAAAATTTTTTTTGGGTGCATTTTCCATCAAAATCGGTCAAGCCGATTCGGAGGAGTATAAACACGAAAACTGGGACACAACATTTTTATATATATAGGAATAAGATTAGGTAGATAACAAAATAAAGCTTGAAATGGATCTGCTCCAAGTCGATGCGGCTCGAGTTTCTTGATAGATTCTTCTTGGAACCTATAAAAACATGTTAGAAGCCGATTCAAAATGGTCTTTGTGATTTTATTGAACGAAAGGTTATTTTTTTTTAGATATTTTAAATATTTTGCCTTCCAACACACCAGTACTACTAATTATCCAACCACCTGGTAGTCTAACACGACTCGGATCCGGCTACGGCCGTCCTACAATAAACCAACATTCTGCAATAAATAGATCGTAGGCTCTATATTTAAAACAGTATCGATTTCAAGTCTAGAATGTGGCTCGAGTAGCTTGAGTAGTAGTGTTTATTAATACGGTTTCAGCCCGATTGTGGTAGGATTTGGCTCATATTAAAAGGTTTATTGATATCATTCAAAAATAGTAACTACGAGCTAGATTCGGTTTAGGTCAGAAGTAAGAAATGAGGTTTCTACCTATCTATATATAAAACAATGTCGTGTTAGTTACACTCAAGAACAGCTGGGCCAATTTTTATGATTCTTTGGATTTGTTTTCGCCCAAAATAGCAAAATATCAATGAATTTTTTTTATTGTAAAATAAAAATAAAAAAAAAAATTTAAAGCGGTGAGTTCACTTTGATCTTTGATGATGTTCGGTTTGTTAGGTTATGACAGTTGCCATTGTAGGCCCATCAACAACATACGAGGGTGGTCTAAAAAGTTTCCGACCTAACAAAGATACAAAACTTTTTCCCGTTTATTTTTTAACATAGTCATTGTAACTCTACATACTTCTCCCATCTCTGTAACCTGTTTCAATAGTCGGCATTTCTCTGCAAAACACTTGTTCACGAAGGTGATTGCCTCTTCATTTGATAAAAATCTCTGTCCTCCGAGCGCTATTTTTAGATGAGTGAACAAAAAGAAGTCGCTTGGGGCTAGATCTGGTGAGTAAGGCGGATGGTCAGCAGTTAGTAAGGCGGATGGTCAGCAGTTCAAACTGTAATTCGTGGAATTTCACCATGGCAACCGCTAAAGTGTGAGACGGTGCGTTGACGTTGATGTGAGCAAACGCAGCACCAAACGCGCGAACAGCTTTCTCATGTCTAAATGTTGATAAAATAACCTCTGCTTTCTCTCACTTTAATTCCGCGGTCGTCTAGCACCATTTGGTGACCTTTGTTTAATGTCAAGTGTTCATAGTTTATGGTAAGTTTGTTTCTTATAAGTCTTAGTCGATGGTCAATTGTCGATTCTAGACGACACGCGGCGTCTAGAATTTTATTTAGATAATTATTCATTTTTAGTGGAAAGTAGATGTGTTTTGTATATATTAGGTTGGGGAAAAAGTCTTTTCGCATCTCGTATGTATGAACTTGTAATAAAATCTCTTTGGCTGTACTATTTGTATCTGGCTGGTTTTGGTATCATTAAAAGTTTAAATTTTAAAGAACATATTCCAAATTCAAATTAGGAATATGTGTGAATTTTATTTGTTTTTCGTACTGTCAAGATGAGTGAATCTAATAAAGAAATTCGATACATTTTAAAATTTTACTACAAACGCAAAACTTGAAAAAAATTTGCGATGTTTATGGACCTGGTGCAGTGTCTGTGAGAGTAGCTCAAATTTGGTTTAAGCGTTTTCAATCCGGAAATTTTGCTGTCAAAGATGCACGTCGCTCTGGTCGCCCTTACGCCCTTATTACGGATAAAATGGATGCCATTTTTGAAAAAGTGGAGCAAGATCGGCTTATCAGTAGTTACGACGTAGCTGAAGAACTGGGAATTGACTACAAAACAGTTTTGGCGCATTTGAAAAAAACTGAGCTCACTGAAAGAAACCTAATGAACCGTGTACTCATTTGTGATTCTTTATTAAGACGTAATGAAACCGAGCCATTTTTGAAGAAGCTGATATCTGGTGATGAAAAGTGGATCACGTACGACAAGAACGTGCGAAAAAGGTCGTGGTCAAAGGCCGGTCAGGCTTCACAGACTGTGGCGAAACCCGGGTTAACTCGCAACAAGGTGATGCTGTGTGTGTGGTGGGATTGGAAGGGCATTATTCATTACGAGCTGCTACCACCAGGCAGGACCATCGATTCTAAACTCTACTGCGAACAACTGATGAGATTAAAGCAAGAAGTTGAGAGAAAGCGGCTGGATTTAATCAACAGAAGGGGTGTGGTTTTTCATCATGATAACGCTAGACCTCACACATCTTTAGCCACTCAGCAAAAATTAAGAGAGTTTGGCTGGGAGGTGTTAATGCATCCGCCGTATAGTCCTGACCTTGCATCTTCAGATTTCCACCTGATTCGGTCTCTTCAGAATTCTTTAAGCAGTGTCAGGTTAACATCACGAGAGGACTGCCAAAACCACTTGTCGCGGTGTTCTTATCAGAAGTCCCAAAATTTCTATAGCAATGGGATCATGTCCCTACCTACAAGATGGCAAAAAGTTATCGAACAAAATGGTACCTACATACTTTAGTTAAATGTAAATAAACTATTTAAAAAATGTTTTAAATTTTCTTAAAAAATGCGAAGAAACTTTTTCCCCAACCTATTATATAATATGGGTAGGCCAAATAAACGCACTGCTGCAATGTGAGAGCGAGGTATCGGAGTAAACGAAAATATCATCGATGTACACAATTTTTAGATTTTTGTTGATTATTCAGCTCGACCGATTTCGATAAAATTTAAATACACCTGGGAATACCCTTTAAAACAAAAAAATAATTTTCCAAATCGGTTCAGTTCTTCTGATCCCCACGGGCCCAGGGTCTCGACTCCAAAAGGCTGCCGCACCCGTTCTAACCAAAATTTATATAATACTAGCTGCTGGCCGCGGCTTAGCACGCGTGGTATCTACATAAAAAGTAGCCTATGTCCTTCTGCAAGGTCCCATCTATCTCTATACCAAAATTCATCAAAATCGGTTCTGCGGTTTAGGCGTGAAAACGTAAGAAACAGACAGACAGAGTTACTTTCGCATTTATAATATTAGTAAGGATTATTCCAGTGTCAGTAAATAATATTGTCCTTAGAATATCTGTAGCCCGAGTTAATTCTTTCAATAAAATACCTTGTAATGAAAGTACCATTCATTTTGCTTCTAACTTTAGTAATTAAAATTGAAGTAGGCACAAAGCTAAATAAATTGAAATTTTCAACGATTGTTAGAGCTACAGAATAGAAATCCTAAGCATTTAATACAGCTATTTATACAAACGCTGTGGCTAATAGGGTATCTGAAATCTTTGTTGGAATTCGCGGCGTTTTCCAATTGTCTCTGCCGTGACACAGCTAAAAGAACCAATAGCTACGCAACTCCAATGTATTCGTCTATTTATTGCAGGATCTGCAAGTATTTGTCTCGGGTCTAGGTGTTTCTATGTACATATGTATGTATTTACAAAAAAAAGTACATATGTATTATATCAGTCATGTGGGGTACCACATGACTGATATAACACAAACTCTGCTTACTTTGGGACCAGATGATGTTGTGTAAAATGTCCGGCATTATTTATAATTAATAAGATAATATACCTGGCAAATGTTTTTAAGCCATTGTTAGTGTACTATTATGTTATTTTATTGTATTGTATTCTTTGAGTGTATAATTTTTTTGTTTACTTATTTTCTTACCTAATTAATCTAATTAGCGGCTTGTTTCTACTGTACTTGTCGTGTATGTATATGTACCAAATAAAAGTTTATTCTATTCTATTCTAAATGACGTACCTAAGTCATGACCTATCACGACGAGAAATTTAATGCAATGTCTCGTGCATGCACATTTAATGCAATGTCTCGTGCATGCAGATTTTCATACTGCACTTAGGTAAAATAATGTTCCTAAACGCTACGTTACTGTATTACTGTACTCGTAGATGTCAAAGGCCTTTACAAAGCATATAGATAGATAGCTAGATTAGCAGTTTATTGAACACATAGAGAACCAGAAATGTTATTTAGAATAAATTTTCGAATAGGCGGCCATATCGCTAAAAGCAATCACTTTCAGGCAACTTTTGGATGATCAGAAAACAAAGAAGATAGAGAATCAAAGATGGTTGTGTACAATAAACTACATATAGATACATTCTAATACATAAAACTCAAAAAAAAACTAATGATCTGAATTATAATGAGTCAATTTTTTATATTGAAAATAGTTGGACTTCTAAACTAATCTAGCTAATTACACACGTCTATGGTCAGTCTATAAACATTGTTGCCTTTTGCTATTAAAATGGAATGACTTTATGATTGACAGACGAATTTGTTTCGTCCCCGATATTAGCTCCGAAAGTATTTGGATTAAGAACGGTAAGGTAATGCTGCGCATTGTTTAGCTGTCTCTTGAATTGTTCTCTTTTTAACTTTGAAATTCACGATGAAGAACTTTCTAATTCATTTTCATTGGGATATCAAATTACGTACTTATTCACACACAGTTAAATAAATAAAATATAGTGAACAATGAACACCATCTAGCTCTACACTAAGCATAGCTTGTACTGTAGGGACCTGATGACTGATAAAACTCATATATATTTAAATAAATAAATATTGGTGGACAAAGCACACAACACCATCTAGACACAAACTACGCATAGCTTGTATTATGGTGACCAGATGACATAATTATGATACTTTATAACACCAAGACACAGAACAAACACCTATGTTCGTCACATAAATGTTTATCCTGGGAAAGAATCGAACCCTTAACCTATAGCGCAGAAGGCAGGGCTACTACCAACTGAGCTTACAGGCCTGTCAAGACATACTTTTCACACTTATTAACACCCAATCACAGAACCCACACATATGTTAATAATATGTTTATCACAAGAATTTGTTCTACGTGGGAATCGAACCCACAGTAGGTGGATACCACATATAGGGCAGTAAGCAGAGCTACTAATAATTGATCCGAGAGGCCAGTCAAATAAATTTATCATAAAAAAGCGTAAGCGTGAGAAGATTTTGTGTCTGAATCTTAGTCCAATCACAAGTCTATAAATATTATTCTATATCACAGATTCTCAAAGAATTTTCCATTATATATTGTTTTTTCTACTATTATTTATATGTTCTGGCAGTGATCTGCGTCAGTTGAGCTATCTATAGATCGTTTTAAACGATTCTTAGATAGCTCAACTGTTTCACGTGTATTTTATATTATTGTAAATTGTTCTGTACATATCTTTAATTTTTTTTGTAAATTAATTTACATATTTAACATCCATTTAAAACATAGAATTTTGCGTCACATAACAAGGTGCTATGATTTGCCCTGCACTCTCCCTGGCACGTAATACCAAGGAAATACAAGGAATACGCCAGTTCTTATCATTAACGACATCAACCAATATCCCGTTTCCCCGGTTATTTTGGCTTTGGCCTTAGCTGCAATCAAAGTTAAAGTCGAACTCAAAACAGCTTTATTCAATACCATCATAAGAATCAAATTGAATCGTCTTACTTGAGATGCCTTTTGGTGCCTATTCTTCATCCAAATCCAAGAAGAATCAGACAAGTCACTAGCTCCTAAGGTTTTTTTGTATGTATCCTTCTACTTTGTAATGTAATATTATATGTATGTATAATATTACATTACAAAAATATACTAGAGCTCGTTAAAAAATGGATATAAACAGGAAAAACTTTATCCAGGATGTAAAAAATCGTTCCCACTTCCTATAATTATGACAGAAGTACTCCAGAGGTTGTTAAATTAGGTTCCCGCGGTGATCGCTTCGGCAAATTCGGTTGTTTTGAAATTTTTGTCTTAAGACTTTTCTCTAATGTTATTAACCGACTTTATCAAAAAGGAGGAGGTTCTCAATTCGCCGGAATCTTTTTTTTATGTATGTTCACCGATTACTCAAAAATGGCTCAACCGATTTGGAAAATTATTTTTTTGTTTGAAAGGGTCACAGGTGGTCCTATATAAATTTTATCAAAATCGTTCGAGCTGAATAATCAACGAAAATCCAAAAATGTATACATCGATGAGTTTTCACGTACTTCGATACCTCGCTGTCTCATTGGAGCGGTGCGTTTATTTGGCCTACCCATATTATATATATACAAAATACATCTTCTTTCCACTAAAAATGTATTATAGGCTCAAATTTCATTCAATGAAGTCGGTTTCTTTTTAGTTTTTAAAACGTAATTATATTTAGGTAAGTTATTTACCTGAAGTTTTTATTAGATTAGCTTATAAAATTGAACAAGATATTAAAGATAGTTTTATTTATAGCTTTAATCATACACACAAGTACATAACAATTACGTTTTAAAAACTAAAAAGATAACTGACTTCATTGGATGGGATGGGATTGGGGAACACGGTGCGCTTCTATAATAAACTTCCTGAAAATTCTACTAAACTACCTATTATGAAATTTAAAGCATACATAAAAAGTAGTCATTTGAAGAAAGCTTATTATAATATAAATGACTATATTATTGATAAGAATGCATGGCCTCATGTCGCTCTGCCGTCAGACAGTTAACCGACACACTTGAAATGTATAAACTCTCTTGTATTAGTATTTCGTAGTTAAGGTAGTTATAAGATGGATCATATAAAAAAGCGCTAGGACCAAGACGAGTTTCTTGCCAATTCTTCTCGGGCTTGGGTTAGGATGTATTGGCACCTAAATTCACCTAGTATGTAAGACGTTTCAAAGTGATCCATGTGATTGATCCGACACTTCCCACCAGCCTTTCTCGAAGGTATCGAGATCGTCACGCCAACGTTTTTAACCTGCCCCGGCTACGTCACCCATCTGTAGGCACCTATATTGTGTCGACCTATTCCCACCTGTCTTCACTCTTTTAAAATAAAAAAAATCCTCCTCAGAACCTCTTTTGAACCCAATTGTGTTGTTAATTACCGACGTTATTAACTACAAAATTGGGGCCCTACTTGCTCCTCCTCTTGCACAAGAGCTGACCTCAACACCGCCTCGGACGTCGCTATAGCGGGAGCAACATTTTGGTTGAGGCAAATTTAATTTTTATGAGAGAAAATTGACACGAAAAAAGAAGAACTACAAAATGTTCCAATACAATTTTTTCATTCATATGAGAAATGACAAAACAATCTAATGGACAACGATGATTTACTACGATATGAGTAAGTACTTAACTACACCTATTTGATATTTATTTAACCAAATACTTGCTATCAACTAAACCGCATCATACGCATTTACCCTTCATTGTCCGCCAATCAAATGTCATCAAATGTCGCAGGCGCTGACTGAGTGACATAATGCCACAGATTCTATAACCAGTTATATCACAGTATAAGTAAATATAGATTTAAAAGCAGTATCTATACTTTGTTTTAGTTTTAAAACGATTTTCATCTCGCGTTCGGACTTTATATCTTGCGTGTTCGGTAGTTCACCCTTTTGATCACTGATTTGATATTGATAAAACATAATGAAATAAACTTTTATATATTACTATTACTACTATTATATATTATATATATTTTGACACACACATGCATTACAAGTAATATAATAGACATACAATACACGGCACATACTTATCATATGTATCATACTAAAAATATAATTGCGAATGTTTGTGTGGACATTTGGATTTTAATCATACTTATTAAATTTGTGGAATGTACGGTCGCAACTATACAAAATTAACCTTGACCTTGACCTCACACCTTGCCTTCTGCTTATCGAGTTCCACACCGTGCACGAAAGGAGCCTTGGTACTTACTTGGTACTTGGTGCGTGGACTTGTTTCCGCAACTAGGCCGCAGGTGGGCCCTTTTTGCGTGACGGGTGGGGGTTGTTACTCCAGCCACCCGATGTCCAGCAGGAAAGCCAGCAGCTTGTTCAAGTCGGCGCAGGCGTCCCTGGGTGTCCTCGGTGTTCCTAGGTGTTGAGCTCGTTGGGGTTGCACGCTGCTGCACTCTATGAGTACATGTGCGGCTGTTTCCTCCTCGCTCAAACACCCTCTGCATAATGGGCTGTCTGTAACACCCAGTGTAAATAGATGTTTGTTTAGTGAGCAGTGACCTGTGACAATACCGACTATAAGTCGTAGTTTGTCACGTTTAAGACTGAGGAGTTTTCGGGAGTATCCGGGATTTCGATCCGGGAAAGCCTCCTTCGACTGCCTGCAGCCTTCCGTACTTGCGCAGTAGTTTTTATGCAGCTTGGTTGTTTGTTGGCGGATCCAGGAAAGTGCCTGGCTATAAGGGAGGGGGATTATTGGCTCCGGCCCTGTCGGTCGCAGGTCTGAGCCTCTTTTAGCCAGGACGTCGGCCTCGTCGTTACCTCTGGATCCACTGTGTCCCTTGATCCATTGTAGAGTGACTTTGTTGGACTTACTCACCTCCTCTAGGAGTTTGTGGCATTGTGAGGTTAGACCAGAGTTATGTTCGTACCTGTTGAGTGCAAGTAGTACCGCAGCGCTATCAGAGAGGATTCTTATATTGAAATTTGTTACCTGTCTTTTTAGCACCGCAGTCGCAGCTTGTATTATGCCAAAACATTCTGCCTGAAAAATGGAGCTGTGTAGTCTAAGGGGCTTGCATATATGCATGTTGAGGTCTTCTGAGAAGACCCCTGCCCCTGTACCTGTTTTCGTGTTTGAGCCGTCTGTGTAGATTCTTACTTCGCTTATCTTTGAGCTGTCACTCGGCTCTTCGTGTAATTGTATAGTGAAGTTTTTTGAATAAGAGTGCTTTTTGAGTGTGAGCTTTCAGTCTGTGAGGTGTAAAGGTGTTAGACCTATTAGTGCCTCAAGAGCTACCGTTGGGGCAGTTCTCATACACCCTGTGACCGCCACACAGACTAGTCTTTGGAACTTTTGTAGTCTATTTGTGGTGGTGATTTGCTTTGTTCTGGGCCACCAGACTATAGCACCGTAGGCTACCGAGGGCCTTATTACGGTGTTGTACAGCCATAGGGTAGTTTTTGGGGATAGACCCCAGAATTTACCTATCATTTTGCGGCATTGCCAGAATGATATGGTGGCTTTTTGTATTTTGTTATCTAAGTGTTTGGCCCAGTTTAGTTTGCAGTCCATTGTTATGCCTAGGAATTTGACTTTGGGGGACAATTTTAACTGGGTATCGAAAAGGACCGGAAGTCGGTATGTTCCTAGGTTTCGTTTGTTGGTGAACATTACAAGTTCTGTCTTAGCTGGGTTTACTGTTAGATCTTTGTCTGTACACCAAGACTCGACGACCTTTAGCGCATTGTTCATAATGTTGCACGCCACACTAGCGAAGTGCCCTGATATTAGTATGGTAAGGTCGTCTGCATAGCCCACCGTATAGAAACGTTGGGCGTTCAGTTTGGTGATAAGATCATTTACAACCAGGTTCCATAGGAGCGGTGATAGGACTCCGCCCTGAGGGCATCCTCTAGCCACCACCCCCCTGGTTTCCTCTTGTAGATCTATGCGTACTGCTCTATGTTTTAGCATGTTAAGAATCCAGTCAATTAGAGTTTGTTCTACGTTTTTGTTTTTTAAAGCAGCCTTTATACTGTTAAAGTTTGTCCTGTCAAAAGCACCTTTTATGTCTATGAAGGCGGCTAGACATAGCGCTTTGTTTGTTATGTCGCGTTCTATTTTACTTACCACTCTGTGTAGAGCTGATTCAGTTGATTTGCCCGCGCTATATGCATGTTGTTGTGGATGTAAGGGAGCTGTTGTAAGTATGTTATCTCTAATGTGTCTATCACATAGTCTTTCCAGGGTTTTTAGTAGGAAAGACGTGAGGCTAATCGGTCTGTACGATTTTGCCTCTGTGTAGTCACTTTTACCTAGCTTCGGTATGAATATGACTTTGACCTCTCTCCATTGTAGTGGCACGTAGCGGAATGCTAGGCAGGCCCTTAGAGTGTTTGTCAACACCTCGTCTAGGTATGGTCCCCCCCACTATAAGAGGCCGGGGAAGATGTTATCTATGCCTGGTGACTTGTACGTTTGGAAGGTGTTGATGGCCCAGTTCACCTTTGATTTTGTTACTATCGTCCTAGCGACAGCCCAGTCTGTCTCCGATGATATGGGATCGCAGGTTCTTGGCCAATTAGTATCTTTAATCAGTTTGGATCCTGGGAAGTGTGTTTGGATTAGGAGTTCATGTGTCTCTGTTGTTGATTTAGTGTAAGTGTTGTCCTGTATTTTTAAAGATCCTATCTCTCGCTTTGGTTCAGTGGCGAGGACTTTCCTGATTCTATTTGCTTTACAGTTTGATTCAATGTTTGTGCAGAATTTTTTCCAGCTATGACGACTATTGCGACGAATACGATTTTTATATGTGGCTTGGGCCTTCTTGTATTCGTCCCAATCTGCATCGACGTAGGTGTTTAAAGCTCTGTTGTATAGTTTACGTACCTTTTGTTTCAGTCTTTCCAGTTCTTTCGACCAGCCTTTCCTGCCGGCTTCGGCTTCACGGGCTATGGTGAGAGGGCAGGCGTCCTCAAAGCTTTTGGTTAGACTGGTGGTTATGTGTTGAATGCTGTCATCTATGTCAGTTATGTTTGATATGCTTATCCCAGTTTCAATTTCTCGAAGGTACTGCTTTAGAGAGTTTACGAACAAAGCTTTGTTCGTCCTTCGAGGGTTGCGTGTGGGTGTCGGTATTAAAGTGTTTATCGTTAGTTCATACCTGATCCATCTGTGGTCAGAGCAGGAAGTTTCGTCTGCAACCCTCCAGTTGTGTACCAGGTCGGGGCAGTTTCCTGTTACCAAAGCGAGATCTATGATGGTGCGATGCCGCTTCGTAACGTAAATCGGTTTCGCACCGATGTTTGCTAAAGTGAGGGTGGTGGTAAACAGGAAGTTTACCAGGTCGTCCCCTCTTGTGTTAGGTGTTGGCATGCCCCATATAGGGTGATGCGCATTTGTGTCAGCTGAAATTATAAGTTTAGAATTATTTGTTTCACAGTGTCTTACCAGGTCCATAACGTCTTTTGTGGGAATGGCTTCGTCAGCAGGCATGTAGGCTGAAGCCAACGTTATGTCCTCGATCATCCCCCCGGTCACGACTTGTAGTCTGACCGTTGCTAAGTCCCTGTAACAGAACTCGGTGAGGGGCACTGTCGCTATGTTATGTGGCACATAAATGCACGCACGTGGGTTTGTACAAGTAATGTCATACAGTAACTAACCATTGTCTTGTCGAGTTTTTGCTGTCGAGTGTTCCCCCCTTGGAGACATTGTGTCGTCCACCCGCGTCCTTTTACTCGGTTTGGTGTGGGCCGGGGTATGTGCCTGTCGTGAGACTGCCATGTTGGCACGCCTCTGGCGGTTGTTCCGGTTGCCATGTTTGGCCTTACCCTTACCTCTGCGACCAACGGGCACGACGGTCACTACAGGCGGGCCTGTAGATCTCGCCGCCGGTGCATGCGGTTCGGGTTCGGACCTGGCTCTGTTCCTTTGTTTATAGAAGTGGCTCGGTCCAGGGTATTTCGCCGGAGCGTCCTCTGGTCCGATGCCACCTCTCCTGTTGTCAGCCTTTCCACGTTTTTGCCCCCCGGGATGTTAGCCTCCACGGGGGCTCGAACGTTGGTACCGGAGGGGCCCGCCTGTGGCCTTTGCTCCTCTTTCCCAGCTCGTTTGTTCTGTTTTATGTTTTTGTTTTTACCTTTCGGGTTTACAACCCTCCAGGCAGCAGTATTGGACTGCGGGACCGCGAAGGCCGCCTCCAGATCCCTTACGGCCTCCCCTGTCAAGGGGGCGGCAGAGTGGTCAATTTTTTGTATGTTAGACATGTTAGGGTTTTTTGGTTTATCATTCCGGCTCCCCACCCACCACGGAGTCCACGCCTTGGGGAGTGTATATATGTGTATATATATTGCACCAGGGCTACCAGTCCGATATAGAGGGGGTGACCGCGTTGCCTACGAGCCTAAACGGCACCACCAATGTTGATGTTGACCACCATCGTCAGCACCATGGGCGTGCACCGCCGACTGCAGACCCCATCGACCCCCCCCCTCTCACCTCGGAGCTGAAGGCCGACCGATATGCTGATTTGCCATGGTTGGTTAGACCGATGGCCCCCCGTTTTAAAGGAAATTCACACCAAAGTGGAGTGTTGCGGAAGAGACGTCTGACGATCAGCCACCAGGTCAGTTGCATCCTCCCTCACGGGCCCCTACGCACAGCATCAAAAACGTAGGTGATTCACCCCCCACCTGCCATTAAAGGCAGGCCCACGGAGCTGAACCACAGGTCTCCGCAGCGGATTAGGAAAGGATGGGTGTATCGGACAGTGGGTGGTGATATTGGGGAGAGGGGCATAGGATGGGGTTTTGGAGATTTGGGGGTTTCGGGGACCCTCACTCTTTATCTAGGCTTGGGACTGGCTCTCAGAGCGGTTTGCTGTTTGGGGCAGCTGCTAAAACTCCTACGTTTTTACAAACGGTTGCCCCCGACAGCCGACCGCCAACCGAGGCGAGTTTCACGAAAGGAGCCTCTGAGGCGCACTTTAATCCTTTCACCACACTGGTTGTAAATAACTAGTGACACGATAAGAAGAAGGACTTCCACACCCAAATTTGTTTCCTTCGTTCTATTTCTTATCATAAAAAAATATTTAATTAATAAGATGAGATAGATTGTTATATGACATAATTACGTTTTAAAAACTAAAAAGGTACCGACTTCATTGAATGAAATTTGAACCTATAATATACATTTTAAGAGAAATTAGATGTATTTTGTATATATATAATATGAGTAGGCCAAATAAACGCACCGCTCTAATGAGACAGCGAGGTATCGATGTACATGAAAACATCATCGATGTATACAATTTTTAGATTTTCGTTGAAATTTCAGCTCGACCGATTTTGATAAAACTTATATGGGACCACTTGTGAAGTATACACTTTCAAACAAAAAAAGAATTTTTCAAATCGGTTCAGCCGTTTTTGAGTAATCGGTGAACATACATAAACAATAATTATGATTCCGACGAATTGAGAACCTCCTCCTTTTTGATAAAGTCGGTTAAACATGAATTTCACACACACATGAATGTTATTGATGATCCCCGCATTAGGCCAGGTCTGTATTGTGGGAGATCGGTCAAGCAAAACGTGATTACTTATTACAAAAGTACACATTACAGGGCAGATAAATAAAAAACAAAAGCAAAGCAAACTAAAGATAATTTAAAAATAAACAAGGTTAACGCAATATAATCGTGCAAAAACTACAATTACAATCCCATTACATACAATTTAAAAAGTGTGGTGTAGAGAATGTATGCAAATGACTAGTATAAGAATGTAAGTAAAAATGTATTACACAATATAAGTGAATTAAATTCAATCAGCAAAGATGCGTTCTTTTTGAAAACAATATAAGCATTATGTATCTCAGACGTGCTAGACCGAAATATGCTTCTGAGGTTCAGTGCAAATGTACTCGGAGAGCATTCTGTAAATGAGCATCCTACCTAGTAGCGGACACGTATGCTTTTTAGTAGGATGTGTATTCATGGCTTTATACTACACAATGAGCGAAGTAGCACTGGCTCTCAAACTGTGCCGGGCAAGTAGGGTAAGGTGACATCGTATCGTAACAATGCAAACAATTTGATATGCCTTGTTGCCTTTGCTTTGAGGGACTGTTATTTAGTTCGTTAATAATGTACTTAAAAATGTATCTGACATTTTGAAACACAAACACAATGAAAACATGAAACATGTATACACAATGTATCTCACAAGTAATATTATAATAAATTATATTGTTTAGTGCGATTGCCAAGTCAATTTATATATTTAAAACATAAAAGATTATTAATATTGATATAGTCACTATAAGATGTTGTTTGGTTAGCTAATTACGTAATAACTTAAGACAGAAGGTCCTTTAAGTAGGGATTGAATAAATTAACCGACTTGGTATTACATGTATCTCACAACTTTTGACGGTAGAAGAACTGAGTTGCGCGAGACTTGGTTTTTTTAATAAGTTATGTTTTTGATGGCATTAACTTTACATAATAATTTATTTCACGTAAACACAAAAAGGGTACAGTCTCAGCTAAGGGAGACGTCATACCGTGACAAAACAATAATAAACAATCAAATAGATAAGAGTATACATATATACAATTTTATATATTAATTGCATTCAATATGGAATTAATTTAAAGAAGAATAACGTAACATAGCATAATGTAACAATATTAATGTTTGTTACTTCATAACTCTGAAATTCATGAACTGATTCGAAAAAAAATATGTAAAAGAATAATCTTTTCGATTGGTCCCCAAAGAAATTTCGTATTTTTATACAAATGAAGACGGTTTTCATTTTAATTTTAAAACATAATTATCTAGGAATATGTACTAGGATCGCAGACCTATCAAGGAGTCACCTAAAGGTTGAATTTATGAGTACCTAGAGTACCTACTTTTGTACCATCGTCGTTACCATGTTCGAATTGAATTATTATGTTTTTTTTGTTCTTACTGCTAGCAACATCTATTGTTCTGTGGCAGTGCTAAAAGCTGTGCGCACTGACGTCACCACGTGCAGAATTAAAACCGCGGAAGTGATGTTTTTCGACATCCCCCGTCGGCCGTAATGGGAATTTTCGTGTACAATTAAAAACTTTTCGAAAAATGTTGCGTTGGGGATGTCATGTAACCATACCGCAATTTTATTATGTCAGGACCTACCAGTAACAAGTGACATGGATAATGGCTGTGAGAAAATGTTAAAAGCAAACAATTATATAATAATGACTACTAGCCTCTGTAATGGGTTCGATTCCCTCCCAGGACTAACATTTGTGTTTTAAACAATGAGGTTTGTTCTGTGGCTGGGTGTTATGATGTATCATTATTCACGTATTTCTAAATATATTTAAGAATTCTATCAGTCATTCTGGTTCCCATAATATTAGCTTTGCTTAGTTTGATGCTGAAAATTCAAAATTCATTCAAAATTCAATATAACTTCATTCATTACAATCACAAGGACCACTTTGAATCGTCTTCTTACATGCTAGTGAATCTAGGTGCCGGTTCCTCCTAACCCCAGTTCAAGAAGAATCCGGCAAGAAACTTGTCTGGTCTTAACACTTTTTTGTATGATCCTTGACAATTTTGTTACGGATGCCGAGTCGAGTTGGAGCAGATTCATCCCAAGCTTTTTTATCTTCTAAATAATCAGATATTTTATAATATGCTTTAATAGACAGTATATGTTTAAATACGTTTTTAAATTTGCCAATCGACAAATCTAACACGTCGCTTGGGACCTTGTTATAATAGCGTACACATTGCCCTATAAAAGACTTATTAACTTTAGCGAGCCTAACAGTGGGAACAGCGAGTTTATCTTTATTTCTAGTGTTAATACTATGATTATCGCAATTTTTTTTGAATAAATAAACATTTTTGTGCACATACATTAAATTTTCGTATATATACTGACAAGGCACTGTCATAATATTAATTTCTTTAAACTTATTTTTAAGTGATTCTCTGGGGCCCATGTTATAAATTGCACGAACAGCCCTCTTCTGCAACACAAATATGGTGTTAATATCAGCAGCACTCCCCCACAACAGAATGCCATAAGACATAATGCTATGAAAGTAGCTGAAGTAAACGAGTCTAGCGGTATCTACGTCGGTAAAATGACGGATCTTTTTAACAGCGTATGCCGCAGAGCTGAGCCTCATCGACAATTTATCTATGTGCGGGCCCCATTGCAGCTTATTATCTAAAGTAATGCCTAAGAACACTGTGGTGTCGACGAGATCTATCTTTTCGTTTTTAATTTTTACATTAGCATTCACCTGTTTAACGTTGGGCAGTATAAAACGAATGCATTTCGTTTTTTTCTCGTTAAGTAATAAGTTGTTTACATTAAACCATGTTACAACTTTAGAGATTGCGTTGTTTACATCGTCAAGATTAGTAAGTCGTCGCGTTAATTTAAATAAAAGTGACGTGTCATCAGCAAGCAGTACAATCTCGTGATCATCCTTTACAAGTTTAGGTAGATCATTTATATAAATTAAAAACAAGAATGGCTCGAGTATTGATCCTTGTGGTACACCCATTTTTACCATTGACCCCGGAGAACGCTTTCCATTTACATCTACTCGTTGTGTTCGGTCAGTTAAGTAGGATGTGAGAAGCTTAAGTGAAACTCCCTTAACACCATAGTGGTGTAGTTTGCTGATTAGAGTTTCATGGTGAACGCAATCAAAAGCTTTCGACAGATCACAAAAAATACCTAAGGCATCGCGTGATTCCTCCCAGATATCAAAAATATGTGATATTAACTCAACACCGGCATCAGTCGTTGAGCGTCCCTTTGTAAATCCGAATTGTTTAGTCTAGTAAATTGTTGGTATTAAAATGCCGTTGTAATTGGTGTAGTATAAGTTTTTCAAATATTTTACTAAATGAAGGAAGTACTGATATAGGCCTAAAGTTACTAAGATCGGAATGACTACCTGATTTGAATAGAGGTATGATCTTGCTATGTTTCATCAAATCAGAAAATACTCCACTGTCAATACATTGATTAAATATGAAAGCTAGATCTGGTGCAATAATGTCAATGTCAATGTCAATGACACATTCAGGTTAACTATCTTTTAACAATGATACTGCTAATACATGAGAAGAGTTTAAAGACTTTGTAGTGGAGACTGGAATATCAGTAAAAAAAGTTTCAAATGCCTTTGCTACATCTATATCTTGCTTAATTATATTATTGTTAATATTTAAATTTATTACACTATTATGAGTTTTGGATTTTCCGGTCTCACTATTAATTATTTTCCAAGCTGCTTGTATTTTATCTTGACTGTTTCTAATTTTTGAGCTTAAAAATACTGAGATTTAGCAAAGCGACAAACATTCTTAAAGATTCTTGAGTAATTTTTTACTTTTTCTTTAAACTCTTCACTAAAGTTATACCGTTTTTCACTGTACAATTCATACAAGGTACGCCTACTCTTATGAATACCTGCTGTTGCCCACTCACAAAATGTTGAACTGCCAGAGACCACAATAGTTTTGGATGTGAATAGTTTTGTGTGCTAGATGGTCTTGTGTGGATTGTTCTTTAAGATTTACCTATATATTTATTCATATAATTACATTCTAAAAACTAAAAAGAAACCGACTTCATTGAACGAAATTTGAGCCTACAATACATTTTTAGTGGAAATTAGATGTATTTTGTATATAATATGGGTAGGTCAAATAAACGCACCGCTCCAATGTGACAGCGAGTTATCGAAGTACATGAAAACATCATCGATGTATACAATTTATAGATTTTCGTTGATTTTTCAGCTCGACCGATTTTGATTAAATTTATATGGGACCACCTGTGAACAAAAAAACATAAAAATAATTTACCAAATCGGTCTAGCCATTTTCGAGTAATCTGCGACCACACATAAAGTAATAATAATAATAATAATATAAATGAGTTTAAATGTATAAATAGGTAAATATTAAGAGCTAAGGTAGTGACAGAAACAGTTTAAGTTAAAATCTAAACTTCCAATTCTACTTTATGTGTATGTTTTAAAACAAATCAAATCAAAACATTCTTTATGTAATAAAATAACAAGGACCACTTTGAATCGTCTTCTTACATGTTAGTGAATCTAGGTGCCGGTTCATCCTAACCCCAGTTCAAGAAAAATCCGGCAAGAAACTTGTCTAGTCTTAACACGTTTTTGTATGATCCTTGCCAATTTGGTTACGGATGCCGAGTCGAGTTAGAGCAGAGCATTGATAGTCTCTATAGCCTACCGATGCTAAAATCGTTGGTATGAAAATATATTTATTGCGCTTTCGGTCCCGAAAACGGCACGTGATAATCCGTCATTCTTAATTCCTACCATGAAGCGTAGGATCCGTACCAACGAAGTGACGGCAGTTTGATAACACTTCTTACGTGATATTAACCTTCAATTTCACGAAAGCTCAAGAGCTAACTTTTTACTTTCGTAGGTATAAATTTTAATGTTTTAAGTACTCTAATGGACAGAAAAGTTGTTTAATCGTGATTGTGTTTATTTTGTGATGTAATCAAATTAATAAGTTCATTATACTTTGTTTAAAACAACATCTGTTTATGTTCTTGGGCACGGAAGTAAATTTATTGCATTATTGAACTTACCTAGACCACTTACTACATTTGTATCGGGTTCACCAAAAACCCTCCTGCGCCAAGAGCGTTTCGAGCGTGTAGTTGACAGTCCACAGCTTTTATTGGCAAATATTGTTATTGTATTGTCAAGGCAATCCTGAAATAGTTTGTGTTTAATTATCACAGATAAATACTAGGTACGTTATAGATGGTTACAGAACTAGCGGAATACTTACAAGTTGTTTACCTTCTGCCATTTTTTAACATTCTTATTGCACACGCCCAGAGCATTTAACTCGTCAGTCAGCCAAGCCCACAAATCTCTGTGAGTGGTTGTGACTTTCTACATTCTTCAAGTGACCGCGGGCCAACTCTTGTTGCTCTTCCAGTAATGACAGCAAGTCATCTATTTTTGTTA
Source organism: Lampropteryx suffumata (assembly GCA_948098915.1). Classification (NCBI taxonomy): domain Eukaryota; kingdom Metazoa; phylum Arthropoda; class Insecta; order Lepidoptera; family Geometridae; genus Lampropteryx; species Lampropteryx suffumata. Next base: position 4,014,040 of record OX402561.1, on the reverse strand, counting down.
CAGTAGGACTGTTTATCTAACATTTGTAACACTATGTGAGTTACACTTTCTAACGTAAATGCGTACAACATTTTTCAAGTAATTTACATCGTCATTACTTATCATTGAAGGTGTTCCTTTGCCCAACACATTACAAAAATACTATGAAACTTTCTGTGTTCTTGGTTGTGAAAGGGACCACAATTTCGCCAATGTCGCGATTTAAATGCTTACATTTTTATAAAGTAAATAAAGGCTCTGTAAAATTTTCACATCTCGCGTGACGTTTTTGCGTGAAATGACATATGAGATAAGGATTTATTCGATATTTTAAACGACTTATTTCAAGTGTTCATGAATAACCATAATGTCTAATACAAACGAATGGACTTTTTAATATGGTCGGTTCATACTAGTTCATTTTTTCACACGGTGTATTGTGTACGTTAAAGAACTTCTCATCTTTCATTCAATCACGAAAAGACCCCGAACGAAAGAAATAAATCCGTTGTTACCTCATGGTAGGGATAGCCTTCCTATTTCGTGAGTTTGTCGGACGGATCCGTAGTTTTGGATTGCCATCTTCATGGTTGAGGCCCTGCAAGTATTTGTTTCGGGTCTGGGTGTTTCTATGTCTTGTGGTTCTCATAACACAAGCTCTGTTTACTTTGGGGATAGATGATGCTGTGTGAAATGTCCAGCTTTAATTATTTATTTGACGATGCATCAATCATTTAGTTATATTAAAATACCTGTTTATTATCTTACTCTACCATTACTGCTTATAATTATGTTCTAGTTCCACACAAAATAATCTCAGGTTATATAACAAATTCCCGAGCCCATTAAACATTATCCAAATCCTCAAGCAGATAAAGCAATCCAGACCTTACTCAAGTTGCATATTAATCAGTACGAACCTTTGTAAAATGTAATTACATTTGTAATCTAGATAAGTTCTAGAGCTTCGTCGTGCTTACATTGAGAGCTTTGGAATGTTATATAAATTTGCTACAGCATCCGTAGCAAAAAATTTATGATAAGGCTCAGCGTATACTGACTACTTCTTCCTATAAATGATTTCCACCGCAAATTTTTGTAAAAACTATATTTATTGACAACGAAGTTGAACTTTACTCGGAAGATTGATATTCGTCAAGATTACTGCTTTGACCAGCCAACGCAGCATGGCGATTATCAAACCTACTGTAGAGAAAATAACATCTACACCAATCAATAATCTACAAGGTATGAATTTCTGTGCGGAGACAATGTTGTCTATTGATTGAAGATCAAAACGTCAATCTAGCAGAAGGTATATGCAAAAACCTCTAGAGTCTAGAGCGACAAGTATCGCAAAGCTGTCAGGATCCGGCATATACAACTGTGTCTACACCGTCTGTGTCATCTACACCTTTGTATACAGGTTAATACAAGTCCTACAGGTGTATACAGGTCCCGCCACGATTTAATAGCGCTCGGAAAAATTAGAGGCTTGCTTTCCGCGCGCATAATTCATTTTTGTTCTTGCGGAGTGGTGACTGTGTTGCGGGTTTCAAGTTCTAACCATGAAATAATAAAACCATTCACTTTTTGACTCGGTGCGGTACAGCGCTGTACATTTGTTTGTACTAATAAAGAGTATATGGAGGTCATTTTGCCGTTCTTGGAGTGTAAATAGCCACAGTGAATCAAAATCTATTAGAATTTTGAGTTTTTGGTAAACTGATTATTTTTCCGCAATTTTGTTTTTCGCGTAAGATATTTCCAATCGATATTTAGACTGCCGACGGCCATTTTGTGGTCCAGCTGTAGTATGGTAGCGCCACATTGCGCAACTAAGACTCACAGGAGATTGGTGAATCTGTGAATACAAGTTTTTCTACAATAATGGAATGGTCGTCGCTCCTGCTTTTTGTTTTTTTTCCAGGAAATAAAAAGCAGCATCCATAACCGATATGGTGATATTAAGAAACCTTAAATAAAGATTTGAAAATAAATACTCAAATGCCAAAAAATAACATTATTCTAGATACAAGATCTAATAGTGATTTATGTGACAAAATAAAATGAAGGAAAGTTTAATTTTAATCTCAAGAGATTCATTTTTTATCTATACGCTTAAAACCAAAAAAACTCTGGGATTTAAACCATGATTCATAATCCCATTAAATGTTTTAATTCGACCTACTTTCAGTTTAATAGGCGTATATAAAAGTTCAGTTATAAATCTCTCTACACGGTTAAAACCAAGTCAGAATAAAATTTTGAAACAGAACCTTATTACTTTAAGGCAACGACTTTCGCAACCTTAAATCATCAAGACGGGCTTTATTTAATTTTATACGTCCTACTTTACTGTGGGAGCCGGTTGCTTGGTGTTGTGGTGCAAGGTAGCAACTTGTTGTATAAACAAACCTGTTACTCTAGCACTAGCTAGTTCTTCCTGCAGTGCGATTATGGAATTCTGATACTATCAAAACTTTGATACTAATCGCTTTCAGTTACTATTGACGTATTGGTATTACGGAAGGTTGATGTTGATGGCATACATGCTGTCATTTCATAGAAACCTCACCTCAGACCAAATAAATATTAAGACGGAGCACCGCGATCAACCGCAAAAAATAAATTCTGTGATACTTTTTACATGTGACGACATGAGAATACTTAATAGTACAAGTATTGATGGATATACTAAGAGGAAAGAGCACAGTTTGGTTGGATGTGTGTACGTGGGAGCGTGTATTTACACAGAGGAACATGGTTTTGAGGCTTCACTTAGGTAATTTAACGGTCTAAATATTTATTGGGTCTGAGATAGAAACCGAACGTACGTAATAGTAATCCATCTTGTCAAAACTGGTTCTAATTACAATCAAACTAATGATTGAAATTATGCCGATTGCTAATCGAAACTGATAGATATTGGTTATGTCAAAAGTTCCATGATCGCCATACTGCAATTTTAGTTTGAGTGGTCGTTTAATTCTGTCACTAGAATTGCCACAAACTTAAACGAAAGAAGTAATAGCTGAACACATTCTTGCTGATTGGTTAAAATATTGCATAGCTTAGGTTGCTAGCGAAGTTTTCGACTTATTAACTGATTCTTATTAGGAGAGTACGCTAAGATTTGACCTGTTTGGACATACCACAAACAGGGAAAGGACTTAATGTTTTCGAACCACGGTTAATATAATATCTACCATTAGTGTACAATTGTACTTTATTATTTTATTGAATTGTACTCTGTGTTTTCTTTTACTTTTTTTATTTTTTGTTTTTTACTTACCTTCTTACCTCATTATTCTATATACTTTCCTAACTGCTTGTTTCTACTGTATTTTCAATTTCAGTGTATATGTACCAAATAAATATTTATCTTATTCTATTCTATTCTTTTTGTAGTATTTAATTAAAGACTATCGCAAACTGCTGGGCACGGTATTAAAAAGGAGTAGCAATGGGTATCAAATAATGTTACCCTCGTTTTACAAATACACTATATTTTCTCCATCTTAAATCTAAACTTATTAGAGTAAACACACTAAATACTTACAAAATACCTACCTAACACATAAAAACATTAATTTTACATCTGATTGAAAATCAGATTCCCTTTGGAAGCGTAGCTTCAGATCCTACCGGCTGCGCCATTTGTAGTGCTAAACTGAAGACGAATTATTGCAAACGGTTTATTGTAGGTAGTAACGGTATTAATAAAGAGTTGCATTGTGTAACTAACAATGTTACCCTCATTTTACAAAAACACTATATTTTTAGCCCATTTACAGTTAACCGTTGATTATTGATTGAAGATTAATGAGTCGCATCCCCCACAACAGATATTGAATAAACTGGCCATACAATAAACTAGAGTCTCGTAGAGTTTTATTTATCTCTTTGTTATAAATAAATAAATATTAGGTACCTTATTTTATTACCAAAGTCACTTCAATCAGCTCGCAGTCACTGCATTGTTAAGTGTAATTTTTGCTTTGCCTTCCTTGAACTCTACACCTAGGAAATATACATAAAAATAATAAAAAAAAAAATAACAGAATCAAGAACACAGTAAAAGATTTAAAATTTTTGATTAAAATATCATAAAAAGAGCGATTAGAACTGCAAACGTTTTAAACACAGTTTAACAGTCTCAACGTAACATCTCCTTGACGTAACATAGTTTGAGAGAGAAAATAAACGCTATCGCTTATGTTTTGGGCTTAATTAATTAACTGCTTTTATTTTTCTCTCGCTCTGCGCACAATAACGAGACAGTTTGCAAATTAAATAACTGATGACTGCATTACACGTTGTCACAACGTTATGAGGTTTGCTTTAGAAATGTATTATTTCAACAAGAGGCATTAAGAGGTCATGTTACGATAGCTAACAAAGAACACGCTGATATACTCGGTACCCGGTATCTATAGAAGTGGGAACACATTCTACGAATGATATGCTTCCATAGAGATAATGTTAGATGATCACATCTAACATTGTCACAAGATGACATCTTACATGTTAACTACTCAAAAATATTCAAAAACAATGTTTCGTAGTTAAACTAGTTATACGAAGAATCATTCTTACCTAGACGAGTTTCTTGCCAGTTCTTCTCGGAATTGAGTAATGAGAAATTGCCAAGGAAATTCACTTAGTATGTAAGACGTTTCAAAGTGATCCTTGTGATTGTATTAAAGAAAAATATTTAAATTTCGAATAATCACAATGACAGGATTGTGGTTTGCTTAGTAATTTATATTACTAAGCCAACTACAATCATGTCTACAAGCCTGTAACTAGTTAGACTACGATAAACTATTTCTGAGTACCTTTGAGTAGTTCTTAATATGTAAGATAAATGCTGAGTCATCTAACATTGTCTCTATGGCAGTATATCATTCGTAGAATGTATTCATACTTCTATAGATACAGGGTGTAGCCCAGTCCGCATATCTAGCACTATTTTTTAGTTTTGGTGTAGTTAGTATATATTGTTTTTTATTTATTAAATTAGACAATGTGGTGAGAAAATCATCTGGATCGGTGTGAAACGTACTATGCTTTTCTAACTTTTATCCAGTTTTATAATTAAAATGATATACAATGAACAAATATCATTTTGAAAATTATGTCTTGATGAGATACATTTTTCAAATTTCTCCAAATAATAATATGTTTTATTTCCAAAGAAGTCTTTACATGTTGTCTTATGTAACTTAGATCTAAATACTCATAATGAAGATTTGACGCCTTTACCTGTAATGTCATAACATTGACTTCTCAATGTAACTTATGATAAATAAAAGTTTAAAAAAACTAAAAAACACGCTTTATATAGAAAACCAAAGTAAAAATAGAAAATAAATTGTAATAAATGTAAGTAAGAAAAAATTTTTTTATTTAAAAAAAGCGAGGTGTGCATGGTTATAAATATTTCATTGACAGATATGAGAAGAAGTATTATCAAATAAAACATTTTTTTCTTACTCACATTTATTAAAATTTATTTTCTATTTTTTAGTTTGGTTTTCTATATAAAGCGTGTTATTTAGATTTCTTAAACTACTATTTATTTTCTACTTTTTAGTTTAAGGATTAGTTTTTTTTAGAATTATTGCATTGTCATCGGTCTTTGACAGTTGTGCAAAATTTGAGTGAAATGGCCGTTTAAGGTGGGTCAAAATCGCATCCTAAGGAGTCGGTTACAAACATACCAACATACATACAAGTGAAGCTAATATAAAGCGTATAATATGAGAGGCTGGTTTAGTTCCGTATTAGCTGTCCAGCTCGTACACGCGTTTTAAAAGAAAAAAAACAATGAAACACACCTTCATGTACTCGAGATAATTTAGCTATGGAACAGTGAAGTCATCTTTAGAATCGGTTCAGTATTATATATATATCGGTTTAGTATCTGTTTTTTCATAATATCGTATGTAGGGGACAAACCAACTCACATTTTTAAATCAGTCAAAAACTGTCTAACCTGTATTTTGTTTTCCTAAAATACATATTTATCTTCCAAAAGTTTTAAGTTAATCCTTTATACATATACTTGTAGAAATAACAAGTAGTTTAGCGTATTTTTTCCACAAATTCAATAAAATTTAAAAGGAGTATCCATCGATCGGTTTCAAAGTAAATTTTCTCTATAAAGCCATAATTGATGAAATATGTACATACTTATGATCTACACAAGAGTGAAGCCTCGTGTAGATCCTGCCATTATAACTTAACAAGCCGATGTACTAGCTGCTCAATTAACTCAATTTAAACTTCTCAACTAAGTCGACAGCTAACCAAGATTGATGCAAAAATCCTTCCTCTAAAGGATGAAGCCTTTCTTAGAGCCGTCTTACGTAAACAAAATTCTGCTTTAGACAAATGTAGAGCCGTTACTCACTAGGTATTATAGTGAGGCCTGGTACGTTTGAAATGAGGTTTTATTGAGAAGAAAGGTTTATACCTACCTAGAGATTACTGGCTTCTCTTTATCCATATTTTATGAAAAAATATTGCGTGGGAATTACCTCTTTTACTCTAGAGTTTTTCTGGAAGTCGATAGAAGAATTCGAAATGTGAAGCGTCTCAGAAATTACGTCTCAAAATATTTGTGAAATGAATTTTTGTACAGAAAAAATAAACGTCATTTTTATACCCAACTTCTTAAGCACGAAGGAAGTGAATATTACTTCCGGAACATTGATGGGCCAAATCTTTTATGGGCCATTTTATGACCTCCGCGGATTTTGCAAGTTTGCTCATATAAGTAATACCGATACCGCTATGGAATATATTAGCAGGGCCTTGGATTATTTTTTAACAAGAACTGTGAAGTGAAAACTAGAATTTATTTAGGCCTATGTTTGGAGTATATACTCTTAGTACTAATAATACTCGTAATACTCGTAAATACTTAAGAGTACTTATATACTGCACTTCGAATTTATCTGGGGATATTTTTTTGTGGAAATTGAAATTAGTTGTAGCGTTACTACAAGCGGAAAAACACTTCAACTTGAAATTGCAGAATTGTTCGCTAATGTGTGCAAAAGGTAATCGACACATTGCGGTGCAAAAAAACTCATTACTCCCTTTGAACCTGAACGCGGCAATGCTATTTGCAATTTAGCTACACGTATAACAAATTATTTGCTGAAATAAACTCAAACTCAAATATGTTTTCATTCGATACTACATTCGATTTTTATTCTATACTAGGGGGATTCGAGTCCCCGTGAATTTCATTATGCCTTAATACATTTTACATTAATCTTTAAACTACAATATAGCTTATATTACTCAGAACAAAACAGCTTTCTATAGGTGAAAGAGTTAAAAACCTAGGTTAAATTTTTTTTGAGTTGAACCCTTAGAAACTTACAAACAATCAAATATTTCCTCCATAATATTATTATTATTATAGACTATCACAAGAATCACTTTGAGATACTAATATTAATACCCACTTTGTTTTTTATTTTTTTTATTTTTTTATTTATTAAACAAAATCCACAGCTCTTAGTAAACAATATTACTTAATCTAACGCATTTATCCTAAAGCCAATAACGGATTTACATTTTATGTTTATCACCTATAATTTAGAAGACAGTCACTAACCAAACATGTTATTAGTTAATAGAAAATACCTATTAACAATTATACATTATAATTATGTGAGTGTATGAGAGATGTGTAAAATGCACTTTGTATGAAAAGCTACTTCTTCTTCTTCGACATTTATGCCAGTGTCAAGTGATTGTATGATTATAAAGTCTTAGTCGAATGTCGATCGTCATTTGTTAATTCTTAACGTCATCGCGGAACGGCTGTCTAGAACTGTCTAGGGATTCTTCGTCGTTCAAATTCTTTTGTACCATACACATATAATTCAATGGTTCATACTTGAACTATGCAGTCACAATTTATTGATTAAAATTACGCTAAGATAAGATAAGAATAAGATTAAAACATACAATAGCACGAAAGAAAATAATTAATTTAGAACGGCTATGTTACTTCATGAAATGAAAAACGAAGAATGGAAAAACGGAACGTTTCAAACTAAAGCTTATTATAAAGAAAAACCGCACAGTAAAAACGTCACTCTTCATAATTATTAAGCATGATAAAATTACCCTACTAGTCTAATAAGTCGTATTTTTTCTACGTCAAGTCAAAAAACTCTAAAGCTATAGTAAGTACGCCAAGTTCATCAAAGCCCTCATAATATTAAAATTAATTGAAGCCGATACTTCGGTAAGTTTAAGCGAGTTTGGGGATGATAGCAACCCCTGTGGTCCAATTAGAATAATTTGGGATATCGCCTTTCAGACAATTATTGTTTGTAGACGAAATACCTAAATTGCGATCCCATAAAGCCGCAATTATCAGTGGAACAATTAATTAGGTAGTTTAGATGAATTGGTTTTAATAAAGAGCTTTTCTGAAGAGTGGTTTTAGTTAAATAAATATAACAAAGGGTTATATTGACATTCAGTTCGATTTCAATTTTCAATATTATGACCCGACAGACGCGGCTGGTCTTACTGAGATAGTTAATTAGAAGGAGTGGCTTTAACAGTAGCTTTGTTACTGTGGGCACTTAATAATATAAAAATAATAATAATTGGTGTACATTTCACACAACGTAGTAAGTAAGTAGAGCTTGTGTTATGGGTACCACATGACTGGTATAATTATAAACTTTGTTTTTTGTAAATTCATACATATTATAAATAAAAACACCCAGACCCGAGACACATAATTGCGATTCATACAAACATTTGTTCAGCGGCGGGAATCAAACCCGCAACCTTCTGCGTCTCAGGACTTGGCCAATTGCGCCAAATAGGTCTTGCGTCTTCGTAAAAGCTAAGCTAAGCTTTTTTAACTGACTATATCAAAAGGAGGAGGTTCTCAATTCGTCGGAATCTTTTTTTTTTTTATGTTTGTTCACCGATTACTCGAAAACGGCTGAACCGATTTGGAAAATTCTTTTTTTGTTTGAAAGGGTCCCATATAAATTTTATCAAAATCGGTCGAGCTAAAAAATAAACGAAAATCTAAAAATTGTATGCATCGATGATGTTTCATGTACTTTCATACCTCGCTGTCTCATTGGAGCGTTCGTTTATTTGGCCTACCCATATTATATATATACAAAATACATCTACTTTCCACTAAAAATGAATTATAGGCTCAAATTTCATTCAATGAAGTCGGTTTCTTTTTAGTTTTTAAAACGTAATTATTTTCAAATTCAAATTCATATCGTTTTATTTCGGACAACTTAGATCCATAGAGGTTATAATAATAATAATAATAATAAAAACCTTTACTCGCTGACCAATTTTCAGTAAATTTTTTGACTAATCTAATTTTTTAAATCTAGTTTAATAAAGAAAATAAAAATAAATAAAAACATTCTTCAGCAACCGTTTTGTTGGTCAGGTTGTCTCTTCGACATAGGCCTCCCCTAATTTTTTCCACTCCTCTCTATCACGTGTTAATCTTCTCCATCCTTTCGGTAAATCATCTTCCCATCTCTTGGTCACATAATGAGAACGCACAAGGAAAAATGGACAAAAGATGTAATGGAACAAAAGGGACAAAAGGGACGTCAAATCAAGAGATGGGAAGATCCATAGAGTTTAGTAGCACATATATATAGGAAGTTAGTAAGACAAAGATATAAAAAATAATAAAGAAGCTGACGCTGGTTCACAGAGCGATCACCAGAGTAACAAGCAGTTTTCTGGGATCACCCTGCGTATCAACCTTGCCCACATCGGCGACGAGTACCTATCCGGTATAGTTTTCAGGATGCTGTTGTGACTGTCTCGAACTCTACGGATCAAGGGACGCAGATTTCTTGCGAATAAGAGCTTCAAAGCCATCAGTTTGGTGTTCAGCTAACACCCCTGAAGCACTGCAGAACCGAGGCAGCCCCAATTTATATAGCTAAACTTACTGGGACATTTTTGTGTCAGTAGTTAAAAATATTGAGCTGGGTATTATTTTAACTACCTGGAAACCACTGTCTCTTCTTATCGTGTTCTGTAAGTAGTTCTTTCGAACTCGTGTGAGTAATGGTTTGAATTGCGCTCTTTACATGCACTAAAACTAAAACTCTGAAGACTAAGGTTTATCTCTGATTCACAGTTCTATAATGCGGCAATCATCTTTATTTATTGATATTAGAATTAGAATTTGAAATTAGAATCACAAGTAATTCCAATATTAATAGAAAAAAACATAAGTTATAAAAAAATGATAAAGATATATAATATAAGAAAGTACTGTCTTGGACTTACCAGAATTTTCCGACATTTCAAAATAACAGTTAATTCCTATCATACTTAGATGTGAATGTTTTTGTGTAGATGTTTGCATACCTGATTGTAACACGATCATGCAATACTAGTTGAATAGATATGAATAGAACTTCGTATAGGTATACATTTAGAACTAGGGCGATCGCGCTATTTGTCAACGGAATTGCCATTGAACGGTATGGTTTTGGCTAATGTTTGATACGGTTAAATGTCAAAATGGTACCGCGCCTAAACCTTCCTGAACCATTTAATCGTTGATTTTACTAATCGAATTAATTTATATATTGAACTACCTAGTATTACTCTATGCGCAAACTAGAAAGAAAGCAATAAATCCAAATTAGGGCTAGATAGTTTCCGTTATTAGCGCGGTACGAAATACTCAAAAAAATATTGTTTTGACTTTGGTTTAGCTTTGGTTCAGACCTTCAAAATTAACATTTAGACTACTTATTATCTTAAGTCTTACGCGGATACAGTCGCGGGCAGAAGCAAGTAGACAGTAGACTAGTAGACAGGACTTCAACCATTTTTAAACCACGTCAATTTGTAATAAAAGCGTAGGAACCTTCTTGAACCTTATTCGGTAAAGTAAATATCGAAAGACATGCGACATGAAGAACCTGTATATCCGAGCTCTTTCAACGGAATTTCAAACTAAAAATGTGGGAGAACACGACGGGAAATATAAAAATATTTGGTGGTTTGGCTCTGCCCGGGGCGGCCGCGAGCCCGCATACAAATCCAATGTGTTTGTCATACTTTTCTACCAATAACTCGTGAATATTCAACTGGAGCCCCTAGTTTGCAAACTATTTGTTCATGTAGTACCAAACGAGTTGACTATGCTATCTGCATTTCAAAACATACAATTGTTTTTAGGGTTCCGTGTGGATAAAAAACCCGTATAGGATTACTTCTGTGGGCTATAAGGATATTAAACACATCGTTATAATAAAAAAAAAATACCGGACATTTTACCATCTGGCCCCAAAGTAAGCAGAACTTGTGTAATGGGTACCACATGACTAATATACTACTTACATACTTTTATACTTTTAATAGATAATACATAGAAACACTTAGGCCCGAGACAAATACTTGCAGGTTATACAAACATTTTTCTCGCAGCGGGAATCGAACCCGCAACCTTCTGCGTCTCAGCCGGATCTTACGCATTTTTGCTAGTTTTTAACGCACGCATTTTGACTTTTCCTTCCTTTGGTTATCTTTGGTACATCGGTCGGTCTCTTTCTAGCTATAAGGTCAACCATGAAGATGGCAATCCGAAATTATGGATCCGTCCGACACACGCACGAAATAGGAAGGCTATACCTACCATGAGGTAACAACGGACTTATTTCTTTCGTTCGGGGTCTTTTCGTGATTGAATGAAAGATTAGAAGTTCTTTAACGTACACAACGTAACGTACACACAGTGTGTGTGAAAAAATGAACTAGTACGAACCGACCATATTAAAAAGTCCATTCGTTTGTATTAGACATATGGCTATTCGTGAACACTTGAAATAAGTAGTTTAAAATATCGAATAAATCCTTACCTATGTCATTTGTCATTTCACGCAAAAACGTCACGCGAGATGTGATAATTTTACAGGACCTTTATTTACTTTATAAAAATGTAAGCATTTAAATCGCAACATTGGCAAAACTGTGGTCTCTTTCACAACCAAGAACACAGAAAGTTTCATAGTATTTTTGTGATGTGTTGGTCAAACGAACAAAGAAGTAATGACGATGTAAATTACTTGAAAAGTTTTGTACGCATTTACGTAGAAAGTGTAACTCACATAGTGTTTTAAATGTTAGATAAACAGTCCTACTGTAACACAAATAGGTGCCTACCGGAAGAGCAACAAGAGTTAGCCCTCGGTCACTTGAAGAATGCAGGAAGTTACAACCACTCCAGAGATTTGTGGGCTTAGCTGACTGACGAGTTAAATGCTCTGGGTGTGTGCAATAACAATGTTAAACAATTGCAGATAAACATCTTGTAAGTATTCCGCTAGTAACCACCTAGGTACTAGGTACTAGGTACGTACTAGGTACGTTATACTTACCACTAGGTAAGTATAACGTACCTAGTATTTGTCTGTGATAATTAATCGAAAACTATTTCAGGATTGCCCCGAAAAACAATATTTGCCTATAAAAGCTGTGGACTATCTACTACACGCTCGTAATGCTCTTGGCGCAGAAGGGTTTTTGGTGAACCCGATACAAATGTAGTTGGTGGTATAGGTATGTTTAATAATGCAATACATTTATTTCCGTCCCTAAGAACATATACTGAGAATAAAGCTGCCCCCTGGGTCACCATCACTTGCATTTCCTGCATACAATAGTCTTGCACAATGACATGAGTATGTTATGTTGATTGTTTTAAACAGAGTATAATGAACTTGTTAATTTGATTAAGTACATCACAAAATACCTTTTTATTGTGTACTAGCTGCTGACCGCAACTTCACATGCGTAGTAATTATATAAAAAAATAGACCATGCCGGTCTCTAAGATACTATCACTATCTCCTTACCAAATTTCATCAAGATCCGTTCAGCCCTTTAGCTGTGAAAAGGTAACAAAAAACAAAGACCCTTTTGAATTTATAATATTAATATGGATTGTGTAGTTCCTTGTCATATGTGTAATTTTATTTTCAGCCCAGCTTCGCATTCAGTGCCAAGGAGAAGCCTACGCCCGGTAAATAACGGATCAATCTTGTGCACGCATCTCTTTGCTATTAAGGAGCAATGAGTGGTCACAGAGGGCCAAAGTCGTTCATCCGGGATACTATTCAGGAGCTGTGCAGTGCAGGCCACAGAGAACTTTTTATTATCTTAATAGTTTTTAATAATAAGTACATACTAATAAAAATAATTGATTTATTAAAATTTTGTTATATTATTACGATGCTCTAGACCCAAGTAATTGAATCTAAGTATGCCTTGCTCTTCGACCTTGGTTCAGGGCTGCAGTGGTTGATTGTCTCGAGCAAAGGCATTAGCAATGGCTGCCGGAAGAGTTCATTGTTGATGTCTTCTGGTGAGAGGTTAGGAGCATTATACCATGTCCATATACTTCTTGTATTTATGCCGTTCATCGTCAAATGCTTTAAAAATCAATGCCAATGTCGCTATTGTCACTAGACTAGAATAGATATTAAACAAGGACGGACTCGTAAGTAAGCAGGTAGGCTTGTTTTAGAAAATGTATAAATGATAATAACACCAAATAGTTAATTTAAAACAAGTTTCCTACATTAACATTTCAACACAATCACGATTTAAACAACTTTTCTGTCCATTAGAGTACCTAAAACACTAAAGTTTATACCTACGAAAGTAAAAAGTTAGCTTTTGAGCTTTCGTGAAATTGAAGGTTAAAATCACGAAAGAAGTGTTATCAAACTGCCGTCACTTCGTTGGTACGGACGCTTCATGGTAGGAATTATGAATGACGGATTGTCACGTGCCGTTTTCGGGACCGAACGCGGAATAAATGTATTTTATGGTGGGAATTGGCCGAAATTACGGTCCGTAATTTCGGAATGTCGCTTCATGGTCGACCCCCTGTATCTTCTGAAACATTAAGGTGTAAAAATTTTAAGACTTTGGGTTACATTAAATTTTAAATAATACAGATATTTACAGAACAATATACCATAATAGTTACCATAATATTATGAACGCGAAAGTTTGTATGTATGTTTGTTACTCTTTCATGCAAAAACTACTGAATGGATTTTAATGAAACTTTACAATAATATAGCTTATACATCAGAATAACACATAGGCTATAATTTGTAAAGATATTGTGTGAATTGTCAAATTTTGATGAATTTTGGTATAAAGATAGATAGGACATAAGAGAAGAAAATAAGCTATTTGAAGTACTAATCCTGCGCAGACAAAGTAGCGGGCAACCAGCTAGTATAAAATACATTTGAAATAGTTGAGCTTTAAAAGTATCAGCTTAAAACGATCTATTTATAGCTCAACTGATCCAGATCACTACCAGAGGGCAGCATTCCCAAGACACTGGCGACATTGCCACGTTGAATGGCAATGCTAATACGCTGAGCCTAATAGGAGCCAACTCTTGGTTCACGCAATGTTTCTAACAGACAGACGCCATGAAATAATTTTTAAAATGCAGTGGGCTCCTGTTCCCCACGAGCCTAGTGTCTCGACTCCAAAAAGCTGGGATACGGCCAGGGTGTCTACGCAAGGCGCATTCTTTACCAATAGGCCTCTCACCATCATCACGTATCAGACCGTTCGGTTCGAGAACAGCTGGTACGTTGACACTGGTAAGTGCTCGACGGATGATGTTTTAAGGTGTTTCGACATAGTATAGTTGCTTCGTAAGGCTATATTGAAACTGCTTGCCGCGTTGCGCCAGTGGGTGTTGGGGTTCACATACAATGAGACAATGTAATCTAGGATCGCCGCCGCTCGCATTTCCCTTGAGGTCTGTCTCGCATTGACAATATGATTAAACTTAGGTACTTACCTATATCAGTATTTATCATGGTATATTTTTTTTAAATAAGTAGTTGTCTTATGTTTCTCTTTCAAATCCAATGTCCCATTTTTGTGTAGTTAGCAGTTTCTAAGAACTCGATTATAACAGGCACCTATATATAAAAGTTTCAAGGACCCCAATTTAATCCTTTGTACAAATCTCTAAATAAACTTTAGGTAATGGGAAAAAACAAATGAGCTGCCATTATTACGCCCAAGGGTAAACGGGTGAAGGGTGAACGGGGTCATCCTGGAAATGGATGACTTTCATGGTAATATTTTGATATATTATACAATGGTTGTACAATAAGTATTGTTACATATTGTTTAATAAACTTAAATAATCAAAACGATCGAAACACCTATATATATAAAGATAACCTAATTATTTGATGGGTACACGGAATAAAACAAAGTAATGCAATAAGTGGCCTTCTCGCTAACAGTGATCTATGCCAGGTAAACTTTTAATACACGTAAATTAAAAAACAAACGAAGCATAGCTAGAACTATGGGAACCAGATAGAATAGATAAATATTAGTACGATAGAATACTAATATATTTTTTATATACATACTTATAACACTTTTACTTTTAATTCTATACATAAAATATTTAGATAAATAATTAAATAAAAGGTTTATTTGACACTACATTACACAGACACACATAACGGTACATAAATAAAATAAAAAACTTAACTACTAACAATAAGAGAAAAAATTGGCCTAGCGCATATAATCACGCACAGAGTAGGCTTCTGATGTCAGTATGATTAAGAATAACTAATGATCAGGTCCCAAACCAATTCAACACCATCTCATAGCATAGCAACACACAATTGTATGAGCCTTTAAGATTCAGGCTGTCAAATTATAACAAAGTAAAGCCAAATTATAACAAACACCAGTTTAACCGCTGGAGGGGGTGGAAGGGGAAGAGGAGGGACGACGACGACGACACTGACCTCCATCAAAAATGGCCACTTCAAAGCTTTAATATTGTATTTATCAAACGAATATATGT
Source organism: Lampropteryx suffumata (assembly GCA_948098915.1). Taxonomy (NCBI): domain Eukaryota; kingdom Metazoa; phylum Arthropoda; class Insecta; order Lepidoptera; family Geometridae; genus Lampropteryx; species Lampropteryx suffumata. The sequence goes on along the minus strand of OX402561.1, from coordinate 3,998,133 downwards.
ATCGAAATCTCGTAGTATCTTTAAAATACCTATCAAACGGTATTCCGCTCGATGGGGTGGTAACATTTTAAAAAATCAACACCACTGTACATATAATGGAGATATTCCTCAAAACGTTTTTTAGCAAACTTTGTAGGGGTCTCTTATAAGTATTACCGTGCAAAATTGCAATGGTGTTATCTGCTGTTATCTGTGTGTACTATAGAGCTGAGACTGAGCCTTTTTTGGCAAACACAGTCTGGGTTGGTGTAGTGTAGGTACACATACTCCTGATCTACTCCTGACTTTTTTATTTATGTTATTTTCATTTTGACTGTGTACCTGCTATGCTATGTTATTTTAATCTGCGTGCGTGTCAAAATAAACATATTTTATCGAATTTTTCATTTCATCTGTATTTGTTTATATCGTTTATGTAAATATACGAGTATACAGGGAGTCGCGGAACTAGTATGTTATCCTGAGGGGTGACATTTCTCGACTCTTGGGAGAACAACAAATGTTCTACAAATTTTATGATTTCAATAACTTTCATTGAAGAAATGTGCAGCAAAGTTTGCTATAAAATTGGTAGAAGTATGTATCCATGCCTACCGATCTTAGTAAACCAATAAATAAGCACTTGCACAAACTTATTTAGGTAGGTAACGTGCTTGGAAACACTGTAAACTAACGAGGGTTGTCAATATTAATAGTTGGAATAAACTTAAAAGTTTATGTATGGTAATTTGAAAATAGGAATTCAAAAAAAATCACCCCATATCTGTTTATTTACATGGTCAGAATCACCTCGTTCAGGCTTCAAATACTACATAGTTCCGGGACACACTGTATAAGAATCAATAATATTGTGTAAGTTTATTGCGTTAATTTGCTACAAAAAATTATATAGGAAAGTTAAAGATCATAATTTAGTGCACTCCAACCAATCTTCTAATCAAGTTAATCTCTTCTCCATACAAAGGTTGTCTGGAAGAAATCGCTTCCTTAACTTATCGGTAGATAAGAGTGTTAGTGTTTGTTGAGTTGAGTGTTTAAGGTGTACAATAATGGTAGAATGTCGCACCGAGCACAAAGTGAGTCATTAATGCACGAGTGTTATGTTGGTGCGCAAGCGCAAGCGAGGGAACTAAATTAACACGAGTGCATTAATTACTCTCTTTAGCGAGGTGTGTAATTTACTTTTCTTTCAACTACCAATCTAAGTAACTGCCGTGATAAAATACAAAATATTTACTCAAAATAAAAATCAAGTTATTAAAAACAAAGTTTAATTCATCTTTTCATTTCTCATCAACATTTAAAACTTACAATTATTAAATGTGCAGTTATTAAAAGTAAAATTTGCACTTTTACTTGGAACATATATTCTTGTATTTGTGTGGTTTATTTGTGAATAATTATTATTATCATCAGAATCAGACGATACAGGTAGACGCGGGCTCAATTTCAAATCATTTCCATGAGAAGTAGACGGACGTGGTGATGTTGATCGATGCAAATGAATTGATTCCGTTATGTTTTGAGTGATTTTACTTTTATTTTGTACCGATTCCTCTATGTAACCTGCTGCTACTTGGTCCGATTTCCATCCACCATGATGCTTGAGCGTAGTCAAATTAGCACCGGAGTCAGCTTGCAGCGTTGCTGACGTTCGGCGGAAACAATGCCTAGTGTAGGCTTCCGGGTTTTGTAGCTTCAGATAACTGGCAATTTCATAAGGAATTTTTCAAATTTGTTTCTGCCGATGGCTTGTTTTGAGCATTTAACATTCTGGTAATTTAAGAAAAAACGATATGTGTTTATAGAGCTTGGGCGCAGCGCCATGTATTTCTGCACTACATTTAAAAAATCGTCGCGTATTACAAATTGACGGTCTTTCTTTGTTTTCGTGTTCATAAGTTTAATTAGCAGCATCTGGTTGTGTGTTTCGATGTTTTCAATTGTGATTTTCATTAATTTATAGCTTCTGCAAGCATCGTTTATACCAAAAATAAGAGCAACCTGTAAAAAAGATTAAAATTCGACGTTACACACAATTTATAGGCATTTAATTATATTAATGACCTGTATATACATTGTTTAGGGCAAGTGTTGAGTAGAAATACATTGCCGGGTAATTAGAATAACTTCAAACATGTCTCAAGTAGTTACTCAACTTAGCCGGCAATGTACTTCTATTAAACAATTGCACAAAAGAGTGTTTATACCGGTCGTAATGTGTCAACGTCTAGATTATATACTTAAAACTTACCTTTGTTGCTAAATATTTATCGTCAGATGCTTCATTCAAAAATGTTTCTATATCCTGAGCTGTGAGCACTTTTGACTTTTTACTCATATACCCATCTGATAGCCGCTTCAGTAGCGATGTTAATTTTGAGTATTCTTTTATATCCACGTTGTGCTTGGTATTAACTGTGCTTTTTAACATTGAATATATAGACCACAATGAAGAGGGTCTCATTTTTCTACCAAGTAGGTTTTATTCAGCCGATTTTTATTATCAGCTAGTATCTTTTTGATCTAATGCAAACTTTTTATATTAACCTTAATGGGAGATATTAAACCTCTGTGGTAAATTTATATCTAAATAAAAAGTAAGAAACAGTGCAATAATGTAAAACAGTGCAATAATGAGATTTCATACAACATTACAAAAAAAAAGGCCGCCCATTGTACAACTGTATTGCTAATCATTATTTTTTGGGTGTTCTCTTGTGTACAATAAAGTGTTTATCTATCTATCTATCTATTACTGCACTGTTTTGGTTCTAAGCAAAAAAGACGTCCTTTGTGAGCGGTTTTGTAGTGATTAATGATAACATTACTGCGTAGTTGAAAGAAAAGAATTTTAATTTATTCATTCATTCATTGTTTGACGTCACTGGACACTAGGACGGTCCGAGCGTAGCCGGCCCTCTTACGTCACCATTCCATAACTGGCAGCGACCGTCCCTGTGACGTCACAGCTACCGCGGCGGCCACTCAGTCAACTTCGCTAGTAATTTCGTCATAGCCTCGTAAATTTTTGTCTTAGAACAACATTTTTTGCACTGTATGATAAGGGTTTCTTAGCTCTATAAATCTGCATTCTCAACTAAAAACGTTACGGATCCTCATTATATATATACATAAGTAGAAGTTATACATCAAAAACTCAATCACTTCAGTTTTCCAAGTAAGTACGAGTAAGTAAACATTTTATGGCCGGGCCGTCTTGATTCTCTTCGCAAAATAAAACATTCGCTGAATTTTTAACCCTACACGTGTTGTGGTCGTTACAGCTTCGCCGTAAACTGAAGGATATTAGTCATAAACCCGAAACCGAACGGTTTCTATCAAAACTTATCGACGTTGTCCGGTTATGGTATGCATATTCGGTGTGGCCAATACACTAGCGATCTAAAATGAAAATAATTATGTTTTATAAACTAAAAAGAAAACCGACTTCATTATATGAAACTTGAGCCCATAAAAATAAAATTTTTTGGTGTAGTCTGAATTTTATATTACGCTTTAATTTAACATTTTCGAAATTCGTAAGCACCACTGGAAAGTCACAGAAAAGCGAAATTTCGAAATATCGAAATTTCGTTTACTTGAATGGCATACTCATATTATCAATTGTTCTTATGTCACGTTTTTTGAGTTTCATTTGTTTACTGATGAGATATTTTCTTTGCAACAGGTGAGTTCGGATGCTGTAGCTAAAATTATAAAATACCTTAAATTTAACGCTGAAGGGTGTGAAAACATCGGTATCGATATAATTTCACATCGATAGTCAGGTTGGTTATAGCTTCACCCTAATCCACCTCAACCTTCCCTGACTCCCATAAAATGGCCATAGTGCATCCAATACCAAAAGTAAAATATCCTAATGTTGTAAAGGAACTGAGGTCGATAAGTATACTTCTAAAGGTTTTTCTTTTGGAAGATCAAGTACGGGATGGAAATATAGATAGTAACCTCTCGTTTATATAAAGCAGATTCCATAGATTTCGTAAAAGTCCTTTTGTTAATAATTATTTAATTAACAACCTAACTAAATTATCAAATGTTTTTTTTTTGTTTTAACACCTATTTGTATAGATGATATATTATTCTACTAATGTACCAAATTGTAAATTTTACTATATATATTTTTACCTATTCACCTGATGTTACTTGTTTTGTTGTTGTTGCTGCACTACTCTCCTAAAACCTAGGTTACAGCTGAAAATCAGCCTTGAGTGTAAGCATTACTTGCTTCCATCCAACACATGCTGAGCTGGACGCATTTTTGGCACCCACACTTATGCTCAATAGGGAGGTGCTTTACTTATCTTAATATTAACTGGTTTGTATACTTATGTTTAAGTTTAAGAGAGCAAATTCGACGAAAAAGGCCAGATTTTGCACCACGATAATGCGCCTTCACAGAAGGCCACCATTGTGAACGAAGTTCTGACCAAAAACTCAACAATAGTCGTTTGCGTTAGTGTTTCGATTCTGAAGGAGCATATTTTGAAAAAGTGACTTAGCCGCATGACAAACTTTTTTGAAGACTTTTGAGTAATTCCTAACATATAAGATAAAAACTGGATCATCTAACATTGTCTCTCTGGTAGCATATAATTCATACAATGTATTCCTACTTCTATAAATACCCGGTGTAGCCCAGTCGACAAATCTAGCACAATTTTTTGTTTTGCATTACGTGTCACTGTAAATATATCAGCATGTTCTTAAATTATTAAATTAGACAATGTGGTGAAAAGATCATTTGGATCATCGATGCATGGTACAAGGGAAACTTTGTGTTCAATTCTACTTTGAAATGTTTTGATGCGGCTCTCTGTAATAGGTCGGTGAGTAAAGTTCTGAGCTTCAACTATACGATCACAAGAAAAGGTGGCGCAGTGACCGTAATGGTCAGAACTAAAATGTTTTAGTACACACTTATGAACTGGTGTGCAACTGCAATAAATGTTATCTAGACAAGTGGCTGTTGTTAGTGTCACTATTGTAGGTTCATCAAAAAGAGGGCTTAAATTGAAACACTTAAATGAGTTTAAAAGTCTTTCAGATAATGGATCAATCGGAATATTTATATTAAAATCACCACAAACAATTATGATCTTATCACAAGCTATTCTTTGCAATACTTCTTCCATAGTGCATTCATATAACCCAAAATCAGCATTGGGAGGACGGTAAACGCTCACGACGACATGCCGCTCCAACTCGACACACGACACCCCAATAATTCTTTCAATAGAAAAATTTCTAATATCCTTACGCTCCTTGCATTTTAAGTTATTTTTTACAATAATTATCGAGCCACCACGTATTGCGCTCTTGCGTTTATAGCTGCTGACAATATTGTAATTTTCGTAGAAAGGAAGTACCTCAGATTGTACCATCCAATGTTCAGTGATACACATAATATCTACACTGAAATGATTTAAGAATAATTCACATTCTAATACTTTGCTGGGCAGGCCTTGCATATTTTGTGAAGTACATGTAATCTGCCTGTTTTTCCCATTGTCGACTTGGTCAGTTTAAATGCTGATCAGTTGGCCCTACTACATTTTTTCCCCCAGTACTATTACTAAATATGGGGTTGTCATTACACTGTGTTATAGTTCTAATAACAGAATCAGAAATATTAAATGCTAACAATTTAGCAATAATTAACTTACTACGTCTACTAAGGTATACATTACCTTTTGTCAAATAAAAATTACTAATAAAATTATTAGTGTCTAAATATAAAATGTCACTATGACGACATGTCAAATTATAAAGTATTAAATTCAAATTGAATATTTTGTCATTGTCTTTAACACTCAAAGATTTGAGTAAGGGAAAGCACATAAAATTAGTTTCCTAGCCCAAGATCTAGCTTTTATAACAGGGTCTCAATTAGTTTAATTAAATCTAATCGCTTGACACCACTACTTTCACCTAATTGAACAATCAAGGTAGTGTCTTTGTCTAAAAATTTGTCATTTTTTATTCAATCGGTAAAATAGTCCATGGAGACATCTGTGTAACAGTTATTTTTGACTGCCTGTTTCATTAGTCCACCAAGAAGTACTCCCATGCCAGTACCTATCTTGTCAGAGTACAATACAGTCTTCCGGGTCTGGAGACAGGGTTCGAGCTGTCTAACCGGAGGCTTAACCTTTGCAGCCTGTACCACAGTAGGCTGGTGTACTGCTGGTTTGGGAGGCAGTTGCTTACACTTGGGTGGGTCAGTCTGTGTACTATTATTACGCACATGCACATAGATGCTGTCATAGTTTAAAAATACAACATTATTCACATTTTCTTGATGATCAGAGATCTTCTTTATTTGTAAATACATTATTATCAAGGCATTCAAAATGATTAATGTAAAAAAGACTACTGATCTCTGGAGCATTTCTGTCAGTGTTATAAAACCACTAATTGTCATTATTGCACCAGATCTAGCTTTCATATTTAATAAAACTTATGCTAAACCAATTACAACGGCATTTTAATACAAACAATTTACTTGACAGTAAACAATTCGGATTTACAAAGAGACGCTCAACGACTGATACCGGTGTTGAGTTAATATCACATATTTTTGATATCTGGGAGGAATCACGCGATGCCTTAGGTATTTTTTGTGATCTGTCGAAAGCTTTTGATTGCGTTCACCATGAAACTCTAATCAGCAAACTACACCACTATGGTGTTAAGGGAGTTTCACTTAAGCTTCTCACATCCTACTTAACTGACCGAACACAACGAGTAGATGTAAATGGAAAGCGTTCTCCGGGGTCAATGGTAAAAATGGGTGTACCACAAGGATCAATACTCGGGCCATTCTTGTTTTTAATTTATATAAATGATCAACCTAAACTTGTAAAAAATGATCACGAGATTGTACTGTTTGCTGATAATACGTCACTTTTATTTAAATTAAAGCGACGACTTACTAATCTTGATGATGTAAACAATGCAATCTCTAAAGTTGTAACATGGTTTATTGTAAACAACTTATTACTTAACGAGAAAAAAACGAAATGCATTCGTTTTATACTGCTCAACGTTAAACAGGTGAATGCTAATGTAAAAATTAAAAACGAAAAGATAGATCTCGTCGACACCACTGTGTTCTTAGGCATTACTTTAGATAATAAGCTGCAATGGGGCCCGCACATAGATAAATTGTCGAAGAGACTCAGCTCTGCAGCATACGCTGTTAAAAAGATCCGTCAATTTACCGACGTAGATACCGCTAGACTCGTTTACTTCAGCTACTTTCATAGCATTATGTCTTATGTCATTCTGTTGTGGGGGAGTGCTGCTGATATTAACTCCATATTTGTGTTGCAGAAGAGGGTTGTTCGTGCAATTTATAACATGGGCCCCAGAGAATCACTTAGAAATAAGTTTAAAGAATTATTAATATATTATGACAGTGCCTTGTCAGTATATATACGAAAATTTAATGTATGTGCACAAAAATATTCATTTATTCAAAAAAAATTGCGATAATCAGAGTATTAACACTAGAAATAAAGATAAACTCGCTGTTCCAACTGTTAGGCTCGCTAAAGTTAATAAGTCTTTTATAGGGCAATGTGTACGCTTCTATAACAAGGTCCCAAGCGACGTGTTAGATTTGTCGATTAACAAATTTAAAAACGTAATTAAACATAAACTGTCTATTAAAGCATATTTTAAAATATCTGATTATTTAGAAGACAAAAAAGATTGGGATGAATCTGCTCCAACTCGACTCAGCATCTGTAACAAAATTGTCAAGGATAATACAAAAAAGTGTTAAAACCAGACAAGTTTCTTGCCGGGTTCTTCTTGAACTGGGGTTAGGAGGTACCGGCACCTAGATTTACTAGCATGTAAGAAGACATTTCAAAGTGTTCCTTGTGATTGTAATGAATAAAGTTATTTTGAATTTTGAATTTGACCATTTTTGAAGTTTTTGGATGGATAACCACTGTGGCATTTTCATGTGAGCGCTTTCATGTTTCGGAGAACATGTTATGCTATACTAGCTTTTCAAAAGCTATTAGCATATAATAATTCCACACCAAATTTGCCAAGTGCCTCAATTGCAACGAGGTGCAACGTCTTTTTCTATCGTGTTCTGATTCATATAACTGTTATTTTTATGTAACGCGAATAGCTCTTTGAATCACGATAATGTAGCCCCAGGGTTTCAATTCTCATGGCCACAAGTAAACCCTCTCTCACTACAAGCAGTTACAAGATCGTTGACTGTCTGCGCCGGATGTGACAGCAGGTTTCTGTACATAGATAACTGGCTGAACATTTAGGTATACTACGCCAGAACAGCTTGAAACACTTTGAGATAAATTTTAGATTTTCTACTAACCAGGTACTAACGGTTCAAGCTATTTTATTGACGTGATTACGTCTTATTAATCGATCAACGCCGGCTCCACGCACGAAAACTTGTCACGTTCCGCCTGAGCCAAGCGTGCAAGTGAGAGCGCGGAACAAGCGATAGAGAGGCACGATCGGCCTAAGCGTTCGGCTTGTAACGCATCTTAATAGGTTAAAAGTATGCAATTTTTCATCAATACATTAATGTTACAAAAATATATAAAGCAAAACACATGACGGCAATAAATTAAAGTGCGTTGATAAACCTTGTGTACTTTTCTAATGAATTTAATTAGTAAAGACACATCTTACAGTATTTGGGGTACTGCTAGTGGTAAAATAGTATTCAAGTGTATCGGAGCGCACATTGTGTCAAGCTTGACACGATATTATGTTCATTGATGTAAAGGCCACTCAGAAAGCTTGAAAAACGTTTAAATCAACTTAAACTGTATGCACCTTAAATTTTAATTTATTACTTGCTTTAATTATTGCACTTCAGTGCCGGGAACAGTAGCGACAATGAAAATGGCGCCACTTACCGTGATTCCTGGCGCGAGGAACAAAGGAGGTGAGCGCAAACTCTTTTATTTGACGGAGCCGGGAATTGTTTGTTTCTTGTTGAGATTTGAGTTTTGTTTTCTGTTGAAAATATATTAAGGGTTTAAGCTATATGGACGAAAATATGGATATATTAACGTTTATATTATCTACTAGCTGGTGCCTACGACATCGTTCGTGTAATTATAACGTTTTTTGCAGCACGCTAGAATAGCTTGCAGATGGCAGATTTTTTTTCCACTTACATGATACTTATCGTTATATTTTTGACAATTCACACAATATCTTTATAAATGTTATTCATAATAACACATAAGCTATAATTTATGAAGATGTATAAGCTATATTAATGTAAAGTTTCATTAAAATCCATTCAGTAGTTTTTGCGTGAAAGAGTAACAAACATACATACAAAATTTTGCGTTTATTATATTATATATATAGATTTGGATAAGGATATCTATAAAAGGTGATGTGTGTATGTATGTATGTTCCCTACAGACTCCGAAACGGTTGAACCGATTTCGATGAAAGATTTTTTCAGAAGAAGGAAGGAGATCTTCAGATTGGCCTAGCAGGTGATCATGTGATGTTTGGTAGCGATCGAATGAACAGAACTTTTTTTTTATGCATTAGTAAAATTTTGTATGGATATACGAGTAGATTGTATCTTAAGAACGGACTAGGCAACTTTTTAACTTTACTTTTATAATTTGTACTATGTGTGCGAAGCCGCGGCAGAAGCTAGTATGTACATAATAAATCATAAATAATGCTAGACAGTTCACAAAGCATTTCTAGTCCCAAAGCAAGCAGAGCTTGTGTTAGAATAGAATAGGAAATACTTTATTGCACACCAATGTTTAGCTACACGGTAGTACAATGGGCGGTGTTATCGCTAGATAGCTGACGCGTTATGACCACATCACTGATATACGACTGATAGAATAACAACCAGACCCGAGAAGAATATTTGCAGAGTATGTAAACATTTGTATCGCAGCGGGACTTGAATTAGGCATCTCAGGCGGGCCATAGCCAACTGCGCAGAGGTCGTCAAATTATGTACGTATATTATGCGGTTGCTTGTCGCTACTAGATATCTGCCCGTTTACTCTTGAACACTTATAAATCGGTTTGCCAAATAATAAGAAAAAGCATCAAGCAAAAAAAAATCGCTAATCGTTAAGTACATACTGTCAAGTTCCAACTACTGCGTAATGCTATGCAACTCATAAACCGACCGACATGACAGTTTGTAAATTAGCGTTACTTTTTCTTCTTTGTCAATGTCCGAATAATGTCAATTTTGCCAATGACATGTGTTTATATTGTTTATAGTAGTAGTGGTTTCTTCGTCTGTTGTTTCATGGAGTAACATAGCTCTGCGAATTTAATATTTTTAACCCGTTTTATTGCATGTTTTGTTCAGTAATCTTGGAGGAATTTAATGAATAAATTGTGACTACAGGACGGATATGGAGAATTGAATTGTTATGTGTATTGTGGTGCAATATAATTTAAACGACGAGGAATCTCAAGAAAATTCTAGACGCCATTCCGCGTGACGTCTAGAATTGACATTTGACCATCGACTACGACTATAATAACAAACAAACTGACTATAAACTATAAACACTTGACATTGGCAGAATTTACATTAGTATGTCACAGGCCATTAACAAAGAAGAAAAAAAAGTTGTAGTAGTGATGTCACAAAATCGTACCTTGTCGTTCGTCATTTGTAATTTTATATAAAATGGTGTCATTCATATAAAATAATTATACGGATTATTTTAGCTCGAATCACAAAGCTTTTATTCCAATTATTCATACCCGAGTCAATGCCTCCAGCTCTATATAAATAAAAACACCAAAATTACTATTAAAACCGGAAATAGTTCAAGAAAAATTTAAAATATCAGAGCGCAATTTTTGCTTCGCAAGACGACTAAAAATAATCCTAGTGTTTCTTATAAAAGCATGATTCTCCATTTTTAAATTTCATGAAGTAACATATCTCTTCTAAAATAATTAGTTTTTTCGTGTTATTTCTTGTTTTATTGGGTAATTTCAGCAGAATTGTAATAAATAATAAAAAATAAATAATGCCGGATATTTCACACAGCATCATCTGGCCCCAAAGTAAGCAGAGCTTGTGTTATGGGTACCACATGACTGATATACTACTTATATACTTTTTTTAAAAATACATATTATACATAGAAACATCCAGACCCGAGACAAATACTTGCAGATCATACAAACATTTGTCCCGTGGCGGGAATCGATCCCGCAACCTTCTGCGTCTCAGCCAGACCTTAGCCCATTGCGCCACAGAGGTCGTCAATAAATTGTGTTTTATTCGTACGAGAGATCAAGAAAATTCTAGATGGCCATTCGATAACATTGAAAATAGACAAATGACAATCGACCGCGACTTTGTAACGATATTGAAATAAAACTAAATCACTTGATATTGTTAAAATCTACATAAAGACATATGCCAATACGGAAAGAAAATGAATTTGAAAAGACAACGAGGTATCTAGGTAACTTTTTTAACGAGATTTTAATTGAAAATAAGATCGCATTCCCTAAAAAAGAAGTAAATTTAAAAATGAAACAATAATTCCAAAAATAACCCATTACGAAACCTCGAAATATTTCCCGAATAGCCAGCAGCGTTTCAATTTAAAAAGTCAAATATAAAGAAAACTTTCCGCTAGATGGAAAGATTAAAAAATAACAATTCCCTTTGTCAACGGAGTTTGGAGTTTAAACTCGACATACATTGCGGGAACGTTCCGAGCCGTGAGTCATGCGTCGATTTTTTACTGACAATCCGCTTGGGAATAACTTTGAAGCTTTTGTTTTACCTGCTTGAATATACATCACAAATGTTGAATGTTTTACGACGATAACGTAAATACTTAATATATATTGATATTTAAAAATAAGAGATGGGATAAATGGGTTCAAAACGTCTACATTTTCAGGGTCTGAAGCCCAACAGGGAAACTTTATAGGTATCGCCATTTCCATTTAGCTGTCTGTCTGTCTGTCTGTCTCTAATCGGAGCTTTAGCTATTAGACTATTCATATTAGCACAATGAAATAAATATGAAAAGTAAATTTGCACGGTAACACGTTTAAGTGACCTTTACAATTTTAAGAATCATAAACTTAAAAAAAAAGTTTACTATCGTTGGATAGTATTTTCAAATATATTAGGAGGATTCTTAAAACAGTTTTTTCGATACAGATATTCCTTAAAAATATATCACGCTTTGAGCTCATTTTTGATAAATTCTTTCCCCCCTTAACTTACCGGCTGAACCGCGTTTTTTTATGTATACAAAAAGTTCCATAGACCGAACCTAGGTAGAGTTGCCTCTCAATGCCCACGTTGTCAATTTGTGTGTCTGTCAAATATAAATAGCAAAATATTACGCATACAATTCATTGTCGAAATTAAGACATAATTTTTTTATTTGTTTGGATGTGTGTTTTTGTATATTTGGGCTTTTACGCATTTATTATTTTGTCGATCAGTGCTAATCACGAGTGCTAACGTGAGCAAGCAAAACGCTGATCAAACTCACCCTGATGAAGAATCAATAAATCGAATCAAATCGAATAAATCAAAATCGAAGCATCCATCGACTAAATAATACAAGCCCGTATTTCTTAAAATGATTAGGTATATATATAATTATTTTTTGTTGTGGTTCAATCAAGCGTTTTTCTCCTTCTTCGTTAATAACATATGTCATAATAATGTCAATTTTGCCAAATGTTTATTGTATGATGACACAAAGTCGTTCGTTTTTTTTATTTAAAAAAAAAAGTCTTATATATAAAATAATTATTATACGGATTATTTTTGCTCGAACCACAAAGAAACACAACTTTTACTCCAATTATGCACACCCCAGTCAATAACTCTAGCTTTATTTTAATAAAATTACCAAAATTACAAATATAAAAAATAATATAAGAGCGTAATATTTTACGTCTTAACGTCTTAAAATAGTTGTTTAATCAAACAGTATCGGCTTAACGAATTTGGATGATACTTTAGATGTAGTTTGTGACCAGGAACAGTATAATTCATGTGTACCATGTATGCCAAGCTGCTAATATTACGTAAAATAATGTTAGACTAGAATCTCTTGAATATGAGAGGATCGCACATAACTTGGTGATATTAAAAACTGTCAGACTGCGATTAGTGTGTCTGGAAGAGCCTTATATTTTTGTAATGTACATCAATTTTTTTTTGCTATCTTTGACATATGTTTCATAATCGTTATGATCTTTATTAACTCGCGCTATGTGGGGTCGGCACGTGATTCATAAATTCCATCCATTCCATTTCTTCTTCGATTCCCCTTTTTTTATATCTCAATAAATCAATAATGCCGGATAATTTAACACAGCATCATTTGGCCCCAAAGAAAACAAAGCTTATGTTATGGGTAGAACTTGACTGATATACTACTTATGTATTTTTTTTTTGTAAATACATACACATATACCTAGAAACACCCAGTTCTGAAACGGGAATCCAACCCGCATGTCAGTCAGGCGTGTCTTCGCCTATTGCGCCACAGAGGTCGTCAATCTTCTAGCTCTATCTATATCTGTCTATTGGTAGTAGCTCTGCCTTCTGCGCTGTAGGTTGAGGGCTCGATTCCCTCTCACGAGAAATATTTGTGTGTTGAACACTGGCGTTTATTTGTTCTGTATCTGGGTGTTATAAAGTATCGTATGTATCTATTGAAAATTATATTATAACAACTTAATATCATCACATTTTGGAGATATGGGATTAATAAGACAAAAAATATATAGGAAATATAAAGAAAATTTAGTTGGGGGTTTTTGACACATTTGACGATACCTTAGTTTAAAGACTACTAGGATTACGTTTTTCTCACTTTCCCCTTATATTTTTAAAGGATTACTCCATTTCAAGCGTTTAAGTTAGTATCTTCTTCTTCTACTTTGTTAATAGCATGTCATAATGATGACAATTGTGTCACAAAGTCGTATGTTGTCGTTTGTCATTTATTATTTTATAAAATATGATGTCTTTTCATTAAATAATTATACGGATTATTTTTGCTCGAATCACAAAGAAACACAAAGCTTTTATTACAATTATTCACTCCCGAGTCAATAACTCTACCTCTATTAAAAAAAAAACACCAAAATGGCTTATAAAACCGGAATAATTAATAATATAAGAGCGTAATATTGCATTCGCAAGACGACAAAATATAATAAAAGTTGGTCTCAAATGGGGTGTTTGTTACAGTTCGTAAAATAATGTCAACATTTTGACACTTTTTGATAAACCTTGAACTTACTTACCTTGTTTATTTTTAAATAAAACATGCCACTTCCAGCCAATCACAGCATCAGTGGTCATGTTTAAACCATTTTTCAAGCCATTCACTAGAAGCGTTCTTTGTTTCACGCGAACTTTTTAAACCTTAGTAAGGAGGTTAAAATGTTCACAGATTTCACAGAAGTATCATATCATAACTTGACTAATGAAGTAGAGTTTTTTATTAGAGTTGTAAAATTATGAATTACTTTTGCCCAGTTAAGAGCCGATGATAAATAAAAAAAAGTGTGCGTCTCGGGACGCCCGACAGAAGTGATAATAGAATAGAAAAGAATAAATATTTATTTGGTACACATACACACACGGATATTGAAAATACAGAAACAGGCAGTTAGGAAAGTATATAAGAACAATGAGGTAAGAAGGTAAGTAAAAAAACAAAACGAAAAAAAAAAACAGAAAAAAAAAAGAAAACACAGAGTACAAAAATTCAATAAAATAAAAAGGTACAATTGTATAAGTAACTCTGTCTGTCTGTCACATTTTCACGCGTGCGAAGCGGATAGCAACTAGTTAAATATATAACAAAGTAGAACCGAATTGAGAACATACTCCTTTTTTTGAAGTCAGTTACTTTTATTTTATGTACCAACTTTATAATTATTTGAAATTCGTAAACAACACTGCAAAATCACAGGAATGCCAAATACGAAATTTCGTTTACTTGGATGCCTTTTTTTTTTCCAGCTATTTTGATTTCAAAATCAAACTATTGAACCGATTTTGATAGAATTTCTATAGGACCAATTGGAAAGTATATCCTTTCACATACATTGATTTTTTTAAATCGTTTTATAAATGATGTACGCAGTCGGAGTGATGTACGCAGGACGATATGGGAGGGTAATACGCTTCGTTACGTAACGCGTTACGTCGCCAGTTTGTCTGGCTTCTCTATTTCTCACGCATACGGCAGCGGTAGGCAGGCTCCTCCTCTCTCACTCTAACCCACAGCGCATAACAATCATAAAAAAATTTAAATTACATACAACCGAATTCATAAAGTTCTGCTTTTCTTGAAGTTGTTTAAAAAACATGTTAAATAGGTAAGCTATCTAAGGACCGTTTCAAACGATTCAAGGGTTAAACGAAGGTAGTCCCCAAGACATAATTTCAAAAACGCCATGGCCTTACTTTCTCATACGTTCTTAGGAACTATTATATAAACTACTAGCTGTCCGCGCGCAGCTTCGCCCGCGTTGAAGATTTTTCCCGGGACAAACCAATTTTCCCGGGATAAAAAGTAGCCTATGTCCCCGGGGATAGTAAAGCTTTCCAATGGTAAAAGATTTTTTCAAATCAGTCCAGTAGTTTCGGAGCCTATTCAATACAAACAAACATACAATCAAATCTCTTCTCTTTTAAATATTAGTATAGATAGTATAAATTACATTATCGCAAAAGATAAATAGTCGTGTTATGTCAAAAATCAATAGAAATGATATATGATAGTACCTTGGGATCAACCCTAATGACTTAACTAGGGTCACGCACTGACCCGTGGGTCACAAATGGCCGTGACGTGACGGCCCGTACGCACTCCGCTAACGATACTATTTGTTTCGGACTTCGCTATAGATGCTCAAGCTTTACTGAAGCAGTCACCGTTATAACGATGGCGAGGCAAATGGATTTACTCGTGTGACGTAAGGTTCAAAATCGCGTGATATACTAACTACCTTTTTTGTATGAAGTAGTAGCTAATTCCGGATTTATGAGGCAGCCCAAAGATCTATTTCATGGCCTAACAACAAAAGCCCACAGTTAAATATGGCCTCTGAAGTATGCGCTTAGATGAAAATGCCGCGTCGGTCACCAGTCCAAGTAACGACCATACACTAGGTTGCTTAACTTCGTTTATCTGTAAGTAACGACAATGTTTTATTAAAAAAAATATTGTTGGGCAATGCACACAACACCATTAAGCTTGGATTATGACCAGATGACTGATAGAAAACTTATACGGCTTAACTTCTGAGACTGGACTTCAAAATTTCATAAAAAAATTTGACAGCAGGACCGCCATAGACATGATGGCGGCGAAAATACTGCATTGTACAAAATATGTAATAACTCTATTACCAAACTATATTTTATCATTCTGTAAACCACAATGTACTAATTGATATATTACCTATCTATTATCAAAATAGTCAAGTCAATTTATATTACAAGTTTAGTAATAAATCACTTCGAAATCAGTCTCTTGACGCTACGATCTTTACCCAATCGTTGTATATGGCGAGCCAATAGAGTCTGTTGGATTTATATACTCTTATAATGTTGGGCTGAATCAACATTGTAGGATAATATCATTTCTAATTAAATTATGTTAAGTCAGTATAGTTCATAACGATTCTAATATCATATAATTGTAGATTACCTCCCATGAATACTTTTATGAGATTTTCACTTTTCGTTCCGCGCAACACATCGCGCAACTTGGTACGCAACCGCGCGCCATTTATGCCATTTTGCGCTATTGCGGCCCAAAATTGGAAAGGATAATATTATGGATAAGTTTCTTGAGTGCATTACCAATTTGTTACTTATAATAGTTTATAACACTTAGCCCAGACACAGAGTAAACACCTATGTTCATCACACAATTTTTTTGTTCTGGTAAGGTATCGAACCCCTAAGCTACAGTGCAGAATGCAGAGTTACTACCAACTGAGTTGACAGGCCAATCAGACCAAGTTATTCCACGAACGCTTCTCAAAATGACGGTGACTGTTTCTTGGAATTGTTATAAGTGTTGATAGAGATTAATGCGGTTGTTCTGGTGGTGAATTCTAATGTGCAACGTTTGAGTGAGATGAGGTCGGGGTTAAAGTTGATTTCAAACGATGACCTATTATAGTACGGCGCATGTTTGGATTACGGTAATGTTTGTTAAGGAAGTCGGTCAAATATTAGGCGTAATAATAGAGTTGGGAATCATTACATTTTGTATAATATGACATTGAAATAAAAGTCACTCCATCAGTCTTCTTTTTGAAAACAGACTAAATCCATTCCAATATTGCCAAAATGCCATTTATAAAATGAAACAACGAGTCTTTGTGATAAATATTGGAAGAAATCAATATTCTCACAATAGCTTCACAATTTTATATATGAAAATGTATGAACTCATAAAAATAGAGATGGGTTTCAGCAAAATAGTGATCTTCATAGAATCAATACTAGGAATAGAAACAATTTAAACACCCCTAGATTTTGACTAGAAAAAGTAAATAAGTCGTTTACTCGGAACACGGTGCGCTTCTACAATAAGCTTCCTGAGAATTAAACTAAACCTACTTAAAATTAAAAGTTTACATAAAGGGTAGTCTTTTAAAGAAAGCTTATTATAATATAAATTCCGATAATTATTGATAAGAATGCATGACCTTATAATAATATATAATATGTAATAATAATAATATATAATAAATCCTGGACATTTTACATAACATGATCTGGCCCCAAAGTAAGCAGAGCTTGTGTTATGGGTACCACATTACTGATATACTACTTATATAAGTACTTATTTTTTTTTGTAAATACATACATGTTATACATAGAAACACCCAGACCCTAGACAAATACTTGCAGATCGTACAAACATTTGTCCCGCGGCGGGAATCGAACCCGCAACCTTCTGGGTCTCAGCCGGGTCTTAGCCCACTGCGCCACAGAGGTCGTCAAATAATAAGGCCATGCATTCTTATCTGTCAGTTAACTACCTGAGCCGAGTTAACTGAGAGATTTGCGTTTATAAACTACTGTATCTTGTATTAGTTTTTCTTAGTTACACTTGTTATAGGATGGATCATACAAAAAAGCGCTAGGACGAGTTTTTTGCTAGTTCTTCTTGGATTTTGAATAGGAGGAATTGGCGCCTAAATTCACATAGTACGAGTTTGTAAGACGTTTCAAAGTGGTCATTGTGATCTAATAAATAAAAATGCCATCAAAAATATAACCTTTAAAAAAAACCAAGTCTCGTTACTCAGTTCTTCTATCGTTAAAAGTTGTGAGATCCATGTAATACCTAGTCGGTTAATTTGTTCATTCCCTTCTTAACGGACTTTCTGTCTTAAGTTATTACGTAATTAGTTAACCTAACAACATCTTATAGTGACCATATCGATATTAAAAATCTTTTAACTTTTAAATAAATAGATTGACTTGACAATTCTGCCCCTCCGATATATGAATTTAAATATTTTACTGGTCCCAGCTCAGTTGGTAGTAACTCTGCCTTCGGCAGTTTGTAGGTTCGATCCTCATCCAGCATAAGCATTTTGATGACTACTGGTGTTTATTCTGTGTTTTGGTATAATATATTTAGTATTTTACGAATAAATAGGTAAGTATTGTATCAGTCATCGTTTTTCAAAGTACATGCATTGCTTAGCTCCAGCTGCTCCAGATGCCTCTTTATGTAAATACACGCATATACATACAGCCACACCATGCTCTTTGCTTTAGTAAATGACATGTTGTATATGCCGTACACAGAGAAACACAATTTTGAGCCTTTACTTTAGTTCTGAGATTTCTATTTATATGCCAGCATGCCTGACAATCAACATCATCTTCCGTTATACCAATTCATCAATAGTAACTGAAAACTGTTAGTATCAATGTTTTGATATCAGAATTAAATTGACCAGGATAGACACGTCTTTAACATCATAATTGTTAATTATGTAATTTTGAAGTAAATTATTAGTGTATTTGAGTTTTTTTTATATGTTTACCAAGAACCATCATAGTCCTCAATATAAAAACAGTTCAAAACATTTTGTAAACTCTACATAAGCCTTCCACCTGATCTGTCGTATCTAGAGTTACCCAAGTCGGATATTTTAAGGATAACGACGCTGTTTATATATTACATTTGCTTCAAAAGGGCGCATTCTCTGCCGTGTGTGATATATTGAATCTATTTCTCATGTCTGAGCCGCGATACCTTAAGGAGAACGCTGCAAGGGGACGATCATTACAAGCCCATGAAAACCGGACAGAACTACAGACCGATTAAAAAAAAACTTGCTTATGACTGTCTTGGTAGACGCTTCAGTTATACCCTTTTACGATAGCACCTCTTATCCCCATTTCTCATAATTCATAGTTGAGCTAGGAGTTTCCCCAGGGGTTCATCGACCCTCTGTTATTTCATAGTCAAAACGAACTCCCAGTTTGACAGAATTAAAGGGTTGGATACTTGTTGCTCAATTTCCGTCCTCCAAACTACTGTTTAGATAACCTACGTGTCGTTGTCGTAGTAAATAGTACATTTCATTGAAAAACTAGCTGACCCGGCCACGCGTTGCTGAAGCCCACCCATATACGCTAATCTCTAAAATTATCAGTGTTTCTCTACTATATTATGTATGTATTATACATATAAACCTTCCTCTTGAATTACTCTATCTATTAAATAAAACCGCATCAAAATCCGTTGCATAGTTTTAAAGATCTAAGAATACATCGGGAATGACAGTCAGCGGAAGGCGACTTTATTTTATACTATGTAATGATGATACTTTGTTGTGAAGCGTATAAAGGTAGGTAATTGATTAGTAATCGACATAAAATGCCAAAAAGAATCATTCAATATCAAGCCCCTGGGTTGAAAGCTAGATGATGGATTCTCGGAGACTTCAGCCCCTGACTATGAATTCCACAGTTTTTAGTATTCCCTTTCCAACTAGTTGCGAACCTATCGCCGTTTATAAAAATACTTTATGTACGATTTATCAAAATGTTCGACAAATGAAAGCCTGTTTTAAAAATATTAGACAACGTTATATTAATTTCAAATTAGTTTTACAGATTAATATTGCCGGACTATTGAAAAATCATTGAATATTATGAAGACGTGTTTGTATGAGCTATCTAACCCGACGATTCTAACTAAAATGTACATCAGCTCAGTTACTGAGCTTACTATACTGCAGCATCGATTGCATGATTACCGCAAATAGCGTTTTTCTCTAGAACAATGCTACTCGTATCATCTTTGTCTAATAAATATTGTCATCATTTAAACGTCAAGTGTAGGTATCTACTGTACATTAATATATACGTCTATTTGTGTATACAACAGAACAGACAGAACAGATTGTTTCTTTGTTAGGTAGAAAGATGGAGTTGTTTTTCTTTTTTAACCGACCGCAAAAAAGGAGGCTCTCAATTGGGTTGTATATTTTTTTTGTTTGTTGTTTTTTGTATTTTTTTTTGTATTTTTATGGGCTCAAATTTTATTCAATGAAGTCTGTTTTATTTTTAGTCTTTATTATTAATATCAATAACAAAAAGTTACACCTTGGTTTATAATAGTCATTTTCAAAACTTTCTTGAGTTGTACTATACATTTTGATAAACACGGGTTTTACTTAAGTACGTATGTTGTCGATGGAGGAACCGACACTATTACCATTCATATAGAGAATATTCATCAAGGTTTGATCCGCGGTCCGCTCGAAACAGTGTCGCCTTCCATCTACATAATAATACGTGAGTGAAACCTGTGTTTATCAAAATGTATACAATAGTACTTTAGAAGTAGGTACCTTCAGTAGTTTGAGATTAAAATAACATAATTTAACATGTCTTTGTTAGTTGGGTACCATATGAGTTTACATAAGTTCTGGGTATGTTTGTTCAAAGTCAAACGGGACCTTACGTCCGAAACTCTAAGTATACAAGTATGTTATAAATGCGTCACTTTGTCCAAAAAATGTTCTTTTCGGTGATATCGTGGACAACTTTTATAACGATATGCGGCACTATATTTTCACGATCATTGTAGGTATTCTGACTCCTACTGTTTTTTATCTAGACAATGATTTAACCTTGAGATGGAGAACTTCGTGTAGCTTCTGTATCTGACACCACAGTTTTCACGATTATCATACTTTTATATTATTTTAGTGTGTATTTTACAATTACACACATTTTTTATTTATCAAAGATACATCTACCCTTCAACACGATCTCGCCTGATGGTAAGCGACGACTAGAATATGCCTATTTACTCTTGCCTTGAAGAGACCCAGATTGTAGTTTTCAGGAAAGACAGACGACGGCAAAGTATTCCAGTCCTTGGCTGTACGCATTATAAATGTGGAAGCAAAGCGTTTTGTTCGTGAGTGTGGTAGACTGACAAGGTATAGGTGGTACTGAGCGGTACGTCTGCTTGTCCTGTTGTGAAAAGATGGTGGAATTAGATCATGCAATTCCCTTGGCACATGCTCCGAAATATCTAACTAATATTATAAATGCGAAAGTAACTTTAGGTAAACCGCTGAACCGATTTTGATGAATTTTGGTAGAGAGATATATGGGATTTTGGAGAAGGACAAAGCCTACTCTTATGTAGGTACCACGCGATCAAAACCGCGGGCAGCAGTTTGTATTCTATAAAAGATCAAAAGGCAAGCAACTTTACGGCGGTGCTCGAGTGTTTGGCGGTGTTACAGTAGCTAATATGTTATTATTCAAATTTTTTGCAGATCTTTTCATTCATTCATGGATATTAAAATGACAAAGACAAAACATAGTTAAAAGCCACGCTACTATTTACCAGATTATAAGATTGAGGGCTAGTAGTTAACGGGTGTTTTATTTATTCTCGACGTTTCGGTCATATTGCAGTAACCGTGGTCGGGGGCTGACTGGGTGCTTTAGGAGTTGCCGCCAAGTAGCATGGGCAGTTTTTATTTATCATATTTTTTTTTAAAAGAAACCACTCCCACTCTCTATAAAATGTTTGACTCTATACGCCAATGTTATATTTATAAGGTCATTCTATATGGAATTGGGGTGTAGTGGAGTGTTCCGTGTTTATAAACCTCCACAAACTCTTCTCTAGTGGCTCCAAGAAGCTGTAATCACAGCGGCCATACCCTGGTAAACCTCGACAGGGTGGGCTTAACCTAGAGAAGGGGGTTACTTCTACTAACATCTGTAGAGTAGCTGTCGGATGATCCCTGACTTGAATTTAAAGTCTGCATAGGCAAGCTATGGCGATGCAGCAAGGCAACGTGACATGCCTTAAGAACGTTTGCCAGGATCTATGTTATGGCATGCGGCCAGTCACTACATCCCCGTCATCACCGGTCGTACCGGGAAACCGGTCCATCGGGTTACGGTGACACGGGACGAGAGAGTGGGCTTGCGCCATCGCAACCGTTTGTCGACTTAAAATAATTCCCGTGCAGATGAACCTTGGCAAGATTTTGGTCTTAAACACAACAAAGACTTATGGCGATAGAGCAAATGGCGGTGGGGTTTCGGGTACCGGTATACCCGGATCTTAGCTATTACTCTGCACATACGCGGTCAGATGAGAGTGGTCGCTCCTGGAATCGACTGGGACAGGGAGGACGGGTTCGGCAGCACATCTGATGACTAAGCAGCCATATTTAGGATCACTCTGCTTACTCCTGCATGGGGAGGAACCTAGAAAAGATGGCCAAAACAACCTTTATCCGCTTCAACCTTTACCTAGATGGCAAACCGCGGTCGTCGGGTACCGAATAATCGCGGTCGAAAACAAAATAAAGTAAAAATATCATATTCTAGAATACTGACCTACGCAACCTGGAATGTACGGAATCTCTTAGATAATTCTACCAACTTATGTCCCGAGCGAAAAACTGCTCTCATTGCAAGGGAACTGTCTAAATATAAAATAGACATTGCAGCCATAAGCGAGACTCCCTTAGCGGATAGCGGTGAGCTTTGTGAGAATCGTGGTGGATATACTTATTATTGGAGTGGAAAACCTGCTAATGAACGGGCGGGTAATGGAGTTAGCATAACTCGAAAAATTATAGAAAAACCAAAATGTATCAATGACCGACTTATGACCCTCAGACTTCACATCAGTAAAAACAAATACCTCCATCTTGTAAGTGTATACGCTCCAACTATGTCATATTCTGACGAAGACAAACTGCACTTTTAAGATGCACTTTGAAAAGTTCTTAAAGGAAAACCTTCAAGTGATAAAATTATTCTCATGGGTGATTTTAATGCTCGAGTTGGGTCTGATCACCACATATGGAAAGAAGTTCTTGGCAGGCACGGTGTCGGTAAATGTAACTCAAACGGATAACTGCTTTCATCTATTTGTGCAGAATTTAATCTTTGTTACCAATACCTTTTTTTTGTATGGCCGACAAGTATAAGACATCTTGGATGCACCCACGATCTAAGCATTGGCATCTAATTGATTATGTTATTGTGCGCAGGGCTGATCTGAAGGATGTGTTAATTACCAGAGCTATGCGTGGCGCCGAGGGCTGGATCGACCACCGTTTAATACGGCCGAAAATATAATATATAAACCTCCTCGCAGAGCTATGCACAAAATACCTTCCAGGCTAGCTTTTGGGAAACTTATAAATTCAAATGAATTACAACAGAATCTCAATGCTGTGTTTAGCACTGTAGCACTTGAAGCAACGGGTTCGATAGATGAACATTAGCGCTCTCTGGCCCAATCGCTTCACGAAGCCGCTGTACGTGTTGTCGGAAAGCCGGAGAAGAAAAACCAAGATTGGTTTGATGACTCTGATGCTGAAATTGTGAAGCTCGTTGATGACTATAGACGCCTGCTGCAAGACTCTACAAGTGTAACAAATAGAAGGACCGTTCAACGTGAGCTTAAGTCAAAAGTACGAGTACTTAAAAACTGTTGGTGGACGATGAAAACGCTGGAGCTGCAACATCTTGCTAATATAAAGCAAATTGGCAGATTCTTTGAATGTCTTAGGACCATATTTGGCCCACGGCATAAAAAGCCTTCTACAATTTTCTCCGGTGACAAATCAAGACGTCTGACGGACCATGGTGAAGTGTTGGATTGATGAGCTGAACATTTTAGTGGGTTACTTAACCCAGCTAGGCACGGCACGGATCTTAACCATATTAATTCCTTTCCGGCTCTGCCAACATCTACGAAGCTTGACGATCCACCGTCTTTTCAAGAATTCCTTAGTGCTGTTAATCGGCTTAAAAACGCCAAAGCTCCCGGATTAGATAGTCTACCAGCTGAACTTTACAAATACGGTGGACCAAATGTTCAAAATAAAGAGCCAATTGAGATGGTGTGGTCATCTAGTGCGCATGGATGACTCCAGGCTGCCTAAATCTGTATTTTACTCACAACTACATGACGGAAAACGCAGGCCTGGGGGTAATTTCCTTCGCTATAGGGACGTATTAAAGCGTCATCTTACAGCTTGCGATATTTCAACAGATGATTGGGAGGAGCTTGCGCAACGGACAACAGATGATTGGGAGGAGCTTGCGCAACGGAGACGAGAGTGGCGCAACTCTGTTAACAGGGCCGTTACTAATTTTGAAAAAAATCTTATACAAGATCTCAATAACAAGCGCCATCTTAAAAAGACCCGTCCCAAGCCTTTTTACACCTATTATTACAACTCTTTAGGTCAGCTATACTGTGCGCCATGTAACAAGACCTTCAAGACAAAATTTGGCTTTGCAAGCCATTTTCGCTCTCATGTCCGGAGCTAATAAGGTTCGCCGTTGACGGATACGTCAAGGAGGACATCATCATCATCATCATCATCATCATCTATATGCAAGGAGAAATAATGATAATAATAATTCCGGACATTTCACACAGCATTATCTGGCCCCAAAGTAAGCAGAACTTGTGTTATGGGTACCACAAGACTGCTATACTTTTTTTTTTATTTCTAATTACATACATATTATACATAGAAACACCCAGACCTGAGACAAATACTGGCAGATCATACAAATATTTGTCCCACGGCGCGAATCGAATCCGCAACCTTCTGCGTCTCAGTCGGACCTTGGCCCACTGCGCCAGAGGTCGTAGACTACAGGGTTTATGCTACGCAGGCTGTTGAACACTAACTCAGAAATAAAATAATTAAATAAGACCGGACATTTCACACTGCATCATCTGGCCCCAAAGTAAGCAGAGCTTGTGTTATGGGTAAAAAAATATGTAAGTAGTATATCAGTCACATGGGTGACTGATATACTACTTACATATTTTTTAAATACATGCGTATCTATAAGACTAAAATCTTTGTTTGAAACAGATAATAATTGTACAGAAAAAGGTATAAAAATGATGACATCTGCTGAAGTATAAAACTGTGTTACAGATGTGCATATGTACAGATGTACAGGGTATTGCTTGATTATAAAATCAAGCAATAAATGAACTTTGAAGTTCCATCTACAACTTTAGGTAGGTAGTATACAGATATAAAACAAAAATAAGGTTATAAATACGAGTGTGCGTGTGTATGTGATTGACGTGTATGTGTGTGAGTATGAGAGTGTGTGTGTACGTATTATTTCACAACAATTAAAAGGTTTTCCGTGTCGTCATTGGATAGTGAAGATAGTGAAGAAGAGTTTGATTTGATTAAAAAGTGTTACCCTTACTACCTTTACTAACTGAAGAGCCGTCACGAGTCGCAAAACGGCCTGGTATTAGTTGCATAATTGTACTAATTCGGAAACACGAACGTTGCCAAAGTATCTAATTTAAATCGTAGTACTGTGCTATCTTAGTACAGATTACGTGGTCCTATAGGGTTTCATTTTATTCAAATAAAGTTGGTGAATTGCTTGATAATGGATATTACAATTTTAGAATGTCGTTTCAAATAATCACATTATTAGATTTAAATCTGGCTGAAAACGCGCCATTATTAGACTTCAAAAGAGATCTGAAAGGCTATTTTGTAAAAGAGTCTGAATGTCTGAATGCCTCACAGAACGGCCAAGATTACTCCGTCTTATTCATTGGACTCACAATGCCTATTGTGGAATTTCTATTCTGATAACACTAGAACCGCCCCAGAGTAAGATTATTAGGTCGTTCTTTGAAAGTATGAATTCATTTACGACATGCAGCTTCCGTCATGCAGAATTAGGTTGCTTATTAAAGATATAAGATAATTTTTGACGTGCAGTTCGTTTGTGCAGAATAATTGATGTGGTGTTGAGTATTGAAACTGTGTAGTGTCAGTTAGACAGTTGACTGCAATAGTTTTACCAGTAACACATGCTGAAGCGCTCGATTTTGACCAACGTTCAGTGCTATCATCATTATGATGGTTGGTATCTACAAATGACACGTTTTCGTGCTTTGGGTACGATTCGAGTAAGTGTAGGTTCCAATTTAATAAGTTCCCTTACTAATGGGTATAGTATAAAGCTAAGGTAGGTATGTTTTTATTTCTCTAACGCTCGTTGCTCAATCCGTTTAAGAAAAGCTTATTTTATCGGACAAATTGGAAAACTGCCCGCAGTTTTCATTGAATAGGGCACTTTTGTACTTACGTATTATTACTTCGGAAGTGCATCATAATACAACATTGAGCGCGACTTTAAACGTAGGCATGTATTTTTTTTTCTACTCTATTTAATAATGCAGCCAGTATGCGAGACATCAGTCATTAAATTCAAAATTAGAACGAATCAGCAAGGAGTCAAGAGGTCAAATAACTGTGTATAGAAAGTCATTAAGTTCCCAAATAAAAAGGTTTGTATACGTTTTAAAATTAGAACCTCTTTAACACGTTCAAAAACGTTTTTCTCTTCGAGATGCTACATAAATAAACTGCAAAAAGATAAAAATCTAAGAAAACATTTTAGTTGACTGTTTACCAAAATAGGTGGAACAAACGATAAGGGATCTCAGAGACATGTTGCACCTTCAATACTACATAATGAACTGCACGTGCCTCGAATCTCCGGGTCCTAATGCTGCCCATTGTGTCCCCAGGCCGTCTAATCGCATTTGAGTTCGTGACCATAATAATGTAGAAGTCGAGGGCTTACCTTAAACTAATAGTAAAAAAAAAATGTTATAGGCACATTATGGCTTATCAATCAACACGTCTAGCACAACTACCATTTGGTCCTTCAAACATTCATTGAACAATTATGTTTAAAAACTAAAGAAAAAACCTGAAATCGGTTTTTTCTTTAGTTTTGAATGAAATTTGAAATTTCTGAATGAAAGAATGACATTTTTATAGAAGCTCATTCTTCAAACGTGAACCACTGGAAAGACACAGGAAAGCAAAATATTAAATTAAGTTTATTTGGATGACATATTTTTTTCCGTAATTTTGATTTAAAAACTAAACTAGTAAACCGATTTGCCAATTACCTACAGTTAGAACAATGTGTTACACGAGAGACGTGTGGGAGTGCAGTTGCGGTACTCACAATGTTGCCACTGAATACCAGCGATACAGTGTCCCTCACACGTATCATATGATGAGTGCTAGCCTTTTTTCCACCACGGTCTATAAATTGTTTCACTGTGTCTGTTATGTGACGTTAATAACAAATCATTTTCTATTTAAATTTAAATAAAATGTTATATTCTAAATAACAGTACTTTAGCATTAAAAATCGACCGACATTTAAGTTTAAGTTTGAAGTGACTTCTATTTTTTTTTATTACTTTAAAATATGTTTATTGATGAACAGTGCCAAGTCCTATTCATTGACTGGTCGATTTATCACTGACACAAAAGCTGATAGAACTCATTTATGCTTGGGGATTTGGGTTACAAAGGAGTGTGTCTGACAGACGCAAGATAATGTTGAACGTAAAAAAGGTAGTATGGTCTAAAGACTGTAGCCTGCTAAAAGGGCGAATCAACTATCATCATTGATAATTGAAAATATCACCTGTAAGCGTGGCCGGCAACCAATTCATGGTGGTTAATGGGATTCTTAGTTTGTCATTTCATGAAGTAACATAGCTCTGTTAATCTAATATTTTTCACTCGTTTTATTTTAATGGACAATTGACCATCGACTAAGACATTATTAACAAACAAACTGACTATAAACAATTATAGACACGTGAAACTGGCAAAATTAACATATTATGTCACATGCCATTAACAAAGAAGAAGAAGGAGAAGAAGGTGGTTAATGCATTCAAATAGTACTTATGGTTATAATATATGATTGCCTTAAAAATATCTACTGAAGTTGTTATAGCAACGAGACCATAACATTGACTATTGATGGCTAACCCCAGCCAACGTCGCTGTCACCCGACGTATACTTTCACATATCTTGATCTATGGAGGTTCTATGTGACTGTCTCTTTAAAAATATTTAGAAAATATCTTTTTTTTATGACTCATTGTAACGTTACGATCGGAGCGAGAGCGTTGCACGAGCGATCTAAAGGCACGATCGGCTTGAGCGTTCGGCTTGCGCCGACTCCTTCTTTGTATCCATACAAAAAAGTGATAATTCTATAAAAATGATTCGTTTTATTCATAAAAGTATGCTATCATTTCATCAATGTTTTGTTATGACGTTGTCACGTTAAACTATCGTCCGTAAACCGACTTTACAGACAACCAATTTTTTTATAGATATACCTACGTTTGACCACGATCTCGCATGGTGGTAAGCTACGATGCGGCTGACGATGGAACACGAAAGTATAGAAGACAGCTATTTACTCTTGACTTAAAGAAACCTAGATTGTAGTTTTCAGGAAAGATAAGTCAAAGTATTCCAATCCTTGTCTGTACGCATTATAAATGTGGACACAAAGCGCTTTGTTCGTAAGTGTGATAGACTGATAATAGATGCATGTATGGTGCTGAGCGGTACGTCTGCTTGGTCTGTTGTGAAAAGGAGATGGTGGAAAATTTACAAATTTATATGTTCTTAATATAAATTTGTAATTTTTTTTTACAGAAATACATTTTTAAAGTAAATGTGTTTTAGAGTTTATATACAAGAAGATCCTTAATGAAGCTAGGTAAATATTTTCGTTAACAGAATATAAACACGTCATTTTGTCTGACGTTATTTCAAATATATCCAGAGATTGAACTATTTACTCGCAAAGATTTCCTGAGTGGAAATGAAAGCAATACATATTTCTCCTATAATGTTTGCGTATAAGAAAACATGGCGATGGTCAGAGATAAATCAGTAAAGATGGTATCGTCGGGTGGCTATTTACATAAACTTTGTATATTGTCGGTCGTGTTATCTATTGCTTTATTCCGCTTCATAGCTCCAATTTTGCTTATGTGGTAGTTTGTAGGCACTGTGGTATTGGCGTCACACAAGAAAAGATTGATAATCACCACAATTCCGTTATACTAGTGTAACTTATCACTCTTAGTTATAAGAAACAGTATACAATGTAATTTTTATGTTTCTCAGCTGGGTTTAAGCACATAAAAGTAATGAATCGGCTTAGTTATGGGTCTAACTTTATTTATTTACGTTGGTATTGAACATGTTTTTGTTATACGAGTATTCCTCCTTACTAATATTATAAATGTGAAAGTAACTCTGTCTGTCTGTCTCGCATTCACGCCAAAACTACTGAACCGATTTAAATAAATTTGGTACACAGATAGTCGAAAGCCTGAGAAAGGACATAGGCTACTTTTTATGTAGGTACCATGCGTGCGAAGCTGCGGGCAGCAGCTAGTATTATTATAAATGTAAAAGTTCGGTAATCAGATGTTTATGTTGTTGCAATAACAAGGTCCCAAGCGACGTGTTAGATTTGTCGATTGGCAAATTTAAGAACGTAATAAAACAGAAACTGTCTATTAAAGCATATTATAAAATATCAGATTATTTAGATGATAAAAAAGCTTGGGATGAATCTTCTTGAACTGGGGTTAGGAGGAACGGCATCTAGATTCACTAGCATGTTAAAAGACGATTCAAAGTTGTTCTTGTGATTTTATATAATAAAAAAATGATTTATTTGTTTGTTTGTTTGCTTTATCTATCTTATCAGACATAGACTCGGTTTCTGTAATTTCGCCTACTCTAATATGTTTCACCAAAGTTCAATTTTTTGAATTAGAATTAAAATTTATTTATTTCAGAACAACAATAGGCATTAGGAGTAACGGATTTAAATGACAGTTGTAAAATAAGTTGAAACTCTCATTTTGTTCCATTATTGATTTAATTTTCCGCAAATTAAATCAACGCCATATAAAAGCGTCTAAAAATGACGTCACGTCAATTTAGTTAATGTAAGAAATATCACGACGACCTCCGTAATGCAGTGGGCGCAGTCTGGCTGAGACGCAGAAGGTTGCGGGTGTGATTTCCGCCGCGGGACAAATGTTTGTATGATCTGCAAGTATTTGTCTCGGGTCTGGGTGTTTCTGTGAATGATAAATATGTGTTTACAAAAACAAAGTATTTAGTATTTTATCAGTCATATTTTATACCCATAACACAAGCTCTGCTTACTTTGGGGCCAGATGTTGCTGTGTTAAAAGTCCAGGATTATTTATTTATTTATTTTATCATTAAAAACGTTACTATAATTCAAGCTTTAGTACTAGAATAGTTCGTGTTCGATGATATTTTAAATAGTCCAGATAAAATAGAAAATCAAGGTCAATGTGCTACCAGCATGAGCCAAGTTATCAATATTCAGATAAATCAGTAAAAAAGTCACACATGCAAACGCCATTCCAGATTCAAATATAAATACCTATATGTGCACAAAACATATACGACCTCTGTGACGCAGTGGGACTAGGCCCGGCTGAGACGCAAATGGTTGCGGGTTCGATGCCCGCCGCGGGACAAATGTTTGTATGATCTGCAAGTATTTGTCTCTGGTCTGGGCGTTTCTATGTTTAATATGTATGTATTTCCAAAAAAAAAAGTATATAAGTAGTATATCAGTCATTAGGTACCCATAACACAAGCTTTGCTTACTTTTAGGACAAATGATGTTGTAAAAAAAAAAAAACCACATAACACCATCTAGCCCCAAACAAAGCATTTCTTGTGTTATGGTATTATAACTGATAAAATGTACATTTTAAGTAAATACTTAGGATACTTTATTACACCCATACATTATGACATCTATATTCATCATACAAGGGAATCGACCTCGACTTACAGTGCAGAAGGACTGATCGACTGATCTTACAAGATAGTCATAAAATAAAATTACATACTTACCGGACTATTGACAGATCAGCCCAAAACCAATTTGAATATAGAATAGATTGAGTCTGGGTCTCTAATATTGTCAATCGCCGAGTAATTTCTGTGTAGTGGTAGTCAATTATAGTTCAAATTAATCGCTGTCACTTGAGATGTCAAATTTGACAGATGAGTTATAACGTTGCAGTTGTCACCTAAACCTACTAATATTATAATTGCAAATGTTTGTTTGTATTTGTTTAGATGATTTTATTTGTAATTCAGTCACGCCTAATCGGCTAAATCAAACTTGATTAAATTTAAGGTAATATATTATAATATACCAGAATAACAATAGTGGCTTTGTGAGCTGTTGACCTCGTAACATTTTTCGTTGTGACTGACATATAACTTTTTTTACGTTTTCAACCCCCATATCTCCGCTATATTGAAAACAAAAAAATATATATAGTTAATGCAATCAAAAGATACAGCCGTTTATGCCGCAAAATTCCGCAAATTTTGACACTCGCAAGGGAATCAAAACCTATTCTGAGATTACGGGTACATCCCGTAATCTCTCTCGTGTTTACTAGCGTAAATTTATATTAAAAAAAAAAACTTATTATACATTTTAACATGCAATTATTGTACATTAGACATTCAAACAGTTTACTATCTACACAAATAAAAAAAATAAGGAAATCACACTTTGAGATCAACACACTTAAAATAAAATATTAAATCAAAATTAGTTCAGGAAATAAAAAAAGATGATCTTCTTCCTTTTTTTTTCTAGTTTGAAAGTAGGTATTGAAGTAGGTACACTAACAAAAGAGAAATAGCAAGCCGTAAGAGCATCAATCATTAAAAATAAAATTTACAAATTAAAAACCATCAACGCACAATAAATTACAACACCTTTAGGGGTAGAAGGTATGTAGGTAAGTACCACAATGTTTTATAAAATATACTTAAGCTTAAAAAAATATATAGGTATCTATGCAACTTATAGAAACTTTTTTGTGGACAAAAATACTTAATTATTACAACCAATGTACAGTCTTAGTATGTAGGTACTTTAAAAGTCAGTCTACACTTAATCTCTCTTGCTAGGGTACCTAACCTAAGGTACTTATAACTTAGTATTACTTACTAAACATAAGTGATTCAGCAAGTAGATATAATATAATATAATAAATCAGAAACTTCAAAATCACAATAGTATCAAAAATTAACTTTACGAAAAAAAATACAATCCAACAGCCGTTCATGCAGAGTTACATTCTTGTTCTACTGCATTTTTGTCTCAGACTACTACATACTGCATTCAAGTCTTTATAAAACTATTATATTTTTCCGGAATGACCTAGATCTGCACATATCATTAAAATCTTTGTTTTTTCCATATGTAATAAGAACGGGGCCATCATAAGCTTGGGATATTTTGAAAATCATTTTGGCGTTGGGTGCTTCTTTTGGTGGATCTAAAAACAACGAAAGTCTTCGGCTCGTCGCGAATCGTCAATGCGATTATAAACGTTACCACCCTTTACATCTACTTCCCTAATTTGTGTCCACTTCATTTTTTCATTTCCTTTTCATTTCAGCACAGTTTTTATTCGCCGACAAATCTTTGAAATTGCAGAAGTCTCGTGAGATAATTACTCTTACATTGAAAGGCATACCTTCTGTTTTCGCCCAACGCACCAAGCAGTACCATTCATCGGGAACACGTAAATCATTCTTCGCTCACTCTCCCTTTTTATAAGCGATTAAACACTATCCTCTTCATTTTGGGTGTGTCCTTTCTCCATAAATCTATGCGTTATAGTTACTCCAAAATCTTTAGCAACAAGCAAATACAAAACAAGGACAATGCAGTTACGATTTTAGCCAGCGCAATTATCCGACCAAAATCTAAATCCCATACCCCTTTTTGTGTTACGTTAGTAAAATGCCTGTTATAGTCGAAGTTGTTGGAAGATTTAGATTAACATCATCAGGCCTGATGACATACACTTCCAAGCATATGGCACAGAATTCATTTCCATGGATCTTCGTGAACAGGAACTGGTGATGGTATTGGCGTTGAATTGATAATACTTTGGACTTTAAAGGAATTGCATGCGTTTCTTCTATTACGGAAAATTCACTTACAATTCCTGAGAGGAGAATCCTTGATGAGACCGGTCTTTAAGGATTCCCCTCTCAGGAATCAAAAATTTTATTTTCAGAAGAATTTTACAAGCTTGTCCCTGTCACTGACTGACATACATCATCCACCAACTTTTGTAGATAATTGGTCAATTCCTCATAGGAACACGTACTGGTGAAGACTCTCGATCTGCAAAGATAGATAATTCTTATAATTAAAGTGTTAGGTGACCATGAAAGGTACCTCACCACCTCACCTACCTACCTCAACACGCACCTCAGTAGTTACCTATCTACCATCGATTTTTACCAGTCTTATCAGTTATTTTCTGATAGTAATCTATTAATCTATTCATAGAGGGTAAGTGAGATAACTTCTTACTTAATTTACTTGCTAATGATCCAAAAGCTTTGTGTTAATCAATTTCCCAACAATTTAAGATTTTGCAAGTAATTCGTCATTTTCTATAGAAAGAAGAGTAGAAAATTACACATCCAACAGACTAACTAACTTTAAGTCACAGTAATAATGCTGAAAGTGACACATCTGACAAAACGTTAGCTTTTTGGTTCCATGTAACAATGTTGTAAGTAACACATACAACAAAATCTTTGACTTTGCATACATATAATAGTGTTGGAAGTGGTACATCCAACAAAATGATCTAATAAACGTACATGTAATAATGTCGGAGGAGGTATATCCGACAAAGTTGTCTACTTGAAGTCCATTGAAGATAGATGTATCTACCGGAACCTACTTTATTGACTGGAATATATCTATATTAGGTAAAATACAAAATCGATTCACAAAAAATAGTAATTATAAATTATTGGAATTACTTTAAAATCTACAAACTCACTCGGCTTTAGTATCGGCTTTAGTAACATAAAAAGTGCTTACCAGGTTCTATAAGAAAGGGATCTTGACAGTCACTTTTTGCTTCTTTCTCTTTTAGTTTAGTTGCATTTACTAAATCTAATATCCGTTTACAACGTTTAGACATAATGAATTGATATGATCTTTTAAACACGCACAATTACAAATACTTTTATCTTCCTGCCATTTCGGCACCGCGCGTGAGCCTCTCCCAGTGACAAAGTGCGAAGTGGTAGATCCGTATGCGGCCACGCTTCCTCCGCCCCGCGAATAACGTCGGTTCCGTCAGTATCCACATTGTTGCGCGGACAAAGTTATAACTACCGACAATATTAACTAGAAACTGACGAGATAATCATGATTTTCAATAAAACAAAATACTATATACCATAGAACTTTTTATTGTCATTCTATTTATGTAAAAAAGTGAATTTTGGTAAAAATGTATATCCGACATTGTTAATAGGGACCATCGCTATACATACTTTTCCCGTAAAAAAACGTCATACAGTATATATGTACCTAATATAAAATATACTTATATTTATTTATTTGTAATGGACAACAATGAGTGACATGACACCTGTCATCCCTTCAGATGATTTTTAACAAAAAATCATTTATTTTTTAAATTTTTTACTTTTACCACCTGCTGTACTCCATAACGATCAGCTGAGGATCATCAAAAATGGCGCAACACCTGCATCTGACTTTACAATCGGGTTGGTGATTTTCGCTGAACAATATAACAATTCGAGTGAGGATTTCTACGTGGAACTGATCCCATATGAGTCCTACTGGGAGACTGACAATGGAAGCGACTGTGATAGTCTTCAAATTATTGGGAGTTAGTTGCTGCTGACTAACAGAAGAGCAATAGAGAAGGAAAACAAGAAACAAGGCCGGCTCGGTGCCAGCCGTTATGCACCTGCAACCAAACCGACACCGCATGTACTGATTCGTCTTTCCCGCGGGTCCTGTCGGCAAGGTAGAGAGGTTAGTGTAGTACCCACTGGGAAGGCCTGCACTATCAAACAGAATCCCAGGCAGAGTGACGTCAGTGGAGAGGAAACTTCACTCACCTAAGCTTGCTGGAGTGGAACCATGAACGTTTTCAATTACAATTAACTGTTCTGTAACTTTACTGACTGCCACCTAAACCAACTGCCATCTAAATCAACTTCAACAGATGAACGAAGGCCAATGATGATGGACAACCAGAACAAGTCAACACTTCTCATACAAAAAACAAAATCTGTCCAAAGCTGTCTTAGTATTCTCGTATATATAAGAATAAGAATAAAAAAAGAATTACACTAATTTACAGTATCGGTGAGGCCCAAACTAGGCGTAGAAGCCTGTATTCCATATATGCTTTGCCTATATGTCTCAAAAGCTCGAGTTACCTAATTAATACATTTTTGGCGATGTTTGGCTTTAGTGCACATATTACAAATTATAAAATTGGCAGTTTTAGATGGCATGCATGTATTGTGTGTGTGTGTGTATGTGTGCAGGTGGAGTGTATGAAAGTGTGTTGTGTTTATGATTAGTTATTTTTTTTAGGTCCCGTCAAACAATTGTCTTATTATAATATATACACAATTATCAATAAATAAAAATAAGTAACCAAGAATTATGATAACAGTAAAAAAACAAAAGTAGGTAAATATAGGTCAAAATAAATTGACTACGCACATGTGACAAAGCACAGTGAATGCTTCCAAAGTCAGCCAGTTAGTGGTCCGGTCCCAAACCAACTGAGACGATGCTAACATTCATTTTGAGTTTTATGAATCACTCATAATACTAATACCACTAAAACTCATAGTAAAGCTTTTAATTTCATAACTTTGTAGGAAACTATTAGGTGTTTACGTTTAAATTTTCAATACGATACTATTAAACTGTCTATTTTTCACATTGTCCACTTAGTCAGTTTAGAAGCTGATCAGTTGATCCTACTACATTTTTTAACCCTGGAGTCGTGTCGTGCAAACTGTGTTAAGTATAATTTTTATAACAGGATCAGAAATTATCAATCCTAACAAATTAGTGATAATCTACTAACTACGCCTACTAAAGTAAACATTACCTTTAGTTAAAAGAAAAATATTTGTATCTAAATATAAAACGTCACTACGACGAAATGTCAAATTATATATCTTTAAGTTCAGATACTATACAGTTTATTTACAGAAATAATTACAGAAATGTAAAAATAATATAAAATACACGTGAAACAGTTCAGCTATCTAAGGGCCGTTTAAAACGATCTATAGATAACTCAACTGATCCAGATCACTGCCAGAGGGCAGCGTTCCCAAGATACTGGTGGCATTACCACGTTGAATGGCAATGCTAATACCCTGGGCCAGATAGGAGCCAGCTCTTGGGTCACGCAACGTATCTACCAGACGCCGTGAAATAATTTTGTAAACGCGGTGGGCTCCTGTTCCCCACGGCCCAGGGTCTCGACTCCAAAAAGCTCAAATATGTAGGCCTTATCCAAAGTATATAGCAGCATATTTGTGGTTTTTGAGGTCCAAGGCACATTCAGCCGCCGTACCGGCCCTGACGGAAATCCCCGACAAATGGGATGCGGCCAAGGTGTCTACGCAAGTAACATCCCACACTAATGGCCTACCTATCTCCCAAGGGACAAGAGTCATACCATCAGGCCTCTTACCAACATCACGTATCAGACCGTTGGGTTCGAGAACAGCTGGTACGTTGACGCTGGTGAGTGCCCGACGAATGATATCGTTAAGACTGGCGTGGCGGGCAATCCTACCGGCGGTCCTATGACACGATAACCCATGGAGACCAAGCTGGTCGACCACTGTACCACACTGGCACTGATGAGGGGCGCAGCACCGCGCACCCAACCGCAGACAAATTGCAACTCGAAATGTTGTAGGGTCTAATAATGTTCCAATGTTAGATGATGGTAGTGCTTGTAACCAATGTCCTGAGTCAAATTTTTTTTATTTTTTTTTTTAATTAGTGTATAATTCTTAAAAAATTATACTCTAATATTATTACAATCTAGCCAAGTAGGCCAATGAGTAATTTAACTATGACTTATTTTTATAACGTAAACTATGCCTAAGAATGTGTCCAATAGCACTTTTCTTATTGTCTCTAGTTAAGGGGAGACACTTTGTTAAAGTGTTCTTTATGAATATATTGTATTGTCATTTTCACTTTCTTTCACTGTTACACTGCACTAACTCAAACGGCTTGGTTCGTTTGAGTCTTCTCACTATGTCCGTGTTGTCGAGGAGCTGGATTGCCTCGACGTTCACGTGATGATGAAGTCTTTCCTCATGAGCTTCTGCGTACTTTGTAATAACTGTGTCGACGAAGTCTATGCCAAGGTCCCGATGGAGGTCTTCGTTTCTTACGTACCAGGGTGCATTCACGATGTTCCTTAGTACTTTGTTTTGAAACCGTTGTATTATTTGGATGTTACTTTTTTTGGTGCAGCCCCACAGCTGAATACCATAAGTCCATACTGCCTTCAAGACTTGTTTGTAGATTGTTATTTTGTTATGTACCGACAAGGCTGCTTGTTTTCCAAGCAACCAGTACATCTGTTTATAGCGGAGCTCTAATTCATCTTTTTTCTTCTTGACGTGAGCCTTCCAGCGTAGCTTTGCGTCAAGCGTCATTCCTAGATACTTGGCCGTATTTTCACATGGTATGCGCTTATTGTTGATATATACTGGGTGGTACTGCTGCTTTTTGTTCGTAAAGTTTATATGAATGGATTTTGATTCATTAAGCTTTATTCTCCATTTTTTGGTCCAGTCATGGATTGGTTAACAGCCACTTGAACCTTTTCTGCTGCTTCTGCAAAAGTGCTTCCAACAGCCATTATGGCTGTGTCATCAGCAAAGGTCGCGATTGTGTTATCATCTAAATGGGGTATGTCACTGGTGTATAAAAGGTACAGGACTGGTCCTAATACACTTCCCTGTGGTACCCCTGCTTTTATTTCTTTGATTTCAGAATAGGCATCTTCTTGTCTAATTCTGAAAGCTCTATCCGTTATGTAGGATTCTAAGATGTCTGTATAGGGTTGAGGTAGCATTTTTTTTAGTTTCAGTAAAAGGCCTCTGTGCCAAACTTTATCAAAAGCCTGCGCAACATCTAAGAATATGGTAGAGCAGACTTTGTTATCTTCTAATGTTTTCTCGATTATTGTTGAGATTCTGTGCACCTGGTCAATAGTTGAATGTTTTTCTCTAAATCCAAACTGATGTCCTGGTATTATGTTCTTGGCTTCTATTATAGGTTTAAGTCTTTTTAATAATATTTTTTCAAATAGTTTTGACATGATTGGTAGTAGGAAAATAGGTCTGTATGACGTTGAGGTGGTTTGCCTGGTTTTGCTATCATTATTACCTCGGCTACTTTCCATAGGTCTGGCACATATTTCAGTCTTAAAGCAGCGTTGATAAGATTTGTTAGCTTAACCAAGGCTTTTCTTGGTAAGTTATG
This sequence comes from Lampropteryx suffumata, assembly GCA_948098915.1. Taxonomy (NCBI): domain Eukaryota; kingdom Metazoa; phylum Arthropoda; class Insecta; order Lepidoptera; family Geometridae; genus Lampropteryx; species Lampropteryx suffumata. Next base: position 3,959,230 of record OX402561.1, on the reverse strand, counting down.
TAATATTTCGCCGGAAATAAGGTCAAATCCTGGTGATTTCTTAGGATTTATGTTTTTGAGGATTTCTTTTAAAACTTCTCTGGGTGTGACAGATGGTATTCTAAATTCTTCGTCTGAAATATTATCATGATCGGTCGCGGGTTCTATGTTTATGTGACCTTCATTTGGTTTGAAAGTGTTTTCTAAATGCTCTGCAAACATTTTAGCTTTTTGTTCATTACTGACAACCCATTTCCCATTATTCTCTTTTAGTGGAGGAATCTGAGTCATGGGCTGTTTCATGCTTTTAGTAGCCTTCCATAGAGAGTAGTTAGTATTGCGACTGTTGGTGAGGTTTTGAAGGTATGAGTTAGTTTGGCTATCGTTAAATGATTGTATTTGTCTTTTTTTCAACCGTTTTGTAAGGTTGTTAAGCGTTTTTTTATCATCCGGTGACCTAGTTAAATGCCATTGTTTCCTTTGTTTTCTTTTTTTAGCTATGAGCAGTGTAATCTCTTCAGGGTAATTATTTCTGGAGATCCTTTTTTTGATTTGGGGTGTGTTTGTCCAAGCGGTCTGTTGTATAAGTTTTATAAATGTTTCTACTTCTATATTCAGCTGCTCTGGAGTTTTTAATGGCACCCTGAGGTTTATATTTATATCTTAGTCTATTTTAAAACTTTCCCAGTCTGTGTATTTATTTACAAGGGTCAAAGTTTCCTTAAGTGCTACTGTCTCTCTTATTTCTAGATATATTGCAGAATGGTCAGAGTTCATATCGTAACTCTGTTCTGTTTGTAGATAGTTAGGTGATATGTTTTTATATATAAAAAAGTCTATTAGATCGGGTACTTTTAGTGGATCTGTTGGCCAATAAGTTGGTGATCTGGTAGATGCAACATCGGATTTTACTTCTTTTAGAGCTGTTAAGAGTTGTATTCCTTTTATGTTCGTTAGTCTCGAACCCCAATACTTGTTTTTGGCATTAAAGTCACCACCTAGAATAAACCTTTCTCCTAGTGGATGTAAGAGACTCAGGTAGGTGTCTTTTCGAATTGTATATCGCGGTGGACAGTATATGGCAGCTACCGTAAGCGGATATAGCTTGGTGTTGATACAAATGGCCACTGATTGGATATCTGACTCTTCATATTTAAATTTTTCGTGATGTTTGATGTTGTCCTTTACAATAACAGCACTGCCACCCCTTCCTTTATTAGCTGGTTGTAGTGCATGGTAAACTTTATATCCTTTAAATTTGATGTATGATTGTGTTGTAAAATGTGTTTCAGATACGAGGCACACATCTACATTTTCTATATCTAAGACTTCTTGCAACTCATTTTGATGTTTTAGTAGCCCATTACAGTTCCATGCCATTATTTTAATTTTTCCAATCATTTTTTGGCCTAAGGTATAGCAGTTTTAGTGTTATGTTCTATTTTTTTCAATCGCTCATCAAACAACGACATAAGTTTTAGGATTTCGTCTAACTTATTGTCATTTAAGTGGTTTGGTTGTTTGTTGCGTTGAATTACTGTTAAATCTTTGGCAGCCGCTTGAGCATAGGACACTTTACTGTTAATAGCTCTTATAGGCCTCGCACTAGTTATATGCTGGTTAGTTAAAGGCAATTTCTCACTTACCAATGTTTCAGCTACCTGGTGTTGCCGCCCGACCAATGGCTTCTTGACAGCTTTGTTTCTAATTTTCTGCATTTCTTTGGCTATCAGACAGCCTCTATAGTTGGCCGGGTGAGCTTCTCCACAGTGAACACATTTTGGTTTTTCTTCTGGTGGTTTTTTACAGTCTTTGGTTAGGTGCTTACCTGTACATTTAACACATCTAGGCTCTTTGGCGCAGTATTTGTGTGTATGCCCGTATACCTGACATCTCTTACACTGTGGAATAAGTTTTGTCGATCGAAGGGGTTGGATTTCAACTATACACCCAAGAATATATTTAATTTCGTATACCTTACTTATATCTTCTTGATTGCTGAAGGTCAGCATAAACATGTTGAGTGGTTCCTTGGTCTTCCAGCTCAATTTCTTTACTGCGTCTTCAACCTTGTAACCTTTAATTATAAGGTCATCAATGATCCTCTCGGGTTTGCACGTAGAGGGTAATCTTTTGACCATTACTCTAATTGGTCTCTCTTGTTTGTTTTCGTATGAGTGTCAGAGGCAGTTGTTATCAGATAGAGTTTTTGTTATACATCTATAATATTCTTCATTACAAGCATTTATTTTTACGCAGTCACCGCTCATTATTTTGACTGTGAAGGTGCCAGCAGGTTGGTTTCTTGACAAGAAGTCGTAAAAGTTTTGGTAATTGTTCACCCCATCCACTATAATAGGAGGTGGGGGGGGAACTTTCTTAGGTTTATCAGTAGAATTTTTAGCATTTTCTTGGGGTGAGAGTGTAGGTGAGGTGTTCAATTTTCTTTTCTTTCTTGACTTTGTTCTTATCCACTCAGTTTCCTTAGCTAGCTCTTCTTCGTCAGTGCCGTACTCTACTGGAGCGGCGCCGGAGGAAGTTTCCTTGTTAGTAGCGCATGGTTTGTTGGATGTGCTCTCCATTACACATTTCAGTTGCTGCTGCAAAATATCAATTTGACTCTTTAAGTCATCTACAAGGCTTTGCAGTTTTTCGCGCTCTTGCCTTTCTTCGTTAAAACGATTATATAACAGAAATTCATTTTCTGTTTGCAGTTTTATTCTGCCTTCTTTAGTCGGTGAATCCATTGTTCAGGCAAGTAACAGCGTCGCCTTAACAAAATGTATCGTCGTACGCAAACATGCCTTACGCAATGAAAAACTGGGTCATCATCGCTGTCCGGCCGTGTCGCGACGGCTTTGTTGTGATGCGTTAGCACTTTGCACTGTAGGTACGCGCGATCGCGGGTGACACTACTGTTCTCAGCGAAAATCGAACAATCACTGAGTCAAATATGACATATATATTATTGTTTGTAAGCTTATGTAGCTTACAAACAATAATATATATGTCATATAATATGTCATCATCAAAGGATTATATTAATTTATCTTTAATGTAAAATTGTATCCTATCCACTAGGAATGGACATATTATATCAAAACAATGTAAAATGCCGTACGCAACGCCTGGTACAAAGGGTACAAAATGCGTGCACTCGTTTTTGTTTTAAGGTACCGCCTAAGAGCCATGTCACACCTTTCCTAAACCAACACTCCATTCTAAAAATGAGAGCGAGACAGAAACTGCATCTAGCTTGTCTGCTTTTTGGTGTTCTTAAGCACGGGACACCAATTTATTTATATGAAAGGCTTACGTGGGTGTCAAAAACAAGATTGTTACGTAAGTGCTCAAAGCAGCTGTCCACTCAACGACATCACTCGGCAGCCTTTAGAGGCAGTTTCCGGTACGCTGCGTCAAAGTGCTGGAACAACATCCCACCACCGATCCGCGACCTACAAAGTATTCAGGGCTTTAAGCGAAAATTAAAAATGTACCTTACTCTCCATCAAAAGGCGACAGGTTCCCTTCTGAATGAAGTTTCTATCTTATAACTTCATATAATAACTGTATCGTAGCTGCTTTCATAATGTTTTACACCTCTTTGTCCATTATACTGTTTACACCTTCAGGTTTGGGTACAATTATTGTTATTTATTCCATGTTGTCTGTCCCATCTCTGAAGTTTTGCTTTGCTGTTGTTTTCGTTGTTTTTATTGTGACCTCTAAGATCAAAACGTCACAATTATGTTTTGCTAGTGTCTATTTTGTGTGATGATACACTTTATCTATATCGTTATTATTTTATATATGTAATTATATCTCTATATTGTTAGCGGGCATCCGTGATTTCGCTCTGGGCTCTTGGTTCCAACGGAAGATCAGCGTTGTGTTGCTACAACACAACTAATGCTGAGTTGGACGCCAATTTGAGAAGAGGCAGGTATAGATGGTCAATGCCGGGAGATAAACACTTCTGTAATACCTTAACGTGTGTGTACTTATTTGATTGTTTAAGTTAAGTTGTTTTCTTTTTTAAATTAGTAAATAAGTATTTCTGTATCTCTCATCTGTCTCTGTAACTATGCATCTTTGTTAACTGTCTACACTGTCTACACCCAAATAAATGTATTTTCTTTCTTTCTTCTTTCTTTCTTTCTAAAATTTTTATCAAGAATAATAATATTTGAAATTCAAATTAAAATCCAAATATCTATACAAACTTTTGCATTTATAATATTAGTTTGTAGGATAATAAATAAGTAAGTTATTTATAAAATCTCTACGAACAAATCATCTTAATTCATATAATCATTCTGATATCTTAGGCTGCCCTAAAAACGTCTATCTCTATTAATAGCCCTTACGTTTGTTTCCATTACACTCGATCAGACCCGCATGGCCTAATATTGATTAATCGCCGACCTCACATACATATCCTTGCCCACGGCTCGTCTATTATACACTACTTGAATGAATCTAGAAATCAACCACACATGGACGATTTCCCTTTCAGTGTAAACGCTGTATCTTGATCATAATAATGAATGGTTCAGTTTTTTAATTGTTTAAATATGGAGTTGATTCACGTCCAACCAGTAGATATGAGTTATATAAATTGGTTTATTTGAAGAATTCCGTGGCGGACTAAGGCCTGTCTGAGACTCAGAAGGCGGGTTCGATTTCCGCCGCGGGACATTATGTTTCTATGTCTGGGTGTTTCGAGAGCATAAAAATCGCACGTATTTTCTTTTTGACCCAAAATATTATTTAATCCTAATTTTGGTTGCAAATATGTCTGTCTGTATTTACAGTCATGTCATGACCCATAACACAAGCTCTGGTTACTTTGGGGCTAGATGATGCTGTGTGAAATGTCGGGCATTCTTATATTTATGTTTATTAGGATAGGAATTAGCAATTAGAATAGCTAATAAATTCATCTTCCTGCCCTTTTCCCACATTATGTGGGGTCGGTACAACATGTGTTCTTCTTCCATTCTCCTCTTTCAGCCGTCACCTAAACACTCACTCCTTTCTTACTCATGTCATCCTTCACACAATCCATTCATCTTTTCTTTGGCCTACCTCTACTCGTAATCCATCCACATTCATACCAAGCACTCTCCTGGTTAGATACCATTCTTCCCTTCTCATTACATGCCCATACCATGTCAATAGTCAATAGATTATAATATATAAAATAAATATATAGATAACTCAACTGATCCAGATCACTGCCAGTGGGCAGCGTTCCCAAGATACTGGCGGCATTAGCACGTTGAATGGCAATGCTAATACGCTGGGCCAGATAGGAGCCAGCTCTTGGGTCACGCAATGTATCTATTAGGAAGAAAACTGCCATCTAGACCACTCATCTATTATTGATTTTTTTCAGAAATATTATTTCACTTTGGGGGACTTTGGGGCCCTGAGGCAGAGACTGCCCCTTGTGGGGCGTATCAGGTATTGTTTTCCAGACCGGGGACAGCCTCTTCGCTCCAGAAAATCAAAAAAGTGTTTTCATTTTTTGTAGCTAGTTTACGACAATTTTGACAGAAAGCTTAGCTTTGTTATTTTTATGTCCTCAGTAAGGAGCGCGGTTGCCGTGGTGCCGTGGAGTCGAGCTACCACGCGTGCGTTTTGCCTATCTGCCACTGTAATTTGTTAGATTATTTAATTTTATTTAGATTTGTAAGGAAAAATTGTGATGGCACCATGCACACAACCGTCAAATGCAAGTAGAAATGTTAATAATGCTGTCGTGTCCGTGCCCGAACTTGTAGAGTGCACGATATGTTCCCAGCCTCGCTTCTTCAAGGGACAGAGAGGCCTCAAAGTTCACCAAAAAATAATACACAACTCTACTATCCCGCTGTCTGCCCCGGTTGCAGGAGCGGTAGATATTTTGTTAGTAAATTCTAATTCTACGTCTGATTTACGACCCTTTTGGAAAGTGATTAGCCAATGTAAAACTACAACCCCTATTTTGAAACGTATTCCTCGCGGTGCTCGCATCTCTGTCGCTACTGTTCTATCTCAGGCCATTAGGAATGTTGTATCTAATAATTACGTTTTAAAAACTAAAAAGAAACCGACTTCATTGAATGAAATTTGAGCCTATAATACATTTTGAATGGAAAGTAGATGTATTTTGTACATATATAATATGGGTAGGCCAAATATACGCACCGCTTCAATGAGTCAGCGAGGTATGAAAACACATGAAAACATCATCGATGTATACAATTTTTATATTTTCGTTGATTTTTCAGCTCGACCGATTTTGATAAAATTGATATGGGACCACCTGTGAAGTATACCCTTTCAAACAAAAAATGAACTTTTCAAATCGGTTCAGCCGTTTTCGAGAAATCGGTGAACAAAAATAAAAAAAAAAAAAAGATTCCGACGAATTGAGAACCTCCTCCTTTTTGATAAAGTCGGTTAAAAATACGAAGCAAGCATGGGAGCATTTACTAATTTTCCTCTATAGTGTACTTCATGTACAATAATTACGTTTAAAAACTAAAAAGAAACCGACTTCATTGAATTATTCATGAAATTTGAGCTTATAATACGTTTTAAATGGAAAGTAGATGTATTTTGTACATTTATAATATGGGTAGGCCAAATAAACGCACCGCTCCAATGAGACAGCGAGGTATGAAAGCACATGAAAACATCATCGATGTATACAATTTTTAGATTTTCGTTGATTTTTCAGCTCGACCGATTTTGATAAAATTTATATGAGACCATCTGTGAAGTATACCCTTTCAAACAAAAAAAGAATTTTTTAAATCAATTCAGCCGTTTTTGAGTAATCAGTGAACATACATAAAAAAAAAATGATTCCGACGAATTGAGAACCTCCTCCTTTTTGATAAAGTTGGTTAAAAACGCCTTCAATTCCGTAGATAGGGGTGTCTTGCTCAAAGAAATTAAGAACTAATTTCCCGAAATTTATCCATTTCTTTGGCAGTGTTATAGTTCACCGTCTAAATTGATCTATCGCGACAATATTATTTCGTCTGCCATTGGATGTCAGCTAGGCGACCCCCTTGGTCCAGCCATTTTCAGCCTTGCCATCCATTCTTCAACGTTTTTTTTTATTCATCTAAACTCAATGTTTGCTACTTGGATGACGGAACTTTAGGTGGAGATGTGGACACTGTTTTTGGTGATCTAAAGCTCATTAGCTCATCAGCTCAAAAGCAATTCTTGCAAGTCTTTTCCGAGCTTCATAGATGAGAAAATTCAAAATTTGAGCAAAACCTCGGACAGATTGTTTAATATTAATAGTCATATGGCTTTTACAATTATCAAGTTTTGTCTTTTTGTTCCAAAATTTACTCACGCTTTAAGATGTTGTCAACTGTGGAAACACAGCGAGCTGGTGGAAGGCTTAGACAACATAATAAAGGACACATTATCGTCGGTTTTGAATATTAATTTGGATAACAAGGCATGGCTGCAGGCTTCCCTACCTGTCAAATTGGGAGGCTTAGGTATTCGCAAAATTTCAAGTGTGCCCTACCGGCGTTCTTGTCTTCTGTCTACAGTACTAGTAATTTGGTTGAAAAAATTCTGATTCCGTCTTTTCCGGCTAGTTCTGGCATCACTCATAAAATTTCATATCTAGACGAAGCAATAAATGCTTGGAACAGTGCTTGCCCTAATTCTGCTCCCCCCAAGTACCTTTCGGCCCAACGGCAATGGGACGGGCCTCTATGTGAGTTTACATTGAATTATCTGTTAGAAACATGCTCAAGCTCGCGCCCGTCTCCTTGCCGTTTGGAAATGGGAGTCAGGACATTGGTTACAAGCACTACCATTATCTAACATTGGAACATTATTAGATCCAACAACATTTCGAGTTTCAATTTGTCTGCGGTTGGGTGCGCGGTGCTGCGCCCCTCATCAGTGCCAGTGTGGTACAGCGATTGACCAGCTTGGTCTCCATGGGTTATCGTGTCATAGGGCCGCCGGTAGGATTGCCCGCCACGCCAGTCCTAACGATATCATTCGTCGGGCACTCACCAGCGTCAACGTACCAGCTGTTCTCGAACCCAACGGTCTGATACGTGATGATGGTAAGAGGCCTGATGGTATGACTCATGTCCCTTGGAAGATGGGTAGGCCATTAGTGTGGGATGCTACTTGCGTAGACACCCTGGCCGCATCCCATCAGTCGGGGACTTCCGTTAGGGCTGGTGCGGCGGCTGAATGTGCCGAGGACCTCAAAAACCGTAAATATGCTGGTTTGGATAAGGCCTACATGTTTGAGCCTTTTGGAGTCGAGACCCTGGGCCCGTGGGGAACAGGAGCCCACCGGGTTTTCAAAATTATTTCACGGCGTCTGGTAGATACGTTGCATGACCCTAGAGCTGGCTCCTATCTGGCTCAGCGTATTAGCATTGCCATTCAACGTGGTAATGCCGCCAGTATCTTGGGAACGCTGCCCTCTGGCAGTGATCTGGATCAGTTGAGCTATCTATAGATCGTTTTAAACGGTCCTTAGATAGCTCAACTGTTTCACGTGTATTTTATATTATTGTATATTAATTTGTACATTTCATTAAAATAAATTAAATGACTTAGTGATAGTTTTAATTGTAAAACCAAATAGTTTTATTGCTGTATTTGAAAAACATCGGAATACATGAGACTTCAACAAATTCTCACAACATCGTTCGTGTATTGTATTTGTGTACATACATAGATGCCCCGTTGCACCCTTTAATAATATTTCGGGGATTCGTTTCAATAAATTCAATTCAATAAATAGGTACTAATCTTCTATAATTTCTTAGTGACCCCAATGATTCTATGACCAGCGATTTAGATTGCGTATTTTCTTTATGTTAGTGAGTCAGTCAGGACTTTAACTCTTATTATATTAATGGAAGCAGAGACATTGGTCGCCCGTCACACCCAGGAGACATCTCGTAAATATAACATTTCTGCTACCGTCTAGACAAATTGATGACTGAGTTCGATTGCCAAATCATTTTTCTTACAAACTGAGATAGTATCGACCGTTGTAATCTACTTAATTACTAGTAGGGAATAAAAATATCTCAAAGTGCGTCCACCAGTATCCTTAGGTCGTTCTGACTCTTCTCTATACAGAAGATAATTTTGCGGTGTTCGAATGAGATAAGAGAGAGGTGACTTATTAATGATTAATGACTTATTATGAATTAATATAGTTTTATTTTTTACAAAATAATATTAATAATATATTTATTTCAGACAATTGAACTTAGGCCATAGTTATAAAAGAAAAGAAAACAACTTATCGCAAAATTTTTACACATAAATGTTTCAAAAGGTACAAAAGATTTCATAAATGCACTCGTTTTATTTAGCTTGTCAAACAAATGAAAACCGATGTAAGAGTTTAAAACGAAGAAATAGATTTTGCAGATACCACAGTATTCCTATTATCTTAAATAATTGCTACAAAGGGATCTATAAATAAATTGCCGAAGAGACGCATTGGGGCACACGCAGTCAAAAATGTACGTCACTACACCGATGTAGATACCGCTGGACTTGTTTACTTCATCTACTTTCATAGCATTATGTTCTACTACATCCTGTTGTGGGAGAGTGCTGCTGATATTAACATTATATTTGTATATGATGATAGTGCTTTCTCAGTATGTACTAGTATATGAGAATCTAATGTATGTTCACAAATATATAAATAAATAAATACTGAACGTGTCTCGGGACAAGCGTTTGAATCGAAGTCCCTTTCGTATGCATCATTAACGTGCTAGGCTCTCATTCTCTCTACCCACCCCTCTTTTTAATTTTGATTATTGATGCAATAAATAAGTATATTCATATACACACACTAGTTATCGGTCTCCTTTATTCTCTCTTTCTCTTACGATTTTTCGTAACGTGTTAAATTTTTTCTTGCCTAGGTCCCCTCGCCAACCCGCGAAAAGGAACATCGTTTCAAAAAAATCATAGCAATAATCATAATATTAACACGAGAAATAAAGATAAATTCGCTTATTCCCCAGTTGGGTTTGCTAAATAAATTTACATATTATAAAGGGTTATAGAAGCGGACAATGTGTATTATTTATTATTCAGGTAACAAAAAACCATTATTTAAATAACAAACAAAAAACCCATACAAAATTAGCAAGGATCGTACAAAAAAGAGTTAAGACCGGACGAGATTCTTGCTGGATTCTTTTTTCAACTGGGGATAGGAGGAACTGGCACCTTAATTCAGCTAGTATGTATAAAAATGATTTAAAATGATCCTTTTAATTGTAATTGTAATGTTATTATATAAACATTCTGAACGTGTTTCTATTCTCTGATTAGAAATGCAATCAAAAAGGCGTATACTACGCCTTTTTGATTGCATTTACAAGTGTAGCTGAAAAGAGATTCACAGACGACTCGGGAAATTAAAACGTCAGCACCATTAACACACTTCACGACTCGCAAATTGTTTAACTTTTCCCATTATACGGCAAGTTAGTGTGCGGTTATATAGGTTATTACCCAAAATATTGCTCTAAATTTCAGCTATATGACTAAATTAACTACTGCGTATTATGTACTGCCTTGCATCGCCGCATAGATAAAATTGTGTTAGCGCAACACTTTATCAGAATATAATGCTGTATTTGTGTCGTTATTGTTGCGTGCATGTGTCGTGTGACATGCGGCTTCGGGTGTGCAGAGGGACTTCGTTTTATGATTAAATGCTCGGTTGTGCTTCTGCATGATATTCGTTCCAGTGTAAAGCCTCCGTAGGAACGACCTACAGAAAGGCTTGCTCTTACTTAACCTATTTTCAACGTTTATTGTGCGTGAAGGAAGCGGATTCACAGCGTTAGTGTACTTTGGTGCGCTGTTCAAATTTGATAAGAGAATACATCTTGTAGGTATTTTGGGGTTTTTTATTGAACACGATTCCTTAATATGATTTTATAAAACTGCTTTAAAATTTAATACGTAATAGTGTTCATTTATTTCACTTTCAAAACTTTCGTGAGTTGTACTATACATTTTGATAAAACACGGGCTTTACTCACGTATTATTTTGTCGATGGAGGCACCGACACTGTTTCGATTCATCTAGAAAATCTTCATCAGGGTGAGTTTGATCGTTGCCGCTCGAGTTCACGGTTCGCACTTGAGTGTTCGCACTTGAGTGCGAACCGTGAACTCGAGCGGCATGGCTGTGGAGTTATGTAATATGTAATGCTGTTACAACCTAATATGTAATGCTGGACATTTTACACAGGATCATCTAGGCCCTCCTACTGTTATTCTGATTATATTCCCCCTTTTTTGATTATTTACATATTATTAATAATATATATAGTGTTTCTATGTATAAAAAAGCATTACTAGTACCTTACAATATGTTTTTATCGAAACAGCAGGCAAAGGTCAGGGTCTACGACTTGATTCGATTTGCGTCGGAGCCAACCTCAAGAGACGTTTGATTTCATATTTTACTTGGTTGTTCTGTGTTGATTCTCGGTTCGTTTGTTTGTCAATCTTGATAGATTTACAACGACAAACGAACCGCAATAGGCAATTTCGGTGCCTATCGATTAATTGGTGCAGATTTTGGTGGAAATTGTTGCAGATTTTAGGTTTTTTTATGAACTTGATCATCTGATCTCGATCACTTCAGCTGAATGTGTATGTAAAAGGTTTAAACAACAACAGCTCAATCCCAAAAGTACAAAATTAGCTATCGTTGTGTTTAAGTATATAAAAAATAAATAAATAATGCTGGACACTTCTCTCAGCACACTGCAGACATTTTAGAGTGAAGAAAACCACCCAGACCCGAGACAAATATTGGCAGATCATACATACATTTGTCCTGTGGCAGGAATCGAACTCGCAACTTCCTGTGTCTCTAGCGGGTCTTCGCCAACTACACCAAAGAAGTCGTCAAAATATGGTCTATATAAGGCTAGGATTCTATATGGTGGCAATCCCAGACCTCTTAGCTCTTAGCTAAGTTCGGTGTACACTCGAAAAGGTATTGTCTGTCTTTGTCAATGTAATATAGTCTATTTACACGCTAAAGTCCGACCCGCCGGGCTGTGTCGGCGGGGTCGGCGACTTATGTCAACAACCCTAGCTCATGTGTTGCATAAATCTGTTTCTTTTATTATTCATTGTCATTAATTACTTATTATGGTGACTCTAAACTGAGTCCCTTATCTCTTTTCCATTACTTGAGTGAACCTGAATCTGAGTTAAACCACTGAAACGACTCAAAGCAATGTAATTATGACACCAAAGTCACGTATATACAAAGCTAGTGCGCTGCAAACCGAAAAGGGTGAAATTCTCGCGCTCTGCCGGAAATTAATACGTCGTGGCAAGGTGCAGAATCTTAAAAAGAGTGCCTTTTTCCGTGAACTGGAATTCCGGAAGTTTAAGCTCTAACTTTATAAGATGCTGTGACCGCCATTATGATGCACTTGAGGTCTAGTTTAGAAGCACTTACCAAATCTACGTTTGTTTTAATAAAATAAAGGGTTTAAGAGTGTGGACTTACTTGTCAGGATAAAAATCATCCTGCCCGTGCCCTTTTCAGTGAACTAGAACTCTAAAAGATTAAGCTCTGACTTTCTAACATGCTGTGGCTGTCATTGTAATGCATCAGAGGTCTAGCTCAAAAGCACGACATCTTAGCCAATACCTTCCTTTCGATCTTTTTGGCTGTCAGTCACTCAATAAGTCAATGACGTGAGAATTCTCTGAAAAACGACAGTGATAGATGAAGGTACACATTAACTTTTTGTGCCAGTCATATATAGGTAACACACTATTTCTAACTGTAAGTTTTCTTCGAGATTAGGTTGAATAAGGCCAGTACCTGAGCATGAGCATAATAAAACCAAACCTGGAAACCCTAATGGTTTGGTTTCAAATCTGAAACTTTGGTTTCAAGTAAGTAAAATTTATTAAACAATGTACTCATTGTTTCGGGATAAACGAACGATGCTGCGAGCAAGAGCTAGTAAACAATAAAACACAGCACAGAGCTCGCAGTAAAACAAGCGGTTTAGTGCTTCTTAAGTTGAGTTTACGATTTTATAAAATAGCACTTAGATACTGCTTTTGTAAGATTATAACATTTTATTTTACAAATTATGGTATAGTCTGTTGTATTTTGTGATTTAAACCACCATTTATCTCTTAAAACTGGCCCCACAGCTCAATTGGTAGCCATCTGCGTTGCAGGTTGTTCCATGGTTCGATTTACATCCAAGATAAACATTTGTGTAATGAACTTGTGTTTGCTTTATCTAAGGTATCATCAGTATAATAAATGCGTATTATATCAGACGTCTGGTTTCAACAGTAAGTACAATTGCTTAGTTTTGGACTACACTGTGTTGTATAAATTGCTTGCAGTATTGATATAATTAATAGGGGCCTATTAAGACCCTGTAAAGTAGTTGTACAAAATTTGTTGACAATACTAGTAAGACCGCTTTTTGGTACGCTCTTTTAAAATGTAATGTTTTGTTTTCGAATATTTATAGATGCGTATTTACTTTGGAAGTCGTCAACTGACCAGTTGAGTTTTTAGCTGGTGGACTTAATCTTCGATCCCTTTGTAAAGGTACAAATCACTGCTAAACATACCCGAGCTCGCTAGAAAGGTTGGTGGGTTTGTGTTTCTTTAGCAGCAAGATTATTTAGATAGAAGATATTTAGATTTAGATTAATACAGAATTCTTAACATACGTAATTATTCTAGTACTTTGTGCGAGCTTGATTATTGTTGTATCAATGTGCCGATGTGTGTTGAGTATCTATAGTATAACTCCGCTGTGGTTTACGCAGTAGAGAAATTTGAAAACTCTCCAATAAACGTATTCAAACATAGAAATCCGCAGATTACGGAAATTAACCCTTCGTCGCCGAGGGCTAAAGATTTACAACGTAATTAGTGCAAAGGCAAGAATTTAATCTGACGTTAGTCAGGGCTGCCTCAGATCTATTAATCACAAGCGAACTTGGGCCCTATTGTTGCTGAATTATTAAGCTGCGAATTAATTAATATTGCATGTCAGATGAACGAGCGACTTTATTGGTTGGGATGAGTAAAATGACGCTCCGAATGGGTTAGATAAGTTCAGTGGCTTTCAAACTTCTGAACGAGAGCAAAAGCTTTTGCATAATATAGCTTTGCAGTGAAGCAACAGCGTGGGTTGTTTGCACTATAAGGCTATTGTTTAAACAAAATTAAAATAAATTGCTAACAAGGATACAATCATCCAGGGAGAACGTACAATGAAATAATTTTACAGAAGATTGTGCACAGTAACAAATTTTTAATAATTTTCAGTAACTATCTCTTGCTCGAGATCCACAGTTTGAGAATCTCTGGTTTAGATTATGAGCTCTGGTGCGGTGAGTCAGCCCTAAATTAGGTTGTTAAAAATGCTGAGGAGTGAGGAACTTTATGAAATTGTCTTGAAGAATAACAAAGAACCACATTGTGCTTTTATAGTCCATTTAGATGCTTTATTTTAGTGTACCATTAATCGTTAGTATACAACATACAACACTGTATCTTCAGAAAAAACTACTAAACATATAGTAGCATATTTATGCTGGCAACATTTATAATTAGATTTAGAGGGCAACACTTTTGCCTCCTCCCTTTTTGTGTCAGCGTATCCACAAAAACATGTGAATATAAAAATTATTGTAAAAATTATATTACAGTCCATTGAAGTTTAAATTACACGCCTTTTATTGTACACTGTAATACCATGCTAACATATAAAATCTAATGTAAGTTTGTAATGCTTGCACGTCTAAACGGCCGAACGGATCTTGATGAAATTTCGTAAGAAAATAATTGTTGGAAAAGAAAAGATCATAGGTTTACACTTTTGTAGATACAACGCAATCAAAGTTGCGGGCAGGAACTAGTTCTCTATAAATGCAGCTGTTCTAGAACGCCTACGGAAGTTTATGCATGGCTCTAACTACAATTTTGGTCATGTTGCTTAGACGTCTTCGGCGTTTAAAAGCAGAACTATGTTTACAGCTCTAACTAAGAGGCCACAGTTCCTTACAACTATTCAAAGCTCGTTGGCCTAGACACATTACTTTTCCTATTTCCAACAATATACCTATGTTCTAGTATTTGAGCCGTTTCCGAGAAAGAGGGTCTCAAAACTTGACAGACAGATGGACAACTAAGTGTTTCTTTTGATGTAAACTGATCCCTTGTTGATGATAACGCAGCAGTAACATCTGTCATAGATAAAGAACATTCTTTTATTTTTGACTAGGTGCTGCCTGCGGCTTTGCGCGCGTGGTACCTAAAAAGTAGCTTATGTCCCATCTATCTCTATACCAAAATTCATCAGGCGTGAAAACGTAACAGACAGATAGACAGAGTTACTTTCGCATTTATAATATTAGTAGGGATTTACTAACTTCAATTACCAAAGAAAATACAAATACTGGTGGATAATGCATTTAACATTATCTAGCCAAAAAGATTGCATTGCTTGTATTCATGTGTCCAGATGACTGATAGAATACATTTATATTTTTAAATACATATCTACTTATGATCTACTATATATATTTGTCAAATACCACTCACTCATTCATCACAAAATCTCAAAAACCACCGAATATTAGACAAATATTTCTAAAAGAGCAACTAAACAAAACGTAGTATGCACCTTGCGGCATATTACAGCCCTACGTATCGTACGTAGACGTATCACTCTTCAGCCAGCTTCCGCAGCTAAGACGAGATTAGCAATCGATCTCGTCAGATTACTTCCGGTATGACTTACTTTCACTGGAAAATCTAAAACATTCGTTTATAAGAATTCCTTATGAAGCATACATACAGCAGTTCGTATTCATGTCTCGGTTCTACTAACTGCATCAAAACGACAATAGCTTTTCATTGCACCAAAAGAAATCTAAAGAAGAAGAAAGAATGAAAGAAAGAAACTTATGAACTAACAAGTAAATTGATAGCAAAATTGGTCGTCACTCAGCATGTATTGTGTTATAAATAACGTTTTGAACGCTTCTATAACGCTGGTCTTCCGTGACCGCCGCGTTGGTATGTGCATCGGCACTGTGTGTGTCGTCGTGTACCATCATTTAGGTAATAAGTGCAGTAAAAACAAAAATAAATATAATTATGTAAAGTTTACTAAGATACAAAATTCAAATTCAAATTAAACGTAAATACAACAGAAAATAAAATAAAAATATTTAAGGATAACAAAAGAAAATACTTATAAACACCTACAAAAGTCTAACGACTAAGCACTTAAATCAAACTGAAGTCTAGAACAACTACCTATATGCAATTTTTTTAAGATATTAACAGGTGTTTTTTAACGATCTTTTAAAAGACCAAATTGACAAAGATTGAGCAGCGTAGGAAAGAAATAAATCTAGAACTTTCGTATTCTAAATATAAATTTAAGAATCGATCTCATTTTGAAATTACCTAAGCGATTGATTTAGCAGATATAGGAGCCTAATTGTTTGTCACGATTAAAAGTATTTATCGCGTATTACCTTTGACTACCACTTATGTATTTTTACCATTTCATATGGTATTTTTATTTCATAAGGGGTACAATAAAGTTATATTCTATTGCATTCTACTTTTGAATGTATTCCCGACGTTTTGGTTATGTTGCAATAACCGTAATCGCAAGCTGACTTAACAATAAGATTGTCTCTTGTCTAGCTGAATCTGAATTAATTCTGATCGCGAAAGTTTAAAATATCGATTAACAGGTTTTGGAACTTTGGAGCTTTTGGAGTTGACTTTACTACAGTGTTTTTGGTGTTAATTCTAATTAACTTCCCATTTCTTGTACAAAATAGCACTTGACCCAACATTATAAATGAGAAGTGGGTGCCTTTCTATTAGGACCACATCAGAGAATGTGCGTTAAAAGCTAATGTACCAAATAAACATAATTACGACGGGACTTTCTGAGTAATTGGATAATAAATCATAAGGTCTAATTACTGCACTCCTATTTACATCTACTTTGCTAGGAGGCTCTACCTTCTGGATAAGAACATATATATATTTGCGGCTGGACGGCTGATACGCAGAAGGTTTAAATCCCGCCGCGGGATCAATATTTGTATGGTCTGCAAGTGTTTGTCTCAGGTCTGGGTGTTTGTTTGGATAATATTAATTTATTTATAAAAACAATAAAAGTATATATGTACATATATGTAGTATATCAGTCATGTCACACAAGCTCTGCTTACATTGGGGCCAGATGATGCTGTGTGAAATGTCCTGAATTATTATTATTATTTATGTAATTTTATTTCGGAGAACAAACAGCACTACATTACATTATAACTAAATCATTACATAACATCACATAATCCAACGAAGTCTCCACTAATTTATAAAACTTATAATGCGGGAATAAGTGGAAATTTTTACATAATAAAAAGATATTAAAACTTGAAACAAAATGATACAAAAATAAGAGATGTTTTAAACTAAACGACTTAAACTGTATGCGAAGCTTGCAATTGATTTCTAACTGCGAGCTTAAATTAAAAAAAAGAGACCAAAAATATCTGTGTTTGAATAGTTGTTGTTATTAGAAGTCATAGATCGACTGGCAAAAGCATTTGACGCATAATTAGTTTGGGTTGCGGGAGGCTGTATTATAGAGCTGATCTAAATCAAGGCAAAACAAGGGCATTTAAATCTAAATATAAATTTTCTGATCCCTAGCTTAAGGAAATATGAGTTGCTCAAACACACTCCCACCCCCTATTTTACACATTTCAAGGTTGTTTTTTGAGAAAAAAAGCAGCTTATGTTCTTCCCCTGAATGCAATACATCTTCTTACCAAATTTCATCCATCAAGATCCTTTCAGCCGTTTAACCGTGAAAACGTAACAAACAGACAGACATAGAGACAGGAACACTTTCACATTTATAATATTGGTATGGATTATATGAAATTAAGTAGAAAATCTTGACTCAGGCATGACTCAAGCTCATTGCGCTGCTAGTCAAGTTCTGGTAGACAAGGACCAGCGCTGCGAATGCACATCACCGTGTCATTTAAATACTGTCATGGGTACGATTTCCGCGGAGCCGAATATTTTCGTAGTTCGTTTTTTTATTTATATTTACGCCCGTTTTAATGCAATAATTTTCCCATGACTAGTTTTGCGTCCAGATGTAAATCCTCTAGTTCAGACCCTATTTGGCAATTCGGCAGTTAATGTTTTAGAAGGTTAAACTGTAGGTAGATTATAGTCTAAGTATACTTTAATTAAGTTAACTAGGGAGTTGGGGTAACCGAGGTCACTTGTCACAAAGCAGCGGGCTCAGTCAACTAACTCGTGCGCTAATGTACTCAAAGATTGATTAACCACTTCGAAATTCTCACTGAAACGTGCCATCCTACCCACATTTGCTGACAGTATTTCATTTTACCGTGTTGGCCATCTGTCTGGCGCGTATGGATCCATCATGATTACCAACATGACACGTGAAACAACAAACGAAATAATGCGAATATCTGCAGCTAAGGAAAAGCCTTGTGATCTTTCATTTAGTTTTAGTATCTGTGCTGTACAATTTTGTGATTATCTTTTTTACTCCGAAAGTCTACAAAGAACTCTTTAAACAAAAAACCCGTAGAACTTCTTCTGGCTACTTCATCATAACTAAGAATATAGTTACATAAATAAACCTACTTTACTGAAAAATTCATCATCAACAAAAAATATATTTTTTAGAACAAATCCACCAAAATATGAAACACATCTTCTATTTTGTGTTTTGTCTATTCTTCTTTCAAGTTCTGTGGAATATGGCGCAATGAAAATTTTAACTTTTTGAAGACCTACTATTATTTGGGCAGGGCCTGGCTGAGACGCAGAAGGTTGCGGGTTTGATTCCCGCCGCGGGACAAATGTTTGCATTATCTGCAAGTATTTGTCTCGGGTCTGGGTATTTTTCTATGTATACTATGTACCTATGTATTTACAAAAAATAAAAAAGTATATAAGTAGTATATCAGTCATGTGGTACCCATAATACAAGTTCTGCTTACTTTGGTGCTAGATGACGCTGTGTTAAATGTCCAGCATTATTTATTTATTTATAAACCTAATTAATTAAATAATGACCAAAATTGTTATTCAATAATCGTGAATCTGAACTATCCCACATAAACATTCTCAGAAAGACCTAAATAACTTTGCTGTCTACCGGGCTTATGGTTTTAGCAATGAGCATGTTCTTTTTTGATTTATCATTTCCATTACATCAATACCAGTGCTTTAGTTTTAAAATCCACTTAAATAAATAATAAAACTTTATTTTTTCTGCTCTTGTTTGTTTATTGTGTGTATGTGCTAAATCAATGTTTTTTATTCATTCCTTTCTAAAATGAACCGCATAAACTTCTTTGCTTCAATTAAGTTTTAATCAAAAAAAGTAACAGAAAAAAATAATTACAATAATGCAAGAAGATTTACAAAAGCCGGCGGCTATCAGGCACAGCCTTAAAATAAAATAGTATAAACGTATAGGTACATAATACAATACTATTTCCGATTCCCTACATATTGGCTGAGATCCAGGTCAGAAAAGCGGTGACCCTAGTGTAGACCGACGGGTTGCCAAAAGCACAGCCTTCGCTCAAGCCGAACGAGACGATGCCAACCTGCAAAAGATTAGGCATAAAATACTTAAGTTAGCCAGCCAACACAAATAAATAAAATGGTCGTTAAGTTAAATAATAGGTACTGTCAGTAGCTTCGTGCACGGGTAGTGTATAAAAAGTAGCCTATGTCTTTTTCCGAAATATAATTTATGTAGCTTCTTACTAAATTACACCCACACACTTTTTGTACGCAACCTTTCATACATATTTGAACTGTAGGTACACTCAATGTTATATTGCGTTCGATTTCGGCTCGTCATCTCGAGGGTAATAATGTGTTGCTTCATAAGCAATATTATCGCTGAGCTATGACCCATTTGAAATTATGCAACACACACGCACTTTTAGTTTTAAATATGTAGTATATAATTTTAGGTTTTATATTGTTACCATTATGTACTATTAATTATTACCATTGATTGTACGTGTGTGCTGGTTTATCAAATAAATGTTTTATCTATATATCTATCAAAATTTAATCAAGATCTGTTTAACCGTTCAGCCGTTAAATGGTAACAAATGGACTGGAGGTCTCTGTCCATTTCACTTTAAATTTAGCATGGATATGGATGGATGAATTACAGGGTTTTGGCCTTGTAATTATTTTAAATCAATAATAAATCCTATTTAATTTTAACAGGTGTTAAAACTAAGACGAAACTAAGTGTAAACATACGCTTCCATTTGACTGGCCTATCAGCTCTGTTGGTAGTAGCTCTGCCTTCTGCGCTGTAGGTTGAGGGTTCGATTCCCTCCCAGAATAAAAATTTGTGTGAAGAACATAGGTGTTTATTCTGTGTCTGGGTGTTATAAAATATCATATGTATGTATTTAAAAATATATAAGTGTTCTATCAGCCATCCAGTCACCATAATACAAGCTATGCTTAGTTTGGGGCTAGATGGTGTTGTGTGCATTGTCCAGCAATATATAATTATTATTTACTTATATGTCAATGTTCAATGCGATTTGACATATTGAAACTTGAGCGGAGTATGTTAAGTCTCTTGACCATAGGTTAATACTCTTTAGTAAGAGTGTCTTAGTGAGCATCATCCAAAGATATTAAGAAGTACTTTTGAGGTGGTAGGACTTTTCAACAAGACTCCGTCTTGGTGAGTACCACCACAGTTCCAGATATTCTGTATCTAATTAGCCTCCAAGTGCATGCATTACTATCTTTGGGTATAAATGGCACTGAAGTCAGCGAGATTACTGGGTTTTCGTGCATTTTTACTTCTGGTATTGCAACCGCTCATAGGTTGATGTAACCATTGACAAGCATGTGCTTGTTTGACGACAAAATGTCATCGTATTGCCAGATATATAAAACCGTGTAGTTTTTACAACAAAAACTTATTTTGTGTTACTAGCTTACTAGCTAATTTAAATACAGTTAATGAATGGTAGCAAGCCAATATTACCAAAATCCTCTTGTTCTGCAGCACTACAGTGAGCGGGCCTCCAGAATCACCATCACATGTACCGACCCTTCCAGTTCCGCTGGTGCATAAGTGACTTCCGTGGAGATGGATGTTGAAACTCTTTTGACAGACGCTGTTGGTGATGATATTCACTGTTGTTTGGTAGAGAGAAGTGTTGTTAGGCTGGCTTGTTTGGGCTGAAGTAGAAAACATCAAATAATATAGATACATTTGTCCAGATTATATACTCCTAGATACTGAATACTACCTAATGGGAGCCTGGGTGCTCATGTGTAGACATCATCATGCGTAAGTTATGATGATCTCACTTTCTGAGCTCAATATTAGATTTTAAGACTTTTGCAAAGAAAATAGCAAATACATTTTGAACTTAAAAGTATACATCTTAATAAACACAGGTTTTACTCACGTATAATTTTTTCGATAGAGGCATCAACTGTTTCGATTCATCTAGAGAATCTTCATTAGGGTGAGTTCTATCTGCGGTCCGCTCGTTGCCACTTGAGTTCACGGTTCGCACTAACTGTGAGTGGACCGCGGATCGATGCCTCCTTCGACAAAATAATACGTGAGTAAAACCCGTGTTTATCAAAATGTATAGTACAACTCACGAAGGTTTTGAAAGTGAAACTTTAGAGTAATAATATGAATCTACATAAGTAATTTCTTACACCCATGATAACAAAGAAATTCGACCTCCGAGAATCTGTAGTACAATTTTTCAGGTAGTTATAACCGTAATTAATTGCTGGAAAATTGGACCCCAGGGGTTCCTCTTTCCTTTGTTTTCGTACCCGAGTGAACGCGTTGGTACTACGGCTATATTCACAACGAAAACATTTAGGTAGTGATTGTTTGCTGTTTTTACCGACTTAAAATAATTACGTTTCAAAACTAAAAAGACAACCGACTTCATGTATATAAAAGCAAAATATCAAAATTTCGTTTCATCCAAGTGGATGACATATTTTTTCAGTTTTTTTAATTAAAAAACCAATCGGGAAGTATATCCCTTCACATGTAATCAGATTTTTTTTATTCGGTTCACAAATGATGGAGTTATGAGGTAACAAACAATAAAAAAAACATTCGAATTGAGAAACTCCTCCTTTTTTGAAGTTGGTTAAAAAAGGAGGAGCATGACAACTCTTCAATAACTCTTGATATAACATTGTTGATTTTTTTTAAATTCTTGCGCGAAATGACTTGGTCGAATTTGCTTAGGTCCAGTAATATACGTACTCTAATTGTGCAGATTCAAACCATTGGGATTGTTCGTAATTTTTAATCGATGGTATAAAGTACCTGATCAAAGATCACATCATTTAATTAAGCTCACAAATCTAATATATCTAATCTAATACCTTTAAACGAGAAATTCTTGTATATATTTCATCATCATCATCATTATACCAGCCTTTAGGAAGTCCACTGCTGGACATAGGCCTCCCCAATTGATTTCCAGGAAGAACGATTTTGAGCCCTCTCCATCCACCGACTTCCTGCGATCTTTACAATGTCGTCAGTCCATCGGGTGGGGGGTCGTCCTACGCTTCGTTTTCCTGTCCTTGGTCGCCATTCAAGAACTTTTACTCCCCAACGGTTATCAGTTCTGCGAGCTATATGGCCTGCCCATTGCCACTTCAACTTGCAAATTTTGAGTGCTATGTCGGTAACTTTGGTTCTTCTACGGATTTCCTCGTTGCGGATTTTATCACGTAGTGAAACACCCAACATAGCTCTCTCCATAGCTCGTTGCGCGACTCTGAGCTTGTGTATGAGGCCAATAGTTAGCGACCAAGTCTCGGTTCCATATGTCATCACTGGCAACACGCACTGATTAAAGACTTTCGTCTTGAGGCTCTGCGGTATCTGTGACGAGAAGATGTGCCATAATTTCCCGAACGCTGCCCATCCGAGTTGGATTCGTCGGCTGACCTCTTTGTCGAAGTTGGACTTGCCTAGTTGAATCGTCTGACCCAAATAGACATAATGGTCTACAACTTCGATTATATCGCTATCAACATGTACTGGTACGGGTGCAACATGAGCATTTGACATGATTTTTGTCTTGCTCATGTTTATTTTAAGACCCCACTTGTTTAGAGATGATATTGAGATCGCTGAGCATTGCGCCAAGGTCTTCCAGCGATTCTGCCATGATGACTATATCGTCGGCAAATCGAAGGTGAGTGATGCGTTCGCCGTTGATATCTATATCTATGCCAGTACAAGATCTTGAAAACATCCTCCAATGCAGAAGTGAACAGTTTCGGAGAAATAACATCTCCCTGTCTCACCCCTTTATGCAATGGGATTGGATTCGTACTCTGGTCCTGGAGTCGGATAGACATAGTGGCGTTACTGTACAGACATTTCAACACTTCGATATACCGATACTCGATTTGGCACCGCTGGAGTGACCGCAATACTGCCCAGGTTCCGACAGAATCAAAGGCTTTCTCATAGTCCACAAACGCTAAACAAAGTGGCCGGTTATACTCTTCGGTCTTTTGTATAACCGGCCGGAGCATATGGATGTGGTCTATGGTGCTAAAGCCTTTTCGGAACCCGGCTTGTTCGGGAGGCTGGAAGTCGTCAAACCTACAAGCGAGACGATTAGTTACTACTCTCGAAAACAGCTTATAGACAAGGCTCAACAGCGAAATGGGCCTGTAATTCTTTAAGAGGGTTTTATTCCCTTTCTTAAAGAACAGTACCACCACGCTCCTATTTCACGCCTCTGGCGTAGTTCCCTCGAGGATGACGGAGTTGAACAGCTTCTGGAGGACCTTAAGTACCGGTGTTCCACCCGCTCTCAGAAGCTCTGTCGTTATTCCGTCTTCCCCCGGTGCCTTGTTGTTCTTAAGCTGCTTGAGAGCCGTTCGGATCTCGTATAGGCTAACGTCCGGAATGTCTTCAGTATAGTGTCGGGTTAGGCGGGCTCTTGCATCGCTAGTCGTGCTTGTAGCAGGGCTTTGCGATGAAGTGTACAGTTGTCCGTAGAACTTCTCGAGCTCTCGTAAAACCTCCGGCTTTGAGGAAACGACCCTGTATATATTTATGTATATATAATCTGAATCTCGGAAACGGCTCCAACGATTTTCAAGAAATTTAGTATGTAGGGGGTTTTGGGGGCGATAAATCGATATAGCTAGGATTCATTTTTAGAAAACGTTATTTTATCCGTGTTTTATACCGAGCAAAGCTCGGTCATCCAGGTACTTTATAATAAAACATACACTGTACGTATAATAGTGCACCACACATTACATAATACACGAAAGATGATGCGCAGTGAAAGATCGCGATAGATCAAACGCACTATTTCACTAGTGCTAGTGAAATAGTGCGTTCGAGCTATCGCGATCTTTTTCTGCTTTGACTTTACTCCTCACACATCATCATCTACGGCAGACTTTCAATGTGTCTGACAAGATTTAAGAACTATCGAAACTGTCTGACTTCTGAGGAAACATCTTTTGATAAACATATATAAAATTCAGCTATTATACTATGACCTAAGAATAATTACAATTTATTATAGTTTAAGTGTGTCTGACAGAGGGTTGCAACCGTACTAAGTGTCTGACAATGGACGACGTGATTCTTTCCTAATAAGATATATTAAAACTAAGCTGAATACTTAACGAATTTAAAGTGCAAGTGTAATTTTATACACCTAAGTTAACTGTTAACTACCAAAGCCACCATGATCCAATTCATGTTATGAATATTAATTATTTATGAATATTATTCATGTTAATTATCCATGGTCGGGAATAGTTCTTACCTGTATTGGGGACATACATAGAGAAACATTCAGATTTTATAAAATAACGAAGGTCAGATCGTCGCGGGATTGTGCTCTATAGAGCTTATTAAATTAGTTTGTGCCGCTAACTAGTGAGCTATATTTGACAGGTCTGACCGGTCTGAATAGTTTAAATCTTGATTCAAATAGTTACACTTGCTTATATTATAGGGCATCGTAGTGCGTGGACAGGTTGAGTGATAAATTGATTGAATCACTACATACATATAAAATAAAGTCGCTTCCCACTGTCTGTCTGTCCCTATGTATGCTTAGATCTTTTAACAAGGGAACAAGGGATTTTCATGCGGTTTATTTTAATAGATAGAGTGATTCAAGAGGAAGGTTTATGTGTATAATACTTGCATAATATAGTAGAGAAACACTGATAATTTTAGAGGTTTCTAATGTGATGTCGTAAATAAACTCATTTTTTGTGTTTATATTGCAAACGCTGGCTGAACCCTAAAAGAGAGATCAAAATAATGTACTACAGTATTGTACAGTATTGTACAGGGTCGCTAGTAAATGTATAAATTCATTGATGACATAATATGATCGGTTATATATACTGGTATTTTTGCGAAGTTATCTCACATAAATTTTTTTGGTAATAATAAAATTTCTACCTCTTAAAAATCAAATTCTATTTATGTTCAGGAAAAAAAATGTGTGCGTTTGACAGAGTGTGCGTTTATATGAACAGGATTTTGAGTTGTGCGTGTCTGCGATTATCTGTAAATGTATGCAATGCATGTTTACCTCGCTTCTCTTAAAAAGAGACATCTTCATTGGTACATACTTGAAAGCTAAAATAGATCAAAAGTTTTTGAAGGAAACGATCACTATTTGACGCCAGTAAAGACCGGCCGATTATTTTTTCATATATTATCACGTTTTTTAAGTGAATATGCTGTTTGTACAAGTGTTTTGCTATTTGAACATCTCAAAGGGTTCCATGTTGAACTAGGCTTAGGAATGAATCATACCTTCAAGTTAAGGTATGATATAATAATAATATAATATATAATTTTATTTCAGGCAACAAAATTATGGGTATAAAATACAATAACAATGGCCCATAGAAAATAAATACCTTATAGACTAACATATATATGTACATATAAACTTATGAACTACACAAAAAGTCAGGGCACTTTCTTCGTAAGTGGTGCTTCCTTATACCGTCGGTAGACAACTCCTGCTGACCAAAAGTCTGGTGCGAGAAATACGTCCTTGTACTTGGCAGCTACCCGGAGCACGTACGACTTGAAGTTCGTCTCTCTATTTGATTCTAACCGCTTCAAGCCATGCACAAGTACAGCGGGCGGCTCCCTGATCTCGTCCACTTACCGGAGAATACTCTCCCCGGTAGTTTTATGGTTGAAGGAAATAAAGGATTTGATATTCATATTCTCAGATATAATTTTGTGTAATCAGAAACTAGGAACAATATGCCACAGTATGGATAATCAAAATAAATTAAACGAACTTAAAATAACATAAAACTCGAACCAAAAACTATGCATTGCTTTTTGTACAGGTTTTCGTTCAGAACTGTAATAAAATATCATATGCTTAGTTCTCAATCAAGGTTAAGTTTTGTTCAGAGCCTTTTAAACATTGTTTTACTTCAATACTAGGTATGAACCTGCATAACATCATGTCAGATAATAATGTTGAGATGTTTTTTGCCATAGCTTGCGTAAAAACATGAAAATGGCACAGATAATTCTAGAAACTAAATGTTAAGGTATATTTTGTTTTGTTGTTTGAATTGTTTTCAAATTATAAACATATATTATATAATATTAATTTAATTTCAGGTTTATACTGATACTCATTATATTATGTTTTTTTTTGTGTAAGTATAACATCGCCTTGGAAAATCTGTAATAGTGTTATAACTATGTATTTCTATTAATAAATCAATAAATAATAATATCTCATTAAACGTACCGTCAGATGTTTTCCCAAAACCAGAGACAATGCCAGGCATTCCTGCAAAGTCAAGGTTCACGTTTGCGATAGTTGGCAGAGGAATTGCCTGTATGTTATCTGTAAGAAAAATACATTATAATGTGACGGTTTATGCACGTCCAACAGAAGTATGTATAAGAAAACCAGATAATGCGATTAAAAAGGGCTTTAAGAGCATATAAGTAGTCAGAGCATAGAAGCGATCAAAACGCGCTAAATCGGAGTGACTTATCCACATCTTGGGACTTGCCGTTGATATTCTGCCGGAGCATATTGTACAAGCACCAAGCCTACTCGTAAAATGTTTCAACAGCAAACTTTAATTATGACTCGTCGTAATTAAACAATGTTTATGTTTAAGAAATGCTATGAAATTCATTTACTATTGTTACCTGGGTTAGGATTACTATTATGTTATATTGTTTAACTAATCCATAACTGACATGTAAACTGCCAATTTACCAATAAACTGATTATTCTGATTATTCTGTATATTGAACTCGCCAGCAGCTTAATAACAACAACTGCCATACTTACTGCTATATGGTACCCTGTCAATCTTCACCACCATGATATCATGCGTAATATCATTCGTATTCCAGTTTGGATGAACAACTACATTATTGGTGTTTATCCTGGTGCCTCCAGTGAAGATGGTAAGGGATCCAAGCACGATTGTAAACTGGTTAGCCTGGGACTGACCGTCCCACCAGCAATGGGCAGCGCTGAGCACCCTCGTGTTGGAGATAAGAGATCCTCCACAGATAGATTGCCAGCCAGTGGTCAACCGGGCCACTATTCCTACCTGAAAATTTGTTAATACGGCGTGGATTGCCTCTGATTTTAAAATGATGGAAGTGACAGAAAACCACCCTGATTGTATTTCTTCATGGTTACAATCATCATTATTCTATTGTTTTTTTTTTATTCTGCTAGTGCAGTCTCGACGTAGGATACCCCAAAATCTGCATCGGCTCTTCTCATCCACATTCAGCTCTCTATCTATCTCAGAGGGCGTGGTGAGCATACCCAAAGTTATCTTTATTCAGATAAAATAAGATTATCGTAAGAATAAGCTTTTAAAATAGTACTTTATCTTTATCTTTCCTACGATATCTTTGTACTTATGTGGGAAAAAATACCTTAAAAACAGTTATATAGATGACCTTTTTGTTTTCTTCTTTCATGCCTATTCCTTCGCTCATTAAATAGTCTATGGCTGGAAGGTTTCCATTTCTATTGCTTCTCCTTTTTCCATGATTAACAAATCAATGAAGAAGGCAAATCGCAAACAGACAATCGATTATCGTATAATACGAGTATGTAAATATAGCTATCAGAGCATTTGTACATATTTTTTAAGACTATTCAAAAGGTCTTTTAATTTGAGTCTTATAACACTCACCTGATGGGGAATAGCAGAAGAAGCGATTACTTGGCTTCCCCCAACGATTCTCATCTTAGCACCTTCATACTTTAACAGTTCCGCTGCTTTTGGTACTCCAACCTCCAAATGATATCCGTACGTGGAAACACCATAGCCACGTACACTTACAACCGATAGCACACAAAGAAGTAATACACTACTTTTATTCATGCTTCGGATTAACAAATTGGCATGGAGAGAAAAGTATAGTAGAACTTTTTCAATGTGTAATTGTTTTTATAGCAGTTACAATTTATTTACAATGTAAGTGTTTCACAAATATTAACAAGTACTGAATATGTTTATATTGATATCATAATCAGTAATGTGTTAAGATATTATTATATGATAACGTCTTATCAATATACTAGCTGACCCAGCCACGCGTCGCTGTAGCTCAGTAGTTCTAATACGTTGAACCCATATAGGTGTTGAACCCATAAGAGGATGGTTTGTATGTATTATTCATATAAACAATCCTGTTGAATCACTCTTTCTATAAAAAAAAACCGCATCAAAATCCGTTGCGTAGTTTTGAAGATCTAAGCATACATAGGGACAGACAGACAGCGGGAAACAACTTTGTTTTATAAAACAAAGTCGCTTACCGCTATCTGTCTGTGCGTTTTCCAAGAATTATAAATCATTACATAGTGTACTTTCTAATGATTGCAAATTGGTTTAGCTCTTTATGAACAGTCTCAGTTTTATCATTCGCTCTCCACTGCATATTATCGATCCTAACTATTAGGTTTTAGAAAATATTTGGCTGACTGTTTATGTTGTTTTACCTGAGAAGGACTGAAATAATATATATTGCTTCATAATAAACTTATGGAGCTATAAATGGAGCTAGTGACAAAAAATATCTATTGCTAGAGGGTAAAGCAATCGAGCCCCACTGTCCAGAGTTTCTTATTAAAATGTTAACCACAGTAATTCATTCCGCTTATACTTCTGTCTGATATTGAACGATCAATAAAGATTGTCAATTACAAAAATACTTAGGTAAAGTTTTGTCATTCATACACTTTACAATAACATCTGATAATATCTCAGTATGATTAATATATCCATAAATAGCCCAATCAAATTAGAACAAATCAGTAATTGCTACAAATTAGCCAATTAGTAGCTCGAGCCGATTACCTATCGCTCTTGTTGCTAAAAAGTTTTATATTATGATGTCAAACCTGCATCATATACATATCTGGTTAAAACCCTGGTGACAACAACACAACATACGACGTGATCTCACCATATGATGTTTTATTAAACTTTTGTATAGCCAATATATAACTCGACTATTGAAGTGATAACTTCTTATGGGAGGGTAAACCGTTACGTAACGCGTTACGTAAGCCTGCCTACCGCGTAGCGCAGCCTCTCTCACTCTAACCCACAGCGCTAGGTTGATTAGTTTAAGTTATCACTTCTCTCGGGCGTCCCCAGACGCACACGTTTTTTCTTCCACTCTTTGTCTAAAGATGTTCAATATTATGATCAATATTATATTGATCGTCATAAGGCAGCCTTCTGCCCACCGGCGATATCATTGGCTTCGTCAGATTCTCGTCACGGCTGTATCTACTTTTCCCTGACTGATTGGGACTTGGTAATTGGCCAGGCTTAAGGATAGTTTCAATTAAAATTACGCTTTAACTTCGCTTTGAGGATAGGACCTCAGGCTGATAGAATCCATTAATAGATAGATCTATCTATATCTATAGATATATATCTATCTATTAATGGATTCTATCAGCCTAAGGTGATCTCATTTATTTAATAAATAGACCGAATACAGATGCTCTTTCATTATTTTAGTCTTAAAATCTAAGACTCAATCAATAATCAAATCCGAGTATGCGTGACGAAAAATATATCTTTAGCAATATTTACTTCAAAAGACATTCAATGCATGGAACATTTAAAATAAATCCAGCACTTTATACCTCCTTCTAAATGTTCCAGGGACTAAAGCGTCCTATTAATAATAACGTTTCAAAAGCTAAAAAGAAACTCGACTTCATTTATACGAAAATACGAAATTTCGTTTACTTGGATGACTTATTTTTCCAGCTATTTTGATTTAATTTTACATTACTTATAATTATTATTCTAATTTAGAATAATGTAAACACATTTTGTATCAAAAAATATTTTATCGATAAATTCGAATCTTGGCGGCGGAGGGGCATTACTAACGGTTTCTAGTGTCGCATGGGTCGTGTTTACAATTGATTTTTCTGATGTTTATCTTGAAATAATGATCTTTTTTATGTCTCATATGAAAGATTGGTTCAATTAGATTACTTTCTGAATAATTTTCAAGTTCCAGTAGCATCGATAGCTTTAGAATGCCTCGTTGACTTTATGGCTAAATTTCGTACACAAATGACCTATAAGTTGATTTAAAAATGTTTAAAAATACAATTTACATAGTTATAATCGGTCTGGTAGTTTTTAACTGACGATGATTTTTGTACGCACGGCCGGGAGTTATTGATATCTCAAGTACCCTCCGCAGCGTGACGGCTGTGGCATAGATAAAGTTCACCCGCCTGAGAGGTTAAGAACCAAACTACAGAACCGATTTTGATGGAATTTATGTGGGACCAATCGGAGAGCATATTATTCTTTTACATAAAAGAATAAGTTTTCAAATCGGTTCATAAATGACGGTACGGAATTATGAGGTAACAAACATAAAAAAACAACCGAATTAAGAACCTCCTCCTTTTTAGGGTTCCATACCTCGAAAGGAAAAAACGGAACCCATATAGGATCACTTTGTGGTCCGTCCGTCCGTCTGTCCGTCCGTCTGTCCATCTGTATGTCAAGACCTTTTTTCTCAGGAACGCGTGAAAGTATCAAGCTAAAATTTATATCGAATACTCAAGTCTACTGTCCCTTAAAGCTGTGAAATAAAACAAACTTTGAAGCCAACGCAATCAAAAGATATAGCCGTTTATGACCCAAATTTTCTAAATTTTTGACACTCGCAAAGGAATCAAAACCTACAGGGTACTTCCTGTGAACTCAGAATCTTGAAATTTGGTACGAAGCAACGTCTATATAGCACAAATAAAGGGAAAATTGCGAAATCCGTAATATTTTACTTACATCATATAATAAAAATAATTTTAATAAGTTTAAACTTACTACCCCTTTCCTCACGAACTCGAAAAGGTATTAAATTGAAATTCATATAAAATACTCAAGTCTATAATACCTTTAAGCTGTAACAAAATAAAATATTATGTCAACGCAATCAAAAGAAACAGCAATTTAAGTCGCTGTTTAGAATCTTGAAATTTGACATGAAGCAATGTTTTATAGCACATATAAAGGAAAAATTCCAAAAACCTTAAATTTTTAGTTATATCACATATTCACACATCACGGAACCCTAACCGTACCTCGAAAGGAAAAAACGGAAACCTTATAAGATCACTTTGCTGTCCGTCCGTCCGTCTGTCTGTCAAGACCCTTTTTCTCAAGAACGCGTCATCATATATATTAAGCTGGTATTAAGCTGAAATTTATATCAAATACTCGAGTCTACTATCCCTTAAAGCTGTGAAAAAAAACTTCTAAACCAACGCAATCAAAAGATACAACTGTTTATGCCGCAAATTTTCGATATTCGCAAGGGAATCAAAACCTACAGGGTACTTCCCGTGAACTCGGAATCTTGAAATTTGGTACGAAGCAACGTCTTATAGCACAGATAAAGGAAAAATTGCGAAAACCGTAAAGTTTTAGATGGATTTCATTTTGCAATAAAAATAAATAATAATCCCGGACATTTCACACAACATCATCTGGCCCCAAAGTAAGCAGAGCTTGTGTTATGGGTACCACATGACTGATATACTACTAGAATACTTTTTTTTTTGTAAATACATACATATTATACATAGAAACACCCACCCAATACCATAATTATGACTCAATTGTCGTGATGGGTTAACTTTTACTTATATATACCTACAGGTTTTTACGGAACCTTCGGTGCGCGAGTCCGACTCGCACTTGGCCGCTTTTTTTAAAGGAGTATATAAAATCTACTTGAGGATGTATGTCAAATGTGATCTCCTACAAGAGTTTAGCTGACAAAACAAACGCATCAACAAAAACTGTTCCATTATAATAATAGTTGGAGTCTCGAAGAAAGCCTAAGTAAGAAAGATTTTGTTCAAGATCACCGTTCAATCTTTAGTTAGGTTGCGGCCGCATTACTAAGGCGAATGCGATGCGACGCCGATTTCGTGAAAACAAACTCATATAAACACATATGTCGGTGGCCGTGCAGACGTGACAAGTGAAATTTATTTTCAATTATATGTTCGTTCGGGTTTACACCGAAAACAGCAATTATGCATTTTTGCCTTACAAGCACAAATGCACAATTGCCTGAGCAAACCAGTGCGCTACAACCTGCCGGAACGGTACCGCGTTACTCATAACCATCTCACTCTATATACCATTATATACCATTTATATTATTACCAATCTTTATTAGTCTTTTATACCAGTTTATTAGGCTTTTCTATCCATTTCATGTACTAGTGTGAAGTCCGATTGTGAAGACCGTAACAAATACCAGTTACCAATAAATAAGAAGCTTAGGACTCCCACCATAAAGAGGCCTAGCTTTTTTCATGGTCCTTCAATTCATTTCAAGTCACCCCTTCACGTCAGTCGCGTCGCAGTCGTCTTTGTAGTGCGGCTGCGTTTTTTTTATCGTCGATAGACCTACGTTTGACTACGATCTCGCCTGATGTTAAGCGACGATATGGCCGACGATGGGGCACGCAGGTTGAGAAGACACCTATTTATTCGAGACTTAAAGAGACCCCGATTGTTGTTTTCAGGAAAGACATACGATGGCAAAGCATTCCAATCCTTGGCTAAACGCATTATAAATCTGGAAGCAAAGCGCTTTGTTCGTAAGGGTGGTGGACTGACAAGGTATGGATGGTATTGAGCGGTACGTCTGTTTGTCCTGTTGTGAAAAAGAGATGGTGGAATTAGATGATATAATTCCTAGTCAGTTTTGCAATCTATGCTACCTACCCTATTGGTGGTAGGTACCTAATCTGACCATGATGATTCTAAGATCTGCGTCAACGACCTATGTTCTACAGATTACTTCAGTTTTATCACACAAAACTTGAAACATTTCTCTTTACAGTTACAATAAAGTACAAACTATAAAAATGTGCTATAAAACTTTCACCAAAAGGTAGTTTATTGGATATCAATAAAAACTTAGCTACGAAGGTAGAGAACATCTGCCACGTCACTTCCAGTCTAGTCTAGACCCATCACAAACAAAATTCATAGGACGATCCGAGTTGAACGTTCTTTAAAATAGTAAAAGCATCATAAAGTAATATATGTGATCCTTTCAACACAATAACATATCTATGAAGCAGTAGGTAAAGTGTTTAATACGACTCTACACGAATCATTGCATTTTGTACCTATTATCATTGACATAAATGTCTGTAATATTAGAGATTATTCGTTTGTCATTTCATGAAGTAACATAGCACTTCTACAATATTATTTTTTTCATATTATTGCATATTTTATTCAGTAATCTTAGCAGAATTTCAATGAATAAGATGAGACTTCAAAGCACAACTATGGACAATATAATGATAAGTGTATTATGGTGCAATGTGATTTAAACGACAAGGGACGTCATGATTTCCGCGATGACGTTTAGAATTGACAATTGACCATCAACTAGGTCAAACAATCACTTGACATTAGCAAAATTGTCAACAAGACAGATGCCGTTATAGAAAGAAAAGAAGAAAGACTGTAATATTATAGAACAAAATCTATTAGAATATCTAATACCTTTAAACAAACAATTCTTGTATGTATGTATATAATCTGAATCTCGTAAACAAATTTGCAAATTTAGTATGCAGGTGGTTTTGGCAATAAATTGATCTAGCTGGGTTTCATTTTTTAGAAAACTCGGTCATGTAGGTACTAAATATAATGTGTGCATGCTTTTTTGACTTTTACAAAATATGCTAGACTGGTAACAATACCAGGTAGGTGTGCTCCATAAATTCTAAAAGTTTTACACGACGAAGTATGCTTGCTCTTTGTTGAGGAAGTCATCTGATACTTATGTTTAGGTTTGAAGGGCAAGTGAAGTGAAATATCTAAGTATAGGGTCTGCGATGCGTGTTATACCTTTGATATTGCAATCGCCTAAAGGTTACTGTAACCATTTACTATCAGGTGGGCCGTTAAGTTTGAAATTAAATGAAATGAAATTGAAATGAAATGAAATTTATTTTCTTCAAGAATAGGTACTTACAATACATTTTTATACTAGCTTTAATTACCAAACTAAATATTTTGACAAAAAGTGCCCACCCTGCAGTTTGATTTACTTTTACTTATTACTAGCTGTCCGTGCACAGCTTCGCCTGCGTTGAAGATTTTTCCCGGGACAAACCAATATTCACGAGATAAAAAGTTGCCTATGTCACCTGGGGATAGTGTAGCTTTCCAACGGTAAAATAATTTTTCAAATCGGTTCAGTATTTTCGGAGCCTAGTCAATACAAACAAACAAATAATCAAATCTTTCCTCTTTATAATATTAGTATAGATTACTTTGATTTTTACAGACATTTGATTAAGGTATTGGTATTAAATTACAGATAGAATTGATACTTAATATAAAACTAACAAAAAAATTCAAACTAAAAATTTAGAAAAGTAACTTAACGTGTTGAGGTATCTATATTAAAAGTATTATTGTTACGTACTGTCACATGAAAACAGTATTTCATGCTAGTTAATATACTGTTCATAATGTTACTGTGCTCACCATGCTCGGAACAGGTCCCCGTGGAATCACATTCGATACGCAATCACTACGTCCGTAATAATTTTACGAGCTGAAAACCTGCTGGGTGTAAATCTGGAAGTTTCGAACGGAGTTGTTTACTTTCGCTGGAAAGTTGGAAACTCTCGCTTTCTTGTTGCATTGTTCTTGTTGTTTGCTAGAGAGTAGGAGATTCAAATTGTGTGAGCTTATCGATATCGATGGAGTTTATGGTTTGTATGAACGTTAGAACTACTTTAAGGTTCAAAAGGCAATTCATTCTAATATTAATGGCAAAAAAGAGCGGAGATAGGTAAAATCGACTAACTAAATTAATCATGACCAGACATCTTCGTAATTTTGACATGAACCTATTTATTGACTTTACAGATGTAATTTCTTCTTCACTATAATTAGGTATTATTTAGGATTCATCGTCTGTCATCTCATGGAGTAACATAGCTCTGCTAGTTTAATATTTGGTACCCGTTTTATTGCATGTTTTATTCAGTAATCTTGGCGGAATTTTAAACATTAAATTGTGACTATAGGACGGGTATGGATAATGGAATTATATGTGTATTGTGGTGCAATGTGATTTGAACGACGAGGAATCCCAAGAAAATTCTAGATAATTGACCATTGACTAAGACTCTAATAACAAACAAACTGACTCAACTTCCTGCCCTTTTCCCACATTATGTGGGGTCGGCACAACATGTGTTCTTCTTCTATTCTCCTCTATCAGCTGTCATCTCAACACTCACTCCTTTCTTACTCATGTCATCCTTCACACAATCCATCCATCTTTTCTTTATGATTACCTACCTCTACTCGTAAATCCATCCACATTCATACCAAGCACTCTCCTAGTTAGATGCCATTCTTCCCTTCTCATAACATGCCCATACCATGCTAGCCTGTTGCACCTCATCTTTTCATTCACTGTCGACACTTTCACACTTCCTCTTATGTACTCATTCCTTACTCTGTCCATTCGCGTCACTCCACACATTCACCTCAACAAACAAACTGACTATAAACTTTAAACACTTGACATTTTCAAAATTGACATTAGTATGTCACAGGCCATTAACAAAGAAGAAGAAGAAGAAGGTATTATTTAGGCCGTCTTGCGAACCAACAAAGCGCTCGTATATTAATATTTTTTCAATTAACTTTTTGTATTATTAGAAGTTTTAGTGATTTTATTTAAATGAAGTTTATGAAATAGTAATCTGTTTTTATTTAGTATGAAATGTCACCATTTTATATAATGTTACATTAATATATTATGTTACATTCCAGAACATATATATTTGTTTCATGTCTGGGTGTTTATGAAAAAGAAAACAAATGAAAAAATATTTATTTGTTGTATAAACTTAAAACTAAGAGTTTGAAAAAAGAATTACAATAGACATGGTTTATACACATAAGTATTCAATGAATTTGAATATCTGACGATCCCAACACTAGGATATGCATGTATACTGCCTGTATCGTGGGGACCAAGATATGTTTGACAAATGTTATTTTTATCACCTCAGACGACAGTATATTGGAGTAATAATCCTTAAAAACAATATAATAATAAAATAAAAGAACAAAATATGAAATATTTATTTATATATTTATTTTCTTTAACATATTTTTAACAAGAAACACTTACCTAATACATATATATGTAGTTAAATAATTTGTTGACCGTGAACCGAGTCTATCTTATTTTATGTTGATTCGAATCTAATACCTGCGATACAGATTATATCTAGTCTGGGTATTAAAGGTAATTCATTCATTTAAATTTAATTTAAAAAAAAATATAATAAAATATTATAAAAGTACCCATTGAGTTTTTCTTTTATATTTAAATTCCATATAAATTCCATAGAATGTTCTTATTTATTTATTTTATTGAAAAGACCAAAAGCTACAAAAAAAATCAATGGGTAAACTTAATTAATATACTAAAAACAGCCAATAATAAATAGGTCTCTCTTGATAGTACAAAATATACAATAGTCCTTCAAAGTTGTTTTAGTATTTAAGCCGAAAGGTGCATACATAATTTTCACTATATATGTATAAAACAATATTGTTTGTATGAAATAATTATAAAAGAGCTGGTATTATACCTACAAGGTGATTGCGGTGTGTGTGTGTGTGTGTGTGTGTGTGTGTGTGTGGTGTATCTGTGCGTGTTGGGGGGTAATGACGGGAAGAGGATGCGTGTGTGTAAGTGTTTTTGCATGTTATACTGATAACAAGATGTCTACTATAGATTTTTTAAAGTTATTTTATTACTGTTGAAAATGTCTACACTCGAGAATGTTTTGTTATATTTATTTATATACTTATAGTCATAATTTTAATAGTTATAAGCTGTTTTACTTTCCTTTTTTCTATGTTATTTTCTATTCTTTATTCCTTATTGTACACAAAAAACATAATCTAAACTTAATCAATAATGGCATGTACACAGGCGAACTTAACCCTAAAAAGAGTATGTATTATGTATTCTATTTGCTGTCAATAAACAAATTTTAATTTTAATTTAATTTAATTTAATAAAGTGTAAATAGAAAAGTTCATACAAACAAATCCTAATGTGTTTTTTCTAGTAAACGTTCCGTGTTACTGTATCTCAGGTATGTATGGTAGGTATTCAATCAGTCATCTGATATCCATAGTACAAACTATGCTTAGTTTGGGGCTAGATAGTGTTTTGTTGTCCAGCAATATTGAATAATTTATTAATTTTGCAAACTTCAATGCTGGGATTTGAAATGAGGAAGAAAAAAAAAATTTTGTTAAATCGGTCGGCAATTGATTTATAAAAAGGTCTTTTAATTATTATCGTAGCATTTGTAGTTTTGTGACAAATATAGCTTTGACACTTTGCATTATGCCAGATAATACATGTAAATACAATCTTAAAATTGTAAAATTATCGATGATGCGGTTTTAATATTGTCCCGTCCTTACCAACCCAACTTACCGTCGGCAGTACCTGTATCGCCCTCGGTGGTACACGAGACGGCTGAAAACTTTTCGCGATTACACCACTAATAAATCGTTAATACGTCTATAGGTTATTAATTCTACAGTTTTAATTTAATTATTTCGTTTTCTAGTTTTACTTCAACTGACCTAGGCGTGCAGAAGGAATACTTTGCTAAGAAACATTTTAAAATCTCTGTCATGGTCTATTTAAAGCCAGGAGCGACAGCTAAACGTATCTTTTGGTAAAGGAAGCGATCAGATGCAACTAGCAATAAGTGATTCATATATTCATAGTGCTTTATCTAAGCTAAAATATTACTACTAGTAGTTCACACTCTAACTCTAACTCTAACTCTAACTCTAACTCTAACTCTAACTCTAACTCTAACTCTAACTCTAACTCTAACTCTAACTCTAACTCTAACTCTAACTCTAACTCTAACTCTAACTCTAACTCTAACTCTAACTCTAACTCTAACTCTAACTCTAACTCTAACTCTAACTCTACCTCTACCTCTACCTCTACCTCTACCTCTACCTCTACCTCTACCTCTAACTCTAACTCTAACTCTACCTCTACCTTTACCTCTACCTCTACCTCTACCTCTAACTCTAACTCTAACTCTAACTCTAACTCTAACTCTAACTCTAACTCTAACTCTAACTCTAACTCTAACTCTAACTCTAACTCTAACTCTAACTCTAACTCTAACTCTAACTCTAACTCTAACTCTAACTCTAACTCTAACTCTAACTCTAACTCTAACTCTAACTCTAACTCTAACTCTAACTCTAACTCTAACTCTAACTCTAACTCTAACTCTAACTCTAACTCTAACTCTAACTCTAACTCTAACTCTAACTCTAACTCTAACTCTAACTCTAACTCTAACTCTAACTCTAACTCTAACTCTAACTCTAACTCTAACTTTAACTCTAACTCTAACTCTAACTCTAACTCTAACTCTAACTCTAACTCTAACTCTAACTCTAACTCTAACTCTAACTCTAACTCTAACTCTAACTCTAACTCTAACTCTAACTCTAACTCTAACTCTAACTCTAACTCTAACTCTAACTCTAACTCTAACTCTAACTCTAACTCTAACTCTAACTCTAACTCTAACTCTAACTCTAACTCTAACTCTAACTCTAACTCTACCTCTACCTCTACCTCTACCTCTAACTCTAACTCTAACTCTAACTCTACCTCTACCTCTACCTCTAACTCTAACTCTAACTCTAACTCTAACTCTAATTCTAACTCTAAGTCTAACTCTTATTCTAACTTTAACTCTAACTCTAACTCTAACTCTAACTCTAACTCTAACTCTAACTTTAACTCTAACACTAACTCTAACTCTAACTCTAACTCTAACTCTAACTCTAACTCTAACTTTAACTCTAACTCTAACTCTAACTCTAACTCTAACTCTAACTCTAACTCTAACTCTTACTCCCTTTTTTTTATCATCAATAAAC
The DNA here is from genome assembly GCA_948098915.1 of Lampropteryx suffumata. Lineage (NCBI taxonomy): Eukaryota > Metazoa > Arthropoda > Insecta > Lepidoptera > Geometridae > Lampropteryx > Lampropteryx suffumata. The sequence continues at coordinate 3,919,491 of OX402561.1, read as the reverse complement.
CTACGTTTGACCACGATCTCGACTGATGTTAAGCGACGATGTGGCCGATGATGGGGCACGCAGGTCTAGAAGACACCTATTTACTCGAGACTTGAAGAGACCTAGATTGTAGTTTTCAGAAAAGACAGACGACGGCAAAACATTCCAATCCTTGGCTGTACGCATTATAAATCTGGAAGCAAAGCGCTTTGTTCGTAAGGGTGGGAGGTTGACAAAGTATGGATGGTATTGAGCGGTACGTCTGCTTGTCCTGATGTGAAAAGGAGATGGTGGAAATCAGATCATGTAATTCCTGGGCACATTCTCCGAAATGTATCCTATAAATGTTCGAGATGATATTCTATAGTTACCGGTACATTTCGGAAAACGGGGACTTGGAGAAACTCATATTTTTTCGCTGAAAAGAGACAAGCTTGCGTTTTGGATGCGTTGAACTTAACCAGATTGGTATCGCCCCAATCGGACACGATCTGGAGAGTCACATCCAGACGCATAAGCATCTAATCCATGAGTTTCTGTATTTCAGTTTTACTGGCTCGTGCGTTTGAAAAGTATCTCTCCACAACTGTACTGTCGATAAAAACAGTGTGGCAGAGAGCACTGACCCTTGAGGTACCCCGGCATTAATTGCCAATGATCAAATGGATCTTTCCTTCAAGAAGTCAGCAAGCCATGAGCAGAACTGAACTGGCAATCCGTAAGCTGGAAGCTTACCAATAAGGCTGGCGTGCCAGACCCTGTCAAAGGCCTTAGAGATGTCAAGTGAAACAGTTAGTGCTTCACCATGTTTCTCTATGGCCTCACTCCAAATGTGCGTGACATACGCAAGAAGATCCCCAGTAGATCGCTTTCGGCGAAAACCATATTGTCGATCACTGAGGAGGCCGTTGTCTTCAAGGTATGTAAGGAGTATCGTATTCAGGACACGTTCCATACATTTGCCAAGTAGGGTGACCGAAATTGGGCAGTAATTTGATGGGTCAGCCCGAATGCCTTTTTTGGGCACAGGTTGCACATTAGCAAGCTTCCAGGATTTTGGGACTATTCCAGTTTTCAGAGATAGGCGAGGCAAGTCTTGTGACTATGGAAGACAACTAAGGGGCACAAGTTTTCAACACTACAGCCGAAATGCCGTCCGGACCACTAGTTTTGTTCACGTCCAGACTTCGTAAAGTTTTGAGCACTTCTTTTTGATGGATGCGAATTTCCTGCATTGTCGCTTCGCATCGAAGAAGGTTAGGTGGGGTTTCTTTAGAGGTGTCTAAACGTGAAGCTTCTGCAAATTGAGCAGCAAAGAGATTTGCTTTCTCGATTGCAGTGTGGTCTAGAGATTCATCTGGTTTTAGTAGTGGAGGGAGAGAAGGGCGGCTGAAGTTTGCTTCTACCGACTTGCCCAAGGACCAGAATGCTTTACTGCCAGCTGGATGTGTCACAAGCTTGGCATTGGTATACTCCTATGTACCGGAATGTAAACATGCATTTTTCATTTTTTTTAATCGGCTTCAAAAAAAGGTTTCAATTCGGTTGTATTTTGTATTCAATGAAGTCGGTTTTCATTTTAGTTAATAAAACATAATAATGTTTTTATAGCAAAGATCTTAAATCTTACAAATTAGTTCAAAGACCTTTATTATTCCTGTTAGGTAAGTACCTAACAGTACCTACATGTCGCTCTGCCGTCAGACAGTTAACCGACACACTTGAAATGCATAAACTCTCTTGTATTAGAATATCGTAGTTAAAGTAGTTAAAAGATGGATCATATAAAAAGCGCTAGGACCAAGACTATTCTTCTTGACTGACTTCTTGCCAATTCTTTTCGGGCTTGGGTTAGGATGACGAGCTAGAGTCGAGGCGGCGTCGAGGCAGAGCGGCGCGCCGCTTCTACGTTTTCTTAAGGAATATATGGCAGTGCGCTCACATACTAGAGTCGCAATTGGAACAAATCAATATTTTTAGCACAGTATTCAGTAGTTAGCCAAGATGCGGCTATTGATTCACCCGCCTCTGTTTCAAATTAAAAGTAAATTTTGTGATAACTTCCATATATTATATATTGATTATTTACTGTTGATTATTTACTACCTACATACCTAATGTTTATTTTTTCCTACAGTAAACCGAAGGTACCATGTGATATTTCATAAAACTTTTTAAACTTCTCGGGATACTTTCATAAGTCACGTGTAGCTCTGAATGCTCCTCTTCTGTCACAATGTATCAAATATGGGTGTATCCAAGTTTTTTTCCTATTTAAATTAATGACTTTTACGAGTGCGATTGTAATAATGACTGTAAATAAATATGGAATGTGTGAAGGAAGCATAGCCGCCTGCGCCTCGACTCCACATAGAGACGACGCTTCGACCGCGCCTAGACTTACCAGTGAGCAACGTGCCTTAATTCACCTAGTATCCTTGTGATTGTATTGAATAAAGTATCTTTTGATTTGACTTAACTTGACTATGAAACAGACACAGTCATTAGAATAATTATAAAAAAACAAGATTTAATACCAACTTCTATTTAAAAAAATACAATATACTTAAGTACGTTAAAATAATTTTAAATAAACAATTTTAAAATACTGTAGATACCAATATTTGAAATCCTAAAATCATTTTGGGTAACGAATCTACGGACTTAACGTTAATGTTGATTTTAGATTATTTGTACTTATTTACTAATTCAATTAAGCTTCATTTGAAATATGAATAAAAAGCCTTATAAAATATCTAATTAATTTGTAGTACAAGCAATATTTTCAGTCAAACAAAAGCGAACCCAAAATAAACATAATGTAGGTTGTTGTACAATAGGACGTAAGTATATAATAATGAGTAGGTACCTACTCAAAGATAAACTCATGTTGTTTGTTTGGAATTAATAAAACGCGGTAGGTAGTATCGTTATATCTCATTAAATCGAAATAATTCACGACATACATAATAAGTCCAAAACGCATCGACACCGCGATTTAAGGGTTAAGCGTACTGTTTTAAGGGTAGTTGTAAAACCGGAACTAAAATATAGTATTATAAATATATTATAAATATACGAGTAAATAAAATTATCATTGGCAGTTGAATTTCGTGTTGCTCGGCGGCAGTTTAGTGAACCGTGTGTGAGAGAAATAGTGAGTTTTACTGGATTTATCGATAGTAAAGGGTGTTTATTATTACAAAAACTGTTTATTATGCTCATTATAAGTATTTTTGGATAATAAAATACATAGTAAATACATAGTAATAACTTTTAGATATGGCGCGAAACTCCCGAGCGGTAACGGGCTGCCGCGCTCGCCCCATTTGATTATAAACCTAATTTACATGTTTACAGTCTACTTTTGTAAGGAGAAGTTTACCGAGTTACGTTCTTTGATATATTATCTACATTCTGAACAAAAAACATGGCATCATCTGTGTTTGTTTAGTATTTTATGTGTATTCGCGTTTCGCGCCCGGTCTGTGTGAGTTCAGCGACCTTTGATTGTGATTCGACTGTCATTTGATAGTGGATTTACTGGATTTATCGATGGTAAGGGGTGTTTATTATTACAAAAACTGTTTATTCTGCTCATTATATGTATTTTTGGATAATCAATTGTAAGAAATACACAGTAATAACTTCTAGATAAGGCGGGAAAAAGTTCGTTGCCATGCTACTGATTTCGAAGTGATTTATTACTAAACTATTTATTATAAAATATTGTATTTGACTAAATACGTTATTTTTATGCCTGATTGATAGGTATATATCTATTAGTGCATTGTTTTTTACAAAATGATAAAATATGCTTTGGTTGTAGAGTTATTACATATTTAGTACAATGCAGTATTTTTGCCGCGACCTAGGTCTAGTCTAGACTCTTAGTGCTAGTGCTGCCAAAATTTTGCTATAAAATATTCGGGACTGAGAGGTTAAACAAATTCACAAAAGAACAGCGTACTATGAGATATCAAGAGATAGTATGAGATACTATGAGATAGTTGTATCATTTGCTCTCTAGTGCTTCGTTGGATAGTGTTTAACAGTCGTATGATGCACAAAGCTACAAAGTCTTTTTATGATACTGTTTATGATAATATCGATATATGTATGCTTATAAAGCGTCGCGGAAAAACTTTCCAAAAACGTTACCCTGTCTGGTTCACCCAAGATATCATTCGAGATATAAAGGTCAAACTAAAACTACATGCTGCTTGGAAGTGCCATGGCACTGATGAAATTTACAATAGATTATCGGAGGTCAGAAGTTCTTTAAAATGTATGGTATCAGAATATATTCGCAGGTGGAGAAATATCTTGCTATCGCGCAGCATGGTTTCAGGTTGAGGAGATAAGTAAACACCAACCTATTGAGTCTCGTAGAGTACATTTCCGCACAGCTTGATCGAGGTTTTCAGGTTGATGTCTTATACTTTGATTTTCAAAAAGCCTTTGATAAGGTAAACATTGATGTACTTCTTGGAAAGCTCAGCAACATTGGATTCGCGCCTGATCTCCTAAAGCTTCTTGCGGACTATCTGAGAGATCGTCAACAATATGTGAGGCTAGGAATTTATAAATCATCCACTTTCCTAACGCAATCTGGGGTGAGTCAGAGCTCAATCTTTGGACCATTGCTTTTTTTAATAATGGTTAACAACTTACCGGCTGTTCTTAGGCATGCAGTGTGTTCTTTACGCAGATGCGTAAGAAATTCATTCAATTCATTCAATTCTTCATGCGTACAGCTTAAGGTCAAGCTGTACACAAATATACGATGCGAGGAGGACTGCCTGGCTCTATAGGAGGACGTCGGAGCGGTGCATGAATGGAGTGTTGCTTACAAAATGTTTTAACCTCTCTAAATGTCCTGACTTTTGGTCGAAAGTGGCATCCAATAATATTCAATTAGGTATACAATTAATAACATTGTGATAACTAGAACTGCGACGATGAAAGACTTAGGAGTCACATTCGATCAAAAACTTACATAATCACATGATTATGGTAGCTAACGAGCCCTTCCAGTGACTAGGCTTTGTGCTTAGAAACTCACGAGATTTAAAAAGCGAGCACGTGATACGCAACGCCACGGCACTAAAAAGCGCCCTTGTGCGCAGTAAACTTGAAGTCAGCGCTTGTGTTTGGAATCCCCATGAGAGCACCTATAAGCTGTTAATTGAAAAGGTACAAAAAGCTTTCCTAAGGTACTTGTATAAGCGCAAATTTGGTTATTACCCGTTCATGTATCCCACCAAGTTCCTCCAAGGCTGTCTTGGTATAAACTCCCTGGAAACTAGACGAGCTAATGATCAAATTGTTATTGTTTGTAAAATTTTACGAGGCATGATTGACGCCCCCGATCTTCATGACGATCTGACTCGATTTTATATTCCAGATAACTATTGCCAGGTTTGGAGACATAAATTGTTCGCGGTTACCTCTTGTCGCACCGTCGCGCGTGCTGCATCGCCCATACCGCGCACTCTCCCGGCGCTTAACGATCTCATGACAACCAACTCTGACTTAGATTTGTTTGCATGGATGAAGGTCCTTAGGACCTGTCTATTCTTCAGCATAATAAATCAGTAATTATTATAGTACTTTGTTTAAGTTCTGTATTATATGTTTAAAATTTTATAGAATTAAGTGATTAATTAATTATCATTGTGCTTGTATTTTTATTGTAAAATTGACCTATGTATTGTTTGACTTTGTTCCTTTTTTTGTATAGTTTGAACTAGTGTGAGTGGTGTATGTTCCGTTCAAGTTCCATAAATAAATATATTATTGAGGCGGTCATACTTCTGTAGCGCATCTGAAATAAAAGAAATTGAATTAAATTGAATTATAGTGTGGCTTATTACACTACCAGTTAAAACTATTGAACTACTACCTCCTTATAATTATTCGTAATAATTGATCGTAGTATTTATCAATAATTAAGTAAAAATTATTTCCTTATTTCCAAACAAAACCTTCGTGTGTCGAAATCTTTTTAATAGAAGCGTTTTTGCTTCTATTAGCGTCATTTTAACGCTATCATTTAGAGATAGTGCGGCAATACACAACTGCCGAATATGCAGTGTCATATGCATCTGAAAATACGTGGATATCAACGTCTATCTGCCATTTATTCCTATTTTTCTAGTTCTATTGTACGCATATGTAAGTTGTTCTGGAAAGTCTGCCACTCGGTTCTCGTCAGTTCAGTAACTTTAACGTCCCAATTTATGCCTTTCTCCCATAGCCTTTGTAAGAAGACCTTTTCATTTACGTTAATGGGAGCTAGCCAACCAACTAGGGGGAAATGAGAGATGGGAGATGGGAGATGGGAGATGGGAGATGGGAGATGGGAGATGGGAGATGGGAGATGGGAGATGGGAGATGGGAGATGGGAGATGGGAGATGGGAGATGGGAGATGGGAGATGGGAGATGGGAGATGGGAGATGGGAGATGGGAGATGGGAGATGGGAGATGGGAGATGGGAGATGGGAGATGGGAGATGGGAGATGGGAGATGGGAGATGGGAGATGGGAGATGGGAGATGGGAGATGGGAGATGGGAGATGGGAGATGGGAGATGGGAGATGGGAGATGGGAGATGGGAGATGGGAGATGGGAGATGGGAGATGGGAGATGGGAGATGAGAGATGGGAGATGGGAGATGGAAAGTTGAAGGTGGGAGATGGGAGATGGGAGATGGGAGATGGGAGATGGGAGATGGGAGATGGGAGATGGGAGGTGGAAAGTTGAAGGTGGGAGATATGATAAGAGGAAGACAAGACGAGGGTTCCTGCTGACGACGAGCCTGCTTGCTTGTAAGAGAGATCTCGTCTATCTATCTCGTTCACTCGTATGCATTCGATACGCGTACTTTGTAGTGCATCTACTCGATTGTAGATGGCACTGTGCTGAAAATTTAATGCGTACGACGGCCAACAGATGGAGCTATGTAGCAGGCGCAACAATATGTTAACAGTTTAAAGGTAGCGATAGCGATAATATGGCCATCTACGCTGCAACAAATGCAGATGACGAGGTATCTCAGTATAAGGTCGTAAGCTATATAAGCAGCATCAGCATTCACGTATAATTCAATTAAGAGGACGCAGAGACAGAGCGGCACGACCACAGTCAACCACATTAACAGTTTCTTCTCAGTTTGTCAAACAGATATTTTCTCTCGCACTTTGCTGTATACTGATATGCCACGCTAGTAATAGCGATGCGATTCAGAATATAGCAAAGTTTCGATGCATCTGTCGAAACATCAAACGATTTCGATGACGCGTTCAATGTGTGAACATGGAACGCGTAATCGAAATTGTTTCAGCGCCGGAAACAAGAAACACTAGTTGAAGGACATCCAAATTACTGAATCGCATAACATGTACCTACCAAATATAATGTTAAGTGCCTACCTAATTCTTTGAATTAATCTTAAGGTAGATCTTAGATAAGAGTGCAGCAAGCATTCATTTTACATATTTTCGATTCAATCAAGCTTAATTTACCGAGCGAAGCGAGTGTCTGCGTTTCAGCTTTCAGCTTAGGCAAAAATGTTTTCGTATGTCCGGCGTCTATCCGGATCTACAGGTCGCATTTCTCAACCGATTCCCGTGAAATTTTGTAAGCAGGTTCTATAACTTTATAGATTTTTTTGTTGATTCAGGTTTTGGAATTTTAGACAGACAGACAGACAGACAGAGTTACTTTCACATTTATAATATTAGTGGAGATTTCTAACGAAAGCCTAAATATTAATTTTATGATCCCTAAATTAAGAAAATATGAGTAGCCTACATAAACTTTAATTTTACCCTCTACCCTATTTTACCCCCTTCAAGGTTGTTTTTTGAGACAAAAAGTAGCCTATGTTCTTCCCCTGAATCCAAATACATCTTCTTACCAAATTTCATCAAGATGCGTTCAGCCGCTTAGCCTCGAAAACGTAACGATCAGACAGACAGAGACCCTTTCGCATTTATAATATTAATATGGATGTGTACCTACTCAAACATAATTTAATGTTGAAAGTGTGGCTCACGCGATACGAAGCACTCGATCTAGCAAGTTGGTTTAATTATTATGGAGATCGAAAACACGAATAGAAATAAAAATTGCTACCAATTTGTTTGTAATATCAAGTGGATAGTTTATGTCCAAATTATAACCGGACTTAACCATGATGTGGTTGGATCGAAAAGAGCCCTGAAACTCATCAGAATGTACTGTTATGTATACGCGTTTGTGTTTTTTTGAACATTTGTACATTTTAAGAAACCTACTATTGGAACTTGAAATGTTTTGTATATTTGACCATTTATGCTATTTAAATATGCATTTTCTTACCTAAAGCTAGATCCTATTGTTGATAACTTTCCAAATTTGCGAGAAACATACAAAAGACTTGAAGTTATATTTAAATGTATGGCAATAGTTTTTGCATTTATGAAAGAACTTTCAACATTCACGTTTTGGTATGATAAACTAGATCAATATGCCTTTAGTATTGGGTCTTTATATTTAGATTTTTATCTAGTTTGTACATCGTTAGCACGTTTGCAATATGTTTATGAATTTTTCGTTTTGTATTATCGAGTTAGCAATATGAGGATGCTATTAGAAAGTATGCAATCAACTGACAAGTTGACAGCATCATGTATCATTCAAATGTATGAGAAGAAGAATAAAAATAAGAAGCATCTTAAGAGGTCGACTCGACTGTCAATCTAATGGTAAGTAGACAAACAATAGTGTGAGGCTTTTATAAAGGACGACTGTCGTCCTCCAACTATTCCTGCCCAGTACAGATAACACTACAGTAATTTGGGTGACTATTATCTGTTACTAGTGTAAAAGAGTTAAACATTCCCGATATATTTTGCGAAAATCTATTGCTTAAAACGACTTAGCACATTAAACTGTGTTTAAGTTTAGATAACGTTGAAAATAGATCTTAAGATGAAGTCCATTTCAGCACTGGCTATTGTGCAGGTCGGCTGTATGCACGTGGCGTTTGCGTTGCGGGAGAAAAAAAAAAAAAAAAAAAAAGACAATGACAGATACAGTTACCAGCTGATCATCAGCTGTTCGCAATTATTATTCTTTCGTAATTAATTTTGACCTCTATGTACCATGAAGTAAAACTCATTTTGAGACAGAAAATTATACATTATTTAAGTTCTGAATTTGAATTTTTAGTTAATGCTTGTTTATTGATGAAAAATCAACTCTATCTTCAAACTTTTATCTATCCTCTTTTTTATTAACTATTATTATTTTGTGTAGTTTTCATACCAAATGGTTAAAAAAATATTGAATTATCCGTCTGACATTGGGATAGTGACATGGAGGATATATGGTTAACTATAATCCCTGAAGTTCGTGACTATTCTCGTTTAAATGTATGCGTATGTTACTTACCTCCTGATATAGGGTACGATAAAATCGAAGAATTTTATACTCACTACCAAAAATGAATATTGAATGATTTTCTTGACGATCATTTTCTATTGATAGGAGAGTCAAAAGTTTTTCAAATGGTATATATGTGCGTAAAATGAGCTAATTCATAAGTTTGAAAGATATCTTCCGGTGGTGGGTAAGCAATTGAGTTGGACACCTAATAGCGTGCCTGCAATTATCTGCATTACCTGCATTACCTATCACTCACTCACTAATTGCATATAACATAGTTTGGTGTTATTATATTAATATTTCTCATGTTTTTTTGTTTTATTGTATTTTTATTTTCATTAATATGCTTTTATGTCACTTCTTATTCAATACTTATTGCCCTTTTTGCTCATATTTGTTTAGTCCTTGTTTAACATAATTTACAAATATTCGTTTATTTGTTTATTTATTTATTTGACGCACAAAACACTTTACAAACACTAAATAACTTAAATCTAACAATATTACAGGTTTTGAACTGGATTGAAACGTAAACCCATGCGCGTACGACTAAATTATGTAGGTAACAAGTAGGTAGGCACATATAATTTTAAACATGATGTTTAAAATTATATGTGTAACGAATATTTGTATCGAAAACACCAGTATCTTTAAAAGACCTTTTCAATGATATGCCACACGATGGGGAAGTCAGATGTTTTAATAATCAAAAACTTTACTTTTATTCGTTAAAGCCGTTTCTATAGTTTTTGTTTCATCACTTTGTAGAGGTTACGTATTTCGGAATCCTAAGAAAATCGATTGTGAGAAGCGTGGAAGGATTTAGTGGATAAGATCGATCAGATACCAGACGATATAGCCTCGCCACAGAACACATTCTTTAATTAATTAAATAATACAAAATTGTAATACCATAGACGACTCACGGTATATGAGTACTCATTATTACTATCTTTTTCATATTAATCGAAAATATAACAAAATTACTTAGTAGGTTATTATTTTTAGATAAACAATTTTTGGACTGGCATTCAATCAATACGTAACCGTCGCTCTTATAGGCTCCACAAATATGAATCGAGATAGATGTGTCGATAGATATGTTTGCAATGTCAAGTGGTTAATATATTTTCATATTGCAACTGGATTTAACCATGACGTCACTAGTTCGGGAAAAGCTCGTATTCTCATAAAAGCATATTGTTTTGTAATTGCGTTTATTTTTATTTATTGTGGACATATGTATTTGTTTAACACCCAATCTTTGATTTTTAAAATAGTGATAACTGTTAATTATTTAGGTCCCGTTTTGATTGGTTTGTTTTGTAAAGATTCGTTTTTATATATTATATCAGATGTAATTACTGATAACTTTGCGAATCTGAAAAAGTCATTTAAGCATCTTGAAATTGTTTCTAAATGCTTTGCTGTTGTACTTGTTTTATCTAAGTTGATATCTACTTTGAGTTATTGGTTTGAAAGTTTTAGCTTTTTAACATTAAAATTAATATTTCGTATACAATGTTTAGATTTATTCTTAATAAGTATAATGTTTTCGAATCTGCAATTGCTTGTTGTATTCATGGTTTTATATCATCGAGTTAGAAACATAAGAATGACCTTAGAAAATACGCAATTATCTCACTCGATGACAACATCACGTTTCATTCAATTGTATGAAAACATCATGGATAGCTTGAAAGATTTCGACTGGGCTATAAAACCAAAAATGAGTATTCTTCTTTTTCTTATCATGTCACTAGTTATTTGAAACCTGTGTAGTGAAAGGGTTAAAGTGCGCCTCAGGGGCTCCTAACGTAAAGTGAAAACACCGGAGAAAAGTTCCGGAAAAAAAATCGTACTAATGAAAAATGTATTAAAAAAAAACAAACACTATATGGTTTCGTCATAAGAAATAGTTATAAAAACTAAAGGAATATGTATAATCTTGAATTTCAGGTTTTGATCGGGTTGCTCTACAATGTTCCAACTTACATTGTGTATGATATTTTGTTTCAAGCTTACGACATAAATCACACTGTAAGTAAAAGTTTACCTTAATAAGCATTATTATTTGATATTATATTATATTAATAATAATAATACTACCGGACATTTCACACAGCATTATCTGGTCCCGAAGTAAGCAGAGCTTGTGTTAAGGGTACCACATGACTGATATACTACTTACATACTTTTTTCTAAATAAGTACAAACATATTATATATAGAAACACCCAGACCCGAGACAAATACTTGCAAATACCGCGGCGGCAATCGAACCCGCAACCTTTTGCGTCTCAGCCGGACCTAAGCCCACTTCGTCGCAGAGGCCGTCAAATATTAATGTTATTTGATTATCATTATAAAAAATCTAAAACCATTTTAAGGGCTTGCTGAGATCCTCAACGTTATTAATAGATGGCGTTATTTTAAACATACACATAGTCATTGCAGCTGTATTATTAGATCTGACATGTGAAGAACAAAGACAAATGAAAATAATTTTGTTGGATAGAAAAATGGAGTCACAAAGTAAGTATAGTGCAATATCTAACAATTTTTATAACGTACTTATAAACTGGTTACGTGGAGCATTTAAAAGGAGAGATGAAAAATCATACATATTGAAAGAATTTATGGTCAAGAAGAGCATGAGAGAGTTGAATACCGCCAGATACGATCCATACCTCAAAACAAATTCAAACAATAGGAGAACCATCTATACAATTATATAATACAACTAGAGGTTGCGTAGTGCGCGAGCTGCATGCAGCTCGCGGGTTAAGTTTTGTGATGGTTAAGTTACGTAAGGTAATGTCCCTACAACCCATCTAACCCCTACAATTCCCTACAATTCCCTACAACTCCTACGGATCATAAAACCCTACAACCCCTAAACAATTCTACAACCCCTACAAACCTGCTGATATATTTACAGTAAAAACATGCAAAACAAAAAATTGTGCTAGATTTGTCGACTGGGCTACACCGGGTATTTATAGAAGTAGGAATACATTGTATGAATTATATGCTACCAGAGAGACAATGTTAGATGATCCAGTTTTTATCTTATATGTTAGGAATTACTCTAAAGTCTTCAAAAAAGTTTGTCATGCGGCTAAGTCACTGTTTTTGAGAAAAATAATAGAAAATTCAACAAATAAAATCAAATCAACTTGGAAAATAACTAATAAAGAAACAGGTAAATCAAGGGCTCGCAATATACAGTTCAAATTAAATATAAATGGTACAATTTTGACAACGGAACAGGATGTTGCGAATGCATTTGATAGTTTTTTCTCAGTTATACCAAAAATAGTGACCAAATCGTTAAACTCTTCAGCCTCCAGAGCTTCCGTTTTATTAAAATCTAGTGTTGCAATATGTAAGAATGAGTTTAATTTTAGCTATATTAACGAGGCTAGTATTGTAAAAGCATTCAAGTTAATTGATATAAAAAATACAGAAGATCTTTAGGGAATGTCTTCAAAGGTGCTGGGTGTCATTATCTTAGAAGCTAAACCATGTTTAGCTTATATTTTTAATAGATGTATCGACTAAGGGAGTTTTTCCCGATCTCATAAAACACAGTTAACTCATTCCTATGTTTAAGCCTGGAAGAAGTAAAATCTTTGAAAAAATAATTCTGAATCAGTTATTATCATTTTCGGCCTGCTACATAGTAATCAATACGGATTTACTACAGGTCGGTCAACAGCTGATGCAGGAATAGCACTCTTAAAGCATATATTTGAGGCCTGGGAGAAGTCACAGGATGCAGTTGGGGTATTCTGCGTTCTATCTAAGGCCTTTGACTATCTGAGTCATGCAACCCTAATCTCAAAGTTAAAATATTATGGTATTAAAAACCGGGCAAATGACCTCATACAGTCTTATCTATCCAATAGAGTCCAGAGAGTAGACGTGGGTGGTGAGAGGTCTTTGGGATCAATTATTGATATAGGGGTACCTCAGGGATCGATACTAGGCCCTTTTTTATTTCTAGTATACGTTAACGATTTACCTTTTTTTTGTAAAAATATTTGTGATATAGTTTTATTTGCAGACGATACGTCTTTAATTTTTAAAGTTGATAGAGGTAAAACTAGTATTTGCGATAACGTAAATGAACCCTTATCGTTAGTTCTTAACTTGTTCACTGTAAATAATCTTTTGCTTAATTCAAAAAAAACTAAATGAATCAAATTCACTTTGCCAAATGTTATTCATAGCCCGTCCAACATTGAAATAAATATTGATGCAAAACTACAGTGGGGACCACAAATTGTAACACTTGCTGGTAGGCTTAGTTCCGCTGCATATGCAGTTCGTGCGATACGGTGGCTTACTGATGAAGCTACAGCTAGCCTAGTTTATTTCAGTTACTTCCATAGTGATATGTCATACGGCATCATTCTCTGGGGGAAAGCAGCTGATATTGGTAAAATATTTGTAATTCAAAAAAGGGCAATACGTGCCATTTATAAAATGAAACCACGAGAATCTTTGAGAGAAATATTCAAAGAAATTAATATTCTCACAATAGCTTCACAATATATATATGAAAATTTGTTATACACACATAAAAATAGAGATGGGATTCAGCAAAATAGTGACCTTCATAAAATCAACACTAGGAATAAACATAAATTATACATCCCTAGGTTTCGACTAGAAAAAGTAAATAAGTCATTTATGGGGAACACGGTGCGCTTCTATAATAAGCTTCCTGAAAATGCTACTAAACTACCTATTAATAAATTTAAAGCATACATTAAAGGTAGTCTTTTGAAGAAAGCTTATTATAATATAGATGACTATATTATTGATAAGAATGCATGGCCTCATGTCGCTCTGCCGTCAGACAGTTAACCGACACACTTGAAATGTATTAACTCTCTTGTTTTAGTATTTCGTAGTTAAGGTAGTTATAAGATGGATCATATAAAAAAGCGCTAGGACCAAGACGAGTTTCTTGCCAATGCTTCTCGAGCTTGGGTTAGGATGAATTGGCACCTAAATTCACATTGCATGTAAGACGTTTCAAAGTGATCCTTGTGATTGTATTGAATAAATCATCTTTTGACTTTGACTTTGACTTTGACTAACCCCTACAAACCCATAATAACCCCTACAATCCCTAAAAACCCCTATAACGACTAAAAAACCCAACAAACCCCTACAACCCCTACAAACCCCTACAACCCCTAAAAACACCTATAACCCCTAAAAAATCTTACAAACCCCTACAATCCCTAACAAACCCTAAAACCCCTAAAAACCTATACAAATCCCTACAACCCCTAAAAACCCCTAAAAACCCCTATAATCCCTAAAAAATTCTACAAAACCCTACAAATCCCTAAAAACTCCTACAATCCCCTAAAAACCCTACAACCTCCTACAACCCCTACAAATCCCTAAAAACCCCTACTACCCCTAAAAACCCCTACAACCCCTAAAAACCCCTATAACCCCTAAAAAATCCTACAAACCCCTAAAAATCCCTAAAAACCCCTACAAATCCTAAAAACCTCTAAAACCACTACAGCCCCTTAAAACCCCTATAACCCCCAAAAAGTCATACAAACCCCTACAATCACTACTAACCCTTAAAATTCCTTACAACACACTTGTTTTCGAAAACAATCTTTATTTTAAATTAGGTATATACATATAAATGGACAATGCTCTATTACAAACTACTTACGTATTGGATACAGCAGGTGCTACTTCACACGCACTGTGGTACCACAGAGTACCAGCTCTGCAGCAACTCATTACTGATGTAGCTCCAAACTTGGTTATTGATTTTGTGTCTTTATTATTAACTAGTTTTTAAACATTATAGAATTTAAGTAGGCAAATGTACAAAGGACCAAAACAAATATCTTTCTATTTCTATTTTCATGCACGACTCTATCTGGCCCCAACTTAAGTAAAGCTTGTGTTATGTTGACATCATATTTAGCCCAGAATTTAATAGTTATATATTTTTGAATACAAACATTATACACAGAATGTGCGAGTATGTCAATCACACAAATGCTTGTTCGGGGATCCAGTTACATTCTTAATTCACAATTTCACTAGCTGTTGAATGTTCCTCTCAGGTTGTTGTAAATTATTTGGAAGCCTGGATTTGTTGGATTTACGTATAATAAAATTGAAAATTACAGATTTTTAGATGCGTGCGTAATGTCACTTTGACATCGGCTGTCAAAAGGAACATAGGATGACGTTGACACATTGTTTGGATACGCGACATGTCAACTTATACAATACGGAAAGTACTAAAGTCCGCATAGTAATACTTTCAAAGAAACAACAGAGAAAACAAATACCGAAGGATTTATAGAAAAGCATCTATAATCCCAGGCCTTGCACAAGTCTAAAACATCACAAGAGACTGGGCCTATACTAAGATCGTACATAGGCGAAGGTGTTGTTTAGATCTATTTCGTCGACATAACAATAACAAGGACAAACCATACTTTATCGCTACGCTCGCGCTGGCTAAATAGGTGGTCATAAGATGGAGGAAGGAAATACAAGCGGTTAGAAATGTTTTTAAATAAAATATATTGGCTAAGCGCTTTCAATAAAATCTAGTAAACCCTAAGTATAGCCACTTATAAAATAATAAATAATGCTGGACATTTCACACGGCATCATCTGGCTCCAAAGTAATCAGAGCTTGTGTTATAAGATGGAGGAAGGAAATACAAGCCGTTAGAAATGTTTTTAATAAAATATATTGGCTAAGCGCTTTTAATAAAATCTAGTAAACCCTTAGTATAGCCACTAATAAAATAATAAATAGTGCTGGACATTTCACACGGCATCATCTGGCTCCAAAGTAATCAGAGCTTGTGTTATGGGTCACATGACTGATATGCTACTTAAATATTTTATCTTTTGTAAATACATACATATCATACATAGAAACACCCAGACCCGGGACAAATACTTGCAGATCATACAAACATTTGTCATGCGGCGGGAATCGAACCCGCAACCTTCTGCGTCTCAGCTGAATCTTATGCTTCTGCGCTACAGAGGTTGTTAGCGTTAATTGTCCATGTTATTTTATTATATATCTTTATATAGCATTTTAGCCGGTATAGGGGGGACCGGACACTGACATCTATCTAAAATGGCCACTTCAAAGCGTAATATTTATCAAACATTTGTCTCCAGAAGCTAAAGAGCTCTATAGTTTAGCAAGAAACTTTTAATTAAAAATCAAGGAACATTTAATAAATTAAGTCGCGAGTAATACATATTTTTTTCTTATTTCTATGTCATTTTCTTTTTCTTTTCATATTTCTGTTTTTTTTTATTAACTTTTATTATTTTGTGTAGTTTTCATACCTAATGGTTTAAAAAATATTGAATTATCCGTCTGACATTGGGATAGTGACATGGAGGATATCTGGTTAACTATAATCCCTGAAGTTCGTGACTCTTCTCGTTTAAATGTATGTGTATGTTACTTACCTCCTGATATAGGGTACGATAAAATCGAAGAATTTTATACTCACTACCAAAAATTAATATTGAATGATATTCCTGACGATCATTTTCTATTGATAGGAGAGTCAAAAGTTTTTCAAATGGTATATTTGTGCGTAAAATGAGCCAATTCATAAGTTTGAATATATCTTCCGGTGGTGGGTAAGCAATTGAGTTGAACACCTAATTGCGTGCCTGCAATTATCTGCATTACCTGCATTACCTATCGCTCACTCTCTAATTGCATATAACATAGTTTGGTGTTATTATATTAATATTTCTCATGTTTTTTTTGTTTTATTGTATTTTTATTTTCATTAATATGCTTTTAAGTCACTTCTTATTCAATACTTATTGCCTTTTTTGCTTATTTTTGCTTAGTCCTTGTTTAACATCATTTTAAAATATTCGTTTATTTGTTTATTTATTTATTTGACGCACAAAACACTTTACAATCACTAAATAACTTAAATCTAACAATATTACAGGTTTTGAACTGGATTGAAACGTAAACCCATGCGCGTACGACTAAATTATGTAGGTAACAAGTAGGTAGGCACATATAATTTAAAACATGATGTTTAAAATTATATTTGTACCGAAAACACCAGTATCTTTAAAAGACCTTTTCAATGATATGCCACACGATGGGGAAGTCAGATGTTATAATAATCAAAAACTTTACTTGTATTCGTTAAAGCCGTTTCTATAGTTTTTGTTTCATCACTTTGTAGAGGTTACGTATTTCGGAATCCTAACAATATCGATTGTGAGAAGCGTGGAAGGATTGAGTGGATAAGATCGATCAGATACCAGACGAATAGCCTCGCCACAGAACAAATTATTTAATTAATTAAATGATACAAAATTGTAATACCATAGACGACTCACGGTATATGAGTACTCATTATTACTATCTTTTTCATATTTATTGAAAATGTAACAAAATTACTTAGTAGGTTATTATTTTTAGAAAAACAATTTTTGGACTGGCATTCAATCAATACGTAACCGTCGCTCTTCTAGGCTCCACAAATATGAACCGAGATAGATATGTAGATAGATATGTTTGCAATGTCAAGTGGTTCATATATTTTCATATTGCAACTGGATTTAACCATGACGTCACTAGTTCGTGTGTTGTTTTGTAATTGCGTTTATTTTTATTTATTGTGGACATATGTATTTGTTTAACACCCAATCTTTGATTTTGAAAATAGTGATAACTGTTAATTATTTAGGTCCCGTTTTGATTGGTTTGTTTTGTAAAGATTCGTTTTATATATTATATCTGATGTAATAATAATATCAGATAATATAATAATAATAATAATACCGGACATTTCACACAGCATCACCTGGCCCCAAAGTAAGCAGAGCTTGTGTTATGGGTACCACATGACTGATATACTACTTATAATACTTTTTTTTTAAATACATACAAATTTTGCATAGAAACACCCAGACCCGAGACAAATACTTGCAAATACCGCGGCGGGAATCGAACCCGCAACCTTTTGCGTCTCAGCCGGACCTAAGCCCTCTGTGTCGCAGAGGTCGTCAAATATTATTGTTATTTGATTATCATAATATTAAATCTAAAACTATTTTAAGGGCTTGCTGAGATCCTCAACGTTATTAATAGATGGCGTTATTTTAAACATACACATAGTCATCGCAGCTGTGTTGTTAGATCTGACATGTGAAGAACAAAGACAAATGAAAATAATTTTGTTGGATAGAAAAATGGAGTCACAAAGTAAGTAAAGTGCAATATCTAACAATTTTTATAACGTACTTATAAACTGGTTACGTGGAGCATTTAAAAGGAAAGATGAAAAATAATACAAATCGAAAGAATATTATAGTCAAGATGAGCATGAGAGAGTTGAATACCGCCAGAGACGATCCATACCTCAAAACAAATTAAAACAATAGGATAACCACCTATACAATTATGTATATAATATATTTTGGGAAACACGGCTACTCATGGCTATGACTCACGTATTATTTTGTCGATGAAAGCACCGACAATGCTTTCAAAATTTGATTCATCTAAATAATCTTAATCGGGGTGAGTTTAATAAGACATCAAAGTTCAACTCACAAAGGTTATTGAAACCGAAACATAGTATATTGTATGTGTTGCAACAGCCTATTGTGGGTGCAGGAAACTTCTTGAAATGAAGAGTCGATACGATGTAAGTACTGGAACCATTTGAGTTTATTACGTTTCTACAATATATTTTATATCTAGTACGGTGCGCGTTCAAAATGGCGGAGGAATCCTGTCTGTATGTAAAATCAAAGTAAGAATGAATTTGCACTTTTTTGAAAGCTGTGACAGCGCGGGAGTTCATGATGGCAGCACCGGTCTTTAAGGCGAAGGAGTGTTAAGGCGAAGCCGGAACATGCACCCGGCCTTGGAACTATCCACGTCCAACAGCTAGGCATCATCTTCATCATTGAACAGAGGACAGATCCGAGGAACTGCGCGTCTGATGACTCCGGGCTTGGTTTGAATATCAGCGACTCGAGAAATCCCATCCTTTCCTGGCATAGTAGAGATAATTCGTCCCAGGCTCCATTTAAGTGGCGGCGTATTGTCTTCTTTGATGACGACCATTGTGTTCGGTTGAAGATCACGTCCATCTTCCCTCCATTTTTCCCTCCCTCCATCCCTCCAATTCCCTCCTCTCGTTTGCATTTCCGATACATATTCTTTTGACCAGCGAGCCCAGAAATGTTGTCTTATCTGCTCGAGCCTCTAGTATCGTGTCAGACGATGGGCAGGAACATCAGAAAGCTGTTCTGTCGCAGGCAGTGTAAGGAGACGACCAACCAGGGAATGTGAAGGACACAACGGAAGGAAGTCATTCGGATCTGCGGATATGGGACTGAGAGGACGGGAATTTAGAATAGATTCAATTTGCGATAATGCAGTGCTATATTCCTCAAATGTTAGGTGTGCGTTGCCAACTACTCGTAACAAGTGATGTTTGCACGACTTGACCCCAGCCTCCCACAATCCACCAAAATGAGGCGCGTAAGGCGGTATAAAAGAGAACTTGATGTCTTGACTAGTCGCGTATTCAATTAAATCGTCAGAGCATTTAGACAAAAAATTTGAAAATTCGTTTGCGAGACCTACAAAATTCCTACCGTTATCTGAAATTATTTCATTCGGTTTGCCACGTCGAGAAATAAATCGCTTTAACGCAAGTAGGTCACTGACTAGTTCTAAATGTATTGCGCGTGTTACTAAGCAGATAAAAAGATAAATGTATCCCTTTATTAATTTTGAACCTCGACCTTTGCGGTTCAGTATGAGCACTGGTCCGGCGTAGTCGACGCCACTACGTAAGAATGGAAAGGTTGGCGTGATTCTTTGCTCCGGTAAGTTGCTCATAATAGGAGATAAAGATTTACCTCTGAACCGTGTACACGTGACGCACTCGTGTACAATGCGTTTGGCTAGGTTTCTACCTCCTACAGGCCAGTGTGACTCGCGTATGTTGTAAAGCAACGCCTGAGGCGCGGCGTGCTGCAGCCGCTTGTGTTCGTGCCGAAACAACAGTACTGAAAACCAGTGTTTAGAGAAATTAATATTGGATGTTTTTTATCGAAATTAAATTCAGGAAACAGTTTAATTCTTCCACCGACTCGTAGAATACCATCATTATCCATAAAAATATTTAATTTATTAAGGATGTTTTTATTTTTCAGATTCTGATTGTTGGATAATGATTTATATTCATCGGGGAAAGATTCACGTTGAGATAACTTCACTAAGCTCATTCGAGCATTCCTCAGTTCATCTACAGTAAGCGGTCCGTGGCGAATATTATTTTTATTGCGTGTATTGAAAATAAAACGTAATGCGTAAGCGCACGCTCGCTGCAAACGATTGAACTGAGAAAACCTTTGAAATGAAAACAATGAATTTTCCACCGTCGTAGACAAGAATGCTTGTGTTTTAATCGGTTTTAATTCAGGCAAATCAGTCTGCACTTTGTGAGTTTTATCTGAAATCGTTTGACTACTGTCAAACTCCGGGTCATGCAAAAATGTGGGGCCCTCCCACCATAAAGATGAAGATTTGAGATCTTCTAGGCTGATTCCGCGAGATACTAGGTCAGCTGGGTTGTGTTTCCCGCTCACATGATACCACGGAAGCTCATTTGTGATTTCATGAATTTCTGCCGCTCGGTTTTGTACGAAAGGCTTGAGTAAATTAGGTGCCATGCGCAGCCAATACAATACAATAGTAGAATCACACCAGAAAATAATGCTATCGAACTGACAGCTGAGCGATTCGCGTACTTTGTTATATAACCTAGCACCTAGTAAAGCTCCGCATAGTTCTAACCTAGGTATGCTTACGGGATTTAAGGGCGCGACCCTACTCTTCGAGCAGAGCAATCTGATAGTTAATGATGAGTCTTGATTTATTGTGCGAATATAAATACATGTCCCGTATGCAGACTCCGACGCATCAGTAAATATGTGCAACTCGATACGAGCCGGGTCGGTACCTATAGCGTGCCGCGGTATAACTATTTCGTTGAGTACACTCAAAGATCGTACGAAACAATC
Source organism: Lampropteryx suffumata (assembly GCA_948098915.1). Taxonomy (NCBI): domain Eukaryota; kingdom Metazoa; phylum Arthropoda; class Insecta; order Lepidoptera; family Geometridae; genus Lampropteryx; species Lampropteryx suffumata. The sequence continues at coordinate 3,897,964 of OX402561.1, read as the reverse complement.
CCAAGTGCGTCTGACGTCACTAGGTACCTCATCGTCCCACCCTATCTTCAACAACCATAATAATAATAATAATAAAACCTTTATTTCCGAAATTTTTTACAAGAATATTTTAAATTAATACTAAAAGAAACACTGTTACAATAAAATGTCTCTTGTTTCGGTGTGCCTTACGGCAAAGGCCTCCTCCAACTCCTTCCATTGTTGTCTGTCTGACGCGACTCTAGTCCATAGGGGTCCTAATGTCATTTTTAGGTCATCCTCCCATCTTCTTGCTTTACGACCTCGAGTTCTAGCTCCATCCATAGGGTACCAGATTGTCACCTGTTTACTCCATTTCTCCTTTTTGCAACGGAGCATATGTCCAGTCCACCTCCATTTAAGTTGGTCAATACGCGACAGTATGTCCGTTACTTTGGTTTTGTTTCTGATGTCTGTACTTCTTACTTTGTCCATTAGTTTCAAACCTAGCATGCTCCTCTCCATGCCTCTCTGGCACCCTGCTAGTTTGTCCCTATGTCGCTTTGTCAAAGCCCATGTTTCACAGCCATATGTGATGCATGGCAGTATACAGGTGTCAAAAGTCTTTTTCTTGATCTTCATGGATAGTTTCTTGCTTTTCGTGATTTCTTTCAAAGCCCAATAATTTTTCCATCCTGTTGCAATTCTTTTGTCTATTTCTTTGGATGTCTGGTCATTTGGCGATATTATCTGACCCAGATACACATATTCTTCCACATATTCAAGTTTCTGTCCGTTGATGGTTATGTCTACGGGAACTGCGTTTGTCATCATTTTAGTTTTACTTATGTTAATTTCTAGACCTACTTCTCTGCTTCTCTCTACTAGGGATTGTGTCATAGATTCCAGTAGTAGTGGGTCTTCTTCCATTATAACCAGGTCGTCTGCAAATCTTAAATGGCTTAATCTCGCTCCATTTATGATTAGTCCAAGATGTTCCCATTTAAGTTTTCTGAACATTTGTTCCAGCACTGCTGTAAATAGCTTTGGTGAGAGTGGGTCACCTTGCCTGACTCCCCTGTTGATTGGAAAAACATCTCCTGTAGACTCAAGCCTGATACAAGCTTTACTCCCTCTGTAGATGTTTTTGATGATGTTTATGTAAGTGTTTTGAATTCCTTGTTCTTTAAGACTTTGCCATACGGATTCATGTTTTAGGCTGTCAAAGGCCTTGGAATAACCTATAAAGGCCAGGTAAATGGTTTTGTTGTATTCGTTGTATTTTTGTAAGAGCTGTTTTATTGTATGTATGTGATCAATCGTACTGAAGTCTTTTCGGAATCCTGCTTGCTCCACTGGTTGATTTTCTTCGAGCCTGACTGATATTCTGTCCAAAATTACTTTTGCAAAAACTTTATATACATTTGAAATGAGGGATATGGGTCTGTAATTTCCTATATCATCTTTTGGGCCTTTCTTGTGTAGGAGTATTATGTGTGATTCTGCCCATTGGCTTGGGATGATGCTAGTATTTAAAGTCTCATTAAAGATTTTCGTTAATATTGGACTTAGTTCTTTGATTGTTCCTCTCATTAGTTCGTTTGTTATTCTATCTGGGCCTGGGGCTTTTTCCGTCTTTTGACTTCTTATAGCTTTTTCCACTTCTGGTATTAGTATTTCTGGTATATCTTCATTGTCTTCAGTTGTCGAAAGACATTCCGTTGTCGTTTGATTTGGTTCGTGATACAGTAAGCGATAATAGTCTGTTGCTATATTTTGGATTTTGCTGCGAGAAGTTGTTGTAAGGTTTTTGTCTCTTAACTTTGGTATCCATTCTTTCCCTTTTTCTCAAAGTTCCTTTAGCGCTTTTCTTGTGCCTCCCGTTCTGTTGATGTGATTTTCTAGAGTTTTGGTTTTTCTTTTTTCTATGTCCTTTCTCATATTTTCGCGAATATCTTTGCTAAGTTTAGAGATTTCTTTTTGGTTTTCTTTTTTATTCTTTTTTACTATTAGATTTCTTCTGTCTTCAATTTGTTTTAAAGTTTTTTCGCTAAGATAGGGTTCGTTTTTCTTACTTATTTGTTTTCTTGCATGTTCTTTGAGTTTGTTTTCTATTCTTTTGTACTTGTCGTTTATATTCATATCTGAGGTGATAACTTCCATCAGGTCTTCTGTGTTTTCGTTTATGGGTAGGTACTTTATTTGAACTGCTTTTGGTCTAGGATTTTTTGTTACGTTTTCGTTTAGGCAGCTACGAACCATACGATGGTTAGTATTGAAGTTTAGGTTTTGTATAATATTCGTATCCTTGAATGATTTAGCTTTGTTGGTTATTATGTAGTCAATTTCGTTTCTGTGTTGCCATCTGGAGAAATCCAGGTCCATTTGTTTTTGGGTTTTTTTGGAAAACAGTGTTTAGAGGTGTCAAGTTGTTCTCGAGCAGAAATTCTACTAATTTTTCTCCATTTTTGCTTCCATTTTTCCTCTTCCGTATTTTCCTATAATGTGTTCTTCCCCAGGTAGTTGAACGCCTACTTGAGCATTAAAATCACCCATGAGCACAATATTGTTTTCCGAATATTTTTCAACAACGTCACTTAGTTTGTCGTAAAAAGTATCTAAGTCCGTTTTTGTTGCTTTTTCTGTTGGGGAGTAGACTTGAATGATTGTCCAGGTTTTCGAATATTTTGGTAATTTTATATGAATGACTGCTAATCTATCTGTTATTCCTTCAAACCCAATGATCTGATTTTTGAGTCTTGGTTTTACCAAAAATCCTACACCTCGTTGTCCAGCAATTTCTCCTTTGTAGTACATGATAAAATTTCTTCTCTCTTCTATCCCTTCCCCTAATCTTCGCATCTCGCTTATGCCCAAAATGTCCCACTTGATGTTTTTGATAGCTAATTCTAATTCTAACAAACTTTCTGATGTTCTTAAGGTTCGTGTGTTTAGTGTACATACATATAGAATCTCTTGTTTTCTCTTTTTCGTGTTGGATTTAGTTGGCAGAATTTTTGGAGGGTTTTCGTCGACTTCCCCCACGGTGACCAGCCGGCTTGGGGGTTGATTTATTGAAGTTACGTTTATATTTATTGTTGTGTCTGTTGGTGGTTTCCGGTTGAAGAAGGCCTTTGTTTGTTTTTTGGCAGCTCTGACATGGAAACAGATCTTTCTCGTGTTACATATGTAAGGATACTTGGTTTAATGACTTCCCTGGTAAAACTTTGGGATGTCTTCGTGTTTTCAGTACTCTTCGAATTCGGTTTTTTCTGGCATGGAGTGGTTGGCGATCCTGAGACCTCTCTCTTCCGTTTTTCGCGGCTGTTCTCTGGTTTTTTTACAATAAGCTTATCGTATTTTATAAATGCTACATTCCCATTTGCTCTTTCTGTTTGCATTTGTGTTTGTAACTGTTTTCGTATTTCGAGAACTTCTTTGGGGAAGTCCTCTTTGACATAAACATTTGTGGGAAGGTTACGCTTGTTCTTCAAGATAAGATGTTTTTTCCACGTTGTTGTAAGACATATTTTTACTGGCCGGTTTTTATCATATTGTGCTCCAATTCGTTTGATATAACTTATTTCTTCATTGTCTATTTTCGTTCCTGATTTTAATATAATATCTTTTACATATTCAATTAGTTCTATTTCTGACTTTCCCTTTTCCTCGATGCCAAATATAATCAAATTATTCGTGCGTTTTTCCCTTTCTAAAAATGTTATTTTTTGTTCCAAGTTTGTGACTTTTGTTTTTAGGTTGTTATTTTCTTCTTTCAATGTTTTCAATTTTTCATCTAAAGCTTCCATAACATTTTTCGTAATTTTTGTTGATAGTATTGTTGTTTGTTCATTAAACTTTTCATTTATTTTTGCAAGAAAGATTTCCATTTGTTTTTCCATTTTTAATGTTGGGTAATTTATATTTGTGTAGTGGTATCACTTTTATATTATTGGTAGAAATTGTTCCTTTTCTTATGGCAACACTTGTCGTGTTCTGACTGTCAGTGTCAATTGTCTATGTCCAATATCACTGACAATTAGGTTGGTTTGGTTGACACTATTAATTATGGAATATGTTGCATTTTGAGGTTATAATGATCGCCAATTGTTTCGGAATAATTACGACTTTTAAGGATGTTTCACTGGATTTTCTCTGCAGCCCTGTGTTTTGTTCGGCTTCGCGTAAACTTGTGCGTGGTTTTTGTGTTCAATGTCACTTTTTGCAGTAGAACTGTGATAATTTTTACGGAGCTCACTTTTATGCGTTGTTTACACTTTCGCTACCGGAACCTCTACAACAACCATAGTTGTTGTAATAAAATTTTTGCTACGACAATAACAGGACTTAGCAATCCTAAAGGATCAAAGATTTGTTAAATCGTTGACATGATATAACGCTTTGTTATTGACTGATCAGCTGTTATGTTGAACTGTGTGTTAAAATAAACTTCATCATCAAGATTATGCCATCCTAGACCTAACGTTTTTGAATGGACATTTTCGTCTAATGATAAATCTTTGAATAGATTAAACTCATTATTCGCGGAGTTATCTAATCTGAAACTAAACATCCATTTCCGAAGGGAAAAACAACCTGACTTCAAAACATTTGAAACGTCTTCACAAATCTTTATCAATTGTTGTTTATTGTTGCTACCCGTCAACATATCGTCAACAAAGAAATCTTCTTTAATGATCCTTGCGACGTGGGGATCCGTACACTCAGCCGCTAATTGTTTGAGGCATCTACAACTCAAGAATGGTGCTGAGGTGGTTCCGTACGTTACTGTTTTTAGCTGAAAGACATCCAGCGGCTGCGACGGATCATCACGCCACAATAACACTTGGAGATCACGTTGTGAATGATCTATTAAGCATTGCCTATACATTTTCTCAATGTCTGCACAAGCTGTGTATTTGTGTTGCCTAAATCTTAGCAAAATAGACACCAGATCGCCTTGTATCGGTGGGCTCGTCATTTGCAAATCATTGAGCGAGATGTTATTACTAGATGCAGCGCTGGCATCGAACACTACACGAAGCTTTGTAGTGGTACTGTGTTCCCGAAAAACTCCGTGATGCGGTAAAAAACAATGGGGCGTCCCGACACTGTCTACACGACTCATGTGACCTAAGCGAATGTATTCATGAATGAAGTCGCGGTACAGACCCTTGTTGTCTGGATTGCGTGATAAACGTTTCTCTAAGGTGAAAAACCTACGTTGTGCGTGCGAATAAGTTTTACCTAATGTATCGGGTGGACTTTTAAAAGGAATACGTACAATAAACCTTCCGTCATTGTCGCGTGTAGTAGTTTCGACGAAATGGTTTTCACATGCACGCTCCTCGTCCGTGCGCGTATCGCGATACATAGGCGTTTCTTCCAATTCCCAGAATTTGCGTAACTGAGAATCAATTGACTGAGTAAAATTACACTGAATGTACCTGTCATGACGCGTAGTAGAACAAATAGGTCCGGAAATAACCCATCCCAATTTTGTATCTAATAAGAAAGGTCCACTAGGTAATCTTATTTTTTTTGATTTGATTAGATCCCAAAATATATCGGCGCCGATTAATAAATCTATAATTTTACATTCATTAAACTGCGGGTTTGCTAAAACATCATTCTCAGGAATGCAAAGTTGCGCGTTTTTTATAGTTAAAGCAGGCAACGCCGATGTTATATTGGGCAAAACAAAACATTGTAAATTGTAAATTTCGTGTACTGGTGGATGCGTGACCTAAGCTCGATGTCACATACTTGCGTGGAATTTGTGACCGAGTTGCCTACCCCACGAATTTCTTGAGTGGACTGTATAACTGGCGCTTGTATTTTATTGCATAATGATTTAGTAATAAAACAACGTTCACTACCGCCGTCAAGAAGCGCGCAAGCTAGATGATATTTTTTGTGATTACTATCAGCTATCTCAACTAATGCAGTCGATAGTAAAATCTGTTTCATTGCAACAGTTTGAGTGCAAGGTGTGTCTATGTGTGCTTGATTTGCGTGAATAGTGGTACATTCCACAGCAGAGGACGATTAAGGTGCGCAGGGCGCGGGAAGGGGCGGCGACACCGCTGGGACTGGAGACCCAGTAGCCGATGACTCATTATCGCCCGACGCATGAAGTGCTACAGATCTATTGGCATGATTATCGGAATGAATTAACGAGTTATGTTTTTTGTTACATAATCGACATGGCCCGAACCTACAGTTATCCAAAGTGTGATTCGAACGTAAACAATTAAAGCACAGTTTGTTTTCGTTAATTAATTTGAGCTTTGATTCTAACGTATAATCTAAAAACTTTTGACAAGCATAAATTGGATGGTTTTTATCACACAGTAAACAAAGTTTTTTAGTGATTTCGCGCGATTGTCGTACCTGCGCTTGCGGCTTATTGGTGGAGACATTGCAGTGAATTTTAGACGGACATTTTTTATTTTCGTGCGCAGGTTTGCTATGTGACACCTGCAATGTTTCCAGCATGTCAGCCCGGTCTTTTAGAAACTTCAACAAATCATCCAATTTAAGCCGAGCTTTAGAGTCGTCAGTTCTAGAAAATAGTGTACCTTTGTGTTGTTCCCACTCGCGTTCTGTGATTTGATCTAACTTCGACACAACTAAATAGATAACCAGAGTATCCCACGAGTCACTTGGCTCGCCGAGGATTTTTAGTGCGCGTAAATTCTTTAATACGGTATCAATTAGCCTCCTGATAAGAACTGGTGACTCCCTGCCTACACTCTGCATAGTAAACAAAGACTTCACATGGTTATGCACTAACAATCTGCTATTATTGTATCGATTGAGAAGTAAGTCCCATGCAACTGGATAGTTATCACTACAAAATTCTACTGAATTTATAACTAGCTCCGCGCTGCCCTTTAGTGCCGATTTTAGGTAATGAAACTTTTCTATATTGATAAGATCATCTGACTTGTGCACTAACGATAGGAAAGTGTCCCTAAACTCCAACCATTCCTCATACGAACCGTCAATGGTCGGCATTGAAATTGTAGGCAACTTAATGGTCTTTTTATGATGATTACATCTTCTAGAACTGTCAGTCACCTCACCTTTGCTTGCCAAACATTCAGCTTGAGATATTATAGTGTAATAGGTATTTTCAAACATATCTCTTTGCGTTAACTGCTCATCTACATCAGAGACAAATTCCTCGATTTTACCTTGAATGTCATTGAACTCACTGAACAAAGTAGTGGCCCCCTGAATCCGTAATTTCAGATCTATGCGTTTTTGACTAGACAAAGTTTCATCTTCAAAACTAGCTAGGAAGTTTGAGAATTTAGTTAATCTACCTTTACATATACCTCGTTTTTTAATTAGTTCTCTAATCACTGAACTATCTTCGCCGACATCAAGTTTATTAGGCGATTTATCGCGTGATTTACTAGGTGCCGAAACCTCTGACGTGTTTGGTTTGCTCATTTTGGTGGAAAGTAGTAAGGATGGCGTACTCACGTTTGAATGATGTCCGCTACGATGAGACTGCTCCAATGCGTTGGCAGCGCACAGACTTCACAACCAGAATTCACTGAAATAATGTAGAAATAGCACACGATTACACCAATGAAATGGAGAAGCAGGAATGGGCAGGATGGCTGGCCGTACCTCTTATGCGCGTTTTGAGGTCCGGAACAGGCTTCTTCCCATTTTGTAGCTTCCGGATGGATGCGATTCCTCTCAGGTATTATTCCTCTGCGTGTTTGTGCTCCCGTAGTCGCCTCTTCCAGTTCTCCAACGGCGAATATGGATGTTTCAACGGCAGTTACTGGTTCCACGATTCTTCAATTGCTTTATTGATCCGGTTCGAAGGACCATATGTTGCAACAGCCTATTGTGGGTGCAGGAAACTTCTTGAAATGAAGAGTCGAGACGATGTACAGGAACAATTTGAGTTTATTACGTTTCTACAATATTTTTTATATCTAGTACGGTGCGCGTTCAAAATGGCGGAGGAATCCTGTCTGTATGTAAAATCAAAGTAAGAATGAATTTGCACTTTTTTGAAAGCTGTGACAGCGCGGGAGTTCATGATGGCAGCACCGGTCTTTAAGGCGAAGGAGTGTTAAGGCGAAGCCGGAACAGTATGTATTTTTAATATGAATATTTGTTTGCAGGTGAAAAAGAAAAGGAAAAGCTTCGTCAAGCTCTACAACTCTACAACACACGACTCCATAAATAACTACTCGGTTTTCCGCATTTTATCGCTGAATATAAAAACATTTCTAAGCATTTTCTTGTACTGCTTAACTACATGCATTGCTATAATGCAACTGCGAATTTTAAAGTCCAATCACACTAACTAAATAAAGAGATTGCTTTTGTAGTTAACGGGTATTTACAGCATATTACCGTTTATTACTAAAACAATATGAGCTCTAATCACGAATGATAAAAAAACTCAATTATTTCATGTCTTCGTTTGTTGGAGTTGGGACTTTACACCAGCATTCACTAGTGTGTTAGAAGATTGAAATATAATTTGTTAATTTTAATAAATAAAACATTAACTTAGACTTAATCTTGCAGTTATATTATTTATAACTGCAAGATTATTATTTGGCTATATCATACACTTATTTGATATTTTTAGTATTGCGAAATATGAGCGTTTCCTCAACTTATTACCACACATGTACTTTCAATGCACATCTCTACTTGACACAACAGTTTGCGCTACCACTTGTCGTACACTCTTACAGTGCTGCTACACGTACGAGCCTAGACGAGATACGAGCAAGATTTCAAACCGGTTGGATCGCCGACGATTTGCGCATGCGGTTTTAAACTCCGCGTACTTACGGTGACACATAGGCGAAAAAGGTCGTCAAGCCATAAGTACGCGTACTTACTCGTACGTCTGTCACACCTTTTACATTACTTACACACACACAAAACTTTCAAGCTACAAAAATCTTTTTATCAAAGTCTCTTTGTGCGTACCCACGATAGTCTTTATATCATCGTTAACACAGTTTGTGGAAAAAAATATTACACGCCTGACATTTATGAAGCTTCATTATAAATCTCCAAACACTAAGTCGTTATTATTATGATGCCTTCTATCGAGTTAGATACTGTAAATGAAATAGACAAAACACTTACTATAGAATGCCTGGTTGTAGATGTTTTGGAAAACTGTATTGATATATTGACTGATAGATATAAGTTTAAACTTTTGACTTTTAATATACGTAGCATTCAAAAAAATTTTGACAGCTTCCTCTTGGCCTTACAAAGACTCCAAATTGAAATCGACGTTATAGTCTTAACAGAGTGCTGGCTAGTGGATGGTGCACTGATTGGACAAATTCCCGGCTATAAATCTTATTACACTAGAAATAACCTAAACAAAGCAGGAGGAGTCACAGTCTATGTAAAGAATACTTGGTGCGCAATTGTGTGCGAACCTTTCTTCGAAGAAGCAGAGTGTCTTAAAATTGACCTGTCAAATAACATCACTATTCTCAGCATTTATCGTTCGCCATCATTTCGTCAAATTGAAAAATTCACAACTTCCTTAAATAATATTTTTAAAAACATTAAAGAAAACATATCTGTTATTGTGGCCGGGGACATTAACATCAATATACTGAACTCGCTTGACAACACGAGTTCTGAGTTTTATGGCTGAATCTGGACACATGCCTGCCATAACCAAACAAACAAGGCATAACTCTTGTTTGGACCACATATTTATTAAGGCAAAGTTTCTGAACGCCGTGAGTCTTGTATGCAAAACTGACATCACAGAACATGACATTGCTATACTTGGTGTTACTCTTAAAACCAAAATCAGCAAAAACCGAAAGCGGACTATGGCCAAAACTGACTACAAGGCTGTTGCTTCCGAATTACAACTAATGGATTGGTCATGAAATCACACGACGTAAACATTTCAGTTTCTGAATTTGAGACAATCCTTATTTCTGCAATAGAAAAACATACAAATGTAAAACAAATTAGCAGATCGCAGTATAATATCAAACCATGGATCACTCCAGGTCTCATAAGGTGCATAAAACATCGAGATAAACTGCATCTTGATACCAGAAAAAATCCTAAAGACGAACAAAAGAAACTAGTCTACACGCGGTATAAAAATTATTGTATCAATCTATTGCACAATGTCAAGCATGCGTACGAAAATAAGGACTTAGAGAACAATTGTCGGAACCCTAAACGCTTATGGAAATCCATCAAAAACATAATTGACATTCCGAACAGAACAAACTCAGCAACGGAGCTTTTAGAATCAAAAAATAACAAACATGAATCAATAAATTACTGTAATGATTATTTTTCCAATGTGGGTGCTCAACTAGCTGATCAATTGTTACATAAACTTAATAAAACAGAGGACATTCTTGCTTCTGAAGTATATCATAATATTTCTCCATCGACTAACTCTTTCTTTATGCAACCCACAGATGAAACTGAAGTAATAACGCTTATCCATAAACTGAAAAATAACAGCGCTCCGGGAAAGGACGGTATCAAAAATTATCTAATTAAAGAAATTGAGAGTCAAATTGTGGGTCCGCTAACACACATCTATAACTTAAGCTTGGTAACGGGCATATTTCCACACAACTGGAAACAAGCAATTGTTACTCCAATACACAAAAATGGGTCTAAGAAATTACCAGAAAATTTTAGACCCATATCACTTTTAGTAGCTTTTTCTAAAATTCTCGAAAGAATTGTGAACCACCGCCTCACCCAGTTTGTGGAAAAGTACGACCTACTATCAAAACACCAATATGGGTTTAGGCGAGCCAAATCTACGGTAGATGCGGTAGAACTTCTGACCCACCATGTATCAGAAACCTTTGACAAAATAAAGAAAAGTATAGGTATATAGTTTCTGTGCCAATCCTTTTAAAAAAGCTTGAACTTTTAGGCATCAGAGGATTGCCACTAGAATGGTTTCGAAGCTACCTTTCTACAAGAAGCCAGTGCGTTGGAATTGGCGAACATAAAAGCATGGATCTCCCAATACGTTTTGGAGTTCCACAAGGCAGCGTACTCGGGCCAACCCTTTTTATCTTATATATAAATGATATTCACGATATTATTTCTCCCGACACTGACCTCATTTGTTATGCTGATGACACAGTCGCCCTTTTCCACGGTGATTCTTGGAAGTCAGTTTACCAAAGAGCGGAATCGGGAATGGCTAACATTAGACACTGGCTAGATACGAATCTTCTTACGCTTAATCTTAAAAAAACGAAATACCTATGTTTTCATAAAACTCAGGCTTCCGAACCAAACATAGAATATTAACTCAAAATACACTCTTGCAAACTCTCCAAATGTAGTTGCGAAACAATAGCACGTGTTGCGTCAATCCGCTATTTGGGGGTGGAAATTGATGAACATCTCTCTTTTAAGGAGCATATCGTGGCCGCATCTCTTAGAGTTAAAGATTAATTTTCATAATGCGTCGACTACGCAAATCGGCTAAAAAAAATATTCTGCAACTCGTGTATGCTTCTCTATGCGAGCCAATTCTAACGTACTGCATAGCTGTCTGGGGTGGAGCTGGCATCACGGCAATGATTGGGTTAGAAAGAGCGCAGCGCTCAGTGCTAAAAGTAATGCACAGAAAACCTTTCCGCTACCCGACGACAACGCTGTACGCTGAAGCAAGCCTATTAACCGTACGCCAGCTTTTCATTCATAAAGCAATAGTATTAACCCACAGGAAGGTAATTGCTTCGGTCGACCATAAATCACTCTTGCAACTAAGGGTGTATAAAATACTTCAGCCTGCAGTGAAAACCCATTTTGCTCATCGTTTCTCAAAATTTTTGCATCCATTCCTTTACAATAAAATTGCCAAATCTTGTGACATTAAAAATAGCTCTGCTAGAGAAACAAAAGTGATCACCTTCAAATTCCTTCTTTCTCTAACCTACAGCCAAACTGAAGATTTACTAAAAGTTGTTTCATAACGTTTTTCTCAGCACAGACTTTGTCTCTCTGCGCACTCTCGCTTTTAAAATATAATCCATATTAGTCATTAACACACATACATGCCGTGGTATTCAGCACCATACGCACACACAAAATCACACACTCACACACAAAATCACACACTCACACACAAAATCACACACACACACACACACATTTACACACACACATGAACGCTCATACCCTAGTTTAACTTTTCCGCATTTATTTAAACCTAATTTTCCATAAATTCACAAGTTTGCACCACACATACAATGTAATCGTCGAATGGCCCCCACGATACAGGCATAGCCTAGTGTGGCGATCATCGGTACATATTTTAACTAAAATGCAAAATACACCTGTGACTCAACTAAATATTAAGCTATGTATTAGTTAATAAGTTTCTCGTTTTTGGTTAATAAACATTTTTTCTCTTTTTTCTCTTTTTCTCTTTATCTACACTTTGACTGACTTGTCTGATTAAAATTTGCTGCGAAAGTTGCACTTGAGTCGTAAAAAACGAACTTGAATTCGATTTAGCCGTCAGTATATACGACGGGTGTAAATCAGCAGCTGCTGGGCTTTTTTAAGTTCCTCTTTTTTATTGTAACTTCGCTTCTTAAGTTTGTCGCACCTGAAGTACCCTGCCTGTTAGAATATTCAGACTTTATGATAAACAAACTTGCACAAGCGCGCACAAGCTGCAGCCTACGACGCCTACTACGAAATACTTTTATCAATACATGTTTTTTTTTACAACCGTTGAGTTTCTAAAATTAGAACATTATTTCGTCGCGCCGTGGGCGACGGTCGGTTGGCTTTGGCATGTTTGCGTTCAGCTTTATGGTCCATATTACATAGATGACGATGTTCGTTAATCGCATAGACATTCCAGAGTCCTGCAAACTATGAACCGACCACCGATCTGTTAGGTTACCGTGACATCGCACATTGAAAACAAAAGTGACTCTAAACGAAAAACCCAATTTTAAATAACTAGGCTATGAATTGAAATAGATGTGCTGTTATTGTTTTAAATAATAATTCATGTATTATTCTAACATATCTGATTGACTGTTATTTGATTTTCAAGAAGGTATGGCAAAAACTAAATTAATAAAAAAAAGTTTAGCATAGTGCCACTTTAGTTTTTACATTGTCAAGTATATTACTGCTTAGAGTCTTTAATTTTAAAAAAAATCAGCATAGTGATACTCTGTTGTTGTTAATAAATTGTCAAGTATTTATTTGCTTTGTGACCTTAAATAATAATCTATCGTTTTAATAATTACCAATAAAAATCATAGATATAAACGTAAATTGATGTAAGTAGGCGTAAGAATAAAATTATTCGCCTACTTATCGACGGTCCCACCGAATAAACGTGTAAAGGCTTTTGCCGTAAATATATTTTTTTGGATTATTGGATTTTTACGCTTAAAATACACCTCCTAATTTCAGAAACATTTTTCAATTAAATTTATATTAACGTTACTGAATGTTAATTCTGCGGAAAATAAAAACACCAATCTCGCACGAATATTGTAAGTATGTATTTTGCACAATGTCTACTCTCACTCGTTTATTGCAAACTAATATTGTAATATTATTCGTGAGAATTTGGAAACAAAATAATAATCGTAAAAGTGTTTACTGAATTTTGGAGTTTGCCTATAGTAGGTAACTTTCTGCATAATTTTATTCATATGTACTTTTTGATCTTCGTTTTCCTAAAGAATCTTACCAAACTTTACCAAAACATAATGAATACCCTAAAACTGTGTATAGTTTGTTAACAATTCTAAAATGTGTTATTTTTATTGCACACATTTTCTCGTTGTTTCTTTTACATATCGATTTAGTAAAAGCATTTTATTGCCTATCAAAATTATGATATATTCCGTAAAAGATGGATGGACAATAGATAAATGCAAGGGGGGGATCATTATAATCATCATATCAGCTTTTAAAGTCCAATGCTGAACATAGGCCTCCTCAATAGATTTCCAGGAAAGACGATTTTGAGCCCTCTCCATCCACCGACTTCCTGCGATCTTTACAATGTCGTCCTATGCTTTGTTTTCCTGTCCTTGGTCGCCATTTAAGAAAATTTATTCCCCATCGGTTATCAGTTTTGCGAGCTATATGGCCTGCCCATTGCCACTTAAACTTGCAAATTTTGAGTGCTATGTCGGTGACTTTGGTTCTTCTACGGGTTTCCTCGTTGCGGATTTTATCACGTAGTGAAACACCCAACATAGCTCTCTCCATAGCACGTTGCGCGACTCTGAACTTGTGTAAGAGGCCAATAGTTAGCGACCAAGTCTCAGTTTCATATGTCATCACTGGCAACACGCACTGATTATAGACTTTAGTCTTGAGGCTCTGCGGTATCTGTGACGAGAAGATGTGCCGTAATTTCCCGAACGCTGCCCACACGAGTTGGATTCGTCGGCTGACCTCTTTGTCGAAGTTGGACTTGCCTAGTTGAATCGTCTGACCCAAACAGACACAATGGTCTACAACTTCGATTATATCGCTCCCAACATGTACCGGTACGGGTGCAACATGAGCATTTCACATGATTTTTGTCTTGCTCATGTCCCACCTGTTGAGAGGCGGTATTAAGGTTGCTGAGCATTGTGCCAAGGTCTTCCAGCGATTCTGGCATGAGGACTATATCGTTGATGTTGATGATGATACCATGTTTATTCCAGTACAAGTGCTTGAAAACATCCTCAAATGCAGAGGGGAACAGTTTCAGAGAAATAACATCTCCATGTCTCACCCCTTTATGAAATGGGATTGGATTCGTGCTCTGATCCTGGAAGTCCTAGCGGAGGGGATGCATTGAGTCATTATATCACACAAGGTCAGAAGCGGTAAAACATGCAGCTTAATTTTCTTGGGCTGACGCTCGCAACAGCAATGCCACGGATACACTAAGAAGAAAGCCTTTAATCAAGACGCCAAGTCCTTTAAGAAGATGTTACAGAAGGCTCGCTTCAATCGAATTGGCCGTATAGGTGCAAAGTTTGTGACACATCCTGGCAGCAAAGCATTCTGGTCCCTGGCCAAGTCGGTGGAAGCAAACTTCAGCCGCCCTTCTCTCCCTCTACTACTAAAACTGGATGGATCTGCTGCTCAATTTGCTGAAGCTTAACATTTAGACACCTCACCTAGCTTTCTACGATGCGAAGCGACAATGCAAGAAATTCGCATCCATCAAAAATAAGTGCTGAAATCGTTACGGATATCAAGACGACATGAACAAAGCTAGTGGTCCGGATGGCATTTTGGCTGTAGTGTTGAAAACTTGTGCCCCTGAGTTGTCTCCCATACTCACAAGTCTTTTTCGCCTATCTTTGAAAACTGGAATAGTCCTAATTCTCAAAGCTTGCTAATGTGCATCCTGTACCTAAGAGAGCCAGTCGCGCTGACCCATCAAATTAACGCCCAATTTCGGTCACCTCCCTGTGTCCTGAACACGAACATCCTTACATACCTTAAAGACGACGACCTACTCCGTGATCGACAATACGGTTTTCGACGAAAGCGATCGACTAGGGATCTTCTTGCGTATGTCACGCACATTTGGAGTGAGGCTATAGAGAAATATGGTGAAGCATTAGCTGTTTCACTTGACATCTCAAAAGCCTTTGATAAAGGTGTGGCACGCTAGCCTTATTGCTAAGCTTCTAGCCTATGGATTGCCAATTCAGTTCTACTCATGGCTTGCTGCGTTCTTCAGGGAAATATCCATTCGAGAAGTTATTGATGGCTGCTCGTCTGATATATTGGCAATTAATGCCGGAGTACCTCAATGGTCAGTGCTCTCGGCCACACTGTTTTTACTGCACATAAACGATCTGCTTATGCCCGGAATCATTGGGTATGCGGACGACAGTACAGTTGTGGAGAGATACTTTGCCAACGCACGAACCACTAAAACTGACATTCAGAAAAACAGAGACGAGATGCTTATGCGTCTGGATTTAACTCTCCAGGTCGTGTCCGATTGAGGCGATGCCAATCTAATTAAATTCAACGCATCTAAAACGCAAGTTTGTCTCTTTTCGGCGTTTCCCGTTTACCGAAATGTACCGGTAACTGTAGAAGATCATCTCAAACCCTTGGGAGTTTCACTAACTCGGACTCTCAATTTTGGCTCCTAAATCGAGTCCTAAGCCAAGACTGCTGCCATGAAGCTTGGCATTTCCAACAAGGTGAGGCAATACTTCAGCTTTCAAGGACAGCTTTCAACTTTATATAAAGCTCAAGTCCGGTCGGGTATGGAGTATTGCTGCCATCTATGAGATGGTTCAGCCAAACGCCAGCTGGCTGTTTTAGACTCGATCGAGCGTATAGCATTGAAGGTGATAAGTGAGCAGCTAAACGCTGAGACTAAGTTCCAAAATCTCGAGCACCGGCGTAGAGTTGCTTGCCTTTCGATCTTTTATAGAATACATTTCGGAGAACGTTTTAATGTATGTGCACAAAAATGTAAATTTATTTTTAAAAAATTGCGATAATCATAGTATTATCACTAGAAATAAAGATAAACTCGCTGTTCCCACTTTAAGGCTCGCTAAAGTTAATAAGTCTTTTATAGGGCAAAGTGTACGCTTCTATAACATGGTCCCAAGTGACGTGTTAGATTTGTCGTTAGGCAAATTTAAAAACGTAATTAAATAGAAACCGTTTTTAGAGCATATAATAAAATATCTGATTATTTAGATGACAAAAAAGCTTGGGATGAATCTGCTCCAACTCGACTCGGCATCCGTAACAAAATTGTTTATAAGACTATGTATGTCAAAACAAAATTACTCATTAGCTAGATTATTTGGCTAGATAATAATATTATTTAGCGTATGATCGAACTATATTGTCCACTAAAATAAGTAAAAAAAACTTTGAAACCCATCTTTATTTTAATGAGTGTGTAAGAATTTTTCATATAAATAATATTGTGAAACTATTGTGAGAATATTAACTTCTTTTAATATTTATTTCAAAGACTCTCGCGGTTTCATTTGACAAATGATCCGTTTTGGCCTTTTTTTAAAAACAAATATTTTTTAAATATCTGCTGCTTTCCCCAGAGAATGATGCCATATGGCATAACACTATGGAAGTAGCTGAACGCAACTTGTCTAGCTGTAGCTTCATCAGAAACCCACCGTTTTGCATGAACTGCATATGCAGCAGACCTAAGCCTTCAAGCAAGTGTTTCAATTTGTAGTCCCACGTGGAGTCTACAAGATTCATTGCATCTCCATTAATTTTAATGTTGGTCGGGCTATAAATAACATTTGGCAAAGTGAATTTGATACATTACGTTTATTTAGAATTAGGTAAGAGATAATTTACAGTGAACCAGTTTAGAACTAACGATAAGGATTCATTTACGTTTTCACTAATACTGGTTTCACCTCTATCAACTTTTCCAATTAAAGACGTATCGTCAGCAAATTTATTAACTGAAAAAGGTAAATCGTTAACGTATACTAGAAATAAAAAAGAACCTAGTATCGAACCCTGTGGTACCCCTTTTTCATATTTGATCCTAAAGGCCTCTCACCACCCACGTCAACTTTCTAGACTCTATTGGATAGATAAGACTGTATGAGGTCAATCGCCCGGTTTTGAATGCATAATATTTTAACCGGTTTATATTAGGGTTGCATGACTCACACAGTCAAAGACCTTAGGCTCGGCGCAAATGGGCCACCGACCACAGCCACTGGTGGCCAGCGACAGTGACTTAACACACTTTTTCATATATTTTGTATAGAAACGCCACACACGTGAAGCCGGTGGCGGCCACTCGTTACAGCAGTGTCTGCGACTCGCCACTTGTAGTCGCTACGGGCTACACAAGACGCTGACACCCGCCACAATCGCATTTTCCATCCCTGGCGCAGTTAACCGTTAGACGTTCTACGTATAGATGTACCCAATATAGGCGGCAACGGCGTTCTCTACTTCGTCTGCTTATTAACAAAGCAAAATTTGCGTGTCGAAATATTTGGTGTGGCGGCTTCAGATCACCGGTAGCTGTCGCTCGCTTCTGATACTGTTACAAATGTGGCGGTAGCGCACGACAGCCACCGGTGGCTGTAGTTTACAGTATTCAATTGCATCCTTCTCCCAGGCGTCAAATACGAGTATATGCTTTAAGAGCGCTGTAATTGCATCATCTGTTGATCGACCTTTTGTTATTCCGTATTGATTACACGTAGCAGGCCAATAACTCCCTCGTCGATACATCTATTAAAATAAAAGATTGCAATATAGAGGATAATGACACCCAGCACCTTTGTAGATATTTTCCAAAGATCTGTATATTTTATATGTATTAACTTGAATGTTTTTACAATACTTAAAAATTGTATACGAAATATAACTTAATGTTAAAATGCTAATATTTTTGAACCAAAAATTAAAAGTAGAAATTAACTGAGATAAAACTAGTACAACAGCAAAGCATTTAGAAACAATTTCAAGATTCCCAAATGACTGAACTTTTTCAGATTCGCAAAGTTATTAATAATTACATCTGATTTAATGTATAAAAACCTTTACAAAACAATCCGATTAAAACGAGACCTAAATAATTAACAGTGAACATTATTGTAAAATCCAAAGATAGGGTGTTAAACAAATACATATGTCCACAATAAATAAAAACAAGCGAGATGACAAAACAATACGATTTGATGAGAATATAAGCTTTTCCCGAGCTAGTGACATCATGGTTTAATCCAGTTGCAATATGAACATATATTAACCACTTAATATTGCAAACATATCTATCCACACATCTATCTTGCTTCATGTTTACGAACATAGAAGAGCAACGATTACGTATTGATCGAATGCCAGTCCAAAACATTTCAAATTTTAAAAGTAATAACCCACTGAGTTATTATGGTAATTTTAATTAACTAATATGATAGTATTATTTACTGTGTTACATCTATGGTATTATATTAATGCATTGTTTAATTAATAAAAGGTTCGGTTCTATAGCGGGGCTATGTTGTAGATATCTTATACACCAAGAGTCTATTTTATAAAAGCTGATGTGTTCCTTAAATCTGCTGCTTTCTTTATTTGTTGTCACTGGCACTGAATTAACACGAGTGCATTAATTACTCAATTTAGCAAGGTGCGTAATTTACTTTTCTTTCAACTACCAATCTAGGTACCTACTGTGATAAAATATACCTACTCAAACTAAAAATACGATGAATCAAAGTTTTACAATGGTACAAAATGCGCGCCTTTTGTTGTTGTTGTTTTAACCAAGTAGGTTTTATTCAGCCAATTTTTATTAGCAGCCAGTATCTCTTTGATCTAATGCAAACATTTTATATTAAACCTAATGGCAGATATTAAACCTCTGTGGTAAATTTATCTAAATAAAAAGTAAAAAACAGTGCAATAATGAGATTTCATATAACATTACTGCACTGTTTTGGTTCTAAGCAAAAAATACGTCCCATGTGATCGGTTTTGTAGTGATTAATGATAACATTACTACGTAGTTGAATGAAAATTACATTAAATTACTCATATATCAAATCGAAAAAAATAAACTTACATATTAGGTTGGGGTAATAGTCTTTTCGCATCTCGTATGTATGAACTTGTAATAAAATCTCTTTGGCTATACTATTTGTATCTGGCTGGTTTTGGTATCATTAAAAGTTAAAATGTGTGATTTTTATTTGTTTTTCGTACTGTCAAGATTAGTGAATCTAATAAAAAAATTCGATACATTTTAATATTTTACTACAAAAAAGGTATGCGATGTTTATGGATCTAGTACAGTGTCTGTGAGAGTAGCACAAATTTGGTTTATGCGTTTTCAATCCGGAAATTTTGATGTCAAAGATGCACGTTGCTCTGGTCTCCCTATTACGTATAAAATGAATGCCATTTTTGAAAAAGTGGAGCACGATCGGCATATCAGTAGTTACGACGTAGCTGAAGAACTGGGAATTGACTAAAAAACAGTTTTGGCGCATTTGAAAAAAACTGAGCTCACTGAAATAAACCTAATGAACCGTGTACTCAATTGTGATTCTTTATTACGACGTAATGAAACTAAATCATTTTTGAAGAAGCTGATAACTGGTGATGAAAAGTGGATCACGTACGACAAGAACTTGCGAAAAAGGTCGTGGTCAAAGGCCGGTCAGGCTTCACAGACTGTGGCGAAACCCGGGTTAACTCGCAACAAGGTGATGCTGTGTGTGTGGTGGGATTTGAAGGGCATTATTCATTATTAGCTGTTACCACCAGGCAGGACCATCGATTCTGAACTCTACTGCGAACAACTGATGAGATTAAAGCAAGAAGTTGAGAGAAAGCGGCCGGAATTAATCAACAGAAGGGGTGTGGTTTTTCATCATGATAACGATAGACCTCACACATATTTAGCCACTCAGCAAAAATTAAGAGAGTTTGGCTGGGAGGTGTTAATGCATCTGCCGTATAGTCCTGACCTTGCACCTTCAGATTTCCACCTATTTCGGTCTCTTCAGAATTCTTTAGGCAGTGTCAGGTTAACATCAAGAGAGGACCGCCAAAACCACTTGTCGTATTTTGATCAGAAGTCCCAAAATTTTTATAGGAATGTGATCATGTCCCTACCTACAATATGGCAAAAAGTTATCGAACATAATGGTACCTACATACTTTAGTTAAATGTAAATAAATTATATTAAAAAATGTTTTGAATTTTCTTAAAAAATGCGAAGAAACTTTTTCCCCAACCATTTAAGGTACCCATAAACTTAATTAATTGTATCCTAAGAAAGATTTTAGATAGGTTTAAGCATTCTTTATTCTTACTTATTTTCTATTTAATCAAGCTATATTATACATACTAATAAAACCTACGATATCCAAATATAAATGAATATAATTAATATATATTTAGTAAAACAAAAGCAGTCTCAAAATAAACAGTAGGTTATGGTATACATTATGACTTATATTGTTCACAATAAAAACACATCACAAGCGATGTGAGGTGTGATCAATGCCGAAAGAGGACAACAACTCTTTATGTTTTAATTTTACTGACATATTGGCAGACCCGAAATGCGGATGTCAGTTAAGTACGAAAGAAGATGTGGTAAATGCAATGAATGGTCGGTTTACATGCGCGCTGCGCCGAACGCCGATGTCGGTCGCGCGCCAACCTGTCGCTGCGATTCCTACCCTTTTATTTTCTAGGTTTCACAAGAGTGAGTAACATCAGGTCTGTGTTATTTTATTATTGAAATTGGTTAACTATTATATTTTTCTTTTTGCAGTGTAATAACAATGCAATAAGCATAAAATTAAAAGTCCAACAACCCAAGTCCCATGTTTAAATGTGATCTCTGCAAAACAAGATTCAGGGTAAATGGTCTGGTCTTGAACCTAAACAAGGCAGATTTCATCCACTTAAACCTTGCGGGTTGCACGTTGCAGCCGCAGTTAGAGTAATCGGTAATGGAGTCTGTCAAGAGCGACAGTAAACTATTGATTGAGTGTCAGTCCTAAAATAGATTAATTCAAATTCGTTTTAATTAACTCACTAAGCTATTTTTGTTCAGTTTTTAAATAAATATCACGATGATAGTATAGTATACTATAAGTCATTTATGGTATTACTTTGTATTGTTGCCTTAGCGATAAGATACTGTAAACTGAGTGGTTATTTATAGTATCGTGTCTACTCATGAGACTAGATTCTATAAATAACTGTAGTGCTTGACGTAGATTTTCTTTTTCGGTTTGATCTGAAAACATCAATACATTAATGGAAACATCAATGACCCATTTATAGCATGTTTGGTACAAAATGCGATACCAAACATGCTAGTTTGTAAACATAACTTGGCCAGACCTGCAGTAAGATTAAGTAGGTAACGTATAAAACGGCAAAGATTATTCATGATTTTTTTACTGTAACAATAACAAATAATAAATAATGCCAGGCATTTCAGACAGCTACGTACTTATGTACATGTTATTCAGGCATCTGGCCCCAAAGTAAGCAGAGCTTGTGTTATGCGTACCACATGACTAATATACTACCTACTTATACACTTTTTTTTCCATCAGGCTATACTGAAAACTTTACATTAAATTTTTTCAGCATCATGGTTTTTATATAACCAGTTACTATTACAAGTTCAATTAGACCGTCATAAAAATTTAACGCATCGGACAAAGTTTTCAGTCGGAAATAATAAAAAAAAAATATTTTATGTAATATAAACGCAAATTAACGAATTTTGGATTTTTTTTCCCATATAGATTTTTGTGTTGTAAGACTCAAGACGAAAGTCTACAATCAGTGCGTGTTGCTAGTGATGACAATTGAGACCTGGTCGGTAACTATTGGCCGCATATTCAAGCTCAGAGTCGCGCAACGTGCTTATGGAGAGAGCTATGTTGGGTATTTCACTACGTGATAAAACCCGTAACGAGGAAATCAGTAGATGAAATAAAGTCACTGACATAGCACCCAAAATTTTTTAACACTCAAAAAAAAATTAAGTGGCAATGGGCAGGCCATATAGCTCGCATAACTGATAACAGTTGAGGAGTAAAAGTCCTCGAATAGCGACCAAGGACAGGAAAACGAAGCGTAGGACGACCTCTTACCCGATGGACTGACGACATAGTAAAGATCGCAGGAAGTTGTTGGATGGATAGGGCTCAAAATCGTTCTTCCTGGAAATCTATCGAGGAGGCATATGTTCAGCAGTGGACTTGTTAAAGGCTGATATGATGATGATGATAATGACCAAATTTCAAATTTCTCTTACCAAATTTCATGATGAAAGGTCCAAGGGAAGTACCACATAGGTATTGAAAATCTGGCGAGCTTGAAATATGCGATCGAAATGCGAATATCCTTGATCGTATTTGCCCCGCATTATTTAATAGCGGTGACTCAGAAGCTTGATATTTCAAACTTTTTTACAGCTTTAACGGACCAAAGACCTAACTAATTGATACTAACTTCAGCTTGATACATTCACACGTTATTGGGAAAAGGGCTTGACATACAGACAAATAGACAGACACATAGACAGACTTAAAACGGAAAAGGTTTCTTCTTTCTTCTTGCGATACGAAACCCTAAAAAAAAATTGGTTGTCTGTAAAGTCGATTTACGGACGATAGTTTAATTAACGTAACGTTACAATGAGCGTAACAGGACAATGAGTCATCGTTTTTCGTGCGTGCAGCCGGCGTTCATCAGACGACCTCTGTGACGCAGTGGGCCAAGGCCAGGCTGAAACGCAAAAGGTTGGGGGGTTCGATTCCCGCCGCGGGACAAATGTTTGTATGATCTGCAAATATTTGTCTCAGGTCTGGGTGTTTCTATGTATAATATGTATGTATTTACAAAATATATATATATATATAAGTAGTATATCAGTCCTGTGGTACCCATAACACAAGCTCTGCTTACTTTGGGGCCAGATGATGTTCTGAGAAATGTCCGGCATTATTATTATTATTATTTATTAGACGTTGTCACGTCAAAAAAAAATATATACCTTCATACTGTTTTCAAATAACCTTTTACTAAAAAAAAGTTACTGGAATACTTAAATAATCTAATAATTTCATAAATAATCTAGTCGGTTGCAGTCATCACCAGATAAATGCGTGCCCAGAACACTGGCAATAGTACCTCGTTGTATGGCAATGCTAATTCGCTTACCGAAACAAACAGCTCTATGAAAATCTTTTCAACAATATATATTTCCTCGCAAAAACCTGCGCCATAAGCAAACAGCACTTGGCCTAATTTCGAGTTCTAATCTGGCAGTTAAAGCTAATTCACCGGGTTACTTCACTTAACTCGTATACTCGTGTATATTAATACAACTAGAACCGCAACATATTTCTAGTAAGTATATTTCATACATTTTGATAAATACGGGTTCTATTCAAGTATTATTTTGTCAACGGAGGCACCGACACTGTTACGATTCATCTAGTGAATCTTAATCAGGGTGAGTTTGACCCGAGCGGACCGCGGTTCAAACTCACACTGATATTCTTTATTCTACATAAATCGAAATCATTTAATTTAATTACACAATTAGATCTTGTATAAAGTGTTCCTACTATATACGTGTTGATATACAAGATATTAACACGTATCTACTAGGAACGCAGAACCGCAAAGAAGTCACCTGAATAACTTTTAAAACTATCATGGTTTTGCACATCATTTTCACTCAAAACTCACTTTTCTGCTTCTCGATATTTCGGCACAATTGCATGCGCCATGATCACGAGATAAACTGAAGTCTTTGCGGGTGGATGTTATTGGCAGACAAAACGGTCTACCCTCTTTCTCAGTCTTTTACTGCGATCATTACCCGTACTACCGGTTTCACTGTCACTGACAACTCGATCACGATTACGACACACAACACTCACGGTATCTGGACGCATAACTGGTACCTCTTTTTTACGATTTCCACACATTCTCACCACCGGGTTCCAGGCTCCAGACAATTGAAAACCGTCTGTGTCTGTGTCCGTGGATTGTGTAACTCGATCCAGTGGTTTGAGCCAGATTCTAGTAGGTGTGTAGCACATCCGGGCGGTCAAAAATATGGACACACAAAAGTCGGCCATAGCTACACACCTACTAGAATCTGGCTCAAACCACTGGATCGAGTTACACAATCCACAGGTAATCTCAACTGAAAAACCTTACATCCATTACATACAAGAGGCAATAGAGATTACCAAAAACAGGAATTTCAATCGAGAAGACGGGTTTCAATTGTCTGGAGCCTGAAACCCGGTAGTGAGGATGTGTGGAAATCGTAAAAGTGAGGTACCAGTTATGCGTCCAGATACCGTGAGTGTTGTGTGTCGTAATCGTGATCGAGTTGTCAGTGAAACCGGTAGGTAGTACGCTCACGCTCTGTCCTTCCTATTCAAAGCTAACAAAAATCTATTCATGCATTAAACTAGACATAAAAACATCTCAAATATTATATTATGAATAAGTAACAATATGCATCCATTACGCCTTGTTCTACATCACATCCTCAGTTACGAACGTTCCTCTTGTTCGAATTTGCTGTTTGTTTGTTTAATTAAAGTTCTACCCTCATTTTTTTTGTTTTTTTTGTGAATGTAGTAATTTATTGCGATGTTTAATTTTATTATATCTATGTACGTCATACCTACCTAAGATTAAGTTAAGTTAATAGATTAAAAATGTTTAATCCTGTACCTACGATTAAGCATTTATTTACTAATATATTTGTGTTCTTATGTAAGGGAATTTATTGTTATGAGAAAATAAATAATCTTAAACCTGAATCAGTGTTCTCTCTTACAATCACACATTAGCTAATTAGTTGTTTAAATCTCTTGCCATTAATTATTGTCATTTTTGTTAGCTTTTAAATAGAATGTACTAGGAACGCAGAACCGCAAAGATACCGCTTTAAGCTTTAACTTAAACAAACCCACGCTGAGCGCTGTCTGATCTGTGAAACAGCCTTAAAAACACGCTTCTAAGCGTTTACGGACGTCATAAAACTGAAGTCGTGTCTTGAAAACTAAGCTTCTAACGCAAATCCGCCTGTTAGAACTAATGGGGCCTAGCCCAGGACTCGCTGAGGAGACAGATTACCAGGATTTGCATAGTGCTTGCTAAGTAGCGAGGTAGGAATTCTGAGTTCTAGATTTTACAAATGGCAAAGTTCTTATCAATAAGAAGATTTTTTTGGTTACGTAGTTTTTTTTTTTTAGAATGTAATACAATTTATAATTACAGAAATGTACAAAATGATAAACACTAATATAAAATACACGTGAAAAAGTTGAGCTATCTAAAGACCGTAACGATCTATAGATAGCTCAACGGATCCAGATCACTGCCAGAGGGCAGCGTTCCCAAGAAACTGGCGGCATTACCACGTTAAATGGCAATGCTAATACGCTGGGCCAGTTACGTAGTTATTTATATAAGATTTGTTTTATGCTGCTGCAAAAAACATTCTATAAAATGGGTTTGTTTTATTAACTATGAGCTTCCAAGTAGAAGTTCATAGTTAATAAAACAAACCCATTGGTACAAAATCCACAGCTCTTAAAATAATATACAAAAAACTTAAGTTTACAACTGACAGCAAATAACGGATTTGAATTATAACAAACAAAAAAAACCGACATTAATCAGAGTGTGATACTTGCATGTAATTATGTGAATATGTCTGTGTGTGTGTGTTTGTGTGTATTTTTTGTTTGTTATACACCATATATGACACATTATTATTTTATATATATGTATATAAACTTAAATACTATATATTTACTCAACACACTTAAATTAAACATGACACTAGTTAACATCTTTTAGCACCCTACGTACCTCACGCCTAAAAACACTCTTACTGCTGTGAAAAATATCGACAGAAGTGAAGCTAAATAAAATTTTACATAAAATAAAAAATAAACATAACATAAAATAATTTAAAATAAAATCTTACGCATGTCTTTTTTCCGATATGATGAACGTCTTTAACATCCAACATGTTTGCTGGTAAGTGGAGCTCATTGCTCGACAAACAAATAACGTCGTTATAAATTCAGAGGGAGCGACTTGCGAGAGGATCCTTTAATCAGAATCAAACATTAACAGTCTTCGATTAGGGTTACGTAGTGAAGGCATTACACAGTCGTACTTCTTTTAGAAATTTTCTTAATAGAGGCATGGGGTATGTATAGTAAGAAGAATTTAAAAAAAATATGAATATTTATTTCCATTAAAAAGAGTAATTTTTTGTTAATATAATATACATTATATTTATATTAAAATATAATATTTATGTTGATGAGCTAGTGCTGTTTTACTGGTACTTTATTATTTAGGCGGATAACAATGATACCCACACTAGAACCTTGTTCGTTCTTGGCATGGTTGGATACAACAAATTGGAAATTAGAAGAGATTGGGCACTTGCTCGGTATGTGCTTGGAGTGTTCCGAGGTAATATTGTAAACCCAGACATTTTAGAGGTCTTGAGTTTGTGCGTGCCCAACGAGTACGTACACAGGCGTAGGCAGCCGCGCCTGTTCTCGGTGCCTCGAGGAAGGACACATTTATTGGGCAAAGCACCTCTTACGCTGCACACGCTGAATCCTGGTAGCTGACAAAGTTGACGTATTCTAATGTCCTCTGAATGAATTCGCAAAGGCTACTTTATATGTGTTATGTTATTTTGTTAAATTGTAATTAAGAATAATTTTTAAAATGATGACTACACTGTTGTATTGGGTGAATCCTGTAAATATAGATGTAAAAAGTTATAAATAAATAGATTAAATCTGTATCGTGGGTATCTGGAAGAGTTACCAAAAGATTCAAAGCTTCGGATTGGTAGGTCAATAGGGACCTAAGTGTAAAATTCTAAAATTAGTTAAATATTAATATATTAAATGTATATTATATTATACATAAGTAATCTATTATATAAAAATGAATCCCTATTTCACTTGGTCACGGCATCACGCGTCAACGAGCAGACTAATTTTGCTAATTCTTTTTTTGTTGTTTAACGAGCAGACCGATTTCGCTAATTATTTTTTTGTTGTGTTTGTTATTGTCAAGTAAAGGTTCTTATGAAAGAAATAAAAATTCAAATTTGCGTGGAAAATTAGAAAATTTAAGAAACTGAACGATGGTAGTAGCTTTTCTAATAACCTTAGCGCTTTTGACAATAAAAACTTATCTAATGTAACCTTATGACCTTTGACATAACTATCAGTCGTTTGACAGTTGACAGGACAACGTCTGTCGAAACAGCTACTAAATAATAAATAAGAATATACATAAGGTATGCGCATTAAGTATACCGTGTTAGCCGTGTAAGTGTAGCTTGTTAGTTGCATTAAATAAAAAATTCGGCGTTAAAATATGTTACCATCATATGTGATAGTCATAGGTAGGTTTCAAATTTTACCAAAGGTTGTTGTGAAGAAATCGCTTCCTTTGCGATAAGACCGCCCATTGTACATAATAATTTTGACGTGATAACGTCTAATAAATCGGTGAACGCCGGCTGCACGCACGAAAAAGATGACTCATTGTCCCGTCACGCTCATTGTAAGGAGCGAGAGCGCTGCACGAGCGAGCGAAAGGTACGATCGGCTTTAACGTTCGGCTTGTTGTCACGTTAAACTATCGCCCGTTAACCGACTTTACAGACAACCAATTTTTTTTTAGTTATTCTTAGTTTTATTATAAATATTTGACGGGTATTTATCGCGTTTATTTACCTATTTTTCCCGACGTTTTCGACAGGTTTACACTCTGTCCTGGTCACGGGATGACTGGAGTACTGGAGCTACCGCCACTGCGAAGCGGGGGCAGCATATTTTGCAACTACCCTCACTTGTTCTTTCGAAATAGAAATGTCCATCTGCACACTAGGACGATACACAACACTAACTGTGTCCAAGACGCATTGAGAAACCGGTCTACGATAAGTACACTTAGCTATAACTGGATTCCACGAGGCAGGGAGTCTGAAACCGTCTTCACGATTGAAATTAGGATATTTCTTAATTTCAATCGTTTCCCGAACCATTCTCTTGTAGTAATGCCTTTCATTACATATAACTTGAGGTTTATGTAATTCAATCTAGTGATTGGGTCCTGAGTCCACTATGTGCTCTGCTATTGCAGACTTTTTACTTGTCGATTTTTGACTTTTGTCGATAGTGGACTCAGGACCCAATCACTGGATTGAATTACATAAACCTCAAGTTATATGTAATGAAAGGCATTACTACAAGATAATGTTTCGGGAAGCGATTGCAATTAAGAAATATCCTAATTTCAATCGTGAAGACGGTTTCAGACTCTCTGCCTCGTGGAATCCAGTTATAGCTAAGTGTACTTATCGTAGACCGGTTTCTCAATGCTTCTTGGACACTGTTAGTGTTGTGTGTCGTCCTAGTGTGCAGATGGACATTTCTATTTCGGAAGAACAAGTGAGGGTAGTTGCAAAAAATGCTACCCCCGCTTCGCAGAGGTGGTAGCTCCAGTTCTCCAGTCATCCCGTGACCACGACAGAGTGTAAACCTGTCGAAACGTCGGGATAATTAGGTAAATAAACGCGATAAATATCCGTCAAATATTTATAATAATGTGTTCTGATCGCGTAAGTTTAAAAAACTTTATTCTTAGTTATCAAACTGTTAATGTCCTAGTTTTAAGGTGTACAATAAAGTGTTTTCATTCATTCATGCATTATTTTTTTTTAGTTTACCTATACCTATTATGTATTCACGTGCCACTGTAGCGGACGATAACTATACTCTGAGTTCCTTACAAATGAGCTACTATAAATCCGTGTACTATGACTCGGTCCGAATCACGACGAGCTGAAAATATTTGCGTAATTTGCTTTATAAAATTTAGCTACGTCTTTTCGGTCCACATTTTGTCTCAGGGGAAATACAGTTTCCAAATTATTTGATTTTCGTTCTTGATTACTATGGAAATAAATTAGTGAGAGATGATTTTTTGATGGTTTTATTCAACTTTTGGAAAAAATGTTCTTTGTTACTAAATATGTTAGTTCTAGGTACTTAAGAATTAAAATTACATAATCACAGCGCTCGTTTTATAACTAACTAACTGCGAGGGGCAGTATTGATCACTAGCTAGAAGTTTGCGGCTTTGAGGCGTGATACTTAAAAAATGTCTTTATTGTCATCCCAGGTTTATACCTTACTAGCGACTCGCCCCGGCTTCGCACGGGTGCAATGCTGATACTAAATATACTACAGAATGTCTTTATATACAACGTTATCTAAGAGATAGACATATACCATCGCGGACTTTTATGTAGAACTTATAAAGGTGTACAATATTGTAGTACACTATTTTGATCTATTTCGTATGGTACAGGCAGCGTTTGCAATGTAAGCGCAAAAAAATGTGTTTATTTACGATTTTACGATATCACATTAGAAACCTCTAAAATTATCAGTGTTTCTCTACTATATTATGCATGTTTTATACATTTAAACCTTCCTCTTGAATAATTCTATCTATTAAAAAAACCACATCTAAATCCGTTGCGTAGTTTTAAAGATCTAAGCATACAACGGGACAGACAGACAGCGGAAAGCGACTTTGTTTTATACTATGTAATGATGATTTATAACATTACAGAGTTTTATGAATATCTTTCCCTCCTACGAGTATAGAATAGAATAGAATAGAAAATATTTATTAAACGTCACATATCAAATACAGTGCGAATATAATATAAACTAGTCTATGTGAAGTGACGAAAAATAGGCTACCACTCAGCATATACATAGTGATTGAGTAGATTATGAATATCCATATATCTATACAAACTTTTACGTTTTATAATTATAACATTAATCTAATGAACAGAGATTTACATAGATGTTTTTTGTGTATCTGAGTGGTTTAAAGTATCAAAAGTATTTAATAAAAATAGTTGTCTCTAAAGTTGGTTTACGGACAATAATTTTACGTGTAACGTCAAAGAAAACTGGCGTCACAAGCCGAACGCTTAGGCCGATCGTTCCTCTCTATCGCTTGTACCGGGCTCTCGCTTGCACGCTCGGCTCAGGCGGAACGTGACAATGAATAATGTTTTTTCGTGCGTGCAGCCGACCTTCATCGATTTATAAGACCTTAAGTCAATATATAAGTATTTTATGAATGTGTGGATTGTAAACTAATATTGTATTTTTCGTATGAATGTAAATCATAAATAAATATCAGTTTACACTGATATTTATTTATGATTTACATATTTGAGTCTTTTAGAGTCGAGAACCTGGGAGGACTCGAGAACAGGAGCCCACCACGTTTAAAAATTATTTCACGGCGTCTGGTAGATATATTGGGTGACCCAAGAGCTGGCTCCTATCTGGCTCAGCGTATTAGCATTGCCAATTATCGTTGCAATGTCGCCAGTGTCTTGGGAACGCTGCCCTCTGGCAGTTATCTAGATCAGTTGACCCATATATCGTTTTAAACGGTCCTTCGATAGCTTAACTTTTTTAGATGTATTTTATACTTTTGTATATTATTCTGTACTTTTCTATATACATCATCTCCTTCATTTTCTTGCCCTTTTCCCACATTAGGTATGTGGGGTCGGCACAACATGTGTTCTTCTTCACTCTCCTCTATCAGCCGTCATCTCAACACTCACTCCTTTCTTACTCATGTCATCCTTCACACAATCCATCCATCTATTCTTTGGCCTATCTCTACTCGTAAATCCATCAGCATTCATACCAAGCACTCTCCTAGTTTCATGCCATTCTTCCCTTCTCAGTACTTTTCTATTATACATATCTGTAAATGCAATTTTATTTATTTAAAATAATTATTACTTGGAAGGGTGTAACGTAAAAAGTTCCCCTAGACGACCTTGACTCGGTACAGCGCTGTACATTAAACGCAAACTCTACCAGGTACAGGTACTACCTATTTCACATCATTTTCAATTAATTCGGGTAAATATCGATTTGATTTGTTAATAATACGCAGATGTTTTGAATGTGCTAATAAAAATATAGGGACGTAATTTTGCTGTTCTTGGAGGGTAAGAAGCTTGGAGTGGATCTATTTGAATTTTGAATTTTTGCTAAGCAGATAATTTTCCCCGCCATTTTGTTTTGCGCCGCATACTCAATGGAGATTAAAATTATTTTTAAATAAATTATGGTATTATGCATTAGGATAAAATTCTAATGATTAGAACAATGATTTACCAACACACAAGGGCCTAGTATTGACTAAATCACGGGCCTATCACAAATACCTCACGCATAAAACATGGCACATTTGAAAATACACAGATTCGGCTCCAGTGAGTTTTGTTTTTTAGAATTGCCGTTTTAACTTCCAGCCCTTTATTAAGTTTGATGATGAACACGCAATGAATAACCTATGCATAATGCTATTAGACGCACCAAATCACATACTATTTTTAACCGACTTTATCAAAAAGGAGGAGGTTCTCAATTCGTCGGAATCTTTTTTTTTTTTTTGTATGTTCATTGATTACTCGAAAACGGCTGAACCGATTTGGAAAATAATTTTTTGTTTGAAAGGGTATACTTTACAGATGGTCCCATATAAATTTTATCAAAATCAGTTAAGCTGAAAAATCAACGAAAATCTAAAAATTGTATACATCGATGATGTTTTCATGTTCATTTCATACCTCGCTGTCTAATTGGAGCGGTGCGTTTGTTTGCCCTACCCATATTATATATATACAAAATACATCTACTTTCCACTAAAAATGTATTTCATTCAATGAAGTCGGTTTCTTTTTAGTTTTTAAAATGTAATTATTAAAGCTATGGTCAGGGAACATTATTTGTCCAGTTGTTAACTATTGCTTGTTTCTTTACATTATTTTGGTATATATATTAGTGTGTATTAGTTTATTTATCATATTTCATTTATTATATTTTATTTACTATTATTTATTTATTTTTGTAATTTTAGGTAGGTATTGATCTTTTTATTTTTTTGTTATCCTGTAAATATGTATGTTTATATTATTTTTATCATATATCATCCATAAACATCACCCCATATTTAGTTACGTTGATCTCTATTCATCTCAAGGTTGTCTGGCAGAGATCGCTTTCTAGTGAGCGATGTATTCTGCTGAGACGCAGAAAGTTGTGAGTTCGATTGCCGAGATAAATGTTTGTATAGTCTGCAAGTATATATAGAGACACCCAGACCCGAGTATGACCCGAGAAACACCCAGGTTTTTAAGTATAATATGTATGTATTTAAAAAAAAAAGGATGTAAGTAGTATATAAGCCATCTGGTACCCATTACACAACTCTGCTAAATTTGAGGCCAGGTGATGCTGTGTGCAATGTTGGGCATTATTTATTTATTATTTATAGACCCCTTGGGGCAAACCACGGTAATTTAGTCAATGCCAAAACTAAACCACAACCAATAAAGTCGTGCTATGCACTTTTTCTGTTCTTTCTGTAATAGTATCTGTCTTTTTGTCAATATTGCAATTTTCAAGTGATTGTTTTATTCAAATATAGTCACAAAGTTCTAGTCGATCGTCATTTATTCAC
Source organism: Lampropteryx suffumata (assembly GCA_948098915.1). NCBI lineage: Eukaryota > Metazoa > Arthropoda > Insecta > Lepidoptera > Geometridae > Lampropteryx > Lampropteryx suffumata. The sequence goes on along the minus strand of OX402561.1, from coordinate 3,864,825 downwards.
TCTATGCAATAACCACATAATTAGCTGGCGTCGTGCTTAAGTATGCTCAGTCCTTGTCATTATTATGTCAAATAAATGAGATAGCTATTAATTCAAACAATACGTTAGTTGCATGGTGATTATGGAACTTTTGAAACAACCAATGTCTACCAGTTTCGATTAGATATGATATGATGACGTTCGGTTTCTAACTCAGACCAAATAAATATTTAGATAAGAGGGCTGTGAATAACCTAAGTGAAGCCTCAAAACCATGTTTCTCTGTGTAAATACACGCACCCACGCACACACATCCAACCAAACTGTGCTCCTTCTTCTTAACAAATCCATAAATATTTGTACTATTGAATATTCTCTCATGTCGTCGTCTAGAAAACATCTAACAAAAAAACATTAACATATACCGTGACAAAAAGTGTTACAGTATTTATTTATTATTGTTAAACGCGCTGTTCCGTCTTTATATTTATTTAGTCTGAGGTATCTATTCATATGGCATCATGTATGACAATCAACATCAACCTTCCGTAATACCAAATTCATCAATAGTATTAAAAAGCGATTAGTACCTATCAATGTTTTGATAGTATCAGAATTCCATAATCGCCCCGCTGGTGTTTATATGATAGATACTAAACGTCATCGGGGTTATTTTAAACATTCTCAGAATTCCTTGTCGTTCAAATCACATTGCAACATAATAAACGTAAAATTGTCTTTTGCTTGTCTACAATTGATTTCACATTTTTTTGATTAAAATTCTGTAAGTACTCAAAAAAACATGCAGTAACACGAGAAAAAATATTAATTTAGAAGTGCTACGAGTATGTTACTTCATAAAATAACTAATGAAAAATCGTACTACTTTGTGACATTTCATATCGCGCCAATAATTTTAACCGCCTGTCCCCCTTCTAATTGACGGGGGGACAGATCGAACTTTTTAAAATATTAAAAGTTCGACGAATGATTTTGATTTGTTCAAAACAAAGACAAAATGTTTCCATTTCAATGTTATACATATACGTTGAATAGAGCGACCACCATGCAGGTCGATCATGACGGTCATGAAATCGAAAACATTTACGGCCTTATTTATTTAAGAAAAGAGTACCTAAACACTACCTAAGCCCTGATGCTTACAAAAAGGGATGGCACTTTTTAAACAATTATCAACTTTTGAGATATGTTGAATTACGTTTATAATCAAGGCCGTAGTTACTTAGATTGATAAATAATTTCTACTCTTGAGAATCAATTCCCTTAACTAATTCTATTTCTTTCTTTGATAACGCAACATAACCTATAGTCCATTATTCTCTGGAGATCACAATCGAATCTTTCGTAGATTTTATCATAAAATAACGGTAACTAAATTCTCGGACTTGTGTGAAGAGAAATAGGTACCTTAATTCGCCTAACATGTAAGACGATTTAACGTGATTATTGTTATTACATAGAATACAATTTATTTGAACTTTTATTATTGTATTCAGCCTTACTTATAAACGCCTTACAACTAGTACACTGTAGTATTTGTCACTATCTTACCAAAAGAGATACTATTTTTTAAACAGTGATTAACTTTGACAGAAGTTCAGAAAAGTTTATATGTTTTATTTATTGTTTTATTGTTTTATTATTATTTATTGTTTTATTTGACTATATTTAAAGCTTGTAACTTTAAAGATAATAGTGTTGTGCCTATCATTATATTATCATTATAAAACCGGGATAGTTGTGCATATCAGTCTTCGTTTGTACAGTTTTATTGAATAATGTGTATAGTAGTGTATTTTTTAAGGTTTCGAAGTTCACAAGGAACCTTTATAGTTTTGCTTTGTTTGGCTGTTTGTATTTCTGTCTGTCCTGCTTCCTCCTCCTTTAACGTGATGACATTGTGCACCCGTAATACGGATTAGTGGCTCCTACTATTTTTTAAATAAAAACGTTGAATATATGTTTTTAGGGATACCTGCTCGACATGTAAGGTGGGATTTATTTAATATTCAATTTTCTTGTTGATGCATATCGTTAGATATTTTAAATATACTATAAGGTACTACTGGTTAAGCTGCTGTTTGTAGAAATTTTAAATAATATCAAAATTGCTAAAAATTACAAGAACAATTATCACGACTAGTAATGCTTTACTAGATTATGAGAAACAGCGTTATCTATAAAATGCCTAACAGATAACCTTAAAAAAACTAAACGTTGCATACAATTTTTTTTTGTTTTATCCAAAACCAATTCAAAATCAATTGTTTTGAATTGGTTTTGGACCTGACCACTAGTCATTCATATCCTCACTGACTTTAGAAATCTATACTGTACGTGGTCACATACACTTGGCTAAAACATATTTAAATGAATTGTAGGTCTTACGGACGTCTTTAGGCGGCTTTACTCCGTCATCAGAGATCATTAACTCAATAAACTAATCCTTCTAATGTGATAAATGCAAAAGTTTGTGTAGGTGTTTGCTTGCTCGTTTGTATATTCAGGTGTTTCAGTGTGATTGAGCCAATCACGCTGAAACAGCTGAACAGATTTTGATTATACTCAGTATAGGTGTAGTATGTGGCCTAAAAAAAACATATAAGTAGAGTATTTATCATGGAGATACCACGCGTGTTAAGCCGTGGATAAAATCTAGTCAATAGCTATCAAAAATACAATATACGAAAAATAAGAAATATATTGTGTTGACTAACAGAAGAACTAGCAACAGAGAAGGAAAACTTGAAACAAACCTGGCTCGGTGTCAGCCATTATGCACCTGCAACCGAACCGACACTGCATGTAATGACTCGTCTTTACGCCGGGTCCTGTCGGCAAGGTCGAGAGGTTAGTGTGGGTACCTGGGAAGGCTTGCGCTATCAAACAGAATCCCAGGCAGAGTGATGTCAGTGGAGAGGAAACTTCACCCACCTCAGCTTGCGGGGTGGATCCATGAACGAAAGTTTTCAATTACAATTAACTGCTCTGTAACTTTACTGACGCCACCTAAGTCATCTTCAATAGATGAACTAAGGTAAAATGATGATTGTGTTGTAACATTTTTCTAAACAAACCTACACGAACAGCAAGTAATTATGTGGAACTTAAAAATGTTGTATACAAATATGAGTTTTATATCTAACTAAATATTAATTCCTTACTAAAATGTTATAGCTTAAGGGTTATATCCTTTTCTTCCAAGAGCTATAGAACTAGACAAAGAGCCTCCATAACCGGCACTAACCGGTCGGGAGAATCCGGCATAAAGCCATTAACTCTGTCATTACTAAGCAGAGTTTGTAAAGAAACCTCCTTCTTTCAGCTATCGGGCTGAGTGGCTATAAACCGGCTAAAAAGCTGCATGAATCACCTCAGTTGTGGTCCGATAATGTGCGAAAATAATATGAAAATGTTGCTGAAAAGGAAAACGGTTCAAGCATCCATACTAATATTATAAATTGGAAAATGGATCTGTGTGTTTGTTTGTTATAAATAATAATTTATGGTCACAAACCTAACACCCAAGTAAAACTATTGCTTTGTATTGTAGAGACCTGAAGACTGATAGGGTACTTTCAGGACTGGATGATACTTCAGGATGATTAGGGGAATCTAGAGTTGAACAAGAAAGCCAATTACAGCTTTTACCTTATTAAAAACATGTTACAATAAATTACAACTGCGAACAACTGGATTAGCAATAGAAACAGTGATGTATAGACATAGTAAGTACCAATGTAGGTACTATGCGAACTAAGGCGCGGCAGCTAGTCGTTGCATTAATCTGATATTTCTTTGAGCTTCCAACCTTTGGAACTGTGCGGCTATCGAATTCTATAGGTATATCGTATGTCTGCGGCTGGCCCAAAGCCGCATGTCGCGCGCACTCAGTTAGCTCAATCATATTGCATAGTTGACGGCCTTTGTGGCGCAGTCGGAGAAGGCCCGACGAAGATGCAGTTCCCGACGTGGGACAAATGCTTGTATGATTTGCAAGTACGAGTTATAAGTAGTATATCAGTCGTGTGGTACCCATAACACAAGCTCTGCTTACTTTGGAGCCAAATTCTACTGTGTGGAATGTCCAGCATTATTTATTTATAAACTAGCTGACCCGGCAAACTTCGTACCGCCTCAGAATCAATAAATAAAAAACCAAGCAAGCATTTTTTTCATATTTACTTACCTTTTAAACCTTCCTTGGACTTCCACTTCCAATCAGACCAGCCATTCTTGAGTTTTAGCGAGACTAACGAACAGCAATAGATTTTTATTATATAAGATTTTTAGGGGAATGCAGGGCTGACGTAGATGTCTTACGCTGCGACTATGCCCAGTATCGCCATTTTCTCCTTCAACGTTTTGCTAAACACTTTCACTCTTTCCATAAAAGTTTCGTGTATCGGCCCATTATCAATGTAAGGTTTTCTTCATAGCTCTCCCACTTTTCACCACTTAGAGCTGAACATCTACGGCGAGTAGGTACCTATATGATTTATGCTTCCATTAGCGCAATCGACGCCGCCACATTGTCTCGTGTGATCAAGTTAACGTGTATTTTTCGTACAAAGTGAGCTTGATATGGTAGAGATCTATTAGCTAGAATTGATGGTTTTTACATAAACCTAGTTGTTTCTATTAGATTATATTTACAGCAAATATATTACAATGTTGTTCAAAGAACATTACTGAACAAGAATCATTAATGGCTTAATGAAACTTTTTCTGGGGTATTTAATTTTGTTTCGATGAAAAAAGACATTAGAGTCTTTCGAAAAAATATAATACAAACGATAATGGCATCATTAAGATATAACTACATTTGATGATACAAAATACATCATTCGCATATACCACTTACTTATTTTCTATACATAATCTAAAACGACTCGTATCTATCGAATCGCATAAAATATACCTACTCGTAAATAATATGTCCATCCTCGTACTCAATTCATTAAATGTCAATGTAGATTTTAGATAGGTGTTCAGCATTCATTATTTCTATTTATATTCTATTCAATTAAGCCTAATTTTATTGTATTTGCCTTCAACAATATACAATAAAACGTATATTATAATGTGTACTTGCTCGAAAACAAATTGATGTTATTGCCTCACTCGATACGTAGCTTTTGATCTAACTAGTTGGTTTCACTGTTATGGAAATAGAAAGTATGAAAAATGTTAAAAAAGCTCCTATATATGTTTGTAATGTCAAGTGGTTAGTTTACATCCAAATTATAACCGGACTTAACCATGATGTGGTTGGATCTAAAAGAACCCAGAAACTCATCAGAATGTACTGTTATGTGTACGCGTTTGTGTTTTTTTTTGCACATTTGTACATTTTAAGAAACCTACCATTGGACCTTGAAATGTTTTGTATTTTTGACCATTTATGCTACGTCGTCATAGGTTTGTTTAGTAAAGATGCCTTTTCTTACCTAAAGCTAGATCCCATTGTTGATAACTTTCCAAATTTGCGAGAAACATACAAAAGACTTGAAGTTATATTTAAATGTATGGCAATAGTTTTTGTATTTATGAAAGAACTTTCAACATTCACGTTTTGGTATGATAAACTAGATCAATATACGTTCAGTATTGGGTCTTTATATTTCGATTTTTATCTAGTTTGTACATCGTTTGCACGTTTGCAATATGTTTATGTATTTTTCGTTTTGTACTATCGAGTTAGCAATATGAGGATGCTATTAGAAAGTAAACAATCTACTGACAAGTTGACAGCATCACGTATCATTCAAATGTATGAAAGTATAAGAAATGGCCTAAGAGAAGTCGACTCGACTGTCAAACCAATGGTGAGTAGACAAACAATTGTGTGCGGCTTATACATATTGAATACAGACGACTATCGTACTTCAACTATTCCTGCCCAGTAACAGATAAAAGTAATTGGGATGGCTATTATCTCTAACTAATGTAAAAGCAGCCTCTTGCATCTAAACTATTTGACGATGCTAGGAAGGATATAAAACGGTATATAGCTCTGCGCTACATTTTCCAATATCCTTACTAATTGCATAAGAACCATGTTCATAAAAACCATGGGCATAAGAACCATGTTTCACCAATTTGATTTTATTATTGCGTTTCGTAAGGTTGAGTGACTGGATTAAAGGTCTCGGCAGAATAACAGCGCTGACCTGTCATCTGAAAGAGAAGCATAACGCTGAGTCCAGATCTTTTTGCTGCTTTACCACACAGCACTATTATCCTTATCCTTACTATAATAATATAATAATCTATATATATAAAAATGTTATGTTGTTTTGTGTACGCTTCAAATACTCAAAAAGTTCTGCACCGATCGAGCTGAAATTTTAGTATGATATTATAATCCGCATCAAGGATTGTTTTTATCATATATTTTTTATCCACTTTTTTTTTGTACCGCAGCGAAGCGTGGCGGGGTATAGCTGGTATATATATAATATTATTATAAATGCGGAAGTTTTTAAGTATGTTTGTTACTCTTTCACGCAAAAACTACTAAATGGATTTAAATGAAACTTTACTATATTATAGCTTATACATCAGAATATCAAATAGACTATAACTTATAAAGATATTGTATGAATTGTCAAAAATACATTGATAAGTGTCAAGTTAGTAGGAAAAACATCTGCCATCTGCAAGCTTTTCTGGCATGCGCTGCAAAAACCGTTAGAATTACAAGTTAGAATATTATAAATGCGATAGTGTCTTTGTCTGTCTGTTTGTTACGTTTTTACGGTTAAACGGCTGATCGGACCTTGATGAAATGTGGTAGGAAGATGTATTTGGATTCAGGTGAAGAACATAGTCTACTTTTTGTCTCAAAAAACAACCTTGAAGGGGGTAAAATAGGTGATGAAAGTTTGTTTGGGCAACTCATATTTTCATAAGTTAGGGATCTGAACATTCATATTTAGGCTTTTGCTATGAAATAAAGAAATACGTTTTTGCAAAATCATCCCCGAAGCGGGTAAAGTAGGGGATTAAACGATTTGTTCCACATTCGCCCCGCAGAGTTTTGCCCAACTTGTATAATTCCAGATTCGCCCTACATTTTATTCCTTGTTCGCCCCGAAAATATTGTTTTCTTTATTTAAATTTTTTACATCTATTTTTGCCCCATTTTGCCTTGCACGTTTTTGTAATACATTTAAGTACAGTCAGAAAATAAAATACTTGAAGCATTGAAACATTTTAATGGTAAACTACGTAAATAATACTTTGTTATTGATTTTTTTAAGCTTGCTTTACATCTCAGCAGGTAAATAATGCAAACTCTGCAAACATAATGTTGGGGCACGTGCAATCTCTATTTTCATGGTCAAACAGGCTTAGTGCTAGGACAATCTCGTTATTGGATTATCTATAGACCAGTACCAAACCAGTTATCGACTGTAAGGAATATGGCAACTTTCTAGAAATGATAATAGATCATAAATGAGAGTGTCGCAGTGAACTAAAGTTGTGTTTTTTTCGTGTGAGTTTGTGAAAGTGCCTAAAGTAGTGATTATGTTATTTTGGTGCCAGTATCATCTTATAAAAAAGTTATTTTTATTCAACTTTACATAGAGTTTATTTTTTTTTCTTGTTTATAATGAAGTTCTTGCTAGTCTATTTATTAAATGATAATGTTTGATTAGGTCCCCAGTATGTTGTACCAGTTGTGTATTAAATATAACTCAAGATATAAGACATAACTTTTACAAATTTTATGACATCAACAAACACAAACTCATTTTATTTAGTAGATACAAAGTTTAATTTCAACAGTGAAAACGAGTTGTGAAAAATAATTCGCTATGGCGGGAAAAATTAATCAGATTTCCTATGCGCGCGCATAGCCATCAGCCACAGACTAAAGGGATGAGGTTTTTTTTTTTATTTTCCGAGCATAGGGTTTGCGCCTATTCTGCCACGTACAAAATGGGGAATTTAAAGTTTTCTTTTATAACAGAGAAAACAAAATTTATATTTGAGTGAAAGTTTTATTTATTAAACACGTACGAGTTAAAATTATCTATTTAAATAAGAAGTTGCATGAAATGAGCAAGCAATAGGAACATTAATTTATTTGTTCTATTAAACACGATCTTTTTTTGAATAAAAACTTTTTTAAGAACAAAGCACCTCAACCAATAAAATAAAAAAAAAAAACTAATAACTCGCTAGTGAGTTATAGCAATGAAAAAGTCGCAGTTTGATTATGGGTGTCATTCTGTGCCTAATTGCGGTGACCATAGAGCCACTTTATGAGCAAGTGTGTTGAAAAAAATATTAAAATATCATGGAGGTATAGTACAGTACAGTAAGTGCAAATCGTATATGGTCACTGACGTAAATGATCATCTAATAAAATCATCACAACATAGTATTTGTAGGCAAGTATCTTACATCAGACCTGCATATGCAGAAGGTAAACCCATTCCTTTGATTAACAATTAAAGCATAACAAGACTAAAAAACAAAGCACAGATTTAATTGTTGTTAACTCTGTCCGAATTTTCAAAAATTAAATTAAGATAATAATAATAAAATAATTCATAAAAAAGCCTAAAATAAATAAAAAAATAAAAAAATATATAAAAAAATATAAAAAAATACGTTCACAAAGGCGTCTGATGTTGAAGTACAGAAAGACTAAGAAGTTCCAAATTTTTGATTATGGAAATTAAAAACCAAAATATAGGGTTTCGCTAATAATCAATAAATGAATGATATGGTCCAGAACATACTGCAGTATCTAGGTGACGAGACGTTCTAAAGTGTTGCATTTAAACAGTTAAATGTGATTTATAGCGACCCTAAAAGTACAGCAAACAGAATTCAAATAATACAATTGTTCATATACCATGTTGATGAATAAAAATAAATTAAAAACATTGATCAATTGCTTTTATTTGTCAACTGTACTTTGCTCTTACTTTGGTACATTTTGTAATGTGGGGCAAATCCAGAAATATTTTTGACATGGGGCAAAAGCAGATTTTTTTGGAATGTGGGGCGAACAAGTGGGGCGAACGTGGAACAAATCGATTAAACTTATGATATGTTTTTTAGATGCACAGAATGCATTCCTTACAAAATAAAATTAAAGGTTCTAAGCATACGCGTACGAAGTTGCGGGTAACAGCTAGTTAATATTATAAATGTGATAGTTTTGATGTATGTTTGTATTAGTTTGTTTTTAACAACGCAATAATGGCCGAATTAATTTAGATGAAACTTGATATTGATGAGGATGTACACCGGGAATAACATAAAAGCTACTTATTATGTAGTTACCATGCGGGCAAAGCCGTAAGCAAATATAATAGCTAGCAAAATGTAAAACATTTACTACCTAATACATTAGATATTTATTATTAAACTATACAATGTATCTATTAACTACATTTATCTTAAGCTAAATTTTGTCATAATTAATCTCAGCAAGATTTTCTACGCGCGCTAAAATATTTTCGAATTTTCAGATACTATTTAGTATGCTCGTCAGCGTCCCGACTTACATAGGGCATTTTCTTCTTCACATTTACGTTAAACGAGACTGGGTAAGTACAGAATAGGAAAAATATTTATTTCAGAACAGATCCGTTTTTTTAAATGTTTTATTTTTGATTTTAGGGTTTGAACAAATGGACTTTATCATATTTCTTAGACAGCAGCCTTATCAACATACATATTATAATCACAGCTATACTATTAGATCTAACTAGCGACGAACAAAAGCAAATGGAAATAATTGTGCTGGACAGAAAAATTGAGTCTCAAAGTAAGTCAGAAATATTATGATTACAAATCTCATCATCATCATCATCAGCCCATAGCAGTCCACTGCTGAACTTAGGCCTCCCCTAATAAGCGCCATTGCGCCCTGTCTTCAGTTCGACGCATCCAGTTTCTGCCGGCAGCCTTTCGCAGATCGTCACTCCACCTTGCCGGAGGGCGTCCTACACTACGTTTGCCGAGCCGCGGTCTCCACTCAAGAACTCGTTTACCCCAACGGTTATCGGTTCTTCTGCAGATATGGTCAGCCCACTGGCACTTTAGCTTACTTAGTCTCTGAGCTATGTCGACAACTTTAGTTCTATATCGGATAGTTTCGTTCCGGATTCTATCCTTCAAAGAAATCCCGAGCATAGCTCGTTCCATAGCTCGCTGAGCGACTTTAGCGATTACAAATCTAGACGAGAATTTTCATGATTACTCTACGATTTTTTTATTAAAACTACGTACCTACATGTTATTTCGTTTAATTCATCATAATAGCCTGTTAAATATTGGTAGTCGTGAACCATTGCATTTTCTATCTTAATATTTTTTGGAACAGGTAGTTCATATTGGATTGGATCAAAATTTTGTGATATTATTAACGGACCAAAACAAGCTAGTTAGGATGAAGATAAAGTTAATAGAGTTAATACCTTATCGCACTTAAGTCATTAAGTTATATTAACACTAGCATCATGTTTGTTAATGCATTTTGTACCCTGCAGCTTTTCAGCAAGGGCCATTTTCACTGATGCTTTTATGTACCTATGTTTTCAGATGAAACAGAAAAAGAAAAACTTCGTCAAGCACTACAACTAATGAGACACGATTCTATAAATAATTACTCAGTTTACCGCATCTTATCGCTAAGCATCAGAACTATCCTTGTCATCTCCTTGTATTGTGTAACAACAAGCATTGCTATAATGCAGCTACGAAATATAGATCCTAATAGTGCTGTACCTACCGTAAATGCGTTTTTTTCCTCTCGAATTGTTATATAATAAGCACAGAAATAATGTACAATTTGCACTGAGAATTTCGTGTTTCAGGAAACCGCAATATATAACGATTTTTTTGTAATAGTGTGTATTATACATTTTGATAAACATGGGCTTTACTTACGTATTATTTTGTTGATACTGTTTCGAGCTCAGTACGAACCGTGAACTCGAGCGGCAACGAGCGGACCGCGGATCAAACTCACCCTGATGAAGATTCTCTGGATGAATCGAAACAGTGTCGGTGCCTTCATCGACAAAATAATACTAACTATTACTCAATATCACTATTTCTCTCTTGTAAAGCCCGTGTTAATCAAAATGTATAATACAACACACGAAAGTTTTGAATGTGAAAAATAGGATTCGGGTTAGTAGGTACATAATGTCTAATAAATAGGTATTGTTGTTTTATGTAGTTTATTATTAAATGTTTATTTTGAAGGAAATAAAATGATAAATTGAATCATACGCCGACTTATTTTACTACTGTGTTAATTAAAAGGTCGCAGAGGATTTTACGATACTTGATTCTTGTAAGTCAAAAAGCGATCATCGTTATTATATGATCAAACGAACTTACCGACTGACGTTCGATCATGATTGTCTTCAGCGAAGAGATTTCATAAATTTTACTTGTAGTAGGCGCTGCTACATTTCGACCCACTCACATATAGTTTAGCTCCATAAAAAAGAAAGAGATCGCTTGCTACCTCGGTGTCTCAGCTTGATCCTGGCTTCATTTAGTTCAGAGCAGTTCAGAACAATGAACATTCGGATATCCTTGGATATGAAAGGGACCTTCTCGTCATTGGCGAAGAGACGAGGTTTCTCTTCGCCAAAGACGAGACAATCAAGATCGAACTGCACTTGGTATGTTTGTTTGATAATATAATTGTAACGTCTTTGGCTTACGAGATTTAATATATTTGACTTGTAGGATGTTCAGAGTCTATTAAAATGCTAAAGAATTAATTATTAAATAAATTAGAAAATGTTGTAATAAAAAATAAAATATTTTTAAATCATCAACATCAGAGTAATATTCCAATACGAAATTTTAAAAATAAAACAATAATCTTATAATAACCTTATTAAGGCAATATTAAACAGTTAATAACAAAACGTTTTTCTTGTGCGCGACCCACACGATGTGGGCCGCGTTCTATTACACCTGTAGGTAAAGCATATAGATCCTGTGTTCGACTCACCCTCGTTCTCTGTGAGCTTGGGAATATAATAATAATAATATCGTTTATTTCAGGCGACACTTCAAAATTCAAAATTCAAAGTAACTTTATTCATTACAATCACAAGGACCACTTTGAATCGTCTTCTTACATGCTAGTGAATCTAGGTGCCGGTTCCTCCTAACCCCAGTTCAAGAAGAATCCGGCAAGAAACTTGTCTAGTCTTAACAGTTTTTTGCATGATCCTTGACAATTTTGTTACGGATGCCGAGTCGAGTTGGAGCAGATTCATCCCAAGCTTTTTTGTCTTCTAAATAATCAGATATTTTATACTATGCTTTAATAGACAGTATATGTTTAATTACGTTTTTAAATTTGCCAATCGACAAATCTAACACGTCGCTTGGGACCTTGTTATAGAAGCGTACACATTGCCCTATAAAAGACTTAATAACTTTAGCGAGCCTAACAGTGGGAACAGCGAGTTTATCTTTATTTCTAGTGTTAATACTATGATTATCGCAATTTTTTTTGAAGAACATTTTTGTGCACATACATTAAATTTTCGTATATATACTGACAAGGCACTATCATAATATTAATTTCTTTAAACTTATTTTTAAGTGATTCTCTGGGACCCATGTTATAAATTGCGCGAACAGCCCTCTTCTGTAACACAAATATGGTGTTAATATCAGCAGCACTCCCCCACAACAGAATGCCATAAGACATAATGCTATGAAAGTAGCTGAAGTAAACGAGTCTAGCGGTATCTACGTCGGTAAAATGACGGATCTTTTTAACAGCGTATGCCGCAGAGCTGAGTCTCTTCGACAATTTATCTATGTGCGGGCCCCATTGCAGCTTATTATCTAAAGTAATGCCTAAGAACACAGTGGTGTCGACGAGATCTATCTTTTCGTTTTTAATTTTTACATTAGCATTCACCTGTTTAACGTTGGGCAGTATAAAACGAATGCATTTCTTTTTTTTCTCGTTAAGTAATAAGTTGTTTACATTAAACCATGTTACAACTTTAGAGATTGCATTGTTTACATCGTCAAGATTAGTAAGTCGTCGCTTTAATTTAAATAAAAGTGACGTGTCATCAGCAAACAGTACAATCTCGTGATCATCCTTTACAAGTTTAGGTAGATCATTTATATAAATTAAAAACAAGAATGGCCCGAGTATTGATCCTTGTGGTACACCCATTTTTACCATTGACCCCGGAAAACGCTTTCCATTTACATCTACTCGTTGTGTTCGGTCAGTTAAGTAGGATGTGAGAAGCTTAAGTGAAACTCCCTTAACACCATAGTGGTGTAGTTTGCTGATTAGAGTTTCATGGTGAACGCAATCAAAAGCTTTCGACAGATCACAAAAAATACCTAAGGCATCGCGTGATTCCTCCCAGATATCAAAAATATGTGATATTAACTCAACACCGGCATCAGTCGTTGAGCGTCCCTTTGTAAATCCGAATTGTTTACAGTCTAGTAAATTGTTGGTATTAAAATGTTGTTGTAATTGGTTTAGTATAAGTTTTTCAAATATTTTACTAAATGTAGGAAGTACTGATATAGGCCTAAAGTTACTAGGATCGGAATGACTACCTGATTTGAATAGAGGTATGATCTTGCTATGTTTCATCAAATCAGGAAATACTCCACTGTCAATACATTGATTAAATATGAAAGCTAGATCTGGTGCAATAATGTCAATTAGTGGTTTTATAACACTGACAGAAATGCCCCAGAGATCAGTGGTCTTTTTTACATTAATCATTTTGAATGCCTTGATAATATCGTTTTTGTCCACATGTTCAAAGTAAAATTGTGTGACACATTCAGGAAAACTATCTTTTAACAATGATTCTGCTATTACATGAGAAGAGTTTAAAGACTTTGTAGACTACTTTAGTACATGATGTTAAATACTTACAAACTACGGCCCATATCAAATATATACCTTAACATACATAAGTAATATTATAAAATACTTATTACTAGCACACATTAAAATAATAATAATAAATAATTCTGCACATTTCACACAGCATAATTTTGCCCTAATGGATTGTTTATTCTTTTTCTTATTTCATTCAATTTCCTTCTTTTTGTATGTATCCGCCAAGCAAACAAAATCCACTCTCAGCAGTTTATTTATTTATTTTATTGTATTTATGTACTTACCTAAAATTTACTTTTTATATAATGTCTTTACATAATTATTTATTCAGTACACAAGTTAACTTTTATATACCATATTATAATTTACCTTTATTATGTACTAGCAACCCGCCACGACTTCGAACGGTTGCAATGCTGATACTAATTATACTACAGAATGGTTATCCCTAAGAAATAGCCATATACCATCGCGGACTTTTTTGTAGACCTTTTGTACTTTAGTACATTATTTTGATCTATCTCGTAGGGTTCAGACAGCGTTTGCAATGTAAGCGCAAAAATATGAGTTTATTTACGACATCACATTGGAAACCTCTAAAATTATCAGTGTTTATCTACTATATGATGCATGTATTATACATATAAACCTTCCTCTTGAATCACTATATCTATTAAAAAAAACACGGGTTGCACTCCGGGAGTGCCAACAGAAGTGAAAACTTATTTGGCGCGTTAGAGTTTAGTAATAAATCACTTCAAAATCAGTAATGATGGCGACTGCCAATCAAATACTGAACGAACACAGATGATGCAATATTTTTTGTTCAGAATGTAGATAACATATCAAAGAACCTAACTCAGTAAACTTTTCCATACAAAAGTAGACTGTAAACATGTGAATTAAGGTTTATAATCAAATGGGGCGAGCGCGGCAGCCGGCTGCGTCTATATCAAAGAACCTAACTCAGTAAACTTCTCCATACAAAAGTAGACTGTAAACATGTGAATTAAGGTTTATCATCAAATGGGGCAAGCGCGGCAGCCGGCTGCGTCTCGGTAACGGTGTCACGAATCCAGAGGTTTTACCTCATCTAAAAATATGCGTACCGCGATAAAAGAAGTTTTCACTTCAAAAAACCGCATCAAAATGGGGACAGACAGACAGCGGGAAGCGACTTTGTTTTATACTATGTAATGATGCATTTATTTACCACATTATTTATTATGAGTGATATGTAATGTATGTGTTTTGATCGGTATTCGTAACGTCACACATCACGTCACGCTCCGTCTGAAAATCAGCGCTGCCCTAATCCTCCATTGATTCAGTACGTCCTGCTGCGACCTATTTGCCCCACACAACAATCTAGGTAGTTAGTTTTGAGTCATTGTTATAATTTTTTTCTTAAATCGTCCTTTTATTAAAAAAACTTATAACCTTAACCATATGCAATAACATTATTTATTTATGCTTTGTCTGATTTATAGCAAAAACTGCTGCGAAAGTTGCACTTGAGTCGTAAAAAATTCGAACCTTAACTCGGTTCAGCCGTCAGTCTTTACGACAGGGGTTAACCAGCAGTTGCTTGACTTATTCAAATTTCTCTGATTTATTGTGACTTTGCTTCTTTAGTATGGCGCACCTGAAGTACATTACCTGTTTGAATATTATGACTAAATGGTGATCGCGCGCAAACCGGGTCTGACCACGCCGAAATAATTTTATTGTTATTCTACTGTGGTAAAACTAGTTGATCAAAATTATATCGGCACGCTGTCGGTCGACTTTAGCATGTACGCTATGAGCCTTAGAGGCTGTGTTTATATATTATGACGAATTCGCTGTTCGCGTAGAATTTCCGAAGTCCTCCAGCTTTTGACAACCGATCTGTTAAGTTCTTATGATCTTATGATTTTTATACACTGGGGTCATTTTGAACATTTGAACCAAAGTCAAAACGTTATTTTTGACATATTTCGAACCGCGCTAATCACTATAACGGAAACAATTTAGCTGTAATTTGGATTATACGTTGATCCAGCGTTGCGGGATCGCGTTATTTCTGACAGTGCTTTCAAAAAAACGCTTTTCATTGAATAAATCCTACAAGTATGTGCATGGAATAATATCAGGTAGTACTATATATAAATTTGTTCGATTGGTATAATCAACCATTAAATGGTTCAGAAAGAATAGCGCGGTCCCATTATGACATTCAGATTTGTCATATCCAAACCTTTGCCAAAACCAATCCGTTCAATGGCAATTACGTTGACAAATAGGGCGATCGCCCTACAGGTCATGTACTGGAAATCACCATTTTGTATGGAATTGAAACCTTCAGTTGCAGATTCGGTAACTGCTAATTGCAGTTTTGGGTTATCAGATACGGTTACCGTACGGTCGCTGCCGGTCTTGGCAACTAGCCCGGATAGTAATACGAACCATGAAGAGCACGAACTACACTACAAGCGCTTGCTTTCTAAGGGTCTTCTCACAATCATATATATCGTTTAAAGTTGTTTAAAGTTGCCATGTACATTAACATTAAAATGACAAGGACAACACCATGGTATTTATTTATGAGACTTTGAGATAGAGAGTGATAATACACATTAATCACCTCCTATCTATCTTCAATTCAGCGTAGCTAATGAAATTCCATGGAAGCCATTAAACCAGCAGAACTTGTGAGTGGCTGGGCAATATTAATACACGAAAGTTTAATTTCGAACTTTGATAACTTTGCGATAAACAGCGCGTCAACAGGGTCCTGGCAAACATTTCCTTTGGGAGTTTTCACTCAGCGGCAATACGTTTGAGTGAAACAGTTCTTTTAAATGTTTTTAAGACATTTGCACATAAATTTATTATTATTTATTTATCGAACTAGACCGGTACATACACCATTTACAGTAGTTAAAAGGAGGTAGGTCAAAGAGGTCAAAATCAAACATTACATTGGTCAAAATTAAAATAAAAAAAACACGATAATATTATATAATACACGATTAGTCACTTAATTCATAAAATTTAAAATATATACAGACCTTAAATATAGTAATATAAAATTAAAGAAATATTTCGACGAAGGATAGACAGGTCCTAAAGACCTTTATCCATCCGCCCGTGAACAAATCTAAAGCCTATAATATAGCCTTTATTATAAGATACGATTGAAAAGAGTATGTATTTATTAAAAGATGATGATGATAATAAATTGAAAACGTTGGAAATATTGTCTACTTCTTAGTGACTGTCTTTTTTTTAAATTCGATAAGTTATTATCAAATTTAAGCTGCTATCAGCATTTATGATAATTATGTTACTTTACCTAAAAAATAATAAAGTTCATAAAACTAACTAATTGTGAGAATACTATTGGCTCAAAGCCAACTAATGTGTGTGTAGAAAAATTATTTCGACTTTCCCTTTTTTTACACGAGCTTATAAACGCGGCTTTACCTCGTGCGTAGAAAAACTAGCCGCTATTAACTCCAAGGTTAAAACCGATAACTTTACCCAGTTATAGTCAAATCAGTCAAAATTTTTCTATGTGATTGAGTACATATATTTTTTATACGAATAATATAACTAAGTTGTCAAATTATTGGGGGTTAGTCCCCCTGCTGTCTAACAGAAGAACTAGCAACAGAGAAGGAAAACTTGAAACAAACCCGGCTCGGTGCCAGCCGTTATGCACCTGCAACCGACGACACTGCATGTACTGACTCGTCTGTCCTGCGGGTTCTGTCGGCAGTGACGAGAGGTTAGTGTGGGTACCTGGGAAGATCTGCGCTATCAAACGGAATCCAAGGCAGAGTGGCGTCAGTGGAGAGGAAACTTCACCCACCTTAGCTTGCTGGAGTGGATCCATGAACGAATGTTTTCAATTACAAATAACTGCTCTGACTAACTGAGAATTTCGTGTTTCAGGAAACCGCAATATATAACGATTTTTTTGTAATAGTGTGTATTATACATTTTGATAAACATGGGCTTTACTTACGTATTATTTTGTTGATACTGTTTCGAGCTCAGTACGAACCGTGAACTCGAGCGGCAACGAGCGGACCGCGGATCAAACTCACCCTGATGAAGATTCTCTGGATGAATCGAAACAGTGTCGGTGCCTTCATCGACAAAATAATACTAACTATTACTCAATATCACTATTTCTCTCTTGTAAAGCCCGTGTTAATCAAAATGTATAATACAACACACGAAAGTTTTGAATGTGAAAAATAGGATTCGGGTTAGTAGGTACATAATGTCTAATAAATAGGTATTGTTGTTTTATGTAGTTTATTATTAAATGTTTATTTTGAAGGAAATAAAATGATAAATTGAATCATACGCCGACTTATTTTACTACTGTGTTAATTAAAAGGTCGCAGAGGATTTTACGATACTTGATTCTTGTAAGTCAAAAAGCGATCATCGTTATTATATGATCAAACGAACTTACCGACTGACGTTCGATCATGATTGTCTTCAGCGAAGAGATTTCATAAATTTTACTTGTAGTAGGCGCTGCTACATTTCGACCCACTCACATATAGTTTAGCTCCATAAAAAAGAAAGAGATCGCTTGCTACCTCGGTGTCTCAGCTTGATCCTGGCTTCATTTAGTTCAGAGCAGTTCAGAACAATGAACATTCGGATATCCTTGGATATGAAAGGGACCTTCTCGTCATTGGCGAAGAGACGAGGTTTCTCTTCGCCAAAGACGAGACAATCAAGATCGAACTGCACTTGGTATGTTTGTTTGATAATATAATTGTAACGTCTTTGGCTTACGAGATTTAATATATTTGACTTGTAGGATGTTCAGAGTCTATTAAAATGCTAAAGAATTAATTATTAAATAAATTAGAAAATGTTGTAATAAAAAATAAAATATTTTTAAATCATCAACATCAGAGTAATATTCCAATACGAAATTTTAAAAATAAAACAATAATCTTATAATAACCTTATTAAGGCAATATTAAACAGTTAATAACAAAACGTTTTTCTTGTGCGCGACCCACACGATGTGGGCCGCGTTCTATTACACCTGTAGGTAAAGCATATAGATCCTGTGTTCGACTCACCCTCGTTCTCTGTGAGCTTGGGAATATAATAATAATAATATCGTTTATTTCAGGCGACACTTCAAAATTCAAAATTCAAAGTAACTTTATTCATTACAATCACAAGGACCACTTTGAATCGTCTTCTTACATGCTAGTGAATCTAGGTGCCGGTTCCTCCTAACCCCAGTTCAAGAAGAATCCGGCAAGAAACTTGTCTAGTCTTAACAGTTTTTTGCATGATCCTTGACAATTTTGTTACGGATGCCGAGTCGAGTTGGAGCAGATTCATCCCAAGCTTTTTTGTCTTCTAAATAATCAGATATTTTATACTATGCTTTAATAGACAGTATATGTTTAATTACGTTTTTAAATTTGCCAATCGACAAATCTAACACGTCGCTTGGGACCTTGTTATAGAAGCGTACACATTGCCCTATAAAAGACTTAATAACTTTAGCGAGCCTAACAGTGGGAACAGCGAGTTTATCTTTATTTCTAGTGTTAATACTATGATTATCGCAATTTTTTTTGAAGAACATTTTTGTGCACATACATTAAATTTTCGTATATATACTGACAAGGCACTATCATAATATTAATTTCTTTAAACTTATTTTTAAGTGATTCTCTGGGACCCATGTTATAAATTGCGCGAACAGCCCTCTTCTGTAACACAAATATGGTGTTAATATCAGCAGCACTCCCCCACAACAGAATGCCATAAGACATAATGCTATGAAAGTAGCTGAAGTAAACGAGTCTAGCGGTATCTACGTCGGTAAAATGACGGATCTTTTTAACAGCGTATGCCGCAGAGCTGAGTCTCTTCGACAATTTATCTATGTGCGGGCCCCATTGCAGCTTATTATCTAAAGTAATGCCTAAGAACACAGTGGTGTCGACGAGATCTATCTTTTCGTTTTTAATTTTTACATTAGCATTCACCTGTTTAACGTTGGGCAGTATAAAACGAATGCATTTCTTTTTTTTCTCGTTAAGTAATAAGTTGTTTACATTAAACCATGTTACAACTTTAGAGATTGCATTGTTTACATCGTCAAGATTAGTAAGTCGTCGCTTTAATTTAAATAAAAGTGACGTGTCATCAGCAAACAGTACAATCTCGTGATCATCCTTTACAAGTTTAGGTAGATCATTTATATAAATTAAAAACAAGAATGGCCCGAGTATTGATCCTTGTGGTACACCCATTTTTACCATTGACCCCGGAAAACGCTTTCCATTTACATCTACTCGTTGTGTTCGGTCAGTTAAGTAGGATGTGAGAAGCTTAAGTGAAACTCCCTTAACACCATAGTGGTGTAGTTTGCTGATTAGAGTTTCATGGTGAACGCAATCAAAAGCTTTCGACAGATCACAAAAAATACCTAAGGCATCGCGTGATTCCTCCCAGATATCAAAAATATGTGATATTAACTCAACACCGGCATCAGTCGTTGAGCGTCCCTTTGTAAATCCGAATTGTTTACAGTCTAGTAAATTGTTGGTATTAAAATGTTGTTGTAATTGGTTTAGTATAAGTTTTTCAAATATTTTACTAAATGTAGGAAGTACTGATATAGGCCTAAAGTTACTAGGATCGGAATGACTACCTGATTTGAATAGAGGTATGATCTTGCTATGTTTCATCAAATCAGGAAATACTCCACTGTCAATACATTGATTAAATATGAAAGCTAGATCTGGTGCAATAATGTCAATTAGTGGTTTTATAACACTGACAGAAATGCCCCAGAGATCAGTGGTCTTTTTTACATTAATCATTTTGAATGCCTTGATAATATCGTTTTTGTCCACATGTTCAAAGTAAAATTGTGTGACACATTCAGGAAAACTATCTTTTAACAATGATTCTGCTATTACATGAGAAGAGTTTAAAGACTTTGTAGACTACTTTAGTACATGATGTTAAATACTTACAAACTACGGCCCATATCAAATATATACCTTAACATACATAAGTAATATTATAAAATACTTATTACTAGCACACATTAAAATAATAATAATAAATAATTCTGCACATTTCACACAGCATAATTTTGCCCTAATGGATTGTTTATTCTTTTTCTTATTTCATTCAATTTCCTTCTTTTTGTATGTATCCGCCAAGCAAACAAAATCCACTCTCAGCAGTTTATTTATTTATTTTATTGTATTTATGTACTTACCTAAAATTTACTTTTTATATAATGTCTTTACATAATTATTTATTCAGTACACAAGTTAACTTTTATATACCATATTATAATTTACCTTTATTATGTACTAGCAACCCGCCACGACTTCGAACGGTTGCAATGCTGATACTAATTATACTACAGAATGGTTATCCCTAAGAAATAGCCATATACCATCGCGGACTTTTTTGTAGACCTTTTGTACTTTAGTACATTATTTTGATCTATCTCGTAGGGTTCAGACAGCGTTTGCAATGTAAGCGCAAAAATATGAGTTTATTTACGACATCACATTGGAAACCTCTAAAATTATCAGTGTTTATCTACTATATGATGCATGTATTATACATATAAACCTTCCTCTTGAATCACTATATCTATTAAAAAAAACACGGGTTGCACTCCGGGAGTGCCAACAGAAGTGAAAACTTATTTGGCGCGTTAGAGTTTAGTAATAAATCACTTCAAAATCAGTAATGATGGCGACTGCCAATCAAATACTGAACGAACACAGATGATGCAATATTTTTTGTTCAGAATGTAGATAACATATCAAAGAACCTAACTCAGTAAACTTTTCCATACAAAAGTAGACTGTAAACATGTGAATTAAGGTTTATAATCAAATGGGGCGAGCGCGGCAGCCGGCTGCGTCTATATCAAAGAACCTAACTCAGTAAACTTCTCCATACAAAAGTAGACTGTAAACATGTGAATTAAGGTTTATCATCAAATGGGGCAAGCGCGGCAGCCGGCTGCGTCTCGGTAACGGTGTCACGAATCCAGAGGTTTTACCTCATCTAAAAATATGCGTACCGCGATAAAAGAAGTTTTCACTTCAAAAAACCGCATCAAAATGGGGACAGACAGACAGCGGGAAGCGACTTTGTTTTATACTATGTAATGATGCATTTATTTACCAC
This sequence comes from Lampropteryx suffumata, assembly GCA_948098915.1. Classification (NCBI taxonomy): domain Eukaryota; kingdom Metazoa; phylum Arthropoda; class Insecta; order Lepidoptera; family Geometridae; genus Lampropteryx; species Lampropteryx suffumata. The sequence continues at coordinate 3,842,726 of OX402561.1, read as the reverse complement.
ATTATTTATTATGAGTGATATGTAATGTATGTGTTTTGATCGGTATTCGTAACGTCACACATCACGTCACGCTCCGTCTGAAAATCAGCGCTGCCCTAATCCTCCATTGATTCAGTACGTCCTGCTGCGACCTATTTGCCCCACACAACAATCTAGGTAGTTAGTTTTGAGTCATTGTTATAATTTTTTTCTTAAATCGTCCTTTTATTAAAAAAACTTATAACCTTAACCATATGCAATAACATTATTTATTTATGCTTTGTCTGATTTATAGCAAAAACTGCTGCGAAAGTTGCACTTGAGTCGTAAAAAATTCGAACCTTAACTCGGTTCAGCCGTCAGTCTTTACGACAGGGGTTAACCAGCAGTTGCTTGACTTATTCAAATTTCTCTGATTTATTGTGACTTTGCTTCTTTAGTATGGCGCACCTGAAGTACATTACCTGTTTGAATATTATGACTAAATGGTGATCGCGCGCAAACCGGGTCTGACCACGCCGAAATAATTTTATTGTTATTCTACTGTGGTAAAACTAGTTGATCAAAATTATATCGGCACGCTGTCGGTCGACTTTAGCATGTACGCTATGAGCCTTAGAGGCTGTGTTTATATATTATGACGAATTCGCTGTTCGCGTAGAATTTCCGAAGTCCTCCAGCTTTTGACAACCGATCTGTTAAGTTCTTATGATCTTATGATTTTTATACACTGGGGTCATTTTGAACATTTGAACCAAAGTCAAAACGTTATTTTTGACATATTTCGAACCGCGCTAATCACTATAACGGAAACAATTTAGCTGTAATTTGGATTATACGTTGATCCAGCGTTGCGGGATCGCGTTATTTCTGACAGTGCTTTCAAAAAAACGCTTTTCATTGAATAAATCCTACAAGTATGTGCATGGAATAATATCAGGTAGTACTATATATAAATTTGTTCGATTGGTATAATCAACCATTAAATGGTTCAGAAAGAATAGCGCGGTCCCATTATGACATTCAGATTTGTCATATCCAAACCTTTGCCAAAACCAATCCGTTCAATGGCAATTACGTTGACAAATAGGGCGATCGCCCTACAGGTCATGTACTGGAAATCACCATTTTGTATGGAATTGAAACCTTCAGTTGCAGATTCGGTAACTGCTAATTGCAGTTTTGGGTTATCAGATACGGTTACCGTACGGTCGCTGCCGGTCTTGGCAACTAGCCCGGATAGTAATACGAACCATGAAGAGCACGAACTACACTACAAGCGCTTGCTTTCTAAGGGTCTTCTCACAATCATATATATCGTTTAAAGTTGTTTAAAGTTGCCATGTACATTAACATTAAAATGACAAGGACAACACCATGGTATTTATTTATGAGACTTTGAGATAGAGAGTGATAATACACATTAATCACCTCCTATCTATCTTCAATTCAGCGTAGCTAATGAAATTCCATGGAAGCCATTAAACCAGCAGAACTTGTGAGTGGCTGGGCAATATTAATACACGAAAGTTTAATTTCGAACTTTGATAACTTTGCGATAAACAGCGCGTCAACAGGGTCCTGGCAAACATTTCCTTTGGGAGTTTTCACTCAGCGGCAATACGTTTGAGTGAAACAGTTCTTTTAAATGTTTTTAAGACATTTGCACATAAATTTATTATTATTTATTTATCGAACTAGACCGGTACATACACCATTTACAGTAGTTAAAAGGAGGTAGGTCAAAGAGGTCAAAATCAAACATTACATTGGTCAAAATTAAAATAAAAAAAACACGATAATATTATATAATACACGATTAGTCACTTAATTCATAAAATTTAAAATATATACAGACCTTAAATATAGTAATATAAAATTAAAGAAATATTTCGACGAAGGATAGACAGGTCCTAAAGACCTTTATCCATCCGCCCGTGAACAAATCTAAAGCCTATAATATAGCCTTTATTATAAGATACGATTGAAAAGAGTATGTATTTATTAAAAGATGATGATGATAATAAATTGAAAACGTTGGAAATATTGTCTACTTCTTAGTGACTGTCTTTTTTTTAAATTCGATAAGTTATTATCAAATTTAAGCTGCTATCAGCATTTATGATAATTATGTTACTTTACCTAAAAAATAATAAAGTTCATAAAACTAACTAATTGTGAGAATACTATTGGCTCAAAGCCAACTAATGTGTGTGTAGAAAAATTATTTCGACTTTCCCTTTTTTTACACGAGCTTATAAACGCGGCTTTACCTCGTGCGTAGAAAAACTAGCCGCTATTAACTCCAAGGTTAAAACCGATAACTTTACCCAGTTATAGTCAAATCAGTCAAAATTTTTCTATGTGATTGAGTACATATATTTTTTATACGAATAATATAACTAAGTTGTCAAATTATTGGGGGTTAGTCCCCCTGCTGTCTAACAGAAGAACTAGCAACAGAGAAGGAAAACTTGAAACAAACCCGGCTCGGTGCCAGCCGTTATGCACCTGCAACCGACGACACTGCATGTACTGACTCGTCTGTCCTGCGGGTTCTGTCGGCAGTGACGAGAGGTTAGTGTGGGTACCTGGGAAGATCTGCGCTATCAAACGGAATCCAAGGCAGAGTGGCGTCAGTGGAGAGGAAACTTCACCCACCTTAGCTTGCTGGAGTGGATCCATGAACGAATGTTTTCAATTACAAATAACTGCTCTGTAACTTGACTGACGCAACCTAAATCATCTTCAACAGATGAACTAAGGCCAATGATGATGATGAGCATTAGTCGTCTCTATACCACTGTTCTTACTGTTCTATATAGACATTAAACATTGCAGTATTTAGAAAAGATTTGTATGTGTGCCTATAATGTTATGATACCCAGAGACATGCCAAAACTTACATCGAGAATGATATTTTTCATGTTAGGGTTAAATATTGGGATACTCGTAGATAAAAGTAGGATACGTATAGGTCTACGGAAAATCAACGTAAAAAAAGCTAGTCCAGTTTTTTGGCAAGAAACTGAATACGAATTCCGTGATAGCTAAACGATCAGAGACTTTTAGAATATATCTTGTTTTCTTATGAAATGGTGACCGTCTTAGTAATGTAGCGGTGAACTCAACCAACCAAACTCACCATGTGATTTTTCGATTTGGGCCGGACCATACCCATGCAAACCATGCAACACCCATGCAAATGCTCAACTTAGAGCGCTTAGTTTGAATGAATTTTTAGACGCGTAAAATAAATATGGTGGAAAAGGTGCTTCCGATTTTTATATAATTGTAACGTGGCGCTATTACATTTATACAAACAAAATAAATTTTCTGTGCTCTTAAGCGCTGCCCGCGGCATTGCTTGTGTGAAAAATCCTTGTGCTATCCCTGGTCACAGACCATAACTATACTCAATTTCGTCTGAATAAATTTAGCCATTCCGGCGTGGTTGGGGTAAAATCAAACATACACCAAAAATGCACACAATCTTTCGCTTGTATAACATTAGTAGTATAGAATTTATCTCAATGACTTATAATTATAACTGCAATATTCTCGACTCTTACGAATTAGAACATTATAATAAAAGAATCAACCAGCAAAATAAAAGCAATAGAGATGCAATGTGTTTAATGAATATCTTAGGTTACAGGTTCTTCGTATCTTGGAAACTGCGAGCTTCAGTACTCGCCATTTTTGTTGTGCCAACTTTTTTATGAAGGACGTTCGAGATAAACGTCTTGTGAAATAGTAGGACAATGCCTGGTGTTTTATATTCCTTTTGCAGTAAAAGTATGTGAGATATATCGTTTATTTTTTGTGCTTTATAAAATAAATATATTTATAGGTTTTGGAAACCATCACCCAAAACTTATGCGGCACGTGAATCTGGGAACCTACTCTGGAATTTCCGTTCGGATTTCAGTTCGGATATTGGTATCTGTTTACGGAGTTAAGCTCTAGGTTTAACTCGCATCGTTTATCTGACCCGCGTTTTTGTAAACAGATCACGAAATTGATCCAAAAATGAAATTATGATTATATTCTTGAGTTTATTGTAGAACTAAAAAAGTGACGTTTAGCGCACAGCCAAATTTTGTAATTTGATTGGGTTCGTGAGTCTATGGTAGTACCTTAGGAGTAATGAGTAAATTGAGATAAATTTCATTGAGGCATCAACTGTCAATTTGCGTCAAATCTTGTAAAAGTCTTTTGACGTGACAACGTCTAATAAATCGATGAACGCCGACTGCACGCTCGAAAAAGGATGACTCATTGTAACGTTATTGACGTGACAACGTCTAATAAATCGATGAACGCCGGCTGCACCCACAAAAAAGGATGACTAATTGTAACGTTACGATCGGAGCGAGAGCGCTGCACGAGCGAGCGAAAGGCACGATCGGCTTGAACGTTCGGCTTGCGCCAACTCCTTCCACGACTCCATATATCCATACAAAAAAGTGATAATTAAGAAAAAGATCTAATTTTATTCATAAAAGTATGCAATCATTTCATCAATGTTTTGTTAAGACGTTGTCACGTTGAACTATCGTCCGTAAACCGACTTTACAGACAACCAATTTTTTTTTTTTATTATGACATTTGTCTTGTTGATAATTATGCCAGTGTCAAGTGATTGTTGTTTAATTATAGTCACAAAGACGCAGTCAATTGTCATTTTTCTGTTTCAATTAACAAAATCACGGAATGGCCGTTTAGAACTTTCAAATCACATTGCAATATAATACTCTTAATTATACACTTAGGCAGGAAGTCACAATTTGTTGATGAAAATTCCGTTAAGATTACTCAAAACATGTCCTTTTGTAGTACCTATTCCACGATAAAAAGTAGCCAATATTAGTATATTATATTATATAGTCAAATATAATACAAGCAAGATCACCTGAGTTCGTAATGAGACAAGTGAGACTTATTTTGTATCTGTCATATCAACAGATCTGGTAATGGGTTTTGTAGTAGGTTTGTAAATTATTATGTTATTTTCTTATTAATTTTACTACCATATGTCGATCAAGGCACTGTTGTTAGTTTATACACTCCGTGGAGTGGGAGCACCTGGTGATCTGTAACACAGGTTTCGCAAATCTATCTCAGTTACCAGTCTCTTGAAAAACAGACATACAATTTAAAAAACATACGAGTACCAAATACTTAGCCCTAAGTACTTTTAAGGACCCATGTGAAAGAAATAAGTCAATTTGTTTTTTATAAATGTTTTACAAATTATAATTATATAGACTTGTAAAAATTATATTTAAAATTAATAAATATGTTTATTCCGTAACTCAGGTACCTATTATTTAAATATACATGCATTTTAAACATATATATTGATGAATTAATGAATGAATAAAAACACCTTATTGTATACCTTAAAACTAGCACATAAGCAGTTTGACAACTAAGATTACCTATAAATATATGTACAATGGGCGGTCTTAAAGCTAAGGAAGCTATTTCTTCTTCAACCTTTGGATGGAGAGGAGCCTAACTTAAATATATAATATATATATATAATTTGAATTGAAATATTCTATGTTTATACATAATAAACATACGAGTAAAGGAGAGGTCCACTCACTGACTCAAATGCTCACTCACTCATCACGAAATCTCCAAAACTACAAGGGTAACTGGTTTGAAATTTGACACTAGCATTCTTTGAGGAGTGTAGGCGCTCACTAAGAATGAAATTTTCCTCAACCTCAAACCCTAACAGGGTGGTAAGGAGTAAAAACGATTGTATGATAAATTGTATTCCTTGAACTTACAAATCTATAACTTTGCTAAAATAGGCTTTGATAGAAATGATAAAAGTCTTTTATATTTTAAGGGGTGCAACGGGTTTAAAATTTGTTTTGGGACTTTTTAAGGCATGATTCAATTTTCTTACAAATTAGTTCACATACCTTTAATACTAAATAAATAAATATGTATATCAGGATTTTCAAAACAACCCTGTACTGATTCGTCTTTCCTGCGGGTCCTGTCAGCAAGGTCAAGAGGTTAGTGTGGGTACCTGGGAAGGCCAGCGCTATCGAACAGAATCCCAGGCAGAGTAGCGTCAGTGGAAAGGAAACTTTACCCACCTCAACTTGCTGAAGTATATCCATGAACGAAAGTTTTCAATTACAATAAACTGCTCTATAACTTTACTGACCACACCTAAATCATCTTCAACAGATGAACAAAGGCCAATGATGATTATGATATAAATAAATAGATATGGGATTCAGGATTATTCGAAACAACCCTTAGAAAGGGTTATAAAATGAGGTGTTAATATAGGGATACTATACGCGCTTGGTGCGATTTGCTTGAAACTTGGTTTGTCTACTTTAAATACAAAGTAAATACTTCGGAGTTTTCCAAAACAAGCCATAAAAAAGGTGCAATGTCGATTTAAAATTTGTAAACTAATAAAAATACAAACATACAAAGCCCAATCGCCCGAGGTATCACTTAAATCTTCGCCTTATTTGCTCGCTTGAACAATTATATTTTACTTATTAATCTTTTAATCATGTTAAGTATCGCAACATAAAAAGTTTATATATATATGTATGTAGGTACCACCTGTGCGAGAGTTACGGGAGAAGCTAGTTGAAATATATTTATTTAATGAATAACCTAAGAAAATTTTACGTTCAAGGAATTCCAGCAAAAAGTGACTTCACAAACTTCTAACTCCTGCAATTTATCAAAACTCTTAAGATATTCAAAGAGATGTAGAACAAACTGCTTTAATTGCCTGCGCGAGTTGCCAACTGCAATCAGGAGTCTGTATTGAGGTAGAAGCTTGCACCGTACTTACAGCGCTGGGACCGAGACGAGATTTTTGCAGGATTCTTTTTTTTTAACAGGAATCGGCACTTAAATACGCCGCATGTACATTCAAAATGGTTCCTGTGATTGTATTGAAATAACTGATTTGAAATTGGTTTTCATTGAAAAGAAGAACTATGTATGAATTATTGTAAGATGGCTTCTTTAGCTTCTTGAAAAAAATATGAATGTTTTGTAAAATGTATTGTAAAAGTTCATGTTTTAAATGCATTTAAAATGTATTTGTATTGCTGTTTTTTGATTTAAAAGGTACTTATGGACGAAGGTACAATTAAAGATACAAGTACTTTTAATGCCTACGTCTTAAGGCGAAAGTTACCTAGGTGTAAGTCGCATTGCGCCATCTCTCTCTTGCTGAGCTCTAATTGTTTTGCATTTTTGTGAATGTTTTTAGTGTGAATGAGTTTTGTTTTATATTTGTTGTTCATTTTATGACGTCGTCTGATATTTGTTTATAGCTGAACATCAACTTTAATGGTTTCAGTTGATAAAACTTAAACTTTTCACATTGTTTGTAGTATTTTAGTTTTTGAGTAATGAAAAGCGTTTTATGATTATTAAAGGTGTGATTTTTGTACCTCTGACTTAGAAACTCTGAAAATTTTAGGTAACTATAGAGATCTGAGAAGGGTTCTACCTAGCCTTGTCACGTAAGGTGACAAGAAGTAAGAGAAGTGGAGAGAATAAGTATGAAAAACAGTTAAAAGTTTAAAAAAGTGTAATCGTAGACAGGGTCGGGTAGGTCAAGCCAAGGTCATGTCTTACGCCGTTCGGTTTGAAAATACCGCACTCTCCTTTGGCAGTCTCGTCCACGGCCTTCCGCCGTATCTTCCAGGCAGCGTCCAGGAACAAGCGCACGTTATCAGGAAGGGCAGTGTTACGTCCGGTCTTCCCGTCTTCCGTTCAGCTTCGTCTTTGACTTCTAGTCGCAGCTAGGTTAGCTCTCTAAGCTGAGGGGTTTTCATTATCAGGAAGGGCAGTGTTACGTCCGGTCTTCCCGTCTTCCGTTCAGTTTCGTCTATGACTTCTAGTCGCAGCTAGGTGAGCTCTCTAAGCTGAGGGGTGTTCCTAGAATCGCAATACTAGGGCATTACGATCGCGCAACGAAAGGTGTTTTAGAAGAAAGCCTAGGGATCACACAGTACTCCGCACTACAAATCAATTAACTCCCAAGGCGAAAAGAGATAAGGGCAACGTTTAACATTTAGCTAGCACAGCAAAAAGAATAAGGTCAGATGAAAATAAGGTCTAACTTAAATACAACCTAAAACACAGCTTACCCAGTATTGGGAACACAGTTAGCACTGAGTATAATTTGAAAGTTACGATTAGCGTAAAGGTTATAGCGCAGAAAAGTGGCGTGGTGTCAGTTTAAACTCAGGAAGATCACTGGCCCGCCACCTCGATGCGAATGAGCTCGTCGTATGAAGCGTCGTCAAAACCGGTTTCGCGCTGTGAAATAGCTAGTAGTATTGCCGGCCGTGTGAGTTTGTCTGTTTTTAACAGACTTTAACAGAAAGGTGGAGGTTCTCAATTCGTTGGAATCTTTAAATAAGTTACGTTACAGCCTTTGGATTACAGCCGTATGCATTTTTGTTTATTTTTTTAACCCCTGAAGTAAATCTAGGGATGTTTTAAATTCAACATGTGTATCTGTGTATCTGTGTATGTGTATGTCTATCTGTGGCATAGCAGCTCCCAAACGATTTACAATTCTTATCTATGGTTCAATCAAATCTGTAAGCTATTTCAATATCATTAACTCTCATTTTGTTGATGAAGGGATGATAGCAATATCCGCAAATGTGATCGATTAGAAATTTGGTATTCTATTACTTAATTACAAAAATTTACATAGTAATGTAAAAAACATGTAAAACAGTTGATCTATTTAAGGACCGTTTGATCTGATGATTTATAATATGTATATATATATATATAGCTCAACTGAGCCAGATCACTGCCAGAAAGCAACGTCCCCAAAAAACTGGTGGCTGGTAAGAACACCCCGAGAGAGAGAGAATGTATACACACACAAACGTGATGCACACAAAGAATGGAACACCCTAGACGGCGCAGCTAAGGGGTCAAATTTTGAATGAAAAAAATGTTACATAGCAAAGTTTCGGGGTGTTCTCGTAGTAAGGTTATACGGCTCTTTCCCTCCTGCTGCGGCCTGTCTAAATGTTTAACATTAATCTTCTTAAGATCTCAAAACAACAAAAAACAAGCAAAATAATAACACAGTCAAAACATCAGTCTCTAAATCAGGATTGAGGATGCTCATTCATTTCGCAGTTGAAATTATGAGCCAAATTTATTCACGAGTTTATGATGAAGCAGGAAGAATCCTTCAAAAGTTTTCATTAAACCTAGGAAAGCAGTGGCTTTCCTAGGAAGCGGCGCACGGCTTATACTGGTCGTAATTGTATTTAATTTTGAGCTGTTCGAGTTATAAAATATCATAAGTATCTATGTATCTAAATATATATAAGTATGCTTTCAGTCCTCTAGTCACCATAATACAAGCTATGCTTAGTTTGGGCTAGATGGTGTTGTGTGCAATGTTATCCTCCAAATATTAAAAAAAAAAATTTATAGCTTAATTAAATAGCTAACTAAGCTGTTCCTGGTCTTCAAAGTTGAGCAAACTTCTCCAAGGTCCGTTCTTGGATCGGTGACCGCTGTGGTATTTTTGTTTGAACAATTCCGTGTTTCGGTATGTTACTGTCTGCCCCGACTTTTCAAAATTATCCTAGTTGTAGTTTTGGCCACCATAGATAATAAATGTTTCTAACATGATTGAGTAACCTTTATCTAGGTTATCTAGGCAGGGCGTGGGCGAGAAGAGTCGAAGATCGGGCTCAGTGGTGCACCTTGAGAGAGACCTACGACCATCATTAGACAGCAATAGTTTGATGATGATGATGACGTTAGATGATTTAAAGTGGTCCTGAATAAAACTATGTTGACATTGGCTTTTATAAAATAAATAATTGATTCAGGCGTGACTTTGCGGAAATCCATTACAAAACATTAAACTTAGAAAGATTGGCGGAATTATATAAAATATTCGTTTAAACCGATAAATGTTTTAATTGGCTTTTATGTCTTCATTATTATATAAACCTGAAAAAAGTTTGTTAAGATTTATTAGTTATTTCACGACCGTAATATAATAATCCCCAGTTTTTAAGAATATCGAGCTTTAAGAAACGAGTAGGATGGTAGTAAAAAATGGGTGACAAGTAATTATGACTTCAAAGATGGAGTCTTAATGGTGGAACATCAAAGTTTTGTTAAGCTTTTAAAAGCTCTTACGAATTTTATATTTCTACTACTTTCGTATATGAGAGTGACCAACTTTAGTAACGGAGTTATTAGGCCGCCCAACATTCTACTTGCCTAATGGCCTTAAAACATTCAAAAGTAACCCATCGGTACTGATCTGAAGCTGATGAAGAATTTTTCAAACCTCCGCGATCAGTATTCATAATGTTTTAGTAGTTAATGAGTATTTATCGCGTATTACTCTTTAATTATAGTAATACACGTATTAGGAAGAGATGGTGGAAATCATTAGAGAAGGCCTTAAAGGACAAGCTTTTGCAGAAGAAAGCTTGCCAAAACATTAGGTTTACACATATTTAGTGAAAGTTTATAGTACGAGTATTAGTTAAGGCATTTATATTTTATCAACTTGTATGTATGTAGCAAGCAGCACTAAACGCTAATTTTATTTATTTATTTTATTACCACTTGGCAAGAATGGATAACGGGAGATGAACAGGGGCGGTAACGGAGTGGTGGCCAACAGCCAAGAGGCAAACAACCCACCCGATGGTCGAACGATAAAGTCAGCGTTGTCGGGAACTCCTGGATGAGACTTGCTAGGAACCGGAAGGAGTGGGATAAAATGGAAGAGGCCTCTACTCAGCAGTGGGTTCAGTCGGGCTGAATGATGATGATGATGATGATGATGATGATGATGATGATGATGATGATGATGATGATGATGATGATGATGATGATGATGGTGTTGATGATGATGATGATGGTTTAATACCCGACGTTTCAGTTGTAATAACCGTAGTCGCGGGCTGATTCGATGCTGATGATGATGATGTGATGATGATCTGATGATGTGTTTGTCGCAGTAGCATGGGTCATTTTCGGAATACCCTCAATTAGTATTCAGATTCCGAGAATCAGAGAAATGTCTACCTTCATAACCGAAACATCGGGAATAAATCAAAGAGAAATACGTTAAAAATACCAGGTGACTACTAAAAACATATAAGATTGCAGATTTATGTTGATATATTTGCAACGACTAAGCTATGCCATAATTGCTTCTCGTATTATTATTATTATAAATTCTGTTAGTAAGTCTATATTAAAATAGTTATCTTCTCGTGTTTACTTAGCTTACAACTAAAAGCTTGTGGTCTTTAAGGCTAACAACATCTTGAAAACTTTACAAAAGCTAAGCTTTTTATAAAGTGCAAAATTTAAAAAGTTTACAAAAGACAGCAAGAACACGACTGCATACAAAGTGAAGGGGCTAAGTGAGTTCAGATTTGTAAGCAAACAAAACATGTCTGAGATTCAGGTGAGTGCAAAGTTTTAACAAGCTCGGTGCTTGCACGAAATAATAGTCAGTCCAATATCGTATCAATATTTTATGGTAATTAACTAATAATATTTATAAAAGAAAGTCGTGTTATTTACACTACTTATAACTCAAGAACCGCTGAACCGAATTGAATGAAACTTAAAATGAATATAGTGAGTAACTTGGATTTGGATATAGCTTATTTTTTGTCCCGGAAAAACAACGGGAACGGGAACGGGAACGGTGTCTCCGAAGCCGGAGATGGCCGCTAGCGCCATCTATTAATATTTATCCGTATTTTTGTTAATCTCTGTAATTATTAAAAAAATTTGAATAGCTATCTTTTATAATAGCAAATTTTAGTACTTTAATATTTTTTGTGAAGTTGTAACCGCCCGACGAAGTGGGCACGGGTCAGCTAGTTAACTATATTACTATTATATTAGCATGCAATTCAACGTGGTAATGCCGCAAGTGTCATGGTGAAGCTGCCCTTTGGCAGTGATCTGGATCAGTTAAGATATCTATAGATCGTTTTAAACGGTCCTTAGGTAGCACAACTGTTTCACATGTATATTATATTATTCTGTATATTGTAAAACTTATAGTTGCTAGTATCGATTTCTCGATTGATTACGATTAAGTGTTAATTAAATTATGATATATGAATAATGTGTATTTTCGGTGTACAGTGCAGTTAGACGCACACGATTAAACGTTGAAGTTATTAGTAGTTGAGTGCTTAAGTAAAACCGGGCCACAAACACAGTTAAAGTTTATTTAAAGTAAATCACGTAAAAAGCTAGGTCTAATAAGTTAAGTTTAAGTTAAGACGATTCCGACACACGACCTGCTAATTGACCGTTCAGTTGTGGACTGCCTTAATAAATTTAAGTTGCCTAAAATGTTGAGTAAGTAAACAGTTAAATGTAGGTCTTGCACCGTACATTCGGTTTAAATCAGATTATAAAGATAAAGATCATATATAAAGATAAAGATCTATTTCAATGAATCTGAAATTTAATCGAAAATACAAGTTTCACTTCCGGAGTAAAGCAGTAAGAGTTTTGATAACCCACATCCGGTGGCGCCAGTAAACGCATACTGCTTTACCCCTGAAGTCAACAAGGTTGTGGCTATTTTGGATAGAGTAATTCAAGAGGAAGGTTTATAGGTATAAAACATGCATAATATAGTAGAGAAACACTGATAATTTTAGAGGTTTCTAATGTGGTGTCATAAATAAACACATTTTTTTGCGCTTACATAGCAAACGCTGGCTGTACCCTACGAAATAGATCACCTTTTTAAAAAAGTCTACACGAAAGTCCGCAATGGTATGTCTATCTTTTAGTCTATGTTATTCTCTTAGATAACGTTGTATATAAAGATATTCTGTAGTATATTTAGCATCAGCATTGCACCCGTGCGAAGCCGTGGCGGGTCGCTATTTATTTAAATAATTCTACTGTACGTGTGTATGTCACTGAACTCCTCCTAAACCGCTAAACCGATTTAAATGATTTTTTTTTTAAACGTTTGAGTGGCGCCCTGGATGGTTTAGATTCACAAATCAATTAGATATATTTTTTTCTTTTTAAAACGCGCGGAAGAAGTCGCGAATGGGACAGCTAGTTTTAATATAAAAATGTATACGAGTTTTACTAATACTTAGCCTCGAACTGACATTTCGAGATTTCCGTAACATGTATAGTGTCCACAGACCAAAGGTTTGTATAATTTACAAATTTGTCCGGTCTTCTGATCACGAATGTTCAGAAATACTTTTGCAACTTTGGGCGAGCTCAGTACCGATGAGTGACCGCAGGTATCATCTGAGCGTTTCCGTGTTTTGAAGGGCTCGTTAAGCTATAGGTCTGGAGGCATTAGGGCATCCTATTAATTCCGTCCCTTGAGTTGATCACTGGCTCGGGCGAAAGTAGTATAAGTACCAAAGTAAGAGCTTCAAAAAGCTTTACAAAAGTTTGCTTTTGTAACATTTAGACTCTTTGAAGTTTAGTTAAGTTAAGTTTATCTTTGAAGTCATAAATACTTGTCATCTATTCTTACTATCCTACATGTTTCTGAATACTTGATTGAAAAACTAGCTATTAATATAATGTGGTCGTAAATAAGCTTGTGATTATAACAAACAATTTTAAGATTAACTTAATAATTTAGACATAAAGTCCAAGTTTGTAGTATAATTTTTACTCTTTTCCTACTTATGTACACTTCATACCCACTCATTCGTTTTTAATATCTCCAATTCCCAAGGTTTGCTGGAAGAGAGCTCTTTTTAGGGTTAAGCTTGCCTGTGTCTCATCTCAGCCTTTATGAAGTCCACTGCTGGACATAGGCCTCCCCAATAGATTTCCAGGTAGAACGATTTTGAGCCTTCTCCATCCACCGACTTCCTGCGATCTTTACAATGTCGTTAGTCCATCGGGTGGGGGTTCGTCCTACGCTTCGTTTTCCTGTTCTTGGTCGCCATTCGAGAACTGTTATTCCCCAACGGTTATCAGTTCTGCGAGCTATATGGCCTGCCCATTACCACTTCAACTTGCAAATTTTAAGTGCTATGTCAGCGACTTTGGTTCTTCTACGGATTTCCTCGTTGCGGATTTTAACACGTACTGAAACACCCAACATAGCTCTCTCCATAGCACGTTGCGCGACTTTGAGCTTGTGTATGAGGCCAATAGTTAGCGACCAAGTCTCAGTTCCATATGTCATCACTGCCTGTGTACATGCCATTATTGATTAAGTTTAGATTATATTTTTTTTTGTGTACAGTAAAGAATAAATAATAGATTTATTCAAGGACAACTTTCAATCATCTAACGTCATGCGAATCATCAACCTATTGCAGTTCATCGATGGTCGTACGTTTCTCCCAAGGCGCATCACTAAGCCCGATATTTTGCTCTTCTCGCCCAAGATCTGTCAGCTACATACATGTTACTCTTGCATGTTAGATAAATTTATTACCGAAAGTGGTCAAATCTACCGCGGTAGCCGTATCTGGTAACCATATTGTTGTTAGCGGATCCAGGTAACGATGATTTAAATTTAATACAGTACTAGCTAATGCCCGCGACTTCGTCTTCGTACTTCGTGTAGTTCAAACGGGTTTTGCAGCGCACGCCAGAATATCTTGCAGATGACAGATTTTTTTCCTACTTACTTGACACTTATCGTTATATTTTGGACAAATCATACAATATCTTTATAAATTATAGCCATGTTATTCTGATGTATAAGCTATATTATTGTAAAGTTTCATTAAAATCCATTTAGTAGTTTTTGCGTGAAAGAGTAACAAATATACAATACAAACTTTCACGTTTATAATATTAGTAAGGATTAGGATGTTGCAGTACATCCAGTGACCTAACAGATCGGTTGTCGGTTCAAAATTTACAAGACTCGTCTGAACATGTACCTATATAGGCCCTAAGGCTGAACGCATACATGCCAAAGTAAACCGATGGCGTGCCGAAATAATGTTGTCTAATAAATTTTAGAACCTCTACGGTTGTCTAAAAAACACGTAATGACAAAATTAATATAGCCTCGTAGGCTCCAGCTTGTGCGCGTTTATCATATTGTCTGAATATTCAAACAGGCAGCGTACTTCAGGTGCGCCAAACTTAAGAAGCGAAGTCACAATAAATCAGAGGAATTTAAATAAGCCAAGTAGCTGCTGGTTTACACCCGTCGTAAAGCCTAACGGCTAAACAGAATTCGAGTTCGTTTTTTTTACGACTCAAGTGCAGCTCTCGCAGCAGTTTTTGCTAGAAAGATAGACTGCAAGGTTAAGTCGAAGTTAATAGTTTTATTTATTAAAAATAATAGATAATTTTAAATCCTCTTATATACTAGTGAATGCTGGTGCAAAGTTCGAACCCTGACAAAAGACGAGTTTTAAATCAAGTTTTTTTTAATGTTTGTGATAAGAGTTTATATTGTTTTAGTAATTAAAAGTAATATACGATAAATACCCGCAAAACTACAAAAGCAACATGAATTTCTAAGTATTACTTTTGTCTTTAGTTATTTAAGTATATGACAGAAAATATTTTTAATTGGTTTTTAATTTAATTGTTTGCTTTGTATAAGCACAAGATTCTAACTATTTCGTTATATACATTCTTTAACATTACATTCTGCCTCATTGACTGGTGTCTCAGTGATTTAAACATATTTAATACATTTTTATAGTATTAACCTGATACTCGGATTATTTTTGGTCATCTGGCGAAGAAAACATTGCGCCTTATATTATTTATTTTTCCCAAGTTGTTTCCGGTTTTATTAGTTATTTTGGTGTTATTATTAAAAAAGAGCTAAAATAATGACTCGGGTGTGATGAATTGAAATAAAAGCTTTGTGTTTCTTTGTGATTCGAGCAAAAATAATCTGTAATTATTCTATACTATACTAAATATATAAATAAATAAATAATGCCGGACATTTCACACAGCATCATCTTGCCCCAAAGTAAGCAGAGCTTGTGTTATGGGTACCAGATAACTAATATATGTACTACTTACATATATTTTTTTTGTAAATACACACATAGTATGCATAGAAACACCCAGACCCGGGACAAATACTCGCAGATCATACAAACATTTGTCTCGCGGCGGGAATCGTACCCGCAACCTTCTGCGTCTCAGCCGGACCTTAGTCCACTGCACCACAGAGGTCGTCAATACTAGATACTAGCTGGTGCCCGCGCCTTCGTCTGCGCAGGATTACTACTTCGTGTTTTTGCAGCGCACGCCAGAATAGCTTGCAGATGACAGATTTTATGCCTGCTTACTTGACACTTATCGTTATAATTTGGTAAATTCACACAATATCTTGATAAATTATAACCTATGTGTTATTCTGATGTATAAGCTATATTATTGTAAAGTTTCATTGCAATCCATTCAGTCGTTTTTGGGTGAAAGAGTAACAAACATACATACAAACATTTGCGTTTATAATGCTATAGTAAGGAAGTATGGATGAATGGCATGATTTTATATAAAATAACAAATGACGAACGACCAGATACGACTGTAAGACATACTTAAGACAATATCAACAGTGACATTGGCAAAATTGTCATTATTATGACACATGCCATTAACAAAGAAGAAGAAGAGCTTGATAATCATTAAGTTTTTATAGAAAAACGTTTGGTTTAGTCAGTGTGGTTAGTCTTTAAACTTCGCAGTTGCATTATAGCAATGCACGTAGTCACGCAATACAAGCAGATGCTTAAGAATGTTTTCATGCTCAACGATAAAATGCGGAAAACCTAGTAGCTATTTATGGATTCGTGTGTCATTAGTTGTAGAGCTTGACGAAGCTTTTCCTTTTCAATTTCACCTGCAAACATAAATATCCATACCAAAAATGCATACAATATATAACTTTTGTGAGTTGTATTTTGATAATGTCTAATCAAACTCACCCTGGTGAAAATTCATGAGATAAATTAAAACATGGTCAGTGATTTTGTCGACAACATAATACCTAAGTAAAACTGTGTTTCTCATAATTACGTTTTGAAAACTAAAAAGAAAACCGATTTCATTGAATGAAATTTGAGCCTATCATACATGTTTAGTGGAAAGTAAATATATTTTATATATATAATATGGGTAGGCCAAATAAACGCACCGCTCCAATAAGACAGCGAGGTATTGAACCACATGAAAACATCATCGATGTATACAATTTTTAGATTTTCCTTGATTTTTCAAACAAAAAAAGAATTTTCCTAATCGGTTTAGAAGTTTTCGAGTAATCGGGTGAAAATAAATAAAAAAAAAGGATTGCGACGAATTGAGAACCTCCTCTTCTTTGATGACGTCGGTTAAAAATCAATGTATAATTATGTTTAGGGATAGTTATTCTCATGTATTTATTTGTTTTTATGTATAAATAGTCAATGGCGGTATTCGCCTCTCTCATGCTCTACTTACCCATAATATTCTTACGAATTGTATGATTTGTTGTCCTACCTTTTAAATGTTGGTGTTCAGTTTAAAACTAGTTTATAAAATGTGTTAGATATTTCACTTTTATTTACTTTGTGACTCCATTTTTCTATCCAACACAATTATTTTCATTTGTCTTTGTTCTTCACATGTCAGATCTAATAATACAGCTGCGATGACTATGTGTATGTGCAAAATAACGGCGTTTATCTTTACCGATGAGGTTTTCAAGTGCATATAGAAGTCCTTAAAATAATTTACATAATGATAATCAAAAAACAATATAATATATTTTCAAAATTATTTTACGGCGTGACCCAAGAGCTGGCTGGAGCTGGATCTGGCTCAGCGTATTAGCATTGCCATTCAACGTGGCAATGCCGCCAGTATCTTGGGAACGCTGCCCTCTGGCAGTGATCTGCGTCAGTTGAGCTATCTATAGATCGTTTTAAACGGTCCTTAGATAGCTCAACTGTTTCACGTGTATTTTATATTATTGTATTTCATTCTGTACATTTCTGGTATTATTTCTTTAAATAAATATATATAATATAATGTATAAATATGTATGTACAAAAAATATCAAATAATAGTGCTTACCTAGGTGTATCTAAAGTAATCTTTTACTTACAGGGTTAGTTATGTCGTATACGTGGATCAGCATATTGTGCAATATGTATATTGGAACATTTATAAACAGGCTTATGAATATCTGAAAATAACAGATGAAACCATATTACTTTTGTTTTAATTATATTTTTATTAACCGACATCAAAAAAAGAAGGTTTCTTAATTCGACCGCATATATTTGTTTATATGTGTTCGCGGATAAATTTGTTTATGAACCGATTTTGATGATTCTTAATTTGTTGGAAAGGAGATATCCCAAGGGAGGTACCATAAAGAAACCAGGATCTGATAATGGCATCCCAGAGAAATAGAGGGGAACCTTGAAAATTGTAGTGGCGACTAGTGAGTTTGTTAATTTTTTTTCATATTATTTCACAGTATTTGAAAACTTATAATTCAAAATTCAATTCAAAATTCAAAATAACTTTATTCATTAAAATTGCAAGGACCACTTTGAATCGTCTTCTTACATGCTAGTGAATCTAAATGCCGGTTCCTCCTAACCCCAGTTCAAGAAGAATCCGGCAAGAAACTTGTCTGGTCTTAACACTTTTTTGTATGATTCTTCACAATTTTGTTACGGATGCCGAGTCGAGTTGGAGCAGATTCATCCCAAGCTTTTTTGTCTTCTAAATAATCAGATATTTTATAATATGCTTTAATAGACAGTTTATGTTTCATTACGTTTTAAATTTGCCAATCGACAAATCTAACACGTCGCTTGGGACCTTGTTATAGAAGCGTACACATTGCCCTATAAAAGACATATTAACTTTAGCGAGCCTAACAGTGGGAACAGCGAGTTTATCTTTATTTCTACTATGAATATCGCAATTTTTTTTGAATAAATGAACATTTTTGTGCACATACATTAAATTTTCGTATATATACTGACAAGGCACTGTCATAATATAAATTTCTTTAAACATATTTTTAAGTGATTCTCTGGGGCCCATGTTATAAATTGCACGAACAGCCCTCTTCTGCAACACAAATATGGTGTTAATATCAGCAGCACTCCCCCACAACAGAATGCCATAAGACATAATGCTATGAAAGTAGCTGAAGTAAACGAGTCTAGCGGTATCTACGTCGGTAAAATGACGGATCTTTTTAACAGCGTATGCCGCAGAGCTGAGTCTCTTCGACAATTTATCTATTTGCGGGCCCCATTGCAGCTTATTATCTAAAGTAATGCCTAAGAACACTGTGGTGTCGACGAGATCTATCTTTTCGTTTTTAATTTTTACATTAGCATTCACCTGTTTAACGTTGGGCAGTATAAAACGAAAGCATTTCGTTTTTTTCTCGTTAAGTAATAAGTTGTTTACATTAAACCATGTTACAACTTTAGAGATTGCATTGTTTACATCGTCAAGATTAGTACGTCGTCGCTCTAATTTAAATAAAAGTGACGTGTCATCAGCAAACAGTACAATCTCGTGATCATCCTTTACAAGTTTAGGTAGATCATTTATATAAATTAAAAACAAGAATGGCCCGAGTATTGATCCTTGTGGTACACCCATTTTTACCAATGACCCCGGAGAACGCTTTCCATTTACATCTACTCGTTGTGTTCGGTCAGTTAAGTAGGATGTGAGAAGCTTAAGTGAAACTCCCTTAACACCATAGTGGTGTAGTTTGCTGATTAGAGTTTCATGGTGAACGCAATCAAAAGCTTTCAAAAGATCATAAAAAATACCTAAGGCATCGCGTGATTCCTCCCGGATATCAAAAATATGTGATATTAACTCAACACCGGCATCAGTCGTTGAGCGTCCCTTTGTAAATCCGAATTGTTTACTGTCATGTAAATTGTTGGTATTAAAATGCCGTTGTAATTGGTTTAGCATAAGTTTTTCAAATATTTTACTAAATGTAGGAAGTACTGATATAGGTCTAAAGTTACTAGGATCGGAATGGCTACCTGATTTGAATAGAGGTATGATCTTGCTATGTTTCATTAAATCAGGAAATACTCCACTGTTAATACATTGATAAAATATGAAAGCTAGATCTGGTGCAATAATGTCAATTAGTGGTTTTATAACACTGACAGAAATGCCCCAGAGATCAGTGGTGTTTTTTACATTAATCATTTTAAATGCCTTGATAATATCGTTTTTGTCCACATGTTCAAAGTAAAATTGTGTGACACATTCAGGTAAACTATCTTTTAACAATGATACTGCTATTACATGAGAAGAGTTTAAAGACTTTGTAGTGGAGACTGGAATATCAGTAAAAAAAGTTTCAAATGCCTTTGCTACATCTATATCTTGCTTAATTATATTATTGTTAATATTTAAATTTATTACACTATTATGAGTTTTGGATTTTCCGGTCTCACTATTAATTATTTTCCAAGCTGCTTTTATTTTATCTTGGCTGTTTCTAATTTTTGAGTTTAAATACTGAGATTTAGCAAAGCGACAAACATTCTTAAAGATTCTTGAGTAATTTTTTACTTTTTCTTTAAACTCTTCACTAAAGTTATACCGTTTTTCACTGTACAATTCATACAAGGTACGCCTACTCTTATGAATACCTGTTGTTGCCCACTCAAAAATTGTTGAACTGCCAGAGCAACAACAAAAAAGGCAAGTTGGTATCCAGGTTCAATCTTACTTTCTCTAAACGATCAGTGGTAACTGGTATATAAGTATTTTTTTTTGTACATCTTTATTGTTCATTTTGGTTTCTATTTGAACTAGTTGACCTAGATGGTCAGAGTGAATATTACTAATTATATTTTTGCTTACTATGTTTATATTGGTAAAGATATTATCTATGCATTTGGCCGAAGTGGCAGTTATTCTAGTTGGCTCCATAAATGTAGGTTCAAGCCCAAATGAATTAAATAAACTGGTTATTCTGGTACTCAATGAATATTTCTCAAGCAAATTTATATTAAAATCACCGCATACAACAATTTCTTTATTTGATTTTGTAATAGACTTATGCAAAATGTCCTCCATAATTTTCTCAAAAATATCAAATGAGGCGGTTGGTGGGCTATAAGTGCTTATAACAAGAAACCGCTCCAACTCTATGCAGGCTATCTCAATGTGTCTTTCTACAGAGTGGGCGACAATGTCTTTACGTTCTTTGAATTTTATTTGTTTATTTATTAATATTAATGACCCGCCTCTTATAGAATGTACTTTACAGAAAGAACTACCAACTTGGTGATTCTTGAAGTTGAACATGAGCTCATGACTTTTCAGCCAATGTTCTATTAAGCAGATTATGTCAAAACATTAAACAGATGAACAAATATTTAGTACAATTCCGCTAATCTATTCTTAAAGAGTTACCTCCAAAAGAAATTCGACACGTGTTTCGCCTCTCCACGAGGCATTCTCAGGAACACTTGAATCACTCCGCACCCCGACGAAAAAACACTCTGCTCTGCAGACTTGTTGCTTCGACCAACGTCAGAATAAGACAGATTATGTCAATAATGTTTGAGTTCATGTGCAAGTCTAGTTCTAATTCTTTGTTACAAATTCCTTGAATATTTTGATGCACCAAGTTAGTAAACTTAAACTTATTTACAGTATTTATTTTACAGGTTTTTAGTGTTTTTGGTTGATTGATTATTTTTATAAAATATATTATTTAAATTGTCAGTGCTAGAGATATCCTCTATTGTCTTTTTATCTAATTACTTTTTTTTTATCTAATCTAATTTTATCTAATCTTTTTATTAAATTACTACGAAAAAATTCCAGAGTCTGTTTTGGAATGTCATGATTATGCTCAATAGAAGCATCGTGTGTAGCCAAATTTTTGGCTGTAATACTAAAATAATAAGATAGCGAAACAGCTACCTGTCGTTTGTAATAATTTGGAAGGTAGTTTCTACCTTTTGTCAAATAATATTTTTTACTAACAATGTTGTTAGTGTCAATCATATGGATTACTTTATTATTATTGCATGACATTGTATGCAAAACCTGATTTAATTTATATATATGGTCATTTTCTGCTTGTGGCAAGCTGTCGCTGTAGGGGAATGTAAACATTACAATTTTGTTTACTTGCAATGAACAAAGTGTTTCAAAATATTTTATTAATTCAGCTTTGTTTACATTACCCCTATTTCCAAGCCAAATTACTAAATTAGAGTTGTGTTTAAAATTATACTTCGTTATTAATTGCATTATGTCATGCAGGTCACAGTTTGGTAAGCAATTATTTATTACTGTATGTCCCATGCTAGTGTTTAATAATAATTGGCCCATATTTTTTCCAATTTCATCACAGAACATTATGGTTTTTTCCAAATTTTCATTTTTGTGTGAGTTCGAACACGCTTGGGATGATGATATAGAAACACACACTGGCCTAGGATTCTCAGAACACTGACTTTCACAGGTGGGGTTAGTCACAGATGAATCAAAGCGGACTTGATCATTGTTTGAGACTTTGAGTAGTTCATCCACAGTCATTGAGTACTCCCGTATCGCCTCCTGAGACTTCTCATAACGGTTAGTTATGGATCTCAAGCACTCCTCAACGCTGGCAAGTTCACACTGAAGCTGCTGCATGTCAGATTCATACTTAGTCTTATTATATTCTAGCTGCAAAGTGTACATTTTTAAGTGGTTTTACATTTCAATAACTTTTCTCTTACTGGCTATTATATTTGGTATACATTTTAGATTTTTTAATTTTCTTTTAGTTTTTGTTATGAGTTTGTTTACTTTTACATATTTTTTCTGTTTATTTTTGCTTACAGTATTTCTGATGCATGATGTAACTCCCTCCGAGTCATCATTTGTCAAGTTTATAGTTACTGTTGGTGCCGTACAACATGCATCAGGGCCATTTTCCCTACTAGCTGATACTAGCTCATCAAATAAGCTTTGGGTTTGCAGTGCATCAGAACTCTGAGCGGCCTCTTCCACATTTTAGTTTTTTATTATTATTTTCTCATTATCCTCTCTTTCAAATGTCATATATTTAATGAAGGTCGGGAGTTGATCTGATGATGTAGCCGAAAGATGGTCGAAGGAACTCCTCAACGATTTACATCGGTCACCTGTAGGGCGATCGAGCTATTTGGCAACGTATTTACCATTGAACGAAAATATATTGGCAGCGATTCTGATGAGGTTCTGATTTAGTTAATCTGGATGTCAAAATGGTACCGCGCTATTTTTTATGAACGGTTTAATCGTTGAATTCTCCAAAATAGAACCAAACATAAAACGTTAGAGTTTACAACGACAATAATAAATCCTATTAAACTTTTTGTTCTTCTTTTGGTTATGGCATCTGTGACTCTCTTGTTATCGTTGATCGATTGAGTGTGATTATTTTCAATATTTACATTATAATAAAAAGCGGTTATGTTTTAAGTTTTATAATACCCAGGTGGTGAACATTGCTCGGAAAGAGCCTCTGAAACGCACTTTGATCCTTTCACCACACTGGTTCAAAAGAACTAGTGACACGTATGAAGAAGTCAAAGATTTTGGCTGTAGATGATGAAAAAAAATATTTTTACATTAAACTAAAATGTGCGGACGAGGTCGCGAGCGAAGCTGCTAGTATTTTGTACTTATGTCAAAATATATTCTACTTGGATTGTAAACTCTATGATCAAATCCGAAATGTCAAAAACGAAATTGATATTGTTTTAGTAATTAATGGGTATTTATTGCGTAGTACCTTTTAATTCATATTTATTTTAACATAATTGAACTTGAGGCAAGTAGGTAAGTATTGTTTCTGTTCATAATGGAGATATTAATAATAAGTGTACTTATTAGAGAAGAATACTGTACTGTTTACAAGACACTAATCGTCCATGATATTGTAATATGTATTATTAAATAATATATTCCAAGCACAGTAGCTTTGTGCTTTTCAGATACAATAGACGATGGACGCCGTACCACCACCCTACAGCAGCTTCAGTTGTTGATGGAGTTTGCCGAGGTCAATAAAGATTTAGCACTCGGTAGACTTCAATCTAAAGAGGGACGGGCTATGCCGCCCCGCTTTTGGCATGAGTGCGCTGATGCACTGAATAAAGAAGGGCCAATAAGACTGCCCATAGAGTGGACCAAGGTTTCTTAAGTTCTTAAACTATTTATCTTCATAAATAATTTAAATTTCCAGATTTGGAATGATCAAATCATTCGTCATTCAATCAATCTGAGAAGGGTAAGATCAAAATTGACGAGCATTACTCTCTCTCAGCATCGTACAGGCGGTGGGCCTTCAATAAATGTAAAAAAAGCTTGTAGTCCGTGAAATACAAAAATACCCCCCGAAAGTGTTTCTGTCTTTTCTATTTCTTGATGTATATTATTTCCGACAGCAAGCCGTGGTGCACTCGACAAGAGCCGCAGTGTGATGATGTTCATTGAGGAGATACGCGCCCACACGGACAGCTTGCTCGCTCAGTCTGCGCTGAGACAAAGCTGAAGCTGCGAAAGCGCAGGCTGAGGCTGACGTAATTAAATAAACTATAAATGAACTGTTTCCGGACCTTTTTCTTTTTATCGTTAGACCTTCAACGCCATCAAGTTAGCAAAACTAAAACATTTGTTACGGAGCTTACAGAGCTTTTTTAAGGTTTACAAATCGGGCTGTTATTCATAATTTAGTAAAACATTATTAGTTTGTGAGATTATAACTAATAGCAGACGGTCATAGAAAAACTTAAGGTTTCTCGTTGGACTTCGGAATGTTAACTACATTGACCCAACAGTAATGTTTATTTTCCCGCATGTCTTCAACAATTTCTAGGAAAAATACAAAAAAAATGACTACATACTGATAATAATATATAAAAATATGATATGACACTTTCAAGGCATTTTTTTACAAAATATCATGCACACAAAAAATAAAATTTACAGATTATGATACTGAAAAGATAGAGATTCATTTATAAAAATAATTGATATTCAATAAATTAACTAAATTATGATAATATATCACACTCACATATCAACGGAACGACCTACTTACTTGAAAATTAAAATTCATTCTGAATAAAAGAAAACATTAAACATTAAACCATTAATTATGTTCATTATATTTATTAAACGTATCAGGAAGGATAATACTCAGACGCCAAAGTGGGCGCACGAGTGCATCGCAGCGTTCGCGGCCGGCGCGGCGCTCAGCTGGCAGGCATGGGCTGCGCGTGCAGCCGCCGCCGGCTCCGCGTCTTCTCGTGGTCTTAGCCGTTCTTAGGTCTAAAGTCTTAGCTTTTCTACCAATACCGTAAAAAGATCCATAGTAAAACGATACTGTTCAACATAGCTTCCTTCATTGATGTTTGGCTTTCAGTCACATGTACCTCATACGCACTTTCTAAATGATCAAAGCAAATTCCGAGCACTTTCAGCAATTAAAACGGCTCAGAAAACAATAAGAAGTCTCTCGACACGAACTGAATTAAAAACGTTAGTTTGAAAGCCCTGTCAAAAATGACGTGATCCGGTAACGTTCGATCAACGTATTTTCCAAAAGAGATCTAAATCGTTTCCGTTATGGTGATTAGCGCGGTACGAAATATGTCAACAATAACGTTTTGACTTTGGTTTTGATTTGGATTAGCTTTGGTTCAAACGTTCAAAATTACCGCGATCGCCCCCCTGGTGTTTCGGCTTGATTAATTTGTATTGATGAGAACTTTACACCTATATGGGTTGTGACTGTAATTGTCATTGTCTGCTGATGAAGGCGAAGGACTGTCAAGGGATTTTTTATTTTTTAGTATCCTGTATGAAGTCATTTTTTATGTTTAAAATTATATATCCTTTCTTCGAAGTTATCCACTTACTATTGGTTTGATAGTCCAGTCGAAATCTTTCAAGCCATCCATGATGGTTTCATACATTTGGATGATACGTGATGTTGTCATCGAGTGAGCAAATGGCGTACTTTCTAAAGTCACCCTAAAGTAAAGTAATTTCTAACTCGATAATACAAAACTATGAATACAACAAGGAACTGTAGACGCGATTACATTATACATATTAAAAAAAAATCAAAACATTGCATACGAAAAATAAAGTTAAACGTTGAAATGCTTGAAACGTTGACACGTTGAAACCATAAACATAAAGAAGAGATAAATTTTACTAAAACTATAACAACAGCAAAGCATTTAAAAAATATTTCAAGATTTCTTTATGATTTTTTTAGATTTACGAAGTTATCAATATTAACATATAAAATTAATCTTTACAAAATATTATAATAAAATATATTAACCATGACCAATAACCATCAACCATCTATGATGTGTCGATAGATATGTTTGCAATATCTTGATATCTTAGTTCATATTTGTGGAGCCTACAAAAGTGATGGCTACGTATTGATTAAATGCCAGTCTAAAACATTTCTTACTTTAAATAATAACCTACTGAGTTATTTTGGTCCCATTTTGAAATTACTTTGAAGATAGTATATGTTAACATGGGTAATTTGTAGTATTACATTGATGCATTGTTTAATTAATTATAGATTCGGTTCTATAGCGATGTTGTTTATCTATTATCTATCTTATTTATCTATACTAACACTCCTTCACGCTTCCCATAACCGTTGAATAATTACTAATTTAAAAAAAAAAATACGGGTTGCACTCCGGGAGTGCCGACAGAAGTGAAAACTTATTTTGGCGCGTTAGCCATTTATTAGATAGGTACTAGGGTTATTGGGTTATTGGGTTATGAATTGCACTTTACTTATGAATTGTATTTTATTAGTTATTAGAAACTTTAAAATACATTTTAATATTCATTTATGTTTTGGTTCAAAATGTAGATCAAAGAACCCAACTCAGTAAACTTCTTTATACAAGAGTAGACTGTAAACATGTGAATTAAGGTTTATAATCAAATGAGGCGAGCGTGGCAGCCCTGCGTCTCGTAACGGTGTCGCGAGTCCAGAGGTTTTAACTCATCTAAAAATAGGCTTACCGCACTAAAAGAAGTTTTCACTTCAAAACATAATTTAAACTTACTTGTATGTACTGAATCGTAAAATATACCTACTTATATAAATTTTGGAACCTACTAACTTTATTTTTTGTATGCTAACGTAGATTTTACATGTTCAGGTGTTCAGCATTAATTACTTAAACTTATTTTTGATTAAATCAAGTTTAATTTGAAATAACAATAAAACCTTCTACTATATTGAAACTTGTAATTAGCCCTCAGTAACTTAACATGTATGTATAATGCATGTTATCTTAAGTAATCTACCGTACTGTTATTAACTGTAAGTTTCTTAAAATTCTGAAAATAAAATAAAATAACATATCGAAATCCAAAGTAACACCAGCTTTATATATAGTAAAACAAAAACAGACTCAAATTAAACTGTAGGTTGTGGTATACATTATGAAGTATATTAAAATGTTAACTTATGCAAACATTAATTGATGTTGTAAGTCATTGATGGTAAGGGTAGTTGTTCTAGCCAGCGCGTTCATCGCGAAAAACGATGAAAATCATCAGAATGTACTGTTATGTATACGCGTATGTATTTGTTTTTGCACAATCGACATTCTAAGGAATTAGACCTTGATATGTTTTAATGTTTTTACATATGCTATGTCGCTATTTATGTATATTTGGTAGATGTGTTTTCATAAGTACGGTTGGATCCTATTCTTGGTAACTTCACAAATTTACGAAAAACATACAAATGACTTGAAGTTATATTCAAATGTATGGTTGTATTTGCTTTTATGACGAAACTTTCCACGTTTTCTTTTAGGTTTATTAAATTAGATTTATATAATTATATTAGGGAGTCTTTTTATGACGATTTTTACCTAGTGTATGCGTCGTTTCACGTTTTGTAATTTAGAGACCGGTAGCAATAACAGCCTAGATAATAAAATATTTAGGGTCATTGCTTGCTATCTGTATTTTTGCACGGCTATATAGTATCAAAACTTTGAAATATGTCTTATCTGAAATATATTTAATGTTTGAAGGTTTGACTAACTTATGAAGCAACCACAGCTCGCTTCGCTATCGCTCCGTTGGTTAATTAACTTAAAATAAGTTTTAGAAAGGGATCCAAAGTCATTTATATTGGATTTTGAAAAAGCAGCTATACAGGTAATAAACAAAGTATTTCCAGGAATTCCAATTAACTGTTGTTGTTAATATTTCACAAGATGCTTATGGAGGGTAGCAACTTGACGAACGACTCAACCTTTCAGAAGCTATATCCACACATGATTGATTTATTTCCCTATTGTGATTCTGTAGGTACTTAGTTCATCACACCTCTGAGCCTAGTTTTGTTCACAATGGGGTTGTCTAAACGGCATCGGCAATGCATACTACAGTTTGAGACCAGTACTTAAGAGCAAACTTAAACTCAGACCGAGATCTAAGCATATATTTTCTAATAGTTTGCAATAAACTGCTGCCAGTGACCTGAGCTCTATTTACTATATAACGGCTCATAGGTTTTAATTATTTATTACTGAGTACCTAGGTTAGATTAAACATTGTTTATTCAATATTTAAAAATATATGTTGTCTAAATAAATAATTAAGGCTCCAAACCTTCAACTTATGAATAATGTTATTTATATTAAAGGTCGGTGACCAAAAATTACTTTACACCAGCCGCGATAGAGAATTCTCTCCCCAGTACAGACACGTCATTGTCTTTAATGTTTCCCCACTGCCTCGTTCAATTCTATAGCGCGACAGGCGGATATTAGTCCTTCCTGAGACATCCACATGAACCTTCTTTGTCGCTGAATCAGCGTTAGGTGACAACGTAGCTTTCATGTGTAGAGTTGCCTCTGATCCGGCCCATATTAAACAGATGCTGTTATTTGTGGCTTTGTCCTGCATGGTACATACATAAAGTAGCCTAAAATGTTAATAATAATAATAAAGCTATTTGGCTTATATTTTACATATTGTAAATTAATATTTACATAACGTTAAATTTCTTTATTATATTAGATTATTGATTTCACAACTACCAGGCCACTCAGATAGCTGAAAAAAGTTTTCATGCATGAAACCCTATCTGAATATAACTATTTAAAAAAATGTGATTATTTACAAGTAATACCTACCATCGTTAGAATTTTGTATTTCCTTCGAATTTTTTTTGCAAGCTAAATTGAATTGTCGTGTTTCATTGAAAAATGGATCTGCGTCGGGAACATTATCGTGTGATATTTTTTTACGATTTCAAATGTGGCCTAAAACCGGATGAATCGTTTGATCGTTTCGAAATGGCATTTATGGATGAAGGCTTTTCTAAAGCAACCATTTACTGTTGGTAAAACGCATTTAAGCGCGGTCGTCTTACTTTAGGAGATGAAACAAGAAGTGGTCGTCTTTCGAAAGCTGTTACCGAGGATAACCGTGCTAGCAGTAAAAAAAATAATTTTAGAAAATTGGCAAATTACGTACGAAGAGATTCAACATATATTGCAGATGAGATTAAAGCGTTCAAAAGATTTAACACGACTCATTCGCCTAAGAAGGATAGTTTCACGCTGGGTGTCGCACAACCTCACCGAAGCTCAGAAGCAGGCCCTTATGGAATGGTGCCTTGACATGATTAATAAATTTGAAGCAGACTCGTCTCGGCGCATTTACGAGATTGTGACAAGTGACGAATCCTGGATTTATCAATACGATCCAGAAACAAAGCGTCTGTTGACAGTTCGGCTATTTCAAAACGAACTAACGCCTTTCGAAGTGAAGCGATCGAAAAGCGCAGGGAAAATTGTTATCGCTAGTTTCTTCACTTTGACGAGGTATCTGGTGGATGCCGTTACTAAATCAAAGCATCAACGCAGAATGGTATTTTACGAAATGCCTGCCAGAATCTTTCACTGAAATGAGTAACAAGCGACCGAACGCCGGGCTCCACGGGCTACTGCTTTTCCACGACAACGCGCCCGCGTACTCATCGCTCAAAACAAGGGACTTCCTGGACACCACATCAGTCAAAGTCATGGGTCAAAGTCTCCTTACAGTCCTGGTCTGGCACTATGTGACTTCTTTTTATTCTTCAAAATAAAAAACCAACTGAAAGGATACAGTTTTCATAGCTGGAAGATACATTAACAGCATTCGAGAAGGCCGAACGTATAATATATTATTAAATATAGAGCTAATATCATTTGGACGCCCAAATATGGATGTAGGCCTCGTCTATGCGATTCCATTGCCAGCGATCTTGTATTACTCTAGTCTACGTCCTCCCCGTAAACATCGACATTTCACCTTCTCTTAGTTCTTCCTCGTGTTAAAATGTTTATTAGTTCTAAATCTAAATGAATATAAAGTTTCACCAAACTAGCTTTGATATGATTGTATGGTTGACTATCAAACAAACATCCACACCAAATTTAAAATGTAAGGCTTGGATACCCGCCTGTAAGCACAGTCAATGAGGCAACAAACTGTGTTTTGTTCTATTTTCTATGATCTTACAATTATATCCCACTTATTTTTATTTAATTCATCTTGATTAACGACAGAGATGCATTTCTTAGCAATGACTTAACAGAGACTGTTTGCTAAAAGAAGAGCGAAGATAATTATGGAGTAAGTGATACTCCATATCTTCGTTAGTAAATTTAACTCTACCTCCACTTCATCATCAGCCCGTGTCAGTCCACTGCTGGATATTGGCCACAGCTCTCCTCCTCCAATCCTTACCCGCTGCCTTATGAATATCATTGCCCTACCTAGCTACAAGGCGCTCTACACTACGTTTGCCGGCACGCAGCCTCCACTCAAGAACCAGTCTACCCCAACGGCCATCGGTTCTGCGGCATATGTGACCTGCCCACTGCCACTTCAGCTTGCTAATTCGCTGAGCTATATCGGTGACCTTAGTTTTCTGACGAATAGCTTCGTTTCGATTTCAATCCGCTTCTACCTCAACTTAGTAATCTCCAATTAAATAAATGGGCCATGTATAAGATTGACTAGATAGACTAACTATTTAGGTTCTTTTGATTTCATACATTTACATGCATCGCCTCTACCGAAAACTTTAAGGAACTAAAATCAGCAATACGGGTTATGATACGGGAATGATTGTATTCGAAAACGAAAAAACTCACATGCGCAGGTTTTGAAGGACCTGTCTAATGGTATGTTACGCGATGGTGTAGTGAAATAATAAAAAATAACCCTTATTTACCTGTACTTTACTTGCACTCCTACATAAAAAAAATTCAATGATTGTATTTTGTAGAGGCCACTAATTAATTATTACCGTGTAAATTTTCATTACGATAAGTCTAATAGTCTGCGGGATAGAGCTCTGATTAAGGGTGGACAGACAGAGAAAGAGACCGAAAAACAAACAAATAGACGGACATGGCGAATCTATTACGGTTTCATGTGGACTTGGGAATCCTAAAAAACGCTGTATTTTGTTATAAAAAGCACAAAACAAAAAAAAAAGCGAAAAATAAAAAGGCAAGAGCCCTTAGAGAATGCGCTTTCCTGAATACTTTTGACCTCCGGCTATTCTGATGGGAATCCTGGAACTGCTTTTACAAGCAAGGGAAAAGCACTTTTGTCTGTGTGGTAAAGGATTTATTCACCTTTTAACGCGTTCTATAAAAAATAAACGCGAAAAGATACATCCTGAGAATGTATTTATTTTTTAATCTAAAAAGGTTTCGCCCCAAATTGGATATCCGTTTGCCGGTCGTTGGGGGCAAATGACGCGAGTTTTCAAAGTCATGGTTAGATGTGGTTCTTTTACGTTGGTTTTGTTGGAAATTATATTTCTTTTATACAACAACAACATATCACATCTATTTAGCAGCTACAATGCATGACAAAAGCAAAGAATTATAAAAAAAAGTCAACGTCATAAAACTTGGTAACTTTAATGTTCATAGTTACTAGTGATGGAACGAATTGTGATTGAAACAAATTCGAATAATCAGCTGAATGTATGCTAAAAAGTTTATACAACCGAATATTCAACCGAATAATGCGGTAGGTTGAACGCGTTTTGTCTTGCATTGCAATATGGCAAGTTGATGCATATCGAAGCTAATGAAAAAAACATGAGTGGATATTATGTCTAGCAGTATTTTATATTGTCAATTATATCTTAGCTTAAGTAAATGTCACCAAATATGCAATACTTTAAAGCTCAATACTCCTAAAATTGTTGCTTTACGAAATTTAGTATGTGTTTTTCAAAGACTTATTAATGTTGAACCTTATTCAAATAAATATACGAATTCTACTGATATCTATCAGTTTTTTTAGACTTTTTAATATCTATATCAGTTTAATCTAATATTTTTGTAGATAGGTGATAATGGGTATAATTATAATTGACTGGCCTGTCAGCTTAATTAGTAGTACCTCTGCCTTCTGCGCTGTAGGTTGAGGTTGATTCCCTCCCAGGATAATCATAATTATGTGTGTGACGCACATATGTGTATGTTCTGCGTCTGGGTGTTATAAATTATCATAGGTATGTATTTAAAAATATTATAAGTATTATTTTATCATCTCATCATAATAGAATACTTGTCATGTCAGCTGGTTACCGTAATACATGCTGTGCTTAGTTTTGGGCTAGCTGTTGTGTGCATTGTCCACTAATATTTATTGATTTATTTAGTTTCCGGTGTTTTTTTTACCGAATAATCGGGTTAATACTCTCGAACAACAAGATTAATGTTTGGTAAACTTGTCAAACATGCCGAATACCAAACATAAAACGAATATTCGGCCCATCTCTAATAGAAATAGTTTTTATTTTCAAAATAACAAAGTTATCGTTATCAGCGAGCGTTGTTTTATATAAAATGCTGCCAAGTAAATATTTATGAGACAAAAACTTTGCTGCTATTTCGAATAAACTGTTATAGTAAATTCAAATCTAATAGCACTTAGCACATACATTTTGAAATACGATTTCACGACTAGGTTTTAACGCATGATTTTTAAATGTCTTACAAGCCTTTCTAGTTGTGTAATATAGAAATTTAATGTGTGATATAAGCTATATCAGCGCCACTGCTTGACCACAAAGTATAGTAAAGTAAATATAATATAAAATTGAATTTTTGGTAACGGACGGGTTACCAAAAATTCAATTTTATATTATACTTACTGTATCCGTTGTCACGGCATCTATGCAGGAGAATCTGGATGAAATTTCCTATTAGAAACTATTTACACAAAAAAAATATTTTGAAATATTCAATAAGTTATCAAACAACAAACAAAATCAATCAAAATAGCGGATACCATTTCTATGCATTTTGATAAACACGGGTTTTACTCACGTATTTTTTTGTCGATGGAGATACCGACACAGTTTCGATTCATCTAGAGAATCTTCATCAGGGTGAGTTTGATCCGCGGGCCGCTCGTTGCCGCTCGAGTTCACGGTTCGCACTCAAAGTTTAGAAAGTGAAACATTTCTTTGATTACAAAAAAATCTAAATTGTAATGGTTTACTTTTTAGTTTGTTAGGAGTTTAAACTCCGAACACGGCAATATAACCTCCATATGCTTTTTAGCAGCTCAGATTAAATATCCGAATATTCTACCACCAAATCAAATCGATATTCAACCGAAATTTTATCGGAAATGATTTAAGAATGAACTATTCTTTATCATAGAATTTCGAATAAATATCTTCCTCGAAACTATAAAATTTCACAAATCAATTGAATCGTCATACCCTGTACTACTTATACCAACACAAAAACTACAAATAAACTCGAGTGGGATGGTCGCCTAAGTTGCAAGTCGATTGTACTTTCGCAAGTGGGATGATCACATGCATATGTACTCAACGGTGGCGCGCGTAAAGTGGGATGACCGCCTGCTTTTAGAGTCTAGGGGCTAGACATGGATTTCAGCTACTAAACCACTAACCCTCGTAATTACCTCTGTGGCGCACTGTCCCAAGGACCGGCTGAAACTCGGGTTGCGGGTTGGATTCCCGCCGCAAGACAAATGTTTGTATGATCTGTAAGTATTTGTCTCAGGTCTGGGTGTTTCTATATATAACAAGTATGTATTAAAAATAAACTTTGGGGGCAGATGATGCTGTGTGAAATGTCCGGCATTTTTTTCTTTATTATTTATTTATAACTATTACTTACATAGATTTTACTTACATTGACTTACATACGTTATATAGATTTTGTTCTCCTACTCCTGTTTGGAAGGCTGGAAAGTCAAAAGGAAGATAGAGTTACCGTCTCAAAAATAAAACAAATCCCTGTAAGAAACATTGGCAACATTAAGTTAAAGCTACCCGCATTTCATTCGTCTTGCTTATATTTATCTTGACTTACAATTTTGTTCAAAACACAGTAAGTTTTGCTTTAGAAAAATTGTATGTGCCTGTGCTGCAGTGTATTAATTTCAGAATGTTTTGTTGAGTTAGTAACATGAGTTTGGAGTAGGGGCTAATGCTTGCGATATCGTATAGCAGGGTTACAAGAGTTCAAATATTTCTACACTAAATTACAAGCTCGACTGCAAGCCCTCTGGGTAATTTAAAACATCAGCCATAATTGGTCTGATATTTGAGATCGGCAATCAAGTGTTTTTTTAACAGACTCCAATAATTTCGTTTTTAAAAAGAAAACCGACTTCATTGAATGAAATTTGAGCCAATAAAAATACAACCGAATTTAGAACATCCAAGTTATTTTTTTTTGAAGGATTTTCTGAAGTTGGTTACAGAAGGGAAGAGGTTCTCATTTTGGTTGTTTTTTTATGTCTTAACTCATAACTCCGTCATTTATGAACCGATTTGAAAAAATATTTTTTCATGTGAAATACTTTCCGATTGGTCCCATTAAAATTTATCAAAATCAGTTCAGTGATTTGGTTTTTAAATCAAAATAGTTGGAAAAAATAAACATCCAAGTAAATTTTGCATTTCTATTAATTAAGTCGGTTTCTTTTTAGTTTTAAAAAATGAAAATAAAAGGCGTCTAGTCTTATTATCGAGTCTCTAATTCTTTAGAACCAGTGTTGTGAAAGGATTAAAGTGCGCTTTACAGGCTTCTTTCTTGCACTTGGTACATTAACAGTCGTGTCAGTGACATTTAATGTCAACATCTAATGAAGAATAATATAATGATTTGCGACACAACTATAGCCTAAAATAAATTGACCTTGCGTCTTTATAAGATGATAGCAAAAAACGTGTTTGAGCGAAAAATTATTCAGATTACAA
Organism: Lampropteryx suffumata; assembly: GCA_948098915.1. Taxonomy (NCBI): domain Eukaryota; kingdom Metazoa; phylum Arthropoda; class Insecta; order Lepidoptera; family Geometridae; genus Lampropteryx; species Lampropteryx suffumata. The sequence continues at coordinate 3,807,394 of OX402561.1, read as the reverse complement.
AATAAGTTTCACACGCATGAGATTATATTAGTGTCGTTGAATAGATCATTTGTCTACCGAAGTAGCTTAACTTTTTATATGGCAATTTGCATAAGAGCTCACTGAAGGATAGCTAAAAGGGGCATTATATATGTCACGGACACTTCTATTGACCTTATTTGTATGAGCACAAATTTGTTACAACATGAGATTTTCATATAATTTTTTGCCCAGACATTGCTTTTTTTATAAATTAGACTGTCATTTTTGTTTGATACGGCAAAAAAGAAGCCTTTGAGCGAATTTTAATCCTTTCATCACACTGGTTAAAAATAACTAGTAATATGATAAGAAAAATTTTAGTATAAAAAATTGGAATGTAACAAATAACTTATATGCAAAAACTTTTTTTTTTTTTGTTATTTTAGTGCTCAATATTGATCATACACTAAATAATATTACAATGTAGCCAAATAAGCTAATGAGTAATATTGTTTTGACATCGTTTTATAAAATAAATTATGCCTAAGAATGTGTCTAATGGCACTTTTTTTAGTTTCTTAATTTGCAAAATGACTTTTAAATACTAAAACCCGCGGCAGGAAATGAACCCGCAACCTGTATCTCAGCCAGGCCTTAGGTCACTGAGCCACAGAGGTCGTGCAAATAGATTTCGTAAGACTATAGTGAACCTTATGCGTTATTTATTTATAAACATGTACCTCAATCCTTACAGGCACCCCCAATGCGATAGAGTACCTTATATTCTAGTCTAGCCTAGTCTTAATATTTATATTAAAAATATAAAATCCTTTACACATTTAAGAGATACAAAAAACTAGATAATTTACTTACGTACTACATAAAAACATTATATTATAATGGGCTAGGTTATGGGCTAAGGCCACCACAGAGTGGACACCCCTGAACGGAAAACGATCTCGCGGCAGACCGCGGCGAAGATGGAGGGACGAGTTAGACGCCCATCTTAAGGATTGGCCCACAGTGGCCTTAGACAGGTACGATTGGAGAAAAGGAGGGGAGGCCTTTGCCCTGCAGTGGGACATCACGGGCTCTTAATGATAATAATATTATTAATTGTGATCCAGACTAATTAGTAATTAAATTCTCATGCTTCTTTTAAAGTGTTATTTATAATGGACTTGTTTAAGTACTTAGGCACAATAAAAACTCTTAATTTCTTAGTATCATAGCTGTCTGGTTTTACCAGACAGGATCTGATAATAAAATGAGACTAAACTTAGTTGTAATACCAATATTATTCTCATTTCGCCAGCTTACACATAAAACTAAGATCTTAGTCATTGTTTATTGTTATTATTAACTAGCGACCCGCCCCGGCTTCGCACGGGTGCAATGCTGATACTAAATATACTACAGAATGTCTTTATATACAACGTTATCGAAGAGAATAACATAGACTAAGAGATAGACATATACCATTGCGGACTTTTGTGTAGACCTTTTAAAGTGTACAATACTGTAGTACATTATTTTGATCTATCTCATAGGGTTCAACCAGCATTTGCAATGTAAGCGCAAAAAAATGTGTTTATTTACGACACCACATTAGAAACCTCTAAAATGATCAGTGTTTCTCTACTATATTATGCATCTTTTATACTTTTAAACCTCCCTCTTGAATTACTCTATCTATTAAAAATAACTGCATCAAAATACGTTGCATAGTTTTAAAGATCTAAGCATACATCGGGACAGACAGACAGCGGGAGGCGACTTTGTTTTATACTATGTAATGATGATGCTGGGGATCTGCTTTTCTATTAAGCGACGAACGTCATAATGATGACGAGTTATTAACAAATTGTTAAAAAACTTAATTTTGTTATGCTCTTTGAAAATATTAAAAGGTCGGAAGAGTCGGAAATTCAATAGTCACGGGAAATTGCAGAGGTATGGGCTCAAGAAGCTATCGAGCATGGTATTGAGCATGGCATGGTATTGGAGAGATAATGTTCCTATAGCAATACTAGTAGCATTTATTGATTTATACCACACCTACCTACTGAGAAACTTGCCTATTCCTTTTTCAAATATAACTTAGAAAGTACATCATTTCAGGCCTACTAAAATGTGGGACGGTAAAGTCTATGTAATTTCATTTCTAACGCGTTTAGCGGGAGAGAAATGTGTATGGAAATCCATTTCAAACATGTAATTTTTAATCTAAGTCCGCCATATGATTTATTCCTCTTTCGATTTCCGAACAATATTTTTAAAAAAGAACCCAAGTAATAAAGGCATGCGCAAGAATTTCTTCGAAATTTGAATTTGGGTTTGGTAATTTTATCAATTCTAACGAATGTCGTCGAGTGATAGTAAAGATTTCATTTTATTTTCCTCGTAGGTGTAGTATAAAGCACTATGTATCACTCGGGACAAAGTGCGTTTCCTACCTCGTGTCTTTTAAGGCCCACTCGATAGGAATTGAGCACTTTCTCGCCTAGGTGTACAATGTACAATTTATTGAACAAGAACGGCACAAAAACCTTTTAACTTGTCAATTATAGTTAGCACAATGTATGCAAATATATGTATTGTCTTGAAAGGGGTTACATATTTGAGCCTTTTAGAGTCGAGACTCTCGGCCTATGGCGTTTTCTAAATTATTTAATGGCGGAGAAAAATCGCGTGCCACAAGAGCTGCTCTTATCTGGCTCAGCGTATTAGCATTCCCATTCTACATGGCAATGCCGTCAGTATCTTGGGGACGCTGCCCTCTGGCAGTGATCTGGATCAAATAAGCTATCTATAGATCGTTATAAACGGTCCATAGATAGCTCAACAGTTTCACATGTATTTATATCATAATATATTATTCTGTAAATTAAAATTAATGTATATTATATGTAAGGTTAGCTACTTCTTGGAAATTCAAGGCTAGAAGCCAAGTTATCCGATTAGTTATTTGACCATCCCCTGATATTAACCGGGTATTAGTTATTGGAAATAGTCTATTGGTATACCCGGTCTAATTTAGGTTGTGAATTCCACAAAAAACTCGTTAGGTGATCTTTATGCCGTTGACGTAAGATACAAAATGCAATAATGTTTATGAGAAATAGAATATCCATGGCTGGTCGTTAGATGCACCTGTCGGATTCCAACTTCACGTACTATTTCCTACTCATAATGATACTCGTGGCTATTGGAACACTTCGCGACTTCATCTGTTATGATGTTTATACTGTTTCTGAAACCTTTGTTTATCTCTCACAAAATGCTCTGTCGTAAATCAAAACAAAGTACGCGGTACCGATAGAAAATTATTCCGTTTCTTTTTAATTCTCATTTATCAGGGTACATTTTTAATTCTTCTTTTGTTTTTTGTTACTATAACATATTCTGTTGTACACTATCATACGTATATATTTAAAGTATTCTGCCAGTCATCTAGTTCATAATTATAGTACAAGCTATGCTTAGTTAGGGGCTGGATGTTCTGAAGTGTCCACTAATATTTATTATAACTATCCGTTTTTCAGTTTAGTGTAGTTTGTTTTATTTTATTTTCACTACACACACACTCTACACTCTATATGTTACACTCACAATGTGACAAATAAAATGCTTATCTGGGACGACTTATACAAAAATCATATAATAATTATTTAACAGTCAGCGTTTCTCGGAAAACAAAGCTTTTTCATACAAGTTTCTGTAACAATTTGCCAGAACACATTATCCCAAATATCGCGATGGTAATATCCACATTCATAAAAAAGTCGTTACCGAAAATAAGGCGAAATTAAATTCAAATCACATCAAAATACGGAAAACAAAATAAAGCGGGTCTCGACTGGCGGAGTTTGCAGCCACTTGGCAGGGCGTCGGTGGTGATGTGGCTTAAATTACGAGTGGAAGCTGACAGTACTCTAGAGATTGAATGATTGAGAGATCATAATACTTCGTATGATATATTATGAGAATTATTTTTAGGCGTCTTGCGAAGCAAATATTGCGCTCTTTTATTACTTATTTATTCCAGTTTTATTAATATAAAAATACAATTTGTGTTATATATAATAAAGTTATTGACTCGGGCGTGAATAATCAGAATAAAAGCTTTGTGTTTCTTTGTGATTCGAGTAAAAATAATATGTATAAGTTTTACATATGAAATATAGTATTTTATATAAAATAACAAATGACGAACGACAAGATACGATTTGTGACATCGTACTTACTATAAACAATATAAACATTTTTGACACTGGCAAAATTGAAATTTTTATGACACAACCTTTAACGAAAAATAACAGATTGTCAAGATAACACTAGCCATTTAAAGTTGCATTCTGTAAAGATTACTTTTGTTTCATGGCCTACTGAGCAAAAATTAAAAAGGCTCACGGTTGGTTATTCTTGGTAATAATGTCTAAGGCAGACATTTAAACACTCAGTGTGTCTCAGACTTTTTGCATAAGTCAGGAGCACGTTCTCGGTTTAAAGAGTATATTCTCATATTAACAAAGATACAGTTCACTTATAATGAGAATTAAATTACGTAATTAACTGGTACATAACTAATGTACCTGAGTAGGTATTTTGTTAAGCTAGTGGCGAAGCATGCAGTACTTAAAAACTATAACTTAATAACTAGGTAAGTAGCAAGGTTTTTGTTTGCAAAAGAAACAATTTAAAAAGATAGGAATATATCGACACACTTAAACTATAACAGAATTAATAGGGTAGTCGTATAGTTTATGAAGCGGAAGTTTTTTTACTACCATTACTTTACTCGTTATTATAAACTTGTATGTAATGGACGGCGATTGAATGCAGAGTGCAGAGCTGTGTGTGTGTTTGTGTGTATGTAAGCACCGAGCGCGTAAGGTGGTGTGAAAAAAGTGTACTGTTTACGAGCCCACTATGCTTTAGTATTATAGTTCGAGAGACAATCGTTATTTTAAGATTTTAATAGAAGTTTTTTTTTGTTGATTATGTACAATTTAGATGTAAATTTAGAAAATAAGCATTAGTAAATTATTTTAGAAATGAGCCTAATTTTGAATATTTAAGTAGAATTTTATTTGTGTTATATTTAGGAATTTTAGATTGAGTCTACGATAAATTGTTTGAGCTGTTATTTAAACATGTTTAGGCTTACACATTCTTTGATTTTGTGTGGTAGTTTGTAGTACATTTGAGTACCTTGGAACATAATGTTCATTCGTTAAAATTTTTCTAACCGTTAATTATGTGTTTGTTTGAATAGTTTTGTTAAGGATCTTTTTTTATTAGAATGCACGTATTGTAGGGGAATGTTTGTGTAATGTTAAGTATTTTAGTTTCTTGATTATGTGTGTAATGTATATGTGTTCTATATGAGGCTGCCATGACAGCTTATCGTCTAATATTATCTTTCTAACTCTGAAAATAGTTAGCACACATGTTCAAGCTACCATCTAGTCCGCAATTACAGATTAAAAGGTAGCTTCGATAAGTGAAAGTGATAGCCTGTAACTTGGGCTTACACAAAAATCGGGCCGCTTGGAGTACTTCCAACATTGACCGATTATAAAATCTATAGAAGTTCCAAGTTTGTTTTCAACCGATTTGGATGCGTCCTCGCAATTTAATATTATTCGTGAAACTGATAATTGTGCGGTGTATTTTTGCGGTTTCGGTTTTAGTGGGTATCGAATTATTACTGTTTCGTGTTGAGCTTCTAAACCAATTGAAGATTAATCCTATTTTGGATAATATTACTCAATCATCACACAACATTATAAGACCCTTGATTTAGAAATGGAATCAAGAACCATGTGTAGAATTTTTGACAGGCAGGTGTGGAGAAATTTTCAAACTCCTACCTCTATTAAAACCTCAATTGTTTTAAAATAATCTCAATTGATCCAGAATACTATTAGAGAGCAACATCAATACAATACAATACAATAGCAATACAATGCTAACGATACGATGGGCCCGAAAAGTGCTATATGGATAGGACGCTGTCCTCTGGCAATGATCTGGATCAGTTTAGCTATCTATAGATCGTTTTTAACGGTCTTTAGATATCTCAACTGTTTCACATGTATTTGTATTATATTATATTGTTCTTACATATCTGTAAATATTGTCGCATTCAAGATTGTTATATGTGTAATTGTTTTAAAAAGGACGAAGCTAATAAAATGCACATATAACCACTAATGTATTTCTGGCAGGAATTTACATTGAGAATTCTACTTATTTTAAGTATCATAAGATAAATATCTTTAGTTTAATTAAAGATTAAAGAAATTAATATTATGACAGTGCCTTGTCAGTAAATTTACGAAAATTTAATGTATGTGCACAAAAATGATCTTTTATTTAAAAAAAAATGGGATAATCAAATATTATTAAAACAAGAAATAAAGACAAACTCGCTGTTCCCACTGTTAGGCTCGCTGAAGTTAATAAGGCTATTATATGGCAATGCGTACGCTTCTATAACAAGGTCCCAAGCGACGTGTTTATTTGTCGATTGGCAAATAAAACGTAATTAAACAGAAGCTGTCTATTAAAGCATATTATAAAATATCTGATTATTTAGATGACAAAAAAGCTTGGAATGAATCTACTCCAACTCGACTCGGCATCCGTAAAAAAATTGTCAAGGATCATCCAAATAAAGACCAGACAAGTTTCTTGCCGGATTCTTCTTGAACTAAGGTTAGGAGGAACCGGAGCCTAGATTCACTAGCATGTAAGAAGACGATTCAAAGCGGTCCTTGTAATTTTATTGAATTAAGATTTTTTGAATTCATATGAATTGAATTTGAAATTAATTATTTCAAAATTATAATCTTCAGAAGTATAACTTTTTATAGTAAAAATGCTATCGTGATACTAGGAGTATTTAACTTATAACTCCTGACTTCTCCTGCATGCATTTTGTTTTCCAACTTCATACCGTTCATACATACAAAGTATCTTTAGTTTCCACAAGGAATATATAAATTGTAACTTCATACAGATATTAGAAAAGCACACTAGACAGAACTTTGAATACAACAGACGCGACAAACTGAGAGAGTACGTTTATATGAGCTACGAAGAACGGACGCGGTTGTAATCAAACATGCTAGATGTTCGTGCATAATTAGTTTTTGTGTCTGAGCGCCCAAAAATGCACTATCATATAGTCGCTTTTCTCTGGGCTACGGTATCAATAATAATAAATATTGGTAAATATATTTTCAGCACTTTTAGGCCCAATAATAAATAAATAAATAATGCTCGACACATTTTCACACAGCATCATCTGGCCCCAATGTAAGTTAAGCTTGTGTTATGAGAACCACATGACTGATATACATCTTATATCCTTATTTTTAAATGAATACATATTATACATAGAAATACCAAGACCCGATACAAATTGCAGATCATACAAACATTTGTCTCGCGGCGGAAATTAAACCCGCAACCGTCTTCTTTGCCCACTGCACCACAGAGGTCGTCTAAATCCTACTAACTATATATAAGGTTATTTATCGCAAGATATTTATAGAAATTCCAAAACGCAATGATATTATATAATTATCGATTGTTATGAAACCATCAGTTAAATATATAAATAATTATTTACCATCACTGATCTACATTATTATTATTTGTTTATTTCAAAATTATAGTATGGATTGATGTCAGTGCCTAACATACATAAGAGCTTGCTTGTGCCGTGGGTCAAATAATGAAAAAAAAACGAAAAATACGATTTATTGAAATAAAATATTTTATTACCCGTCTTCAAAAAAGGAGTAAGTTAAAAGTTCGGTATTAAATTTTTCTTTATTTTTTGTTTATGTTTGTTACATCATAAGTCCATGATTTCTAAAAATATGTTTTCATGTGAAAGGATATACTTTCTGATTGGTCCTATAGAAACTTCATCAAAATCGGTTCAGTTTCATCGGTTTGGTTTTTAAAATAGCTGGCAAAAATATGTCATCCAAGTTAACGAAATTTTTTTGTTTTTAAAACGTAATACTTTTCTTTCTTACAACCAACTGAGTTGTAAAATATGTCAAAATGACATTAGTTTTGTAATTTTATGAATTCAATTACTTGTAAATAGTTTCAGGGATTGGGATTAACGAAGGGTCCAAATTGGAAAGATCGAGACGTGAGATAACTAAGAATAAGGAAAATTATCGAGTTCACAGTGAAATTAACTTAAACAATCACTTCCTCGCTAAATTCAACCCAAAAAAGAGTTTTAATAATTGTCAAGTCCATTTTTATTCTTAGCTCTACGTTTTAGTAACAAAGTTCAACCTAGTATTCCAACCGCAGAGAAACAAAATGTGACCGAACCCCTGATTGCGGCGCATACCTACTTCTACAAGAATAGAAGTAGTAGCATTCAAGGCAATCATAACTTCTCCTTAGACACTTTGTTTATGCAACCTTTTACTGCTTCATAACACATGGTATTTGTGTTTTGTTTATGTATCCAGAATGGCTAGTTAAACTTACTCGATTGGACTTAACCACAGCTGAACAGTAGTTTTTAACATGGTGTTCGTATTTTGCTAATGAGCTACGACGTACTAACGCTGAGGTTTCTTATAACAAAAGAAATACTTTGATGATCGATGTTATTAAGTGATCCGTATGGATAACAGAACATATTCAAGGGTACTATATATTATATACTATATTATACTAGTGACTCTGTGAGCTTTAGACCTCGCGAACATTTTCTGAAATTACTGAAATATAACTTTTTTTACGTTTTCAACCCCCATATCTCCGCCATTTTGAAAAATTTCTAAAAACTGAATCTACAATAAAAAACTATATAGTTATAGAACCTGCTCACAAATTCTCACGAGAATTGAGAAATGCGACAGTAGAGGAGAACATCCGGACAGACACCGGACATAGGAAAGCATTTTCGCCTAAGTTGAAACGGAGACACTCGCTTCGCTCGGTCAATAAATGCAATCGGAGCCGAAACGACGGATTTCAATAAATAAATATTAAATATGATTTATTAATGTCATTGGGAGGTGCTTTCATAATTCTAAGTTTTATACGTTCGCTGATGATCTTAAGTTCTTCCGTTCAGTTGATTCAGTTAGTGATAGTACTTTGCTGCAACAAGATTTGGACAACTTGGTGTCTTGGTGTCATCTGAACGGCATGAGTTTGAATAGTGATAAGGTTTTTGTGATCCGCTTTACTAGGAAGAAGATCTCGACTACTCGATCTTACTTCATTGGCTGTAAGGCACTTACAGAGGTGGACCATATTCGTGATCTTGGAGTCATACTCGACAGCAAATTGCGTTTTCACCTCCATATTGAAAATGTTGTTAAGAAAAGTTTTAAAACTCTGGGCTTTGTCCTGCGCAACACCAGGGAATTCAAGGATCCCAACACTAAAATTGTCCTTTACAACTCCCTTTTGCGTAGCTCTCTCGAGTACTGTAGTATAGTATGGAACCCACACTATGACATTTATGTCAAACGCTTGGAAGGTGTCCAAAAACGGTTCCTGTGGCACTTGTCATTCGGATATAATTTGGCAAAAAAATTACTGAATTACACTGACAGGCTTTGTAATTTCCATATGAAATCTCTGCGCGATCGTAGATCACTGCTGGACAACATGTTTCTTTATAAATTAATAAACAGTTTGATTGACACCCCTTATCTCTTGTCACAAATTAATATTTCTATACCTAGATATCTACCAAGATATAATAAATACAGTCCATTTGTCAGAAATAGTGCCAAAACCAATTTAGGTCAATACTCTCCATTAAATCGAATTGTAAATAATTATAATAAGATTCATAACACTAGTGTGTCATATTTCGTTAAGGTTCTCGATGAGGTGGTAATGGAAAGACATCTAGATATTGATGTATTTTCATGTCGCCTCAACACCTTTAAATTTGGTATAAAGTTGTCATTAATTAATTCTTAAATTCCTACTCAAATGTTATTTAGAAATTGTATCAAATATTATGCAATATTATTATTCATGTAAATTATTGTAATTATTGAACAACATTGCATTGTCGTTTGCATCTGTAACTGAGGTGCCACTCAGAATTTAGTATAATTTTGTTTGTATAATTATATTTGGATGTGTTAGTAGACGCACCTTGTTGATGCAACTAATAAATAAATATAAATAAATAAATACACATTTCAAACAGCATCATCTAGCCGCGTATTACTCGTATATAACTCCAAAGTAGAGCTTACAGCAAAGAGCTTGTGTTATTGGAACCACATGACAAATATACTATTATTTATTTTTCTTTTTGTAAATACACAAATATTATAAAAATAACACATAGACCCGAGACATGTATTTACAGATCATACAAACATTTGACCAGCGGGCTGGAATCGAACTCGCACTCCCTTTTGCATCCCACGCGCGGTTTCGCCCACTGTGTCACAAAGATAGTCAAAAGTAGAACGACAACTGTTTTAATTAAAAGAATTGGCCCCGAGCAACATGTCTTAAAAAAATTAAACCTTATAATAATTAACACCTCGGTAACAATAGATAATTCAGTAAGGGCAAAAAGTATTTAGGTACTTTGGTAATCGAAATTTCTGTTTCTGTGCTTGATTTTGTTTTTCCTGTATTCTTGACCCAAAAACATAAATAAAAACGCAAGGCTATCAATATAAAATGACGCCAAATCTACGCAAAGCCATAGCATTGAACTTCACTAAATCGCACCCTTCCGCATGGTTATATAATTATATGTACACTAGCTGTTGTTTGCGACTTCGTACGCGTGAATATCACTTATCGCAGTCAACTGCGATAAGTGATATCGCAGTTGACTGCGATACTGCGATGATATATATATTATTATTATGTCCTTTCTTGAGGTATAAGCTTACTCTATACTATGTTTTGTCAAAGTCGATTCAGTAGTTTAGCCGTGAAGTCGTTGCAAATAGATAGACAGGCAGAATTACTGCGCGTGTGAACCCGAACATACCTATTTTGTTGCGGAGTTATTTTAATATTATGATATTTCCTAAGATGTTGATTGAAATCAAGTGAAAGTATGAAAACTGGACTGTGCGATAGTGTGGAAAAATGTACTTTTTTTCTGACGAAACGAAAATAAACAGAGTATGTTCTGATGGAAAACGATATGTACGACGTCTCCCGAATACAGCGTTCGACTCTAAGTACACGAGAATTACATTAAAGCACGGTGGTGGAAATGTGAAAATTTGGGGGTGCTTTTCTGGACATGGTGTTAGACCTGTAAAGTTGATAGAAGGTAGCATGGATCAGTTCCAATACAAAAATATACTGGAAGAAACAATGTTACCTTATGCTGAAGACGTTCTACCGTTTATTTGGACATTCCAGCATGACAATGATCCAAAGCACACTGCACGCACCGTAATGAAATTTCTTACAGCGCAATCAGTTTCTGTCTTAGACTGGCCAGCTAACAGCCTAGATCTAAACCCAATAGAGAATCTGTGGTTTGAAGTAAAGAAAAAGGTTTCAAATACACAGTGTGGGAATTTAAGAGAGCTGTAAGACGTTTTTTTAGAAGAATGGAACTTTACTTCTCTTGCAAAATGTTAAAAATTAATAGAGTCAATGCCTCGCCGGTGTAAAGCAGAAATTAAAAGCCGTGGATATGCTATTAACTATTAAATTTGGTTAAAAATGTATTAAATTGACTTTTAAATATTCTGCGCAACATATAATGTCATTTTTTTTAATAAAGTGTCATACATACAATTCCCGAGCAGTTTAATAAATCATTAATTATTTGTCTACCTTCAGTACTATTTGAATGTGTTACTTTGGTAAAATAAATAAAATGTGAAAAAAATTGTTTGCGATTTTATTCTTTATTCCTAAGCCACGTTGCTCTATTAATGTGGCTATTTTATAGCATAACTAGTTGCTTCTCAGAAGGTACACATCTCTGTGTATGACACGATTTAAATAAAAAACCTCTATAACTTCAAATCGTTCTTAATTATATGACCACAACTGTATATACTATATACATATATATATTTATATAATATGTATATATACTTATATCTTAAACATATATGTTTTTTCTCTCACGCATACGGCAGCGGTAGGCAAGCTCCTCCTCTCTCACACTAACGCACAGCGCTAGTTAGATTAGTTTAAGTTATCACTTCTGTCGGGCGTCCCGTCACACGTTTTTTTTATAACACTGACACAAGAAACAAATACCTGTTATCATCACATACATATTTGTCCTAGATGGGGATGGGGATGGAGATTGAACCCTAAAACGCTAAAGGCAGAGTAACTACGAACCGGAATTATTTGTCAAGATTTGTCATTAAAAATCATCAGTACGAACTCTCACAGACCCCAAAGTACTGAACAGTACTACCATGTGTAGTTATACTACAAAGTCGTTACATAAACAAGAGTACCCCGGAAGTACAACCACAGGAAGTGTAAGATTACGCGACCAATAAAATTGACTGTACCCCCGAGATCCGAACGCTATATTTCAGCAGTAAATGTTACGAGGTATCACGATACCGTAGACCTTGAATACAATACATTGTCAAATATTATAGAATTGGGATAACAATACCATAAGCCTTTCTGAGCTATTAATTATATCTGGCCTCACAGCTCAGTTGGTAACTGTATTTTAGGTTGTAGCTTTAATTTCCATCCTGGACAAACGTTTATTTGTCGAAAATGAATATTTGTTTCTGAGTTAGGTGTTATAAGGTATCATTAATAATTATTAGAAAGTACCTTTACTAAAAGTAGTAAAAGTATTCTATCAGTCATCTAATAAATAATATTAAATTATGGCGGACAATTTCACACAACACCATCTGGCCCTAAAGTAAGCGGAACTCGTATAATGGGTTTATTACATTTTTGTACATCCAGACCCGAGACAAATACATAAATACATGTCCTACGGTTGGAATGGAATCCTGAATCTCATATTACAAGGTTTACTTACTGAGTTATACGTATGGTGTGTAAAACGTATCCTATTTTATTATTTTATTTTTGTTTTTTAAGCATTGTTTAATTTTTGTTCCTACTTATACATACAAAATTTTGTATTTATAAGTTTATATTATAACCTTGAAATTGAGAATAACTATATTTGTAACTCTTTCAAGCTGTAACCTCTTAATTGATTTAAACTTAACAAGTATATTTACGTACCAATTAAAGCCAGGAATAAAAATTATAAAAGTTTATTTTTACATCATAAATCTGCTTTTATTAAACGTTTAACAATATTATTTAGTCAGCATCAAGTGGAATTTTTTACTTACGCGTGGTACATGACGCTTCAGTGCCCGAGACAGTTTTAAGATTGATAGCTTGACCTGCACGTGTATCATCCACTCTGTTTAGCCAGTCGTATTCAAAGGAAAGACATAATTAATAATAAGCCACGGATTCCCTCACGATGTTTTCTATTACCGTTTATCACGCATACATTTTTGATGCACGACTGGCGTCAAGCCCACGACCTAGAGATCGGAAAGAAAATGGTACCATTACGCAACTAACGCTTGCAATGTGACAAACTCAATGTAAAATGGTATACAAAATAATATTATTACGAGCGCTAAAAGGCGTTGCTAAATTACAGCTTCAGTTGAGTAAAAGATGCTCTAATTGCATCCTACCGTAAACGTACCGTAACAACCGTTACGTGTCATTAGTTAAATGAGATACAACCCTTAACGAATAGTAACTGTGGCGCGCTGGGGTTGAAACCAGCTATTTGGCATCCCTTCCGTCTTAATCTACGAACTAGGAGGTTAGGCTTTGACATGGGTGGTGCGGCGGGTGAATTCTTGGCAGAGATGCAAAAGACGGTTTCTATTCTCGGAGACAATTGCTTGATTTACTAGCATTCGATACACGTTTGGGTGTGTATGTACATAATAACTCCTAGTTGTTCTCACTATATAATATCAGAACAATATTCATCTTCTTTGATTTAATGCTGAATGCTCGTTTTTTTGTATTTGAGATCAGCTATTTTTAATAGAGATAATATATCCTTATCCTTAATAATATTATAAATGCGAAAGTAACTCTGTCTGTCTGGCTGTCTGTCTCGCTTTCACGCCAAAAAAAAAGTATATAAGTAGGATATCAGTCATGTGGTACCCATAACACAACAAGCTCGCATCCAAATGCAAGCTTGTCTCTTTTCGGCGAAAAAAAGTGAGTTTCTCCAAGTCCCCGTTTTCCGAAATGTACCGGTAACTATAGAAAATCACCTCGAACTCTTTGGAGTTTCACTTACACGGACTCTCAATTTTGGCTCCTATATCGAGTCTAAGGCCAAAACTGCTGCCATGAAGCTTGGCATACTCAACAAGGTGAAGCGATACTTCACATCTGGACAGCTTTCCACTTTATACAAAGCTTAAGTCCGGTCGGGTATGGAGTATTGCTGTCATCCATGGGATGGTTCAGCCAACCACCAGCTGGCTGCCTTGGACTCGATCGAGCGTAGAGCATTGAGGATGCATGATGGGTGAACAGCTTAACGCTGAGACTAAGTTCCAGAGTCTCGAGCACCTTTTATAGGATACAAATTCAATTTCAAATTCAAAGAATGTGCCCAGGAATTACATGATCTGATTCCACCATCTCCTTTTCACACCAGGACAAGCAGACGTACCATCCATACCTTGTCAACCTACCACCCTTATGAACAAAGCGCTTTGCTTCCACATTTATAATGCGTACAGCCAAGGACTGGAATGCCTTGCCGTCGTCTGTCTATCCTGAAAACTACAATCTAGGTCTCTTCAAGTCTCGAGTAAATAGGTGTCTTCTAGACCTGCGTGCTCGATCGTCGGCCACATCGTCGCTTAACATCAGGCGAGTTCGTGGTCAAACGTAGGTTTATATATAAAAAAAAAACAAAAAAGCTCTGCTTACTTTGGGGCCTGATGATGCTGTGTGAAATGTCCGGGAATATTTATTATATTATATTTTTTATTATATAAAACTACTGAATCGATTTAGATGAAATTTAGTACACAGATAGTCTAAAGCCTGTAAAAGGACATAGGCTACTTTTTAATTGGAAAAAGTGTTGTATAGGGTTGAAAAGGGGAATAAAAGGTTGTATGAAAGTATTGTCATTTTCAGACCTGAAGCATAAAATGTAAGGCTGTTGATTCCTACTTATATTAAAAATGTGAAAGTAACTCTGTCTGTCTGACTGCTAAGTTTTCACGTCTAAACCGCTGAACCGATTTTGATAAATTTTCGTATAGAGATAGATGGGACTTTGGAGAAGGACATAGGCTACTTTTTATGTGGGTAGCATGCGTGCGAAGCTGCGGGCAGCAGCTAGTTTTTCCATAAAACAGAAAACCTGGCTTCCTTACCCTGAACTTTTACCAATAACGAATACAAAACCTACTCTTATTGCGATATATGATATTTTTGTCATCGATTTATAACGCCATAAACCTTCAAAGCCCATAGTTTGATCAACTGACAAGTTTATTTTAAGCTAAATGCGATACTTCACACCTGGACAGCTTTCTACTTTATATAAAGGTCAAGTCCGGTCGGATATGGAGTATTGCTGCCATCTATGGGATGGTTCAGCCAAACACCAGCTGGCTGCTTTGGACTCGATTGAGCGTAGAGCATTGAGGGTGATGGGTGAGTAGCTAAACACTGAGACTAAGTTCCAGAGTCTCGAGCACCGGCTTGAAGTTGCTTGCCTTTCAATCTTTTATTGAATACATTTCGGAGAATGTGCCCAGGAATTGCATGATCTCATTCCACCATCTCCTTTACACAACAGGACAAGCAGACGCACCGCTCAATACCATCCTTATCTTGTCAGTCTAACACCCTTACGAACAAAGCGCTTTGCTTCCATATTTATAATGCATACAGCCAAGGATTGGAATGCTTTGCCGTCGTCTGTCTTTCCTGAAAACTACAATTGGAGTCTCTGCAAGTCAAGCGTAAATAGGTATCGCGAAGGAAGTCGCGAGCAACAGCTAGTTTACTACATTGGCTTTACGTGCGTTACAAATGTAGTTAAAAAATTCAAATCGGTTACTAAGGTTTTCGGCCACAATTTTAGGCAACATAAACAGAAAAACCGTTTGCAAAATTAATAAACCCTTGTAAGAGGCCAAGATAGATAATAAAAATATAAAACGGGCATCCTCAACGTACTTAATAAAAAAAATCTATTTACTTACAACCAACCTCACGTCCGGGCAAAAAACATTTAGCCTCTATAGACCCGCAATAAAAGTCGGCGAGTGACCTCAGATGACAAGAAATGGGAGGATACGAACTGATGATAAACGGTTTTAAGCTTTGATTGAACATGGTCGTTCTGTTCTATATTTAGTTATCTTAGTACCTTAGACTCTCATCGGTTCCACTCTAAACATTATTCCTTAAGATATTTTTTTTTGAGTTTCTCTATATTTTAAGTAACCCTAAATTTTTATTGTTTTCATATATATTAGGTAGGCATTGTTATTAGTTTTTTTTTTGTTGGTAGTCCGTCGTCCACAATAAATGTTTAATTTTTAATCTTCTCTCGATCTATCAGTGGAAACTTGTAATTGGCCATCAGCGTACATGTATTCCACATGTATCTACTTATTAGGTATATCTACTGTAATATCGTAGCTGTAAGTTTTCCAAACATTCTAAAACAAAATAAAATAATATAAAAAAATAAAATAAAATTTGTTGATTTAATGTTTTTTTCAACATACTTGCTCATAAAGTGGCTCTATGGTCACCGCAATTAGGCACAGAATGACACCCTTAATCAAACTCTGACTTTTTCATTGCTATAGCTCACTAGTGATTTATAGTTTTTTTTGAAATTTTATTGGTTGAGGTGCTTTGTTCTTAAAAAAGTTTTTATTCAAAAAAATATCGTTTTTAATAGAACAAATAAATTAATGTTCCTATTGCTTGCTCATTTCATGCAACTTCTTATTTAAATAGATAATTTTAACTCGTACGTGTTTAATAAATAAAAGTTTCACTCAAATATAAATTTTGTTTTCTCTGTAATAAAAGAAAACTTTAAATTCCCCATTTTGTACGTGGCAGAATAGGCGCAAACCCTATGCGCGGAAAATAAAAAAAAAACCTCATCCCTTTAGTCTGTGGCTGATCGCAATGCGCGCGCATAGGAAAACTGATTAATTTTTCCCGCCATAGCGAATCATTTTTCACAACTCGTTTTCACTGTTGAAATTAAACTTTTTATCTACTAAATAAAATGAGTTTTTATTGTTATGTTATTCACAAGTGTGTTGAAAAACGTCGTATGATACACGTGTGTATTGATGATTACCGTCCTCGACTCTCTTAAGACCCTCACCTAACGGTTTGGGTCTCAATGGCGCCTCAGCGGTAATCACCAACATTACACACTAGTACCGTAATGTACTATTAGCTCATAACTCCGTCATATATAAGCCAATGTTTTAAAAAAATAGGTGGATAAAATGTCATCCAAGTAAACGCAATATCGTATTTTGAATTAAGTCAGTTTTACTTCTTATGGGAGGGTCGCCAGTCTGTATCGGCTTCCCTTTTTGTCACGCATACGGCAGCGGTAAAGTCAAAGTCAAAGTCAAAACCAGTTCTCAAAGTCAAAGTCAGTTCTCAAACTCTAACCCACAGCGTTAGTTAGATTCGTTTAAGTTATTACTTCTGTTGGGCGTCTCGAGACGCACACGTTTTTTCTTTTTAAAACGTAAATATGTATTGTACTGTACATTATTTAAGCATTGGTATACTTTCATAGATCTGTTTTCAGTGATTGGGTTCACTAGACCTATTAAGTTCAGCATTTTTTAAGGTTTACGCCATCTTCCCTCAGAGCCATTCTATGCAAATAGTCCCTACGAAACCCGATTACATGTTTCGATTACATTATGTCAGATTTGACAGCAGATGTCAATTATTGGCCTAAGAGGATTTCAGTGGCTTAATCCACATTTCAATGTAAATAATGTGTTTTGTCGCTAATCTGGCAGTTTCTGAGTTTTTTCGGATAAAACGTATTTTGAACTTTGCTATATTCTGATTCGTCTATAGGACTTATCATAAGTCTACTGGTTGTGAAGAAACTGCACCCGTGCCTTCTGATTTAAAGGTAGTGAGTGCATACCTGGTTGTGTATAAATGGATTTTACTTACAAAAAATAATGTGCAGTGAAGGTAAACATTCTCAAAAGACCGTTTTCGTAGTCAGCTCCTGTCAGATTTTCGTAGTCAGCTGATGTCCTGATAGTCGGCATCTATTGACTGTCTTCTGTAGATGCGACTTAGAGGTGTGAGTGCGCTTATTCCTTTCATCTTTACATACTACAAGCCTTCTCTGTCTCGCAACTGTCCCAAACACTACAGCGTCTTGTCAGATGTAAAAATACATAAATAAATAAAATATAAAATATTGCCGGACTTTTTCACACAGCGTCATCTGGCTCCAAAGTAAGCAGAGCTTGTGTTATGGGTACCACATGACTGATAAACTACTTATAAACTTTTTTTGTAAATACATACATATAAACACCCAGACCCGAGAAAAATACTTGCAGATGATACAAACATTTGTCTCGCAATAAACTAGCTGTACGCGCGCAGCTTCGCCTGCGTTGAAGATTTTTCCCAGGTCAAACCAATTTTCCCGGGATAAAAAGTAGCATATGTCACCCGGGGGTAGTGTAGCTTTCCAACGGTAAAATATTTTTTATAAATCGTTCCAGTAGTTTCGGAACCTATTCAATACAAACAAACAAACAATCAAATCTTTCCTGTTTATAATATTATTAGTATAGATAAATAATAATAGACAATGCATATAACACACTTCAGCCCCAAATTATGCAAAGCTTCTATATAACTGATAAAATAATAATGAATGATATAGAATACTTACGACCTCTGTGACGCAGTGGGTCAAGGGCCGGCTGAGACGTAGAAGGTTACGGGTTCGATTCCCGCCGTGGTACAATTTTTTGTATGATCTGCAAGTATTTGTCTCGGGTCTGGGTGTTTCAATGTATAATAATTGTATGGATTTACCAAAAAAAGTACATAACTAGTATATCAGTCATGTGGTACCCATAATACAAGCTCTGTTTACTTTGGGACCCGATGTTGCTGTTTGAAATGTCGGGCATTATTTATTTTTTATTGTTGTTGTTGTTTTTAGACCGTACTGTCTCACTGCTGGGCAAAGGCCTCCACGAGTTTTTCATTGATTTCAGTCCAACGCCATTGTCTGCCACCGACAGTCGCTAAAGATGTCTAGCTCGTCACGCCATCGCTTGAATGGTCTATTATTATTATTATTCAAATATTTTGAAATACATTTTTAAGATACTTTATTATACTCAGACACAGTGTAAACACCTATGTTCACGAAATGTTTGTTCTGGGAGGAAATCGAATGCCCAACCTACAGCGCAGAAGGCAGAGCTACTACCACCTGAGCTGACAGGCCACGCAGACAAAAAAGTTCCACTTGTCGCTGTATAAATCATATTGATTAGATGTAAAAGCCTATTGACACTTACAATTCAAAATCATCTTCAGGGAAAACTCTCTCGTATAATGCTGATAATACAAATTCAAGGCTTCAGCAGAGCGACAATAGTTCGCAGTCGCACAACCGCTGTGGGCCGCGAACTCGTTATAAATTCATGAGGGCGCTTTGACACTTTGTCCTCTTTTGTTTTTCACAAATCAGCCATAACGGAGGGTTTACATTACACAAGTCTTCCGACGCGGCGTGATATTGTATTTCATGAGTAGCTTTCATATTTTATTCAACTTAAGTTGTCTTCAAATAGTGTGCGCGTGGTATTTTGTAACTATTGCGTGTATAAGCTAAGGTCCGGCTGGAACACAGAAGGTTGCGGGTTTGATTCCCGCTATGAGACAAATGTTTGTATGATCTGCAAGTATTTTCTTGGGTCTGGGTGTTTCTATGTATAATAAATATTATACAAAGAAAAAAGTAGTATATCAGTCATATGGTACCCATAACACAAGCTCGGCTTACTTTGGGGCCAGATGATGTTGTGTGAAATGTCCGGATTTATTACAATTAATATTAATATCATCATTATCAGCCTTTATTACCGCTGTATATGAACCTCATCGCATATAATCGCATCCAGAGCTGTATTTATGAAATTCTGATAGCAAATTAATAATACTAACAGCATTCATTTTTAAATAGTTTTAAATAATTAATTTGGTTCATTTATTACCAAAGGTATATTATGTTTTTAATGCTTTATTTGCTTTACCATAATTTCAGTATGGTACTACAGCCTGTATGCTATTACAGTCGATTGAAACAAATCTTATCAAAACTGGTTGCAGTTACAATCAAACTAATAATTGAAACAATAAATAAATAATTTATAAATATTGGTGGACAATGCACTCAATATCGTCTTCCCCCAAACTAAGCATAGCGTGTATTATGGTGGCCTGTATTATGGTGGACTAGATGGCAGATTTAATAATATTTACATATTTTTAAATACATACTTATGATACTTTATAACATTGCCTATACTATATTACTATCAACTCTCCTTGCGTGTTGTCACTTATAGTAATTGATTGTATTGAGAAATTCATAATAGTTACCTATCTATGTATGTATGTAATGACAAAAAAAGTATATAAGTAGTATATCAGTTTGCTTGCTTTAGGGCCAGATGATGCTGTGTGAAATGTCCGGTTTTATTTAGTTATTTATTATGCAAGTCTTTCTCTCAGTTTTCAGTGTTAGTAACTCCTTTAATTTTATATTCTTGTAACATATTCTTTCTAGTTAATATGTAACTCGTTCAATTCAGAACTCTACTCTATAGGCTGCTACACAGTTTTTTAAAATTTTACAGGTTCATCATTGTATCTAGTAATCACTATTGTATAATGTAGATTTCTCTAAGTTTCATTTTATTAAAATTTACTAACAACATTTTTTTTCATTAATTTATGTAATTATAAGTTTCATCATTGTATCTAGCACACGTTGTTCTGAATAAATATTTTTTATACCTTATTTTTTCGATACTATCGGCTATCTAACAATTTTCCGGCGCTATGTTTATTGTCTAGATACGTTATAACTACGAAGATTTTTTAGGAAAAAACAGCAGAGAAAGTCAGGGGTGTGACATTTATTATATTTATAACCTTCCAAGGCTTCCAAGCTTAAGCACAATAAGGGTGCGCTGCTTTGTACCGTAACGTCCAGGGGATGGACCCTATCTGTAGGTGTCCGGCATCCGGTGCCTTTTCAAGCGTTCACATCATATCCAGGATGTTTGGAGAATAGGTAAAAGTGTTTATAATTTTCTAAAAATCCTTCGAATATATAATTATAGTATTTTTTGACCTAATTAAACTCCACTTTCCATACGTGTTATTTACGAAATTATGTTATGTAATTTTTATGATTTTAAAACCGTACTCTGTTATAGAGAAAAAGGTAAGTACAGGTCTGCAAGTTTCCAGTTTAAGACGATGGACTATCACCCTCTTATCCACAAAATAGTCTTTCTTGAAAATTTGTCTTTCTACAAGTATTCATGTAAATAAATAAACATTAGTTTACCATCTAGCCCTAAACTAAGCATGACTTTAAATATGGGAGTATGACCATGGTTGATAAAATACTTATTATGTAAATACATACTAATGATACCTCTGTAGCGTAGTAGGCCAAGGCCCGACAGAGACGCACAAGGGACAAATGTTTGTTTGATCTGCAAGTATTTGTCTCGGGTCTGGGTATTTCTATGTATAATATGTATTTACAAAAACACATTATATAAGTAGTATATCCTTCAGGTTCCCATTAACACAAGCTCTGGTTACTTTGGAGCTAGACGATGCTGTTTGAAATGTCTGGGATTATTATTGAAGTGAAAACTTCTTTTAGCGCGGTACGCATATTTGTAGATGAGGTAAAACCTCTGGATTTGCGACACCGTTACCGAGACGCAGCCGGCTGCCGCACTCGCCCCATTTTAATATAAACCTTAATTCACATGTTTACAGTCTACTTTTGTATGGAGAAGTTTACTGAGTTAGGTTCTTTGATATATTATCTACATTCTGAACAAAACATATTGCATCATCTGTGTTCGTTCAGTATTTGATTGGCAGTCGCCATAATTACTGATTTTGAAGTGATTTATTACTAAACTCTAACGCGCCAAAAAAAGTTTTCACTTCTGTCGGCACTCCCGGAGTGCAACCCGTATTTTTTATTATATCTTAAAACGTCCAGACACACACCAAACAGTTATGTTTACGCGTGAATGTTTATCCTGAGTTGAAATCCAACCCACAACCTAGACAGAAAACTACTACCAATAAAACTGTGCCCAACCAAGAGTACTCAGCTATAGAGTTGAGTATTCTAGGTTGATGTGCTCTAGTATTAAGTGAAAACGAATACGTGGCAAAAAGCTTAAATATTTACACCGTTAGATTTTCATTTTTATAAAAGGTAAATTATGATCTCAGCTACCGGAGCGCGGTTTTAAAATTCATAGACATTTAAAATTTCTAGACACTCCAATTTGCATCGTGTCCGGGATCTTCAGCGGAGATATCTTAATATAATAAGTGACGACGTTATTTACTTAGACGACGCCAAGAGATTTGTTAGCAGGCATATGCTACGGTTTAAGAACAGTGCTGATCGTGACATGAATTTTTTTTAAATTTATATGGCTCAGTGGGAGGAGAAGACAGAGGACCGCGACAGTTGAGAGAAGACTCTCATGCTGTCTCAAAACTTTGAGACATCAGCGAGCTGCTCTCCCTCTACCATCTACAGGGACAATACAATTCTCACGTTTGAGATGCGGTCATATCTATCGCTCTCGTATAGGCCTTCAAGTCATGAACAAAAGTGCTTAATGACCTCGGATGTTGTTTAAATCATATTCATATACATATATGGAATAGGCCTTAACGAACTATTGACTTAACACAAAAAATCAAGCACACAACACTATCTAGCCCCAAACTAAGCAAAAAGATTCATACTTCAATCGAGAAAACAGTTCTAGACTCTCTTCAATGTGGAATCCCAAAGTGCGCCTCGCGTTTCATGATATCAGTGAGTGGTTAGTGTGAGGTATCGTAATCTGACCGTAAACATTTTGGAGTCTGAAGACCTAGTAAAGGTAATTTTGAACGTTTGAACCAAAGCTAATCCAAATCAAAACCAAAGTCAAAACGTTATTTTTGACATACTTTGTACCGCGCTAATCACTAGGACGGAAACAATTTCGATCTGTTTTGGAAAATACGATGATCTAACGTTGCCGGATCGCGTTATCTTTGACAGCGCTTTCAAACTAACGTTTTCAATTCAGTTTGTGTCGAGAGACTTCTTATTGTTTTCTGAGCAGTTTTAATTGCTGAAAATGCTCGAAATTTGCTCTGATCATTTAGAAAGTGCGTATATGAGGTGGTGTGAGGTGCGTATGAAAGCCGAACATCAACAGCAGAAAAAAATAATTTATAAGGCGATCTCTCTCAATCTCATAAATGAAGGAAACTTTGTGGAACAGTATCGTCTTTCTATGGATCTTTTTACGGAATTGGTGGAAAAGCTAAGACCTTATATAGTTGCTCCACTTTGTGCTGATGGTCTAAATGTAGAGACAAACGTAAGTGTTAGTAGTATCTACAACCCAAGCTACATACATCATCATTAAATACTGACTGTTGATCATCCCGCGTTAACTCTACTGGCGCACTAAATATAATACATATTTCAGGTTCTGATAGCTCTGTTTAACGCGATGGGTTCGTACCAGACGTTGGTTGGAGATAATAAGGACCGACCAGTGTCCCAATCAACTAAGCAAGCAAGGCTGTAACGGAAGTAACAGCGGCGACTTTGGCGCCTCAGGATTATTCCTCCTGATACATTCAATGAATATAATAATTAATGTTTATATTGTTTAATGTTTTCTTTTATTCAGAATGAATTTAAATTTTCAAGTAAGTACCTACGTTTATTTGTGAGTGTCATTTATTATCATAATTTAGTTAATTTATTGAATAAATATTATTTTTATGAATGAATCTCTGTATCTTTTCAGTATCATAATCTGTAAATTTATTTTTTTGTGTGTATACGATATTTTATAAAACGTGCCTTGAAATGTGTCATACCTTTTTTTTATTTATTATTTGCAGTATGTAGTCATTATTGTTTTATTTTCTATGATTCTATGACCGTCTGCTATTAGTTATAATCTCAGAAGCTAATAATGTTTTACTAAATTATGAATAACAGCCTGATTTGTAAACCTTAAAAATACTCCGTATGCTTCGTAACTAATGTTTTAGTTCTGCTAACTTGATGACGTTGAATTGGTTTGGGTTCTGACCGTGTCAGATAAATTTAGGAAGAAGAACCTAAGGTCTAACGACAAAAAGAAAAAGGTCCGGAAATAGTTAATTTATAATTTATTTATTTTTATCCTAAGAAATGACGAACTGCAGGCACTAAAGATGTTAAAGATTGGCATACTGTTGCCATTGTTTCGGCCTATAGTCTACTGGCGTTGGCTGTTATTACATCAGCCTTAGCCTGCGCTTTCGCGGCTTCAGCTTGTCTCAGCGCAGACTGAGTGAGCAAGCTGTTCCTGTGGGCGCGCATCTCCTCAATGAGCATCATCAAACTGCAGCTCTCGTCGAGTGCACCAAGGCTTGCTTTCGGAAAAATTATACATCAAATAACAGAAAAGACAGAAACGTGGGGTATTTTTTACACATTATGTATTTCACGGACTACAATTTTTTTTTTATATTTATTGAAAACCCACCGCCTGTACGACGCTGAAAGAGAGTAAGGCTCGTCAATTTTGATCTTACTTTACTCTGATTGATTGTATGACGAATGATTTGATCATTCCAAATCTGGAAATTTAAATTATTTATGAATATAAATAGTTTAAGAACTTAAGTTATAAATATCCTTAAAGTTAGATACTTTGGTCCACTCTTTGGGCAGTCTTACTGGCCCTTCTTTACTCACTGCGTCAGCGCACTCAAGCCAAAGGCGAAACGTCATAGCCCGTCCCTTTTTAGATCAAAGCCTACCGAGGGCTAATTCTTTATTGGCCTCGGCAAACTCCATCAAAAACTGAAGCTGCTGTAGGATGGTGGTACGGCGTCCACCGTCTATTATATCTGAAAAGCACAAAGCTGGGCAATATATTACTTATTATTGCACATTATAATATCAAGGACGATCAGCGTCATGTGAACACTAAGTTTTCTTCTCTAATAAGTACACTTATTGTTAATATCTCCATGATGAACAAAAACAATACTTACCTACCTCAAGTTCAATTTTGTTAAAAAAATATGAATTAAAAGGTAACACGCAATAAATACCCATTAACTAAAAAAACAATATCAATTTAGTATTTGACAATCATAGTGTTTACAATCCGAGTTGATAATATTTTGACATAAGTACAAAATACTAGCAGCTTCGCTCGAGACGTCGTCCGCACGTTTTAGTATAATGTAAAAAAAAATTTTTCATCATCTATAACCTGAATCTTCGACTTCTTCTTATCGTGTCACTAGTTCTTTTGAACTAGTAGAGTGTGGTGAAAGGATCAAAGTGTGCCTCAGAGGCTCTTTCCGTGCAATGTTCACCTCCTGGGTATTATAAACTATGTTTGTAGGTACCATGCGCCGCGATCCTGTGTTAATTTTGTCCATTCGCTGCCCACAATTTTGACTAATGTTCCATATAACGGACGACAGACGTTCCATTATCTAGTTCTGTTGTCATAAACGTAAACATCTAGTAGATTTTTACGTCTCAAAAATGTCGTGACGGCATCGGGAACAAGATGGTCGGGCATTCGTTAGCTCGCCACTGTCCAGTTAGGTTGTGTTCAGAGTATTAGCGAATAAATAAGTTAAATTATGTAAAACACCTTGTTTTATTTTAAACTGGAAGTACAAAAGTGTACTAAGTAGACTCTGTATAACTGTTAGTTTGTGAAGAGTGACGAGGTCTCGCAGTAAGCAGGAGCTTCTAGAAAGGGGCGTTACATCTCAGAAGTGGGATCACGCTGATTTTGGTCCCATATTATCGGTGAAATCCAAGAGCCCACAACAACAAAAAGACATGCAAGTACATTTTTTATGCCACAACGTTTAATGTAATGTTATATTGGGTTTGATAAATTATATGTAGCTATGTTGATGATGCTAATATGATTCTACTTTATTAGTCTACCTACCCGAGTTACTTTACTTTCAAAAGCTATAATGGTCATTTATAATAAATAATAAGGTAGCATACTGCTAAATCACAGGTGATATTTAAATAGTAACTAACATTCTGATAAAGAATCACTTTGCCTACCTACAATTTTGGCGTGGCGTTTGGTTACAAACATGGTACCTACAAAACATGGTATAAAGGGTTACCATCTCTTCTGTTGAAATAGTCTGAATGGAAGGTTACTAAGAGAATCTTTCCCTCTCGAAACAATTACACCGAACTCTAAAAAAAAATCGCGGTATGGAGAGTCTTTTGAACCCTATTACTACGCGAAAATTACCTTTCTCAATCTTTGCGAAAAGGGCGGTTGACTGCTTAATATTTGGCATAGAAGATAGTGGTGTTAGGTTGGGGGCGCAAGCGGTTGAATTCAACCAAACTGAACTGGTCCTAAAATTTTTCAAGATCGTCAAAGTAGGTCAGGATAGAAATGCTTCCGTCGACGTAAGGAATAAAGAAAAAAAAACATGTATGCAATTCACACGTGGTAGGAGTGAAATCTTCAAAAACCAAACGTATAATACGTACACGTATACAAAACACCGCTGTTGTTGTGATGCCTTTTCTCAAGCTTTGTACTACGCAAGCGCGCACAAACACGTAATAATAAACACGTATAACGTTATCTATCTCATTTTCTCCCACGTTAAATCTTATGAATTTATGTGTCTGTCTCTTTTTACTGTCGTTTTTTGTTTCATCGACTTTCAAATCACAACGATGATTGAAAATTATTAATGAAGTTTTCTCTTCAAAAGATAAACGTGTAAACTCACAACTTGGTACTAGTTTTCAGGCTACAAATAATAGGACTAATTAACAACCAAAGCCCAGTTTTAATGCTGCTTGTTACAATTGCAATGAATCTGGCCACCCCTATTTTCGTTGCCCAAAACCGCGAGTTCAGTGCTCTAATTGTAGTTTAAGGGGGCATTTGGCACCCGATTGTCAAAAAAACTGCATATAATTAAACTGAGCTAAATTAAAAAGGGTCTGCGTATAGAAAGTAAAGGGGATACTAGGGGTTGAAGAGAAAGATGTTAAATGTTGATAGAAGATGACTATCACTTTACATACACCTGTTATGTTAGGTCATACTTTTACTTAAAGACCCACTGTCAAAATAACAAAAACTGACACAGATGTAATTTTCCAAAAGGTAAGAACAAATAAAATCCTCAATATGAAATGTTCACTTCACTGTGTATGCGATATAACTATTGAAAGCAGTAATATTAATGTTGTTCCCATTGCATGTGACGAGTTTTATACTGGCGGGGTATATGTGAACGGTTCAGTCAGGGGAAGTAAATACAAAGAACATTATTTGCTAACCAGTGAATTTGATCTTAACCAGGGTCTAGAAAGTCTGCTCGTATAACATTTTGTCCACTTGATATTTCCCCTTAATCTGGTGACCTGATATGATAACTCGTGCAGTGAGGTTGGACGAATGTCTCCAAATCAATCACGAAGAAATAAAGAAATATTGACTATCTATAATCCGAATATAGAAACACAGCTTCATACTGACGCGTGTAAATTTGGGGTAGCAGGAATACTCATGCAAAAAGATGAAACGGGGTTATTTAAAGTAGTGGCTTATTATAGCAGACAAACATCTACTAACGAGCAAAAACTTCACTCTTTCGAATTAGAAACGCTCACAGTTATCGATTAATTGGCAAAATTTCAAAGTGATCCTTGTGATTGTTTTGAATAAATCATGTTTTGACTTTTGATTTAGAGTTTACTTATTGGGTATTAAATTCAAAATTATTACAGACTAATGCTTTACGCACTTCTTTGATAAAACGTGACCTGATCCCTAGGATCGCCCGTTGGTGGTTACAATTTCTCGAATTTTATCGCGAAATTGAGTATAGAATTGGTGAAAAGATGGCGCATATTGTACACGCCGTAGTGGCACGCCTTGAGTTGGAGCTTCGTAGACAGTTACACTACTGACAATCATGTGCTTGATGTTTTCAGCGTGAATACGGAGGATTGGCTAGTTTTAGTACAGCAAGCTAACGTTGAAATTAAAAATATTGCCGTTATATTAAATGATCCTAAAACTAAAGATGTAGTTGATATTTCTATTAACTATAAAATTAAAAATGGTCGCGTCTTCCGTATTACTGGTGACAACACCGAGCGATGGGTAGTCCCGAAAGGCGCTAGATGGCAAATCTTAAAAAGCAACCATGACGATTTAGGCCACTTTGGCATTGATAAAACTTTAGCTCGCATTCAGTCATTGTATTGGTTCCCTAAGATGAGACGCTTCGTAAAAAAATATGTCACTGCATGTCTTGAATGCGCACACCATAAAATACCCAGTGGTCCAAAAGCCGGTGAATTACATCCGATACCTAAAGTAGACGAACCTTTTCATACGATCCACGCGGACCACTTGGGCTCGTTCATTCAAAACGAGGCAATACCTACATCCTTGTAATAATAGATGGATTCACAGAATTTATAAAGCTAACAGCCATACGAAACACCAAATCACTATCCAGTGTTAGTCTGCCGGAAACATTTTAGCTATTTTGGAACACCAACACGTTTGATTACCGACCAGGGTACTAGTTTCACCAGCAATACGTTTAAGACATTTACTAAAAACACTGGAATCAAACACATCTACAATGCCGTTGCTACACCTCGTGCAAACGGCCAGGTAGAACGATACAATCGCATTATACTGGCCGCACTTGGCGCAATTAACCATGAAAACCCAACGGTAAATGGGACGAACTATTACCAGATATTCAATTAGGAATAAACACTACTATTAACGCTACTACACAATAAAACACGAACTGAATTACTTTTCAGATATAACGTCACAAACCCATCTCAGTGTATGCTAAACGACGTTAACTCTGACGTAACACTTAATACTTCTCTTAATAATTTAGAAAAGAGTAAGGCCGATGCTAGTAATCGTATTGAAATTCAACGAGATAAAGCTAAAAAGAACTTTGATAAGCATAGGAAAACTAATGAAGTTTTTAGGGAGGGTGATCCAGTTAAGGTCATAGGATCTGTGTCGCAGAACTGATCAACGTCATGGATCGGTTCTGCCATAATAAGTAGGTTGTCAAGGTGATACACAGATCAAGGTCTTCGGATCTGTGTGTCGCAGAACTGATCAACGTCATGGATCAGTTCTGTCATAACAAGTAGGTTGTCAAGGTGATACTCAGATCAAGGTCTTCGGATCTGTGTGTCGCAGAACTGATCAACGTCATGGATCGTTCTGACATAACAAGTAGGTTTTCAAGGTGATACCTCAAAATTCAAAATTCAATATTTATTTATTCAATAAAATCACAAGGACTACTTTGAATCGTCTTCTTACGTAATTTTTAAAGATTTTTGAGTAATTTTTTACTTTTTCTTTAAACTCATTACTAAAGTTATACCGTTTTTCACTGTACAATGATACAAGGTACGCCTACTCTTATGAATACCTGCTGTTGCCCACTCACAAAATGTTGAACTGCCAGAGACCACAATAGTTTTGGATGTGAAAATGGAACTGAATACTTTATTAAATTCAGGGCATCACATAGTTCTCTCTCTAAAGTGGATGTTCTGTTCAGGGCCAGTTCATACTCTGAGCCGCACTGGTCAAACCCTTCTATTATTATTTGTAGCCTATCTCGTTCTTCTAAAACATCAGTATATTGAGAATGCAATGCTGACAACTCACATTTTAGTTTTTTATTGTTATTTAGTGTATCAAGAATTATTTTCTCATTATCCTCTCTTTCAAATGTCAACTGTGTGCACAATTCCTTGGTTGCCTTTAGTTCTTTTAGTGCCCGGTGGAGATTATTCTCCTCCTGGAGTTGTAAGGCCCTTCTAGTCATCATTGTGAGCGTATTTTTAGCACAAGTTTTCCAAGGAAAAGTAAACACTGGTTGAGGTTATGAGTTTGAAAATATTACAAATATTTTCAAACTAAAACAACTTACGCGCTTTAGCAGTAATTGAATAATCGGAAATTGTATTCCGGCACATAAAACTATCACATAAGAGCAACAAACACTTCCAAACCTGCTAAAACAACAAAACTTAACTTAAACTTCCTAACCGAAAATAAGTAAGTATTTGCGGCCAATTTACATTAATTTCACTAATATTATTATTTGTACACGTTTGTTTTATTGTATTTATGCGACGAATTTGAAAAGGGCTTTGTAATTACATATAAAAACAAATAAAATCCAAATAAAATAATGGAACAATACAAAACAGCTGTTACTCATAGGGATGCCACAAGCAACAAAATTACTCAGATCAAGGTCATCGGATCTGTGTGTCGCAAAACTGATCAACGTCATGGATTAGTTCTGTCATAACAAGTAGGTTGTCAAAGTGATACTCAGGTCAAGATCATGGATTTGTTTATCACTTTTAGATGATCAAGGTCATGGATCTAGCAAAGTGTAAATTATGTAAATGTAAATTAATATTGATAGTTTTATAATGTAAAATATATATAAATTATTGAAAATTATGAATCAGCTCTAATAAGGTTATTGTATATTAGATACCTACATGTAAATATCGATTAGTTAAAAATTATTTCACTTAAGTTCTGTTATGGAGTTAAAATTGTTAATTTTATTTTATTACCTTTGCTTATGAGGGACTCGTAAAGCTAACGGATGGCCGAGCTGTTAACAATTATCTACCGTTTTATTTATTTTTAATATCTAACTTCCGCTACAAAACAACAACTACGCCATTTCATGACCGCTCGGCATTATTCGGAATACCGAGCGATGTTTACGTCTCAAAAATGTCGTGACGGTATCGGGAACAAGATGGTCGGGCATTCGTTAGTTCGCCACTGTCCAGTTAGGTTGTGTTCAGAGTATTAGCGAATAATTAAGTTAAATTATGTAATACACCTTGTTTTATTTTAAACTGGAGGTACAAAAGTGTACTATGTAGACTCTGTATAACTGTTAGTTTGTGAAGAGTGTCGAGGTCTCGCAGTAAGAAGGAGCTTCTAGAAAGGGGCGTTACATTTGCATATTTGCGCATATTTGCGCATAGTTGCCGCGAGTTACATAAGCCCTAATAGAGGGCAAATCAACAGTAAAGGGTTAAAACATACACACAAACAAAAATTTAACCGCTTTTATTATAGTGAAAATATTAAAAATAACATAACGATAACAAGAGGATTACAGATGCCATAACCAAAAGAAGAACAAAAAGTTTAATAGGATTTATTATTGTCGTTGTAAACTCTAACGTTTTATGTTTGGATCTATTTTGGTAAATTCAACGATTAATACGTTCAGAAAAAATTGCGCGGTACCATTTTGACATCTAGATTAACCAAATCAGAACCTTATCAGAATCGCTGCCAATATTTTTCCGTTCAATGGTAAATACGTTGACAAATAGCGCGATTGCCCTACAGGTCACATCCGACAGATTCTACATTCGTCAGATCATTTATTTCTTCCGCATTCGTCACATTTTTTCAACCTCTACGAAACGGTATTATTCATGATTCCTTATTTGACAGATTTTGCGTTTGTCATAAAGAAATTAATCAGATCGAATGTAGTTGGTTAGGTTATGTTAGAGTATAGAAAACAACAGGCAAGGCGAGTGTACCGCGGCAGCGGCCGCCGAAGCGCCAGAAGAATATAGTTCTTCTGTCTAGATACATAAATCTGGCAAATGTGTCTTCATTTGTTTTCCTTTTTCGTCATCAATGACCAAACTGAACTAAAATTAAAATATTTTTGATTTGTGGCGAATATGGCATCTGGCGGATATGTCCAAAATCAATTTTACTGAGCTCTTAAACTCTATTCTTCTACAATATTTTATTTAACTGACATCTGGAGTAATACTCTGGTCATTATAGCTTTCTAACAAAACTATTACGCTGCTGCTTTTTTATATATTTATAAAAAAAATATATACGGAGATGCAGTGCAGAGCAGTTTAGTCTGATCACAATCACATTTTATGCCGTTTTCGGTTAATGCCCTTTGTTGAAGTGACCACAAACTGCTGTTTCCTTAAAATAATATATTTTTATTGTCTTCATTTTTTCTTTATTGGCATCTATCTTGTTGACGATTTTGCCAATGTCAAGTGATTGTCTTTTGTTTATTCTAAACGTCAAAGTGCTATGTTACTTCATAAAATGACAAGCGAAGAATCTTCTTCTTCTTCGTTAATGGCATGTGCCATAATAATGTAAATTTTGCCAGTATCAAGAGTTTATATTGTTTATACATTGTTTGTCACAAAGTCATTCGTCATCTGTTATTTTATATATAATACTAGCTGACCCGGCAAACTTCGTACCGCCTCAGAATCAATAAATAAAAAAGCAAGCATTTTTTTCATATTTACTCACCTTTTAAACCTTCCACAAATAATTCCACAATAATTCCAAATAACTTCCACAAATAATTCAAAACCAAAATTTGCCAAATCAGACCAGCCGTTCTCGAGTTTTAGCGAGACTTATGGCGGCTATACACACTCGTCGAGATACCCCGAGACAGGCCGAATGCGAGTGTGTACAGCGCGCTCTCGTCTCGTCTCGCTCTCTCGTCCTCGTCTCGGTCGCTCTCGGTGGCTTGTCGGTTTTTTGCGCCCGAGTCAAAGGGTCTCGTTGGCTCTCGCGAGGTAAACGAGAGCGAGCATGCACACACTCGTTCATTTAGTTGCTTT
Source organism: Lampropteryx suffumata (assembly GCA_948098915.1). Classification (NCBI taxonomy): domain Eukaryota; kingdom Metazoa; phylum Arthropoda; class Insecta; order Lepidoptera; family Geometridae; genus Lampropteryx; species Lampropteryx suffumata. The sequence continues at coordinate 3,774,273 of OX402561.1, read as the reverse complement.
CCAGTATTTATGAACAGACGTGTTTCACTATGTGGTCTAACGAACGAGAATTACACTTTTTGGAGTGCTATCAAACAGAACCTGTTTTATGGAACTCTTTTATGTTTTACATTAACTATACTATTCATGAAGTTTTATTATTTATTTACCTGTTTCTATTGCGGTGCATAGTTATCATCCACCATCTTCTTTTTCTCCATGGTTTACGAATTTTCTTTTTATAGTAAATGTTTAAAAAATTATAATAGCTCACGGCACAAAGACAAATAGCAGCAGCAATTTCTACGTCCATTGTCGCGTAAGTCTTCAGTTCAAATGTAAGAGCGAGTGTGTACAGGCATGCTCTCGACGAGAGTGTTGTCGGCCGAGGCTCTCGGCGAGAGACCCTCGTCGAGTGTGTACAGCCGCCATTACGAACAGCAACTGATTTTTATTATATAGATATATATTTATAATTGTACCTTTCATTTCAAATAACTACGGAATATTTTAATGAAATGAAATAAAATTGTAATGAAAACTTAAAAAAAAATTTTGTTCGACTAATTGAAATGAATTTAGAATTTCAATTTAGAATTTAGAATCCTGGAAAAAACTTTTGAAATGCGCAGAATGAGAAAGAAAATGATATATAAAGAAACCCGATGGAAAAATGACAGTCTAATCTAGTCTAGTCAATAAACGTGAAAATATAATAAGCTGGTAATAGTTCTGTTAAAATGTTATCTTTTATTTCGGATCAGTGTGGTGAAAAGATTAATGTGCGCTTCAGAGGTTCCATAGAACCCGCAACTTTCTGCTTTCCAGGTGGGCCTTTCCCACTGCGTCACAATGGTCGTCTAATAATAGAAATAATTATTTTAAGCGAAAGTTTTAAAAACACTACAGGAAAATAATACTGCTGCGATATCGTCATTCTTTATTTTGCCAGTAGCTCCTTTAATTATATTTACTTACTTGAAGGCTAATTGGAATATAGCCCGGGACTTGAACCCGCGACCTTTCAAATGTTCCCCAGCGGCGATTATATGCCTCTACCATTTTATAATGAGTATTGATATCAAATAAGGGGTAGACCCCATATTGAAATTTGCTTCAGCAAAGTGCAGCTGTCACCTAGAAATTATTAATATTTCATTCAGTCGCGTCGTATTACTTAATATTTTCTAATATTCAGCGTTTGGTCAATATTCAATAAGTATGTGTCGAATGGACAATCTACCTACAGAACACCATCCATCCCCAAACGAAGCATTGCTTGTACTATGCTTGTACTAATAGAATAATCATCTTTATATATATAATTCTACTGTACGTGTGAATGTCACTGAACTCTTAAATGGCTGGACCGATTTTGATGAAACTTTTTATGTGTGTTCAATTGTATTCGAGAATGGTTTAGATTTACAATTAGTTTTTTTTTTAAAACGCGTGGACGAAGTCGCGAGCGGGACAGCTAGTATATTTATAAATAAATCTTCTGTGCGTGTGTTGTAACTAAACTACTCCTAAATGGCTGGACCGATTTTGGTTAAAATTGTTGTGTGTTTAAGTGGATTCGAGAATGGTTTACTTTAAAGCATATTTATTTTTATTTTGATTGTATGTGCAATGGATCTTAGTTATCTGAATAATTAAATATTACTAATTTTATTAGAGTCACAATTAGATATTTTTTTATTATTATGATTTTATTTTTATTTTTAAATAGCGCGTACGAAGAGCGCAGAGCGCAGAGCGAAAGGACGAAGAGGACGAAGAGCGCAACGAAGGCGCGGACTGTCCCGTAAACTACAGCTTACGGGACAGTCCGCGCCTTCGCTAGTATAATAGGTAGTATAATATCTAGTATAATATAAAACGTTTGTCCTGGGAATGATTCAAAACCATAACCACAGCGCAGAAGGCAGTGCTACTACCAACTTAGTTGCGAGACAAATCAAACGTAATAAGCATTTAAAGTTTAATTTTCCAAAACAATATTATTAGTAGATAACTAGATTAACATTTAATGAATAAAAGTATACTTTTAAAGGCTCAACATAGTACTTAAGAGTCTCTATGTGATGACCTATGTGGCACAGTAGGTTAAGGTCCGGCTGAGACGCAGACGGTTGCGGGGTCTACTCCCGCCACGGGACAAATATTAGTATGATCTGCAAGTATTTGTCTCGGGTCTTGGTGTTTCTATGTATAATATGTATGTATTTACAAAAAAGAGTATATAAGTATATAAGTATCTAGTATATCAGTTATGTTGGTATCCATAACACAAGCTCTGCTTTCTTTGGGGCCAGATGATGGTGTGTGAAATGTCCGGCATTATTTATTCATATTTATATCATATTAACTTCTAATAGTATTGTACAAAATAGGTAAAACATGAAACCTAACTGCATACCTATTTAATAACCATGTCACATTGTTTTTGATATTAAAATATTCCTATTTTTCTTGTGCTACTGTAGAATGTCTACAAATTTTCGGAAAACTGCGCACTGCTGTGTGTGTCTACAAGGAGTCCGACCCTAAGGGTAAAGAGAAAGTACAAATTAGGTTATTTCAAAGCCTTTTGTAGACATTAATTTATGCCCGTTTATTAGTTCACCGAAATACGGTCTATTGTTTTGGCGAAATTAGCATTGTTCAGACACAAGAGAATTTATTTCAATACCCTTAGCACTGTTAACGTTTTCGAGTAGATGGCGAGGTCGTTTCAAACCCTTAGGATTATTATAGTTTAGCAATAGCGGTTTCGCACGCGTGGTATCTGCATAAAAATAGCCTATGGCCTTATTCAAACTACAGTTCAAAATTTATTACCTATTTCATCAAGATCCGATAACAAAATGATAACATACTAATAAACAAGCACGAAAAGAGCCTCTGAGGCGCACTTTAATCCTTTCACCACACTGGTTAGAAATAACTAGTGACACGATAAGAAGAAGAAAAAGAACAAGCAGATATACAGAGACTTTCCAATTAATAAATAAATAAATAATAATAGATAATAAATAATGCCGGGCATTTCACACAGCATCATCTGGCCCTAAAGTAAGCAGAGCTTGTGTTATGGGTACCACAGGACTGATATACTACTTACATACTTTTTTAATACATACTTATTATACATAGAAACACCCAGACCCGAGACAAATATTTGCAGATCATACAAACATTTGTCCCGCGGCGGGAATCGGACCCGCAACCTTCTGCGTCTCAGCCGGACCTTAGTCCACTGTGCCACAGAGGTCGTCAATAATATTAGCATTGAAGTATTTCATTTAAGCCTCTGAATTAAACTAGACTAAAACAGTGAAAAACTAATGCTATGTGTACAAAGAAATGTTTTTTAACGGGAGAAAACACCACCTGTTTGAATTCCGTAAATAACAATTTTCTCACTACAACTTCAAAATCTGATTAAAATTTCTTATTGAAAATATTGTTAAAGAATATGCTCGTGCTTGCTATACAAATAACAGTTTCAATACATTCACCCACCTTAATAAGTACTTAATGTAAGAGATTTTTAATTTCTCGAAAATTAAATTTACATTTCGCTTATTATTATAAAAACATATATATGAAAGCGCAGGAGGGCCTTCATCAGAGTTCATTATACTTGTCGTGAACGCAGGTGAAGAAGCAAAACTAAATCATTAGTCTTCTTGTAACAGAAATGACGTAATTCTTTCAATTACTCCTACTCATAGAAAATAAATCTTCCTAAAGATTAATCATAATTTTTAATGATGCTCAATTTGGCTTTAGAGCTGGACTGTCAACCAAAAGTGCTATTTTTGCCCTCTAGGAGACTGTCAGGTATTACAACCAGAGAAAAACACCAGTATTTGGATGCTTTCTTGACTTATCAAAAGCATTTGATTTAGTGTCATATCGGGTACTATGAAACAAGCTAACAGCCACTGGGACGCCACATGAGCTAGTAAACTTGTTTAGACACTGATACGCAAATCAAGAAAACTATGTAAGATGGGCTGATGAAGTTTCGGACGCGTACAGGTTGGAATGCGGAGTGCGGCAGGGGGGAATAACTTCACGAGGCTTTTCTGCCTGTACGTGGACGAGTTTATTGGAGAGCTGAGCAGCATGCATGTGGGGTGCTCTGTTGATGGCCAAATGATCAACAATATTAGCTACGCGGATGACATGGTGCTGCTGACCCCGTCGGTGTGTGCGTTGAGGAGGCTGTTGTATGTTTGTGAAGACTTTGCTAAAAGACATGGGCTCAAATATAACACTAAGAAAAGCGAAATGATAGTCTTCTCAGGAGGCAGCCGCCCCTTCAGCTATATTCCTGCAGTTCACCTTGGAGGTAGCGAGGGTGTACAAATTTAGGTATCTAATTAATGTGGTCACTGCTGACCTGAAAGATAACTATGATATAGAGAGGGAGCGTAGGGCGTTGGCGATAAGAGGAAATATGCTAATTCGCAGGTTTGCTCATTGCTCAGTAGACGTGAAGGTGGCACTTTTTAAATCATACTGTCAGTCGTTTTATACCGGTGGCCTGTGGGTCACCTACACGAAAAAATCCATCAGCACCCTACGTGTCCTTTATAATAATTTGTTAAGAGCAATGTTGGGGTTACCTAGATTCTGTAGTGCTTCTGGCGTGTTTGCCGATGCTCATGTACTTTGACTTTCATACAATCATGAGAAAAAAAAATGGTTCTATTAAAAACAGAATACTAGGTAGTCCCAATAGGATTCTTGGGGCTCTTGCAGGCAGGTGGGACAGTGTCATGCAAAGTTTTTGGGTGTCAGCCCTGATTAACCCTTTTGCTCGGCAAATTTATTATATTAATTAAGGTAGTATTTAGGTTAGTAGGAATAGTTTTTAACATATAATTTAACTTATATTACTTTGTTATTGATCAATAATTTTATTTAATTTTTTACTCATATGGATAAAATGGATCTTAGTTATCTGAAAAAATAAGAATATTATTATTATTATTTAGTACTCAAATCATCACTAATTTATTTCCTATTAACTTCGATTGGCTGGATATAGAGCGATTCATCGCAAACGTGGTGCGCTGGCCCCTTCTCTTTACCAAGAATATTGTCAAAAACCAGATGGATGCCTCGCTACCATTGGCACGACGCGCTACTAGAGTGACATTCGCAGCAGCCTGTCACTCTTGCCATTGAAAATTCGCTATGGCACCATCATATTACATAAAAAGTAAGTGCTTCGAACAGCAGGTCAACCATGAAGATGGCAATCCGAAATTACGGATCCGTCCGACACACGCACGAAATAAGAAGGCTATACCTACCATGAGGTAATAACGGACTTATTTCTTTCGTTCGGGGTCTTTTCGTGATTGAATGAAAGATGAGAAGTTCTTTAACGTACACAATTCACCGTGTGAAAAAATGAACTAGTATGAACCGACCATATTAAAAAGTCCATTCGTTTGTATTAGACATATGGTTATTCGTGAACACTTCAAATAAGTAGTTTAAAATATCGAATAAATCCTTACCTATGCCATTTGTCATTTCACGCAAAAACGTCACGCGAGATGTGATAATTTTACAGGACCTTTATTTACTTGATAAAATGTAAGCAATTAAATCGCAACATTGGCAAAATTGTGGTCTCTTTCACAACCAAGAACACAGAAAGTTTCATAGTATTTTTGTGATGTGTTGATCAAAGGAACAAAGAAGTAATGACGATGAAAATTACTTGAAAAGTTTTGTTCGCATTTACGTAAAAAGTGTAACTCACATAGTGTTTTAAATGTTAGATAAACAGTCCAACTGTAACACAAATAGGTGCCTACCGGAAGAGCAACAAGAGTTAGCCCTCGGTCACTTGAAGAATGCAGGAAGTCACAACCACTCCAGAGATTTGTGGGCTTGGCTGACTGACGAGTTAAATTTTCTGGGTGTGTGCAATAAGAATGTTAAACAATGGCAGAAGGTAAACATCTTGTAAGTATTACGCTAGTAACCACCTAAGTATAACGTACCTAGTATTTGTCTGTGATAATTAATCAAAAACTATTTCAGGATTGCCTCGACAAACAATATTTGCCAATAAAAGATGTGGACTGTCGTAACGCTCTTGGCGCAGGAAGGTTTTTGGTGAACCCGATACAAATGTAGTTGGTGGTATAGGTAAGTTTAATAATGCAATAAATTTATTTCCGTCCACAAGAACATATACTGAGAATAAAACCGCCCCCTGGGTCACCATCACTTGCATTTCCTGCATACAATAGTCTTACACAATGACATGAGTATGTTATATTGATTGTTTTAAACAGAGTATAATGAACTTGTTAATTTGATTAAGTACATCACAAAATACCTTTTTATTGTGTACTAGCTGCTGACCGCAACTTCTCATGCGTAGTAATTATATAAAAAAATAGACCATGCCGGTCTCTAAGATACTATCACTATCTCCTTACCAAATTTCATCAAGATCCGTTCTGCCCTTTAGCTGTGAAAAGGTAACAAAAAACATAGACCCTTTTGAATTTATAATATTAATATGGATTGTGTATTTCATTGTCATATCTGTAATTTTTTTTTCAGTCCAGCTCTCATTCAGTGCCGAGGAGAAGCCCACGCCCGGTAAATGACGGATCAATCTTGTGCACGCATCTCTTTGCTATTGAGGAGCAATGAGTGGTTACAGAGGGCCCTCATCCGGGAAACTATTCAGGAGCTGTGCAGAACAGTGCAGGCCAGCACCTAAAACATTTTGAGAATAATAAAAACATTGCACAGAGAACTTTTTATTATCTTAATAGTTTTTAATAATAATTTCATACTCATAAAAAAATGATTTATAAAAATTTCGTTTTATTATTATGATGCTCTTGGGTCTACCAAGTAATTGAATCAAAGCATCCCTTGCTCTTCGACCTTAGTTCAGGGCTGCAGTACTTGATTGTCTCAAGCAAAAGCATTAGCAAAGGCTGTCATGGAGGTTGTTCATTATTGATGTCTTCTGGTGAGAGGTTAGGAGCATTTATACCATGCCCATATTATCTTGTATTTATGCCGTTCATCGTCTAATGCTTTAAAAATCCAATGTCAATCTCGCCATTGTCACTAGACTAGAACAGATATCAAACAAGAACTGACTCGTACGTAAGCAGGTACCTAGGCTTGTTTTAGAAAATGTATAAATGATAATAACATCAAATAGTTCATTTAAAACACGTTTTACACTTAAACATTTCAACACAATCACGAATTAACAACTTTTCTGTCTATTAGAGTACTTTAAACACTAAAATTGATACTTACGAAAGTAAAAAGTTTGCTCTTGAGCTTTCGTGAAATTGGAGGTTAAAATCACGAAAGAAGTGTTGTCAAACTGCTGTTATTTCGTTGGTACGGACGCTTCATGGTAGAAATTATGAATGACGGATTATCACGTGCCGTTTTCGGAACCGAAAGCGGAATATATGTATTTTATGGTAGGAATTGGCCGAAATTACGGTCCGTAATTTCGGAATGTCACTTCATGGTCGACCCCCAGAATTTTAAATAATAAATGCAGGTAACTAAAAAAAAATTGGTTTACAATCACAATGTATGTTGCTTATCATGAGAAACATATATAAAAAGTAAGTGCTTCGAAGTGAAGAATCTTAAATAATATAATTTATCAGATGTATTAATAGGTAGGTAGGTTAAAAAATCTTGGTTAAGAATCACAATAATAATATATATATACCCGCAAAAACGTGCAGATTCATTGTTGTGTATTGAGTATGAAGTAAAGTACGCTAGTTCGCTCAGCGTGTCACAGCATAAGTTAAATCAGTATGAATACTTACCAAATCAAAGACACATTGTCTTTGTGTGCACTTTGTGTTTGTCAGTATAGAGTGACAAACACAAATTGTAAGGATAACCTTACAATGGCTACAATATGGAAATTTTACTGCAAATCACGAAAGGGTACTTGGAAAATATTATAAGTGCAAAGTGGTGGTGCAAATGGTACTTTAGCTATTTCGTGAGTTGTATATACATTTTGATAAACACGGGTTTTACTTACGTATTATTTTTTCGATGAAGTCACCGACACTGTTTCGATTCATCTGGAAAATTTAATTTGGTTCGCACTTCGAACAGTGAATATAAACAGCAACGAGCGGACCGCGGATCAAACTCACAACTTTATGGTCATCATATCATCATCATCATCATATCAGCCTTTATGAAGTCCACTGCTGGACATAGGCCTCCCCAATAGATTTCCAGGAAGAACGATTTTGAGCCCTCTCCATCCACCGACTTCCTGCGATCTTTACAATGTCGTCAGTCCATCGGGTGGGGGGTCGTTCTACGCTTCGTTTTCCTGTCCTTGGTCGCCATACAAGAACTTTTACTCCCCAGCAGTTATCAGTTCTGCGAGCTATATGGCCTGCCCATTGCCACTTCAACTTGCAAATTTTGAGCGCTAAGTCGGTGACTTTGGTTCTTCTACGGATTTCCTCGTTGCGGATTTTATCACGTAGTGAAACACCCAACACAACATTGCTCTCTCAATTGCACGTTGCGCGAATCTGAGTTTGTGTATGAGGCCAATAGTCAGTGACCTAGTCTCAGTTCCATATGTCATCACTGGCAACACGCACTGATTGTAGACTTCCGTCTTGAGGCTCTGCGGTATCTGTGACGAAAAGGTGTGCCTTAATTTCCCGAACGCTGCCCATCCGAGTTCGATTCTTCGGCTGACCTCTTTGTCGAAGTTGGACTTGCCTAGTTGAATCGTCTGACCCAAATAGATATAATGGTCTACAACTTCAAATATATCGCTCCCAACATGTACCGGTACGGGTGCAACATGAGCATTTGACATGATTTTTGTCTTGCTCATCATTTTAAGACCCATCTGTTGGGAGACGATATTGAGGTCACTGAGCGTTGTGCCTAAGTCTTCCAGCGATTCTGCCATGAGGACTATATCGTCGGCAAATCGAAGGTGAGTGAGGCGTTCGCTATTGATGTTGATACCATGTCTATGCCAGTACAAGAGCTTGAAAATATCCTCCAATGCAGAGGTGAACAGTTTCGAAGAAATAACATCTTCCTGTCTCACCCTTTTATGCAATGGGATTGGATTTGTGCTCTGGTATTGGAGTTGGATGGATGGAGGCGATACTGTACAGACATTTCAACACTTTGATATACCGATAGTTGATTCGGCACCGCTGGAGTGACCGCAACACTGCCCAGGTTTCGACAGAATCAAAGACTTTCTCACAGTCCAAACGTTAAACAAAGTGGCTGGTTATACTCTTCGGTCTTCTGTATAACCTGCCGGAGCGTATGGACGTGGTCTATGGTGTTAAAGCCTTTTCGGAACCCGGCTTGTTCGGCAGGCTGAAAGTCGTCAAACCTACGAGCGAGCCGATTTGTTACTACTCTCGAAAACAGCTTATAGCTCAACACCGAGATGGGCCCGTAATTCTTTAAGAGGTTGTTATCCCTTTTCTTAAAGAACAGTACCACCACGCTCCTGTTCCACGCCTCTGGCGTAGTTCCTTCGAGGATGAAGGAGTTGAACAGCTTCTAGAGCTCTGTCGTTATTCCGTCTTCCCCCGGTGCCTTGTTGTTTTTTAGCTGCTTGAGAGCCGTTCGGTTTCGTATAGGCTGACGTCCGGAATGTCTTCAGTGTAGTGTCGGGTTAGGCGGGCTCTTGCATCGCTAGTCGTGCTTGTAGCAGAACTTTGCGATGAGGTGTACAGTTGTCCATAGAACTTCTCAAGCTCTCGTAAAATTTCTGGCTTCGAGAAAACGACACTGCTACTGTCAGTCTTCAGTTTCGTCAACATGCTTTGCTCATTAGACAGATCTCTCACGAACACTTTGGAACCTTGATTGCGCTCTATCGCGTTCTTTATACTATAAGTATTAAAGAGGCGCAAATCACGTCGCATAGACTTAGAGATTTGTTTATTGAGCGTGCTGTATTTCGACATGTCCACTAAAGACTGCAGTTTGATTTCGCTAAGTTCTGCCATGAGTTTTAGAGTGTGCTCATAGAGTTTTTGGGTTCTACCTTTGCGTTGGGTCTTACAAAACTTTGAGCCAACGGCATGGACAATTTCCACCAGCCCGTCATTTAATTCATCCACGGATCCGCATTCGGCAAGGCATTGGAAGCAATCTTGGAGTTCCAACTGCAACTTTCGGGGTTTTGGATTTGGGCAGGACTTGAGCAAAGAGTAGATTTCATTAGACAGGACCTTTCAAGCTTTACGTTAAGATTTAATTAGTCTCTAACCATTCGGTGATCACGGCCGTTTTTGACCCCGTTAATCACTGAATCATTAAATATTTGCTGTTTTGTTGTCATGATAAAATTTATCTCGCGTTTATGTCCACCTGGGTAAAGCCATGTCCATTTTCAGGACGACCGCTTCTTGAAAAAGAAGTTCATCATAAAGAGTCCCTCCTTTTCCATGAAGTCGGCCAATCGCTGACCCCGTTGGTTCCGCTGTCCAAATCCAAATTGCCCCACTCTCAGTTCATCGCCGTTTTTCACCTAACCTAACAGCGTGTTAAAGTCCCCCATCACAACCGTAAAGTGTGTTTTCGATGCTTATATGGCATTTGAAATGTCATCATACATAGCCTCCACTTCATCGTCTGGACGTTTCGAGTGAGGTGCGTACACCTGTATGACCTTAAACGAATACCGTTTGGTTATTCTGAGTATAAAGTATACCACCCTGCTCGACACGCTTTTGATCTTTATAATGTTGTTAACGATGGATTTGTGGACAAGAAAGCCGACACCATGCTGAGATTGTTGATCACCCTCCCGGTAGTAGGATAAGTTGCCGAAATTTAGGATTATCGTGTCCTTTCCCTCTCTTAGGACTTCTGATAACCCTATAATATCCCAGTGCAACTTTTTTACTACTTCCAGCTCTATCAACTTCTCGTCGGTCCTCAGTGTGCGTGCGTTGTATGTTGCCAGGGCCAGGGATCGTTGGGATTGGTAGTAGGACCTCTTCCGGAGATTCTTCGCACCCCCTTGTTCCGCCGATACCGTGGCCGGCACCTATACCAGGAATAGCGGAACTGCCGGGGTCTGGGAGCCGTCTTCTGTTTGTGTCTATCATTTTGGGGTTTTGCCATAGTCACCACGCTTGGCAGGCGGATTGGTGACCGCAGATTTAGAGTTAAGTACTCGGGGGGTGCAGCTCCCCAATCCCCCGGTATATGTTCCGAGATATGGAGATGGACGGGTCTAATTCTATGCCGGAACCACCACGGCAGCACGGCAACTTTATTGTACTTTATGGTATCTATCTATACACATAGATACTTCAATAACAATTTATTGTCTTCAAATTACAATCAGATCCAACATTTCAAACGGTGTTTGCCACACCAGTATTTTACATACTCTTATTCTCTAAGAGTTCCATGAAACAGCTCCTGACTCGAGCAGTAGATCAGCTTGCTGTCATTTAATTTAGGCGTTATGCTTGACAATTGTGGCAAGTTTCAGTTCATTCACATATTTGTTGAGAAGTTTCATTAAACAGCACTCTGACTCCATCAAAAGATTCTGGCTGTCATCATAATAACACCAACCTACTTTGACAATATTGTAATTAAGAAAATACAAGAAGAAGAAAATACTAAAGAAATATCACAAACTGATATATTTAAAATTAAATTCGGAATCGATCAGTCTCGATTTATGCTTCAATGTGTTTTGGGAATAGGAATGGGAATGAGAGCTCAAGTTAAAATGTTTGAATGAATATAATGAGTTAACTTTTGATCCCAGAAAAAAACTACAATCGTTTTAGAATATATAAATAAAGTTGTTTTATGTGTACATTTAATACACTTAATACACTTAATACATATGTATTTTTGTGCTCCTTTTTGTTACCTTATGTCAGTATAACCTTTTGTTCAATTTGGCCCAATATAGGCCAGTCAAAATAGACGTTTTTTTTGGTCAACTTTGCACTAAATTTCCGATCCAAATTCTTTTTTTTATAAGGTTTATATTTTTTTTTTGTTGAATTTGTACCATTATATTCTATGCGTATCTTGAAATTTTCAAATTTACGCCCGGTAGTCCAACATTAAACGTCCAATAATTCAAAAAGTATGGACATTAAAAAAAAAAGTTCGAAACAAAAGTTGTAGAAAATAAACTCATCTTTAAAAATAATTTTATGCATTTTATTGATTGATCTAATATTTCAAAAGTTAACAGCCGCGATAGAAAAACTGGTTCATTAAATGGGCCATAAATCATAAACGGTAAGTTTAACAAAAAAGTTATATCCAAATAAAAGATGCAAAATTTTATTTTCTACAAAAATAGTTTGCATAACTTTTGCACTAAAGTGCATAGTTTCCGAGATATCGCCAAAAAACGTTTTTCAAGATGGCGCTTGTAGCGTCACCTCGATCTGTCAGTATTAATTTGGATCGGAAATTTAGTGTAAAGTTAAATGCTTTTTTGACTGGCCTAAATAAGGTCATCAAATAGTTCCAGTCTTTTTTTTTTATTGCAGGCACTTCCTTTTTTGCTAAAACGTCTCGGAACTTGTGAGTTCGTTTGTGTAACGTGACTATGTTGAATAGAGCGCTTATTCATTTGCTGTGTTGATATAATTATCTTGTTTCAATATAGAAACGAATCTTAAATGGCTGTACAATATTGTGCGGGTGTTAACATGACTAAAACTGCCATTTAAGTGCGTTATTTGTCACCATTGAGCAGTATGCACTCACGTACTCTTTGATTGCCTTATGTGTTGACATTATAAAAAAAATATATATCATCAAACTTGTACTTATAACTGTTCTAATTACCTGATGATGATACTGATGATCTCTGTGACGTGTTCGTAGATGGCGAACCATTTCACAAAGGTTATACATTATTTATTAATAGGAAAGCGAATATGACTCGCAAACCGAGTTTGGTTTTAAAAATATAAAAGGATGCACAGTATAGCTAGCCAGAAGAATTGGGGTGTAAGTGGACTTTATTAACTAGAACTGATGAAACCTGCCTGTCTTTAAGGTCAAAGTCAAAGTCAAAAGATACTTTATTCACATTCTATCCTGTCCTATTACTCCTGTTCAATATTCTCCACAATCCCTCAACTCCCCATTACCTAAGAGAACGCTTCGAGTATCTCCATTGTGAGAGTTCTCGAACTCTTAGATCCTCTGAAAACCTCCTCCTTAAAACCCCAATGCATAGAACCAGCTTCTATGCGAATTCCTTCTCTGTCCAAGCTGTCCACTTATGGAATGCGTTACCAGCTTCCATAAAACAATCCACTTCACTAACCGTGTTCAAAGCTAGGATCAAAGATTGTTTTCTCTCTGAATCGTCATGAATCATCGATATGTTGTTTTTGTAAAATTATGTTTATTATTCCTTGTTTTATAACTATTTATTTAAATTCGTGTTATGTATCTGTATTTGTGTAAATCGTTTATGTAAATATATATAAGTATCAATAATATTGTTTAAGTTTATTGCGTTTATTTGCGTTATATAAGTAGGTAAGTTATAGTTCATAATTTAGTGCACCCCGACCAATCTTCCAAATAACTTAAGCTTCTCTACATCCAAAGGTTGTCTGGAAGAAATCGCTTCCTTAGCGATAAGACCACCCATTGTTCATAATTTTTCATAAATAAATTTAGTTATAAAATTGTTATATTTAGCTTTAAGGTGTATAATAAAGAATTTTTATTTATTCATTCAATCACAAGGATCATTTTGAGACGTCTTACATACTAGATGAATTTAGGTGCCAATTCATCCTAACCCAAGCTCAAGAAGAACTGGCAAGAAACTCGTCCTGGTCCTAGCGCTTTTTTGCATGAACCATATAAGTACTTTAACTACGAAAAACTAATACAAGAGAGTTTTTACATTTCAAGTGTGTCGGTTAACTGTCTGAGGGTAGAGCGACAGGAGTCCAGGCATTCTTATGGATCTCAGTAATATAGTCATTTATATTATAATACGCTTTCTTCACCATTTTTATCAGTCCTAGCTCCTTTTTACAAGCATCGGTACCTGGATGGACTATGCCAGAGAGTTTTTGCCCCAAATTTGAAATACCGTTTAAGCATTTGAAACAAACTCAAGGCGTTTGCGAACTTATCTTTCAAAATTGTATGAGGAAAGTGACGAATTCGAATACTTAGATAAAGTAGCCTTCCAATTTAGGTACTTATTCGAGCGTGCGCCAAAATGTGTTTACGAGTATATCTAGAGCGATGTATTTCGATGTGTCAACTTATAAGAAAAACCTTGCGTCTTTCATCAAAGAGAGTACGAGATTACTTGCAATAATTGAATCGCATGTTCCCCTAATGTTTATTAGTTAATTTCTTAAGCCTTCTAAAGACGTACATTTGAAATCCAGTTTATGAGACTCCATTATAAACATAACAAATGTTCTGTTCTATAAAACTTGCTATTGATTTTTACTAAGCAAAAAACACCATCCATATCAGTTACTGTGGCAGTGTCATCTTGCAACAATAATGGTTACCTTAAAAATAAATATTATGTTTACATTATTTTTAGCCATTTTGCGGTTAAATATCGTGCTCTTAAGTTATTTATTTTTTCAGAGTTATTTCGGGTTTTATTTGTAATATTGGTGATTTTATTCAAATACAGCTTATCAAATACAGTAAACCGACTTTACAGACAACCATTTATTTTTGAGTATTTAATTAATAGTTAAAAGCTATCATCATCATATTACGTAGAGTCTCAGGCATTCGCCACTGCGCTACAGAGGTCAGCCACATTACTTATAATTGCATCACAATTTAAACACAGCCTAAACACTGTTTAAGTTTCGCCCTGTCACTATTTGTCACTATCCTACATAATTACGTTTTAAAAACGAATAAAAAGAAACCGACTTTATTGAATGAAATTTGAGCCTATAATACATTTTTAGTGGAAAGTAGATGTATTTTGTATATATATGATATATAGGTAGGCCAAATAAACGCAACGCTCCAATGAGACAGCGAGGTATGATAGTACATGAAAACATCATCGATGTATACAATTTTTAGATTTTCGTTTATATTTCAGCTCAACCGATTTTGATAAAATTTATATGGGACCACCTGATGAAGTATACCCTTTCAAACAAAAAAAGAATTTTTCAAATCGGTTCAGCCGTTTTCGAGTAATCGGTGAACATCCATTAAAAAAAAAGTTTTTAGTTAAGCCGTTTGTTAAATAATGGTTGGATTAATTGGTATTCCTTCAAATAGCTAAAGTTTACGTTGCACATTACTGCACGATTTATAAATCTTCTACCTACTCAAATTCTAAAGCAAAATTCGTATCACCAAGACGGGAATCGAACCTGGCATCCAGTCGCTTATACATCGAGTAACAACTGCACCAACCAACTAAACCAAAGAACTAGTTATCAAAGCTTTGAAATTTTATGTATTAGTGTTTTATGATTTTGTACACGGTATCTCCTTCCGCTGGATAAGAAAAAAAAGAAGTGTTTGAGGGTAGATCTGAATATAATTTTAATGAACAAAGAAAATGTTACTACATTGTCAATTCGAGTCTTGACTTGGTGGTTCTAAGTCAACACTCTGGTGGCGCTTTGCTGAAGAGTATTTAGATTTTGACTGGCACAATAATATAGTTATTTTCACCGATGAAATAACTTTTAGATCAGATATCGACAGTCGAAAGATGTTGTGGAGTTTTCTCCTAATGAACGCCATAATCCACAAAATATATTACCTGTAAGGGCAAGTGGCAGAATAACGTTAGGTAAGTTATATTATAATTCTCAACGAATCCAATTACCTTTATCAATGATTAATTCATCACAATCAGATTTTTTTGAGAAGTTAGTATTCAAACAGATGATTTTGTATTTTATTCCACACACCAACTAAATAAACACTATACTAATTGATTAAATTGTTCTTTTCAGGTTATTGGGGATGGATGTCCTCTATGGGTCCCGGAGAAATAAGTGGGCGCATGAATGGAGAACAATATTTGAAAGTGCTGAAGGAAGTCATGTTACCTTCTGTGCGAATTGCGTATCCAGAGGGACAAGTATATTTTGTCCATGATAATTGTGCAGTGCATCGTACGCGAATGGTTTCTGACTGGCTCTCTTCTCAAGAAGATATTCATCATCATCATCATCAATTCAGCCTTTATGAAGTCCACTGCTGGACATAGGCCTCCCCAGTAGATTTCCAGAATTAAAGATCATTGTAAAGATCGCATGAAGTCGGTGGATGGAGAGAGCTCAAAATCGTTCTTATTATTCTTTGTTATTCTCCTGTTATTCCTTGAACATCTAAAAGTCCGGATCTAAATCCGGACTGTTTAATGCTCCATCATATTTAAACGCAAATTAAAAAACTTTATGTTGGAGAAGTGTTTCTACTCTGTTGATGAATTTATGACATAAAACAGGACCTGACATCAAAAATTATCAAATATTTTGACGTTATTAGTGTTATTGGTTTTTTTTGATTTGTTTTGTTGATTTATATATTATGTTTTTTTTTATAGTAATTCTTAATTGATTATTTTGTGTATTTTAATTGTAATTAATTCATAGTATGTACATTCAAATACGATTTGTAAAATAATTGTTACTGAATAAATGAAATGAAATGAAAATGAAATGAAATCCGATAGAAAATATATGGGGTCAAATGGTTTTAAATTGGGATCCGAGTGAATTGAGGTCCAAGCATAAGTTAAACCAAGAGGTCATGAGGACCTAGAAGCTAATGCAAGGTAATAATATGGAATGGAACATGACAGGTTACTCAGATGAGAAACCGACTACAACAAATTATACTTGGTGGTGGTTATCCCTTACGCTATTAAGCGATAACAATCGCTAAATATAAAAGTCGATAATTATCACTACTTAATTTTAACTGCAATGTTACGTTTTAACATAGTCAGAAAAATACCATTTGACCTCACTTATTTATTTTCAAAAACCTACCTGATTAATAGTTTTTCACGATTTACAAGAGATCCAAATTGTTTAATTCATTAGATAAGTTATGTTAACAAAAATTTAATGAAAACATGTCTATTCTGCCTACTAAATCGAAAATGGAATATTATTAATCAGGATAGGGAGCTATTTGTATGTAGGCTAAATTATAAAATGAAATACGTCAGAACTAATTACGTTTTTTTTTGTGTTGTTGTGTAGTCAAAACTTTATAATTAATGAAAGTAAGTATGTAAACCTAAAATTATGTTTTATTTTATCAACCACCTCTAATTCAGACAAATATACAATAACTTCATTATTCACATGAATACATTACATTACTAAAATAAAAATATAAATTGGCTGTAATTAAAAAGATAAATAAACAAAAGGACATCCATCGTTAGGAATCGACGACGGGTATATCAGTGTGCAGCGAGAGAAACTCGGCTACACTAACCTAGTGGTTAGTGTAGCGTAGTAGTGGTTATGTCACATGTAACTATGGTGTAGTTACCATAGTTACATGTAACTTAATCTTTACTCACGATAATACAGATGTTTATCAGTATTAGAGGTGGTTGATATGAATTTGAAAAAATCATTTTTTTTTTAAACAATTGAATAAACTTTATAATAAAACAAAAAACGTTAAATAGCCTAACTTCCAATGATAAATGTAAACTAAAATTAATATTTTTATGTTCAAAGCTAGTTCAAAGAAGGGTTTGAACCTGCGTGCTACTTGGTTGGCACTATTACATATACTGTGAGGGGAATACCAATTAATGCTTCTGTCTGTACCAAATCCAAACAGTCTAGTCAATGGAAACACATCTTGTTTAAAGATAAAACTGGGTCTAGTTGCAATCAAATTAAGGGATGCAACCATGCATTAACGTAATAGATATCAAATCTCTTGTAGCGAATTGACACTGATAATAATAATAATAATAATAAATATTGGTGGAGAATGCACACAACACCATCTAGCCCCAATTAACTAAGAATAGCTTGTATTATGGTGACTAGACGACTGATAGCTGATACTTCTATATTTTTAATAACATACCTATGATACTTTATAACACCCAAATCCAAACACACAGAACAAACACCTATGTTCTTCATACAAATGTTTATCCTGGGAGGGAATTGAACCCTCAACCTACAGCGCAGAAGGCAGAGCTACTACCAACTGAGCTGTCAGTATGTCATATTGCTATATACTAAACGAGAATTCAATAATAACATAGGAACTGAGCAAGCTACCGGCTAACTGAATTAGGTATAGCTAGTTTGGACCCAGACTGCAGCAGCGTCCAATAACGAGATGATCGCGGTGTTCAAAGCTAAGTCTATAATTGAACTTCATAAAGGCTGGAGTAGTCTGGCGACAGCAATCTTGCAAGGAAATATTGGTGTCTGTCCTGGAGTATGGAACCACTGGATTAGAAATTAAAATGTTTTGCTATAAAAAGTTTTTGAAGTCATAACTTCTTATGGGAGGTTAGATCGCTTCGTTACGTAACGCGTTACGGCGCCAGTCTGTCTGGCTTCTCTTTCTCTCACGCATGCGGCAAGTCAGGCTTCTCCTCTCTCACTCTTACCCACTACGCTAGTTAGATTAGTTTAAGTAATCAATTCTGTCGGGCGTCCCAAAACGTGAAAACTTCTTTGAGCGCGGTACGCATATTTTTAGATGAGGTAAAACCTCTGGATTCGCGACACCGTTACCGTCTGGGGCGAGACGCAGCCGGCTGCCACGCTCACCCCATTTGATTATAAACCTTAATATCACATGTTTACAGTCTACTTTTGTATGGAGAAGTTTACCGAGTTAGTTTTTTAAGTTCTTAGTGAAGAAAATAACTCAAACTTAAATCAAGAAGTAAGCAAAGGTTTTAAAACAGATTTGAACTAAATGCTGTCAAAAAATATATGCTTAGTATAAGTTTTGTTCTGGAGTTCCATTCTACTTATAAACAAGCAACCCACCTCGGATTCACACGGGTGAATTATACATCTACACCTTCCTGATAGATCACTCCGTCCATTGTGAAACCCGTATTAAAATCCGTTTTTTAGATTATGAGTATATCCCAGACGCGGTGGGGAGACTTTGTTTTATAAAATTTACTGCATTAAAGCTTGTGCAGATGTTTAGGCGTTTGTTTGTGGTTCAATCTCGTATACGCTAAACGAACCTGGCCTTGATAAAATTATAGTCTGTAATTTTTATGTAGGTATTTACCATGCGTGATGTGATGCCGCGGCCAGAAGCAAAATTTGCAGAAGTATTCCGTAGTATCTTACGTGACGCCCATCAACTCATATCAACAGGAGACTTACCGATGGCACACAGTCGAGTTTAAAAAACTTGGGTGTTCGTTAAAAAATGAGTACAAATAAAACATACACTTAATTGCTCATGCCATAAGTGTATATAAAGTTCTCTCTATACAAAACTATCTATATAGCGCCTATAGCGCCTATTATCGCTGCCTATAGCACCTATCGCCATTTTATAGATAAATAAATAAATAATAAATAAATAAATAAATAATCCCGTACATTTCACACAGCATCATCTGGCCCCAAAGTAAGCAGAGCTTGTGTTATGGGTACCACATGACTGATATCCTACTTATATACTTTTGTTTTTGTAAATACATACATATTATACATAGAAACACCCAGGCCCGAGACAAATACTTGCAGATCATACAAAATTTGTCCCGCAGCGGGAATCAAACCCGCAACCTTCTGCGGTTCAGCCAGACAGAGGTCGTCTTAGATGCTTAGAGACAATAATAATAATAATAATGCCGGACATTTCACACAGCATCATCTGGTCCAGTAAGCAGAGCTTGTTTTATGGGTACCACATGACTGATATACTACTATTATACATAGAAACACACAGATGCATTATAAATGCTTTTATAGTGGCGATTGGCTTGCATCCAGTCACAAACTCTTGTCTAAAACAAAGACATAATATATCATACGGCATTATTTATTTACAGAAATAAACATAACTATTCTAAAATGCATGAAAAACAGTTAAACTAGAATCTATGAACCGTTTAAAGCGATCTATAAATCGCTCAACTAATCTAGATCACAGATAGATGTTAGCGTTCCCAATACATGCTGCCAGTTTAATACGCTGGGCCAAATAAAAAGCTTTTTAGTCACGCGATCTTTTTGTTTATAATTTGTTTCAATTTATCTTCAGCAATTGCAGTAAATAAATTGATAATTACTACGAAGAAACAAGATCTGAAGCTTTTGAAACTATGCCAACGTTATCCACGCCTTTTATTTCTTTGAAGGTGGTTGAAAGGAGAATTTATTTGAGAAAACTCATTTAATTGGTACCCGTTGTTAGCCCTCGTTATAATAAAGCTGGTTATCGGCACTTGTTATTCGATATAGCATTTACCAGCGAGTAACTGCTCATACTGTATAACTAAAACCATTCATATTTATAAATAAAAAAATAATAGTTTAAAAAATTTAAAAACACGCTTTGTATAGAAAACCAAACTAAAAAATAGAAAATAAATTTTAATAAAAGTAAGTAAGAAAAAAATTTTCTATTTAAAAAAAGCGTGGGGTGCATGGTGTCAATAGTTATAAATATTTCATTGAAAAATATGAGAAGAAGGATTATCATTTCAATAATATCATAAAAAGCACCCCACCATCATCATCATCTAGGGCGCTACAGCCGCGGGTGGGCCTTGGCCTGGTCAAGTAAGTTCTGCCATCCGATTCGGTTTCTGGCTTTTTTTTCCAGCCTCTCACTCCAATTGCTCTTAAGTCCTGCTCCACTCCATCCAGCCATCTGAGCTTTGGTCTTCCAGGGGGTCTGTGGCCGTCGGGTTTGCCACTTAGAAGACGTTTTGGTGTTCTGGCGTCCTCCATTCTCTCCACGTGACCTGCCCATCGCAGGCGACCCACTTTGATAAACTTTACAATGTTTTGCTCTTGGAACATACTGTACAGTTCATGGTTGTAGCGTGAGCGCCAGCAGTCGCCATCCATTACAGCGCCAAAGATACGCCTGAGTATTTTTCTCTCGAACACGAGCAGACTGTGTTCATTTTGCTTGCTCAATACCCAGCATTCCGATACGTTCGTTAGAACCGGCCTTAGTAGGGTTTTATAAAGTAGGACCTTGGTTTTCCTAGGCAGCAGCTTAGCACGGAAATGCTTTAGTAGACCGAAGTAACATTTATTGGCTGCGAAAATTCGCTTACCAATTTCCGCAGTCATCTCGTTCATATCGGTCGGTACACAAAGTCGCTAACCGTGTCGCAAGTGTCATTGCCTATATATACTGGTGGTTGTGAGGTAGTTTGGTCTCGAGTGGCTCTAAGGTATTTTGTTTTATCCACGTTAACTTGCAATCCAGCAGACCTTGACGCATCTTTCAGAGCAAGGAAGGACTCTTCATGACAGATATATTGCGCCCAATCAAGTCCAAAACGTCGGCATAGCCTAGAACTTGGACTGATTTAAATAGGATGGTACCATTTGTCTCTATCTTCGAGCCCGATATGCACTTATCGAGCGCTATATTGAACAGTAGACACGAAAGAGCGTCGCCCTGGCAAAGACCATTGAACGTACGGAAAGACTCTGACGTGTCAGACTGGATCTTGCCGACACTCAATGAGCACTTTAGTGTCATTATTGTCAAGGAGACGTGCTTCGATGGTATGCCAATCTCAAGCATGGCCCGATATAGAAACTCCCGGTTGATGTTGTCGTAGGCCGCCTTGAAATCAAGGAATAGATGATGGGTGTCTATGTCAAATTCGAGTGACTTTTCTAAGATTTTTCTTAAGGAGAAAATTTGGTCGGTTGTTGATCGGTTTGGGCGGAAACCACACTGATATTCACCCAGTTTAGGTTCAACATATGGTAAGATTTTTTTAAAGAGGATCCTGGAAAAGATTTTGTAGGCGGAGTTCAACAGGGATATACCACGATAGTTTCGACACTCCAGGATATCCACTTTCTTATGTAGTGGACAAATTACGGCGGTATTCCATTTACAGGGCATAGTTTCGTCTCTCCATATGTCTGCGACCAACCGGTGGAACTCCTTGCAGAAGCGGCTTCCAGTATACTTAATAAGTTCTGCTGGTAGAGAATCTGAACCGGGCGCCTTATTGTTTTTCAGCGCTGTGATAGCTTCACATCTTGCAAAGTCGGATCATGTATGATTCCAGATATCAGTGCAGCAGTTAGAATTTTATCTGGGCCATCTTCCAATGGGGTGGTGTTTAGCAAAGTTCGGAAATGTTCAGCCCATCAATGTAGTATGGCATCTTTACTATTAAGTAGCTCTCCTTCTCTACTTCTGCATGCTGTGACTCTCGGTTTGAATTCTTTACGTCCGCTATTGACCCTTTTGTAAAACTGTTTCTTATTCCTTTCTATAATGGTATTTTGCAATATCGTGTAGCAGCCTTTCATCCCTTTCATTCTTTTTCCTCTTATGGATGCTCTTCTCCTCTCTTCTTAGCTTTCTATATTGCTCTTTACGCTTACGGGTGTGTTTTTGCTGTAGCTTTTGATATGCCTCATTTTTCATATCAGTTGCTAGTTGGCACTCCTGATTAAACCGTGTGTTTTGAGGACGTTTTTCAGCTGTACCTAGTACTTCATTCGTGGCAGCAATAAGAGAGGATTTTAAGTGGTCCCAGTATGTAGTTGGATGTTCTTTGATGCCTACTTCGTTATCACCTGCGATTAGCTCACGACAAACAGTGTCTATGTATTTATGTTTGGTTTCCGGTTTAATCTTAAGTAACTCTGTGTTGAATTTGAGATCTCTCTTTATTTTAGTATACTTCGTTTTTGAAATACGGGCTCTTACTTTAAACACTACTAAAACGTGATCTGAGTCAATGTTTGCACCTTTGTGGCTTCTGACATCTAGGAGGTTAGAGAAATGTCTGCTATCGATCAATATATGGTCAATTTGGTTTTTTGTAACCCAGGTAATTTTGTGATACGTTTATGTGGGAAATATGTACTACCTATTGTCATGCACAGTGATGATGCCAGGTTTATCAGCCTAGTACCATTATCATTAAATATTTCATAGAGGCTGTGCTTTCCAATAGTTGGTAGAAATATGTCTTTCCTTTCCTATTTTAGCATTGAAGTCCCCGATTGTTATTTTTATGTCACTTCTGAGGGATTTTGAGTACATATTTTCCACATCAAAGTACCATCGCTCCTTTTCCTCTGAATCACTGTCTTCAGTAGGGGCGTGGACGTTTTAATTGTGTAGTTCTGGAATTTGCCTTTAAGTCTTATTTTACAAAGGCGCTCATTTATAGGCTTAAATTACTATAATCAGACTATAATCAGGTCTTTAAGGCGCTTGCTAATGACAAACCCCGTTCCAAAAGTGTGTTGGTTATGATAGCTGTAATAGATGGTAAAATCTGGCTTTTCTAACCATCGTAGTTCCTGTACTGCTGTAATGTCTGCTCTTTGCAGTGCGAGCTGTTCTCTTAAAAGCTGGAAACCTGCTGGTCTGTACAGCGTTCGTAGGTTCTATGTACATTATTTGAATTCGTTAGCCGTTTTAGCGTAGCCGGGTCGTTTGGTTTGAAATCGGTCCGTAGATTTATTTCTTCCTTTCATAATCGTTTGGTTTGTTTCGGGCAAGTGAGTGATTAGCCTCCTGTACCTTAGGTCTTTGATGGGGCTGCCACCTTCGAGCGTTGAGACCACACTCCGTTTTCTTCAGGTTTCGTCCCTGCCGTTCAGAACTGGTTTTAAGGCGCCAGTTGCACGCCTTATGCCCTTTTGTCCTCAGCATCTAACATCTCTAGGGTGATAACATGCCTGAGCATGGTCGCAGAAGGTCCCAGGGGGTACGACGGGGACGTGGACAAAGCGGACTGGCTGGTACCTGAATTCTTGAATACTTTATCACCCAAAGTGTTGCAGTGAGTATCTGGGCATTTTATTGAGCACATGTAGTTCGGCTTCTACATGTACCCACCCAGCTCAAGGTACCAGCTTCACCCCCGAGTACCAGCTTCACCCCCCAAAAAAAAAGCATGGAGTGCTTTTTTAAAAAAAATATTTTTTCTTACTTACATTTATTAAAATTTATGTTCCATTTTTTAGTTTGGTTTTCTATATAAAGCGTGCTTTTTAGTTTTTTTTAACTATTATTTATTTTCTACTTTTTAGCTTTTTTTTTATATTTTTATATATATTTTTTTATTTTTATTCGAATTATTGCATTGTCATCGGTCTTTGACAGGTGTGCAAAATTTGAATCAAATCTGGCTGTTTAAAGTGGGTCCAATTCGCGTCCTAAGGAGTCGGTTACAAACATACATACAAGTGAAACTAATGCTCCTTTTGTGCACTTAACACATGTCTTCAAAAATTTTTAGGTTCTACAACTGACTGATTTTATCTGATGATATCGTATCTCACGATGTTTTCCTTCGAGTATGTACTGTTCGAATGAAACGTTTTCGGAAACGGTTTGGATTAAGCTTTATTTATATATGTTTAACCGACGTCATCAAAAAGGAGGAGGTTCTCAATTCGTCGGAATCTTTTTTTTTATGATTTGAAACATTTTTTTTTTTGTTTGAAAGGGTATACTTCACAGGTATACTTCCATTTAAATTTTATCAAAATCAGTCGAGCTGAAAAATCAACGAAAATTTAAAAATTGTGTACATCGATGATATTTTCGTGTACTTCGATACCTCGCTGTCTCATTGGAGCAGTGCGTTTATTTGGCCTATCCGTATTATATAATATACAAATAAACACATCTCCTTTCCACTAAAAATGTATTATAGGCTCAAATTTCATTCGGTTGAATGAAGTCGGTTTCTTTTTAACAACTTTAAAACGTAATTATTTAATAATAAATATTGGCGCATAATGCACACAACAACATCTAGCTCCAATCTAAGCGTATGGCGACAAGATGACTGACTTTATTTGACTAAGTACTGACAGACCAGTCTGTCTTCAGTTTGTAACAGCAAATTGAAGTACTAACTCAACTCTGATGAATTAATTTGCTCTGATGATCGAGTTAATTTGCTGCCCAAATACGGAAGTATTCGAGCAGTATTCTTGGCCCTACCGCTTTGAAAACTAGCGACCGACAGCTTATTGTGCCTTCTTACGGAAGCATTCAGTTGAAAATGTTCGCTGGATGGGTGATCCAGCTTATGACTTGTTTGTTTGACTTTATAACTTTCATGATACTTAAGGCGACTCGCTGATCAATTGATTTCGAAGTGTATTTACGGCGCGGCGCTCAAGTTGCGATTTTTTGTCAGAAAATATTTGAATAAGAAATTCAGAAAAAAAATAACGCGTAGTGTTAATTAGCTTACTTACCGCCTCATTTTAGAGTAAACTGCAAGTTAAAAGGACGTAAACTTTGAAGGAAATGATGATTATTTAATATTTTAGGCATCACATAATTATATTATAAAACTAACACAACTTATACATTTAGATAAACAAGGGTTTTACACACGTATTATTTTGTCGATGGAGGCACCGACGAGAATTTTCATCAGGGTGAGTTTGATCCGCTGTTCGATCATTACCGCTCGAGTTCACGGTTCGCTCTAACACAACTTACTTTAAAAACAATTTGAAACGAGGAAGTAGAAGGAAAAATATATTAAATCTATACCATAATATCCTTTATAACTATTATTCTTTAAATTAACGAGCAGATAGCCATTAAATAGCGGTAAAAACTCAATTTTTTTTCCATACAAAAGTTAATTTGCTGGGGGTACCGTCTTAATTGGGAAACGGATAGTACTTGCTGTTTCCAACCGGCGGTGCCGGCGTCTGGTCTGAACTCACCACACGTTGACAAACTGTTTTTATGCTAATGTTGCTTTGCACAGAACAAAGTAATCTCGTTGCTTTGAATAATTTTTCAGTAACAGATTTCCTTTGCAGCATACTTTATTATCACGATACCATTTACAAGTAGTTCATTTTGAATTGGCCATTTTGGAATTCGGGTGTTTGTATAAAGTGGATTTATACTCGACGGCTAAATGAATTTGAACTGAACTTCTATAAAGGCTGAATCTACTCTTGAATCACAGTTATTGTTTTCTAAGACTGAGACGCAGAAGGTTGCGGGTTCGATTCCCGCCGTGGGACAAATGTTTGTTTAATATGCTAGTGTTTGTCTCGGGTCTGGGTGTTTCTATGTATAATATTTATGTATTTAAAAAAATAAAGTACTTACATAAGTAGTATATTATGTGGTCATGTGGTACCCATAACACAAGCTCTGCTTAATTTCGGGCTCGATGATGTTGTATCAAATGTCCGGCATTATATATTTATTTTTTACTAAGTTGGGAACCTATCGATTCATTATAGATCTGTCATGTCTACACAGTCTACACACTAAATACGACGACCTCTCTGACATAACCAATGTTTGTGTTGGCCGCATATATTAGATTATTTTCCATAAAATAATGCCGCTGACATCGATCCGCCGGATTATGTCAGCGTGTTGGAAACTGTTTTACAAAATGATATTACGGGCTATATATCGTACCCATACTTTTAATAACATCGTTTCGACTCGTTTTAAACGAACGAAAGACCGACCTTACTTTTGAAAATCGATGTTTTTAAGAACGGACGATACGGCAATGTTAATTTGACAAAACATTGGTCAATTCAATTGAATTCGAGGATTCTTTGTATGTCATTTCATGAAACAAATTAGACAAATAAAAACACTCGACATGATAAAATTGACATTATTGTCACATGCCATTAACAAAGAAGAAGAAGAAGAAGAAGAACTGAATACGACATACATTTTAACAATGTTATGGCTCTCATCCTAATCGTGATAACTTTAGAGTCGCCTGTTGTATATAAATTGGTCCAAGGGAGACAAAATCATTACTTAATTTTAGGTATTAACCCCTAAATATAAACTGACTAACACAATGGACTATGTAATTGTTTGAATTTTTGGGTTTGTAAAAATTTTTATTATTTTAATTTATTTTTATGTTTTTTTAATTTACGTTTAGTATGTACGCTACGTATGTACGTACATACTAAACGTAAATAAAAAAAGCATGGGTTAGTACCTAAAACTAAGTAATGATTTTGTCTCCCTTGGACCAATTTATATACAACAGGCTACTCAAAGTTTAATATTACACATGTTTCCTGACCGGGTAGACAGAGACTACCGAATTCCACTGAAAATGAGCTTATAATTAACCCAATCTACAAGACTGTAACAAAAAATATTTCTTTTAAAAAAAAACAAGAAATAATGTCACGTAAATGTCTACAAAAATATTTACAAAAAAATAGCTTATAATCAACCCTATCTAAAAGTTTTCATTAAATTATTCTACTATTAAAAAAAAATAAGAAATACTGGCACGAAAGTAAACATTTACATTCGAATTTTAAATAACGTCACAGTAGAAACGGACTTTTGAATTTATTCGCCTTTATTTCGGAGCTTTGACAGATGATTGAAACATAAACAAAGCCGTCGGTCACTTGTCAGAAGCCTGCGTGTACGGGTTTTGCATTGTGCCTTTTTATTAAATTTATATTGTACTAGCTGGCCCGTTCGCGACCTCGTCCTCGCGTTATAAACAGAAAAATATATCAGAATAAAACATGTTGCTTGACTTTGCTTCTACTTCTACTTTGCTGACACTGTCATAATCTAAAAAACCGAACATCATTAAAGGTTGTATCAAACTGAACTCACCACATAATTTTCACTCAAAACGGGATATTTACCATGATATATGAGTTTTTCTGCTTCTCGATATTTCGGCACAGTTGCATGCGCCATGATCACGAGATAAACGGTTATAACGAGAGATAGACGGTTTTCAGTTGTCTGGAGCCTGGAACCCTGTGGTGAGGATGTGTGGAAATCGTAAAAGTGAGGTACCAGTTATGCGTCCAGATACCGTGAGTGTTGTGTGTCGTAATCGTGATCGAGTTGTTAGTGACAGTGAAACCGGTAGTAGGGGTAATGTTCGCAGTAAAAGACTGAGAAAGAGGGTAGACCGTTTTGTCTGCCAATAACATCCACCCGCAAAGACTTCAGTTTATCTCGTGATCATGGCGCATGCAACTGTGCCGAAATATCGAGAAGCAGAAAAACTCATATATCATGGTAAATATCCCGTTTTGAGTGAAAATTATGTGCAAAACCATGATAGTTTTAAAAGTTATGAACTCACCACATTAAATATTGTGTTTTTAATATATACAACTTTTTTTTTTATTTTGCATAACTCAAAATTACCACTATGTTTTATTAATTGTGCTTTCCTATAATATATCGATTATGTAGATCTATGTCATTATCTATTTTTAGATAAATAATCAGAACTGATCGTTTATTTTCTCAAACATAATATTACTTACGAATATTTCTAACGAACGACATTTAAAAACCAGCATAAGCGAGCTTTGAGTGCTTAATTTCCTTATTTTTCTAATAAAGAGTACAACAGTTGTGAACCAATGAATTTGAAATCTTATGTCGTTGACATACGAATCATGATTTTTCTTGAAATTTTGAAATCTTTTAATAACAAGGACTAGAAGAGATTGGAACATTCAATTTTGAATCTTATTGCCTTTGTCATATACGTCATCCTTCATCTCTTCTTATACTCACCAAGAAAAAACAAAAACACATACCCTTACCATTTGATGTTTTCTTCAAAGAATTCATATCATGTAGATCAAAGGGGTGATTCAAATATTTTTACAAAAGGGATGTTTTTCATAAAAATATTTCTATTAAAATAAAATGATATATATAATATTATATAAAATATTTCTATTATTTTTATTAAATATATATTGTCTTCCACGTTAGTAAGTTATGTACAAACGCTGTCAGAAGTAGCCGAGCAACTGAGTTAATGAATTGCTTTACATCAGTATACGCGGCATTGCTTTTATTAAATTTTCTTCTGAGAATAGAATGAACGAAAACATTTTATTGTACTCTTTAAAAGTAGCACATAAACATTTCGACAACTAAGTGTACCTAAAAATATATGTAGAATGGGCGGTCTTATCGCGATTTCTTCCAGACAACCCTTTGAATGGAGATGAGTTTTACTTAGGAACCAACTTCTTGTTTAATATTGACTTTCTAAAACATTAAACAGATGGACAAATATTTAGTACAATTCCGCCAATCTATTCCTAAAGAGTTACCTCCAAAAGATATTCGACACGTGTTTCGCCCCTCCACGAGGCATCCTCAGGAACACTTGACTCACTCCGCACCCCGACGAAAAAACACTCTGCTCTGCAGACTTGTTGCTTCGACCAACGTCAGACTGAGACTGGGCCAGTTGCGCTCCAACTTTACTATTTATACACTCAGTCAGACCGGACTGCCACGCCACCGGTATGAATCAGCGCCAGCCGTTGTAAACAAACGTAATAGCGGTGATCTTAAAAAACTTGTATTTAATTCGTTCAACAGTGTAAAATCTACTGAATTATGACTTGTTGTTTCTAAAGTTTCTAGTATAGACATTCTAAAACCTTTTTCGCAGGTATGTAAAATTTCAAAAGTATTATTATTACTCAATGAATGTCCTGAATCTATCAAATGTTTGGCAAAATGAGACTTTTCTGGACAATTATTTCTATAAGCTGCGGTATGTTCTTTGTACCTAGTTTCAAAATTACGACCGGATTGACCTACATAAACACCATTACATTCATTGCAAATTATTTATAAGCCCCTGATTTTCCATTACAAATCCGTTTTTGGTTTTAAAGGCCACTCTTACCTTGTTTCTAAAAAAAAGTGTTTGAAATCCTATCACTAATGGATCCCAAGTAGGTCAGGCTACCTAAATATCTTTCTGGTCTATCAGGACGCACTGAGTACAAAAGAGAACGAACAATACTAGACCGTTTACTTGATGGTTAAACAAACTTACCTTGTGACGTTTGACCATAATTATACGAACCTTGCATCCGAAGAGATCCATAGCAAATAAGTAGGTAAATAATTCACTATGTAGTTCACTGTTTAATGTACAGGGCACCAAGCACAACTTCAGAGCTATAAAAATAAAAACTTAAATGATAGTACCAGTTCCGGTCACATGATAGCGCGCCCCATCTCCAGCGAGGTTGATCATTACTTTAGAGCAAAATTTCGCTGTATTGTACTGTACTGTACTAATGTACCTACGCTCCGGGTATTCGCGATATAGCGTTTTGGGTAAGGGAGGGTTTGGATCTCTTCGGATGCAAGGTTCGTATAATTATGGTCAAACGTCACAAGGTAAGTTTGTTTAACCATCAATTATACTTCACCTTGCATCCGAAGAGATCCATAACAAATAAGTTGGTAAATAATTCACTATGTAGGATGTTTAGAGCACATTGCGAAATATTGTAGATGCTTTTAAGAAAATAAGTAAATAGTAAAATGTTCAATGACAGTATACTTATTTACAAAATAAAAGATTATAATGTGTACAACTTAATTATGAAGTTAACAATCAGTTACCATCATATACAGCTTCTGCAAATGCGCTCCGGTAATTTGAAGCTAATGGTCGATTGAAAAATTTTGCAAAAACTAAGCTATAACCTGAACAGCCTGCGCATTTCTTATTAAGATCTATCGATATACCTTGTCGATGAGCAGCTAAGGCGACACGTGTCGAGTAGGTACTATGCGCAGAATAATCTCTGTATTGACTCCACTTTCACGCATGATATCTCTAATCCACCTACTCATAGTCGAAAAGCTCGCATTATGTATAGGTTTTCTGGTTGTCAGAAAAAAATGATCGGTGTTATTCGCTGATCGTAAGCCTAATCTAGGTAGTAATTACCTACATTAGGACGACGGAAGTGTTTTTGCAGGATAAAATTATATCCTATTGGGAAAAATGGAATTGACAAACGTGGCATAGTATGACCTGGCGCGCCAAGGGTTTGATTACGTCATTGCTAGAATCAGAAGCTCTCACCCTACATATCCTTATTGATGACAGAGTTTGAACTCGTTGTCCTGTCGACAATGCGAGTAGAACTGTTCTTCATTTGGAAATAGAGTGGAAACATAATCAAGAACGACCTTAGGGCCAATGTAGTTTGGTATTGGGAAGCTAGGTCTAGACCTAGCTAGGTCTAGCTAGGTCTAGTTTAAATAAACAAGTAACTGTGTAATTTTTACTGAAATTTTTACATAAGTTAGGGCCAAAGCCGAGCGGCATGTGTTAGAGTTAGACTAGAATAACTAGCTCCACTCATATATTCGATGGTCAAAAAGTCTAATAAAAATGGTATTTTAATGAGAAACGGATCCTTCTCTAGCACTACAGAATAGTCACCATCTTCTTAATGTTACATTGTATATGTAGATATATGTTTAAAAGTGTTTTTTGACAGCGATGATATTATGATATTTATAGTTTCTGGTTGGAAATATGGTCGTACAAAAGCCGACCAGTTAATTGAAACGATACCAGTGTCCTCTATCGGGGGTACGGTTTCCGGTACGGTTAGGAGATAGCAACTAGTTTTCATCAGGATGGAAGTTTATTGGTTTATGATATGCCAGGGATTCAAATAATCGGTTGACTAACCCAGTATTGTATTACCATAATACTCGATTTTTAAAATTAATGAAAAATGGTACTTACCATTTTTCATTACCAAAGCTTACCCAAGCGTAAAAGACAAATGAGCTATAATCTAATTACTTATAGTAAATGCGTCCACGAATGCGGACGGATCTCTCTTCCATGATATTATAGCTATCGTATTTAGTGTTTGATCAGGATGCAAAGAGATCCACTTCTGGTTTTCTAAATATAGTGTAAATTTTGTTAAATGTCATGAAAGATAGATTCCATTCCATATCAACGTTCATACGTCTTAATTCGTCATCAGCTTCTATATTTTCCTTTGATTTAATATAAGAGGCAAATATGTACAGTTGCCTATTTCCACATTATTTTCATTTTTGGCGCGCGATGTAATTCAAATGAGTATATTGTATGAAAAAAATAAAATAAATATATTGAATGATATATTGAATCCTATTTATGTAAGAAATAGCTAAGTACTGTGTTATTAAGTCTTAACAGAATTTCAGAATCGTGGGCCAATGCCACAATTAACTCTAACAAATTAATGAGATTTTTGGATTCTGATGCATTCCAAAAGCTGTTTGATCGTTCTCCATTACACATCACACTCCAGCTAGTTAAGGAATAGTACGAATTGGATTTCTAGAGGTCATTATTCGTTGTATCAAGTAAGATCATGGTACAGGTTTCTATCTAAAAACATGTAATCGTCATAATTATAATATGATCGCTTCAAAGCCAACATAATTTTGTCTCTCAAAAGTTTTTGTATTTTATTCCATATTTTAGCAATATTTTATGGCATATTTATCACATATTTTATGACAGGCCAACGTAAGTATAAGTACACCTAGAAGTTTAGCAAAATCTCTAATCTTAATATATTTTCTTTTCAAGATATCTCGGACAAAATCCGACATCTTGTTACGTTACTCGATAAGAGTTATATGGACTGAGTCTAGTTCAAAGCCTAAAACCTTGCAATACTTACTTGGTACAAGATTGCTTTATTCTTTATTAATGACAAACCCATAATTCTATTGTTTCAGAAACACAATTAAGACAACCGTCGTAGGAGTTACTTATGCACAATAAATCATCTATATAATTTACTAAAACCTTCGTTTACTTCTGAGGAAGCTAACAGCTGGTTTAAGCAAGTGTGTTAGTGTAAACATATCGTGCTGTAGAAAGCCCAAATGGCACTGAAATTCATAGGTTTAGTTGCTCAAATTTAAATCTAAAGTACCTAGTAGTGAATAGCATACCTACAAGAAAGTATGCATCATTCAAATCAATGTAGCCTATATTGCCTATAAGTCTATATTGTTAGATTCAAGCTTACTGGCTTATGTAACCGTATTTCTTAACCTAACCTAATTATGTTGAGGATAACTGCATCGTTGGTAACTTTTTGCCAATAATTATTAACATAATTCAATAATCTACCAGATTGAGTGACTACCTTTAACGTGGTTTGGCCTGTGGATGAGGTTTCGAACGCTCTTTAGATCGTTCGTGGTACTGGTGGGGCGTTGGCGCCGCCCTGTTCCATGTGGAACGATACGCTGATTAATTCCTGGTCCCACCCTGTCTTTTCCTGCGCTGAGCCTAACGAGATGGGCCCGTCCAGTTTCGCTGTCGCTGTCGATTAGTGTGCTTTTTCGACGTTGAAGCTGTGATATATGGATCAGGATATAAATAATACGACAATTTGGTGTGATACAAGTGCTCGCTCTATTCAGACTGAATGACTAGTTCTACCCGCCACCGTATTCTAACCTACCTACCTACATTATAATTCTACATACACTACAATCCTCTACACTTAATTTAGACATTTATTGACATGACATACATACTATCCAGTATGTCTACTATATACTATACCTACTTATATTTGAACATGTGAGATATCTACAATATACAACTATCTTAACAATACTATTTATGGAAGTTAACTATAATGTACATACACAATTCTAATAATTACAGTTACATTACAGTTTATAATTTGGTTTATGATTATGTCGACATTTACGAATATGTCGTGTGGTGATGCTTTGTTTGACGAATGATCTGGTAGGGGTTCACTGGATTGCGGTTCAACCGGGCGAAGCGCAACAAGCTGGTTTGACTCATCCACCGACGACTCCGACGTGGCCCTTTCTGGTATTTGCGACGGAACATCGCTACTATCGAAATGAGGTTTAATTGTCATCCGCTCATCGCTACCTACAGAATTATCACTTGGATCTGGGCAGACCAAAGAGCTTCGGGTCCTATGCTTTATCTGGTCAATATGGCGATGAACCTGATTACCCCCTTTTCCTAATACCTTGAAATTGGAAGGGCCTACCTGACTTCCTACTTTTCCAGGTAACCACTTTTCACCCTTTAGAAACTGACGGTACCACACCTCGTCCCCGGGGTCCACAACACGTGCCGCCCCACCCACGTTCTCCGTTTGTCGCCGTTGCACCCGGTTCATCCGGGACTCCAAATCCGGCTTTAACGCATCTAACCGCGTCCGTATACGCCTACCTAACATTAACATCGCAGGAGTTTCGCCTGTGGAAGAATGTTCCGTATTTCGATAAAACAATAGAAATGTTTGTAACGCTTTCATGACATTTTCTTTTTCAAAGTCGGTCTTTTTGATGACCCGTTTTAATGTTTTTACCGTGTTCTCAGCAGCTCCGTTGGACGCTGGATGATATGGAGCCGAAAACGTATGTTCTACCCCATCTGCTGCAAGAAAGGCTGCAAACTCATTGCTTGTAATTGGTGGTCCGTTATCTGTGACTATCTGTTTCGGTATTCCCCACCTACTCCATAACTCACGCAGTTTTCAATTGTGCTAGCCGCGGCCGTACTTGGTACGCAGAAAATTTCTAGCCACTTGGACATAGCGTCTACTATCACCAAGTACGTCTTACCCAGCATTGGACCTAAGAAATCGAGGTGAAGCCTCGACCAGGGGCACCGCGGCCACGGCCAGAGGCGCGGCGCCTGCCGCAGCGGTGCGTCCGCCTGCGACGCGCACGTCGTGCAAGCGCGGCACATGCTTTCTACGGTTCTTAATCTATGCTGGCTCACCATACGTAGCTTCGAGCCAAAGCTTTAGATTTTACGATCCCCATGTGGGGTTCATGAAGCATTTTTAACACCCGCTCTCGACACTTGTCGGGAATAACTAACCGATGACCCCACATGACGCAACCTAACTCCTCGTACAGCTCGTTTCACCTATTATAATCAGGCTGCAGTCCTACGATCTCGAATTCTGCGGGCCAACCGTTCCGTATAAACCCTAGTACCCTACTTGTGATCGGGTCTCTAGCGGTGCAACTTTTAATTTCATTATAATCTAATAACATAGCCTCTTGAGCGTGATGTAAATAAGTCTGTTCTGGTGGCGCGTCCGAAACCGGTTTCTTATCGAGCAACGGCATGCGAGACAACCCGTCCGCACTATTTTTGTCCGTTTTCACATATTCAATATCATAGGTATACGCAGACAATATGATCGCCCATCTCTGCATTCGGCTTGCCGTCATTGCAGGAATACCGATATTTGGTCCAAAAATCGACACCAATGGTTTGTGATCTGTTTGAAGAGTAAACCGTCTGCCAAAAATATATTGATGAAACTTCTTCAGGCTATAAATGATGGCTAAGGCTTCCCAGTGAATCTGAGAGTAATTCTTTTCCGCGATCGTGAGTGTGCGAGACACGAACGCCACAGGACGCTCCGGCCCGTCCCCGCAGCGGCCGCTACACTGCGACAGCACACCGCCTAGGCCCGCTGAGATCGCGTCGCACGTCGCTATCAAAGCTTTATTTGGATCATAATGCGCCAGGACTTTTGAACTTATTAAGTCTTCCTTAACATCTTTATATGCCTTTTCGCACGCCCCTGACCAGTTCCATTCGATTCCTTTCTTTAATAAATTATACAGTGGTACTAACCTCTGACTAAAGTTATTTACAAACTTCCGGTAGGTTTTGTGGCCTTGGAATGTTCACTACCGCTTCTATCTTCAAGGGATCCGCTCTGATACCGTCCTTTGACAGAATGTACCCTTAGTACGATACCTCCTGCACTAAGAAAACACACTTAGCTTTCTTTAATCTAAGCCCGCTATCTTCCAGCCGTTTGAAATCCTCCAATAATTACGATTGACTGAGATAAATCTATTTTACTAAAATATTGCGCACCATTAAAGGCAACTAACACGTCATCAATTCTTGGGAGCGGAAAACGATCGATAAGTAAAACAGGATTTAAAGTGCCCTTGTAGTCTACACAGATCCTAAGCGTATCGTCTGACTTGTTGACCGGAACTAGCGGCGAGGCCCAGTCGGAGCAGTCAACGGGCTCGATGACGACAGCGCGCAGCATCGTGTCCAGCTCGG
Source organism: Lampropteryx suffumata (assembly GCA_948098915.1). Lineage (NCBI taxonomy): Eukaryota > Metazoa > Arthropoda > Insecta > Lepidoptera > Geometridae > Lampropteryx > Lampropteryx suffumata. The sequence goes on along the minus strand of OX402561.1, from coordinate 3,738,104 downwards.
CATCCACGCGCTCGCGCAAAGCGAACGGCAAGGGCCGCGCGCGGTGAAACACCGGCACCGCACCCGGTCGCACCCTCAGCGTCGCTTTGCCTCCAGTGAATTTCCCCAGGCCCTCGTCAAACAGTTGCTTATACCTGTCCACCAATACCCAAATCTCATTATCTAAATACATATTTTGCAAGCTATCGTTTCCGATATTAAAGCAGTTGAGAGTGGGAATCGTTATCTTTAATTCTGTGAGCCACTGTCTACCTAAAAGAGAGGTAGTTCCTCCATCGATGACAAAAAGTTCTAACTCTTAAGTCTCGCCCTGATTGCTCACAGAGGGTTTAATAAACCCTAGTGGCCAAATCTTCGACCCATCATAAAAAGTTAGACACAAATTATACGATTGTATAGGTATATGCTTAAAATACCTATCGTAAGTACCTTTACTGATACACGATAGGGGCGTACTAGTATCTACTTCCATCCGTATGATTTTACCATCAATAGTCAGAGGTAAACTCACCACCTTATAGTCTCTTAAACACAGTTGGTGTAGACATAGATCATCCTCCGACTCCCCGTTATGTGCCAAATCCCCCTCAGCCGGCTGGCCGTAATGCAAGCCCCGGCCGCCGTCAGCTCGCGGTCGCGCCGCTCCGGCCTCGGTTGGACACACGCGCCTTAAATGACCGGGACGCTTGCATTTGCTGCATGTATAATCACGGAATCGGCAGTCCCTGTAGTCATGACCCGTCGTTCCGCAGCCTCTACAGTTTCCCCGCTGTTGCTGAGGGCCCGCACGCTCCCATCCGCGCGCTGCACTGCCGCCGCCGCCGCCTCAGCCTCCACGAGCCGACCGACCTTGAACCATGCGCTGTCCCCGCGCGTTCAGCGCGTGCAATTCGACACTTCCCGCGGCTGCCTGGCTCTTTACCTCTACTGCAGCCACATACCGTTCCACGGCCTCCAGTGAGATCGCCAATTTAAACGCCTTTGCGTACGTTAAACTGTCATCCTCCGCAAACAACCGTTGCCTGATGACGTCACTTTTTAAACCGCACACGAATTGATCACTTCACAATTATCTTCCAAATTGTCCTTGAATTTGCAATGCCGAGCAAACTTTTTCAACTCCGCGATGTAATCTCCCACGTTCTCGTCTCCTCGCTGCCTCCACTGGCGAAACCTATAGCGTACCGCAAGTAATGACGGGCTAGGTTGTAGGTGATTACTCAACATGTCCTTTGCCGCGCTGAAGGTCAACTCCGCTGGTTTCTTTGGACTTGCAATGTTTATTAACAGCTCGTATGCCTCGTCCCCCATCAGTGAATTCAGTGTTGGCATTTTTAGTTCCTCCTTGATAACATTCGCTTGAAAATACATTTCGAGTCGGTCAATGTACGACGACCACGACCCCGGTTTTACGTCGAACTCCTTTATTTTTCCGATAGACATTTTAATATAATGTTATTTATAATATTGCACGCACAAAATCTCGTTCGATCTTCTCTCGATTTAACTCGTTCGCCAGTGTGATATATGGATCAGGATATAAATAATACGACAATTTGGTATGATACAAGTGCTCGCTCTATTCAGACTGAATGACTAGTTCTACCCGCCACCGTATTCTAACCTACCTACCTACATTATAATTCTACATACACTACAGAAGCCTTTTGGAAACCCGATCTTTCAGCAGAATGGCAAGCTTTAATTTTATCTGTAATATTTTCCCCAAAGAGAAGCGAGTCTCTTTAAATGTGTTGAACAATATCTTAGAACTTCTAATCCAGTGAATAAGTGATCAGAATTTTTATGTTTAATCGTATTCCCGTGGTGCAAATCCAATAAAATTTGGTATCTTTTAATAATATATATATATATTTTTCATGTCTTTCTCATTGAGAGAGAATGTCAAATCCGTCAGAGCTGAAATTTCTAGCCCGAGGAAATTTTGGGCTGCTTTTAGACGTTTATCTCGATTTCTGGTTGATTCAACCAATACAGACGCTATTTCAGGATTAAATGGTTTTTTGACCAATTGACAATTTTCTGGTAAACATATTTTATCTCCAAGCACCATCTTCACACAGGATAGGCCCCTAACGTTCAAAGATTCCATCTTGAATTTTAGGACCAAAAGATTCTGGTTTCTCATTGATTCACCCAATACATCCAGAATATCAACGGCTAGGCTGATGGGGTAACAGGGTAATTTTCCGCTAGGTGATCTAGACAAAAGTATAGGAACGCCGCTGGTCACTAATGATGCTTATTTACCTGATGGTGTTGACGTGGGGATGCCTCATGGTAAATTTTAACAACATGAACTCAGTCTATTATTTCCCTGATTGGGCTATCTCATTCTGAGAGAGATTACTATCCCTACGTGCGCTGCCTGTAGGCAATAAAAAGCATAGGTCATGATCCCGTCATGACACGAAATCGCTACAACACATTTACAACATTGACCGTAATCGCGTCATGATACTAGTTGCTTAACATAACTACAATCGTATTGTAGAATAGTGCACGACTATGATCGCATCGTAGTACCTAGGCACTAATGTTTCGGTGCATAGAAGTGCGAGTGTATAGGCTAGTTACATTATTTATGGCAACAGAAAAACATTCCAAAACATTGCTTTAATCGTAATCAAAAATAAAAATCTGAGGGTTTTTGGAAATTACTCGACTTGTATGGGATAATGTTTACATTATTTTATAGTAAAATAAAATGGTTATGTACCGGTGAGGTAATTGAATAATGAAAATAACAAAAACTTACCATTTTCGCTGCTATCTGAACCTTGGTATCGTAATAAATATTTCACGAGTTTTTGATACTTACGACATTTAGAACTATTTCATTTCCTTTTACCTATTGTACACGATAAACGATAACCACAATTAGTCTCAGTAATTAACACTTTATCCTTTTAAAAATTAAAATATGAACAATAGCTCGATGCTACGATGCCCGCACAAAAAAAGCGAATGATCAACCTCGCTGGTGATGGGGCGCGGCATCATGTGACCGGAACTGGTACTATCATTTATGTTTTTATTTTATAGCTCTGAAGTTGTGCTTGGTGCCCTGTACATTAAACAGTGAGCTACATAGTGAATTATTTACCTACTTATTTGTTATGGATCTCTTCGGATGTAAGGTGAAGTATAATCCTAATTAGACTGTCAATTATATTTCTTTTATAGCCGTTACTCTCAGCTATGTGATAAAGTATGGTAAGCTCTGTATTATAATTCTCTTGAGAAAGTGGTACTGTCATCAATCTATGAACAAAACTACGGTAAGCTGCCAGTTCATGTTGACGAGGGTGACAAGATGTCTCCGGAATAGTAACATCTGTATACGTAGGTTTCCTATAAATTTTGAAATCATGTTTCTCGCCCATTCTTGTAACAGTTAAATCCAAAAAGTTGAGGGGACTATTAACTTTTACTTCTAATTTGAAATTAATTTTGGGATGTAATCTATTAATTTTATTAACAAACATATCGATTTGTCGAAGAGTACCGTTCCAGCACATAATAATGTCATCGACATACCTGTAATAATATAAAATATTAGGTTGACCTATAATAAATTTATTTTCAAAATAGTCCATGATAATATCAGCCATGAGTGGACTTAGTGGAGATCCCATAGCTAAACCTTCTTTCTGCTTATAGTATTGGTTGTTGAATCGAAAGTAATTCTGTTCCATACAGACTTTGGCTAAAGATATCAATTCATCTACCTCTCCTGGGTGCATACGCTGTCTTTCAAAATGACCTTCTAGTATCTGCATACACTCCCCATATGGAACGTTTGTAAATAAACTTTCTACATCCGACGACACCAACTTAGCACTGCTAGGCAAACTGATATTTTTAATCTTGTCTATTAAATCCAAAGAATTTTTTAAACTATATCTGGGATTATAATTTGATTTCGATTTTAATAAAAAGTTCAAATGTTTTGATAAATTATATGCTGGAGCACCGATATACGATACTACTGGGCGTATAGGAATGTTATCTTTATGTACTCGTATTTTGGGCAAACCGTACAACATAGGGGACCTAGGGTTCATCGGAACAATATACTTCATCGAGTCTGGCGATACAAAAGATGTGTTTTTTGTAATATTCTTTAACTCTGATGTAAAAGTCTTAGTAGGGTCAGAACCTAACTGTTCGAAATCATTACCTTGTATAACAACATAAACCTTCTGAATATAATTTATTCTGTCTAAAATAACTACTGTATTACCCTTACAAGCTTTAGAAACCACTAAGTCGTTTTGGACAATTTTGTCTTGCAAAGTTTTATAGATTCGGGCTTCTGATAGCATTGGCAACGTGGTGAAAGAACTGAAGGATTGCTTTATTTGTGATGCAACTTGGTATTTAACGGCCTCATCTTTTTTAGCTCTGAAAATTGCCAAAATCATTACCTTGTATAACATCATAAACCTTCTGAATATAACTTATTCTGTCTAAAATAACTACTGTATTACCCTTATCAGCTTTAGAAACCACTAAGTCGTTTTGGACAATTTTAGTTTGCAAAGTTTTATAGATTCGGGCTTCTGATAGCATTGGCAACGTGGTGGAAGAACTGAAGGATTGCTTTATTTGTGACGCAACTTGGTATTTAACGGCCTCATCTTTTTTAGCTCTGAAAATTGCCAAAATCATTACTTTGTATAACATCATAAACCTTATTGTTCGTTCGTTCATTATTGTTCGTTCTCTTTTGTACCCAGTGCGTCCTGATAGACCAGAAAGATATTTGGGTAGCTTGACCTACTTGGGATCCATTAGTGATAGGATTTCAAACACTTTTTTGAGAAACAAGGTAAGAGTGGCCTTTAAAACCAATAACACTTTAAAACGGATTTTTAATGGAAAAGACAGATTAGAGAACCATAAAAAATCAGGAGTTTATAAATAATTTGCGAGGAATATAATGTTTATGTAGGTCAAACCGGTCGTAATTTTGAAACTAGGTACAAAGAACATACCGCAGCTTATAGAAATAATTGTCCAGAAAGGTCTCATTTTGCCAAACATTTGATAGATTCAGGACAATCATTGAGTAATAATAATACTTTTGAAATTTTACATACCTGCGAAAAAGGTTTTAGAATGTCTGTACTTGAAACTTTAGAAATAACAAGACATAATTCAGTTGATTTGAACGAATTAAATACAAGTTTTTCAAGATTACCGCTATTACGTTTGTTTACAACGGCTGGCGCTGATTCATACGGGTGGCGTGGCAGTCCGGTCTGACTGAGTGTATAAATAGTAAAGTTGGAGCGCAACTGGCCCAGTCTCAGTCTGACGTTTGTCGAAGCAACAAGTCTGCAGAGCAGAGTGTTTTTTCGTCGGGGTGCGGAGTGAGTCAAGTGTTCCTGAGGATGCCTCGTGGAGGGGTGAAACAAGTGTCGAATTTCTTTTTGGGGTAACTCTTTAGGAATAGATTGGCGGAATTGTACTAAATATTTGTCCATCTGTTTAATTTTTTAAAATGGATTTCCGCAAGGTCACGCCTGAATAAATTATCTATTGACTTTCTAATTACATATTTTTATTTTTTTCTCGAATCAGAGACATAGCCCTGTTTCTATAATTTCAACAGACAAGCTGAAATTTCCTAAAATGCTAACGACCTTATTTTGCTAGAACGAAAGTTTATATTAGAGTAACAGTTTTAAATGACAGTTCTCAAGTATACTCTATGGAGGTGTGATTGCCGTGTTTTAGCGTATTATAGTCATGTAAATAGGTGTTGATTAAAACTACATAAAATCCTGGGGAAATTAATTCAATAAGGGAATCAAATATCAAACTTTACTTATTTTCGAAGTGTTATTTCTAATTTGAACTTTAATGTTAGCAAAATAAGATCGTTTGTATTTTAGGAAGTTTTAGCTATTTTGGCAAAAATACTTTACTCACATAAGAAGCTAATATAGTTAAATATGGCGTATCCTTGTCATATATACGTCAATAAATAAAGACAGAAACATATTTTATTGCCGCATCACCTATTATAATACTATGAGACAGACCCATTGCTTTTAGGGTCTTTATATATCAAAATTTTATGTAATATATTTAGGAATGTATTATATCTGTGTTGCAATGCCGTCAGCGTCTTGGTGACGCAGCTTTTTACCAGTAATCGGGATCAGTTCGCTTATTTCGTTTAACCACCCTAAAACAGCCACCCGAAAGTGGATACTCGGAAACACATGTCCATCTATCCACCTTGAACGGGGTGGATAGATGGACACGCGTTATTATAAACCTACAGGGGTTTACTAAACTAGTGATGTTTTTCAATTAATTGATTAAGACTATGAAGGTGGTCAGAGGTTGAAAAGCTAGGCCGAAAGCCAGCTTGTTATGGAGGCTGATGCATGTCAAGCTGACCGTCTAGCCTTTGTGGACTACATAAAGGCCTTTGACCGTATCTCCCACAAAGCTATTTTTAAATCATTAAAGAACCAACAAATAGAACAAACTTACATAGACCTACTAAAAAATATCTATAATAACAGCACAGCCACAATTCAACTTGAGAGCTGCGGTCCCTCCTTCAGAATCGAAAAAGGTGTTAAACAGGGTGACCCTCTGTTTACAAGCACCTTAGAGGAAATATTTAAGAAGCTAGCGGCATCCTGGCTAACATACGGGATCAAAGTCGGAGATAAAAATCTTACAAACCTGCGCTTCGCTGATGATATCGTTATTTTTGCATCATCAGCGCAGGAGCTCCAGTCAATGCTACAAGACTTAAGCACAGCAAGTCTTGAGGTGGGACTGGCCATGAATCGATCAAAGACTCAAATCATGTCAAATAGCACGAAACGTAATGTCACTGTCCATGAGCAAATAATAGAGTACGTCGATGAGTATATCTACTTAGGCCAAGTAGTCTCCTTTAAATGCAGGCAAGACAGAGAAATAAGTCGCCGCATTGAGAACGCATGGAAGAGCTACTGGGCCATGAAGCAGCATATGAAGGAAAACCTCTCAATATCACTAAAGCGAAAACTCATCGACACATGTATCTTGCCCATACTGACATACGGTGCTCAGACATGGTCATTGACAGAGTCACAAAAATCAGACCTCAAGATTTGCCAGAGAGCTATGGAGCGCAGTGTTTTGGGAATCAATAGACCCGATAGGGTCCGAAATACCGAAATCCGGGCGAAAACGGGCATAGCGGATGTAGGTACGAGGACTGCATGTTTGAAATGGGACTATGCAGGGCATGTGTCTCGAATGCATTCAGAACGTTGGGCAAAGCTCGTCACTCAGTGGGTGCCCGATAGTCGGAGACAATGCGGCAGACCCAGGAAAAGATGGCGTGACGATCTAAATGCATTCGAGCCAAATTGGCAAACTGTGGCCTTGGAGCGCAAAGAGTGAAAGGTAAAGGGGGAGACCTTTGTCCAGCAGTGGGACACTATAGGTTATAGAAAAAAAAAATAAAAAAAAATATGTTTTGAACAATTTTACTGATTTTCAGCTTGTTAAGATTTTATGCACCTTCGAATGTCTAGATTGATCGGACTATAAAATGGATGGATTTATCCAGAATACCTACACGAAAACTACTCAATAATATTATATTATTATGTTATATTTTCTGGACATATTGCAAAATTTATAAAATACTACCAACCCCGACTCGGCTTCGCATGGGGGTAATCTTTTTAATTTTTTTTATAGTTGGTAGAGAAGTAATCATTATTTTTGTTTAGTGAAAAAATATTTTAGAAATACAGGATGTAAGTTTTTATTTAATAAATTTATTCAAACGGATGTAAGGGGGACCATTATTATCTACGCTCCCCAAGTCAACCTCTCCTGCTCGCGGTGCATCCTGCTTACCAACTAACGAGGCTCTGACGACCGACAATGGCTGTCTATTTCTATTTCAATTCAAATGGCGCAACTAAATAATCAGACCGGTGACGGGCAGCAGCGCCACTGGTGCGAGGAGTTACGCCCTGCGATCGCCAACCCGCATGCCCAGCGTGGCGATTATGGGCAAAACCTTCTATGGCAAGTCATGATATACCACGGCCCTCAGTTCCCGGTCGCTCCGCTATTCCTGACCACGGCGCCGGTCACAAGAACAACAAACGGTCCTTAATTAGCTCAACTGTTTCACATGTATTTTATGTTACCATATTATAATTATGACTGGCCTGTCAGCTCAGTTGGTAGTAGCTCCGCCGTCTGCTCTTTGGGTTGAGGGTTCGATTCTCCTCCAAGGATACACATAGGGGCTTATGTGATGAACATAGGGGTTTGTTCTGTGTCTGGGTGTTATTAAGTATCATAAATGTATTTGAACATATAGAAATATTATTTCAGTCATTTGGTCACCATAATACAAGCTACGCTTAGTTTGGGGCTTGATTGGTAGACAATGCACACATCACCGTGTGTGATGACCATTATAATATATCTAATACCTTTAATCGAGCAATTCTTGTGTATATATATATATATATATATATATAATCTGAATCTCGGAAACGACTCCAACGATTTTCATAAAATATAGTATGCAGGGGTTTTGGGGGCGATAAATCGATCTAGCTAGGTTTTATTTTTAAAAAACGTCGTCCATCCAGGTCCATCCAGGTCATCCAGGTACTTATTATTATGCTGTTTCTATAACTAATTGCTGTCAATAAAAACGTCGAATAGCCTTCCAGTTCTGCCACTGCATACTCATTTAGAGAGCAGGTATGTATGTACAATGCTTAGATACTTTTGTCATGTAAAAGTAATATTGAAACCGGCAGCGCGCATAAAAAGCCGCGACCAAATTGGACGCGAAATTAAAAAAAGTTGTTAGAAAAATGGTCCGGCTTCTGCGGCCTTATTTTACCGTGATTTGAATTTGAAAGCATAAATTTTAAACATATTTTATTGTTTTGAACTTATTTTATACCCGCAGGTTGGTCAGGATTTATTGAGCATACTTTTTTATTGAAAATACGTGACTGAAGGTCCATTTTTATACAAAAACCTATCTAAAACTCATGCCGTGAATCAAACTGAGATATAAATAATAATTAATAAACATTTATGGATAGTTCATACAACTCAATTTAGCCCCAAACTAAGCATAGCTTTGACTATAGGAACCAGATTTCTAATAGAATACTTATATATTTTAAATACTTATGATACTTTCAGAGTTAACTAACTAACTCTCTTACTCTCCAGCGCAAATTGATGGACCCCCCGTCATCCTCCCCGTTCTCACATATGGTGCGCAGACCTGGTCTTTGACCAAAATCAAAAAGTATAAGCACAAGGTTTGCCAACGTGCGATGGAACGCAGCATTCTCGGACTAAAACGAATAGATAGAATTCGCAACACCGAGCTGCGCTCAAGAACACAGATAGCTGATATAGCGACAAAAGCTGCCAAGCTCAAATAGGACTGGGCTGGTCATGTCTGCCGCATGCCGGGATGCCGGGGACCAGTGTGCCAAACTTAATACGGAGTGGTGCCCTGATACGGTACGACGATGTCGCGGCAGACCGCGAACCAGGTGGATAAACGAGAACACCAAATTCCGCACCGACTGGATAATCTTAGCGCGGGAGAGGGAGGAATGGATGATAATAATAATAATACTTTATAATTATAACACTCAGACACTGAGCAAATATTTAGTTTCATCACACGTAACACACAAAATCGATCAAAACAAACAATGATTTCAGTTTGTGCTTTAATTAAACAATAATAAATATATTATTCAAATACATATTAAATTATCTACAATTAGCTATAACTAAAAGAAAAATATCGAAAAAAATATCTACATAATCGAATTGTCCATTGTCTAGTCTAGAGGTTGCTACGCAGGCTATGGAATTATTTTGACTGTTTTACGAAGTAAACATTTATTTTTCCCGAGTTATTTCGGGTTATATTTGTAATTTTGGAGGTTTATTCAAATACTTAAAGCCTTATTGACTCGGGTGTGGAATAAAATATATTTTTTATTCATAAAATACCAAACGACGAACGTCAACATACCACTTTGTGGCGTTTTATTACAAACAGCGTATGCTTAGAACCTCTATTTTTATTTTAGTACGGAATGCATTCTGTGCATCTAAAAAACATCTCCTATTTACCCGCTTCGGGGATGATTTTGCAAAAACGTTGAAACACGTATTTCTTTATTTCTTACCAAAGCCTATACATGAATGTAAAGATCCCTAACTTTAAGTTGCCTAAAAAAAATTTCATCCCCTATTTAACCCCCTTCAAGGTTGTTTTTTGAGACAAAAAGTAGCCTATGTTCTTCCTCCAAATGCAATACATCTTATTACCAAATTTCATCAAGATTCGTTTAGCCGTAAAAACGTTAGAAACAGACAGACAGAGACACTTTCGCTTTTATAATACATAACAGTGCTGTGTGATAAAACAGCAAAAAGATCTTGACTCAGCATTATGCTTCCCTGTCAGATAACAGGTCAGCGCTGTTATTCTGCCGAGACCTTCGATCCAGTCACTCAACCTTACGAAACACAATAATAAAATCAAATAAATAAATAAACAAATATATATTATAAACATGAGTATAATAAATAAACTTGATTATGGTTCTTATGCCCAACTACATATACACATTAAAAAAATGAGCGTTTCGAAAGTCCCATTCGACAAAGTGTTTGCATAATTAATCATTAACGTGCCAGACTCTCATTCTCTCTACCCACCCCTCTCCTAAATTTTGATTATTGATGCAGTAAATAACTTTATTCATAAATTTATTTGCAATATATATATATATTTTAACGCGTTAACTTTAGCTCCACAAATTTGTAATGAATTCGTAAATGTTTTATCCCCTATGTTTATTTTACACCCTTAAAATTTTATGCTTCTGGTTCTGAAAATGACAATACTTTCAAACAACCTTTCATCCCCTTTTTCAACCCTTTACAAGACTTTTTCCAATTCAAAAGTAGCCTATGTCCTTTCTCAGGCTTTAGACTATCTGTGTATCAAATATAATTGAAATCAGATCAGTATTTTTGGCGTAAAAGCGATACAGACAGACAGACAGACAGAGTTACTTTCGCATTTATAATATTAGTAAGGATCTAAACACTTGGCATTGGCTAAATTGTCATCATATGACACATGCCATTAACGAAGAAGATGAATAATACACAGGCTAGCAACATTCCTGCGTTTAATGACCAAATATTTTTAAAACCAAGGAATATGAAAAATTAAACATTTGAATATCACAGTTTATTTTTTTATTAGTGAACAGGAATTTTTCACGCATTTTAATACCTTTTAAAGTTGACCTCGGTGGCGCAATGGGTCATTAAGTGGGTTGCTTGTTCGAGTTCCTCCGCGTGACAAATGTTTGTATCTGAAGTAGTTGTCACTATAGCAATTCGTTGGCACCATGATTACTCGGAACAGGGTATTTACCATGATAGGCTTTTACTGCTTCCTGACATTTAAGCACAGTTGCATGCACCATGATCACGAGATAAGCACTAAAATCTGTGCTTACCACTAAACGAGATAAACTGTGCCGAAATATCGGAAAACAGTAAAATTTCTATATATTTAATATCCCGTTTTGAGTAAAAAAATATGTATTAAGATAGTTTTAAATGTTATAACAAAAGTCGTTTGTTATACATTAAAAATTCAAAAAGGCTTTACTAGACCTATGACTCTGTAACCTGAATTGGTCACTGGCCTATACGAAATTAGCAGTAATACGATGTTCTAAAAGAACTGTGCTCATAAACTTAACCCCGAGATACTCGTAGATAAGTAAAGTTCACTAAAGTCGAAGGCAATACGGGCCAATTTAACAGCTGACTGGATGAAGAGGGTGCGATTGAGATGTTCGGCGTGAGTAACGGTATCAACGCTTCGCTCGACGTTTCATTTCACAAGTGATGGCCATGATGATTCAATGCATTTTTACCTCTTGATAAGAGTTATTATTTGTCATGTCAATAGACAATTATAAAATTTATTTCACAAGTGATGGTCAATATGATTCAATGCGTTTTTTGCTTCTTTATAAAAGTTATTTGTCATATAATCAATAGACAATTATAAGAGTTATTTCACGAGTGATGGCCAATATGATTTAATGCGTTTTTGGTTTCTTTATAAGTGTTATTTGTCATAGAATCAATAGCCAATTATAAGAGCTGTTTTACGAGTGATGGCCAATATGATTCAATGTGTTTTTTGTTTCATTATAAGTGTTATTTGTCATAGAATCAAAAGCCAATTATACGAGCTGTTTTACGAGTGATGGCCAATATGATTCAATGCGTTTTTTGTTTCTTTATAATTGTTATTTGTCATAAAATCAATAGACAATTATAAGAGCTGTTTTACGAGTGACGGCCAATATGATTCAATTAGTTTTTTGCTTCTTTATTTTTCATAGAATTTTCATATTTTTGTATATTTTTAATTTTTCAGCTCATTTTTTTAAGTATTATTATTGACTACTATATATTATTGATCCTAAGGTTCAATAGTTGTGCACCAATGGATTTGTCTGTGGGAAAACTCTACGTGTGCGTTATACCAGTTCTCCTAAACGGTGTAAGAAAACATAGTGAGGAAACCGACATGTTGTAGAACCTATAAAGGTGTATAAAGGACTAAGTGCACGAAAAGAGCTTCTGAGAAGATTGACTACTGAGCCAGCTAACAGGAGGCATATATCCCACTTGTTAAATGATTGTCATAACCTAGTATAACCTATAAACCTATAAACGCTGTCAATATTAGAAGGATAAAAAAAAAAAATTTAGGTGCCGATTCATCCCAAGCCAGTTCGAAAAGAATAATGCAAGACTCGTTTCTTGCCCTTTTCTTAATGGACAAAGGACAAAGCATCCTAGTAGATTTTTGAATGATCCATCTTATCTACTATACAATTTACAATCAATAGTCAAAATACGATAAATGTTTGTTTCTTTAGCCCAGTAAATAAAATCAAACCTAGCAGAAGACCAGCGCTGTTTATGGACTCTGCAATCCGCTTATGCTGAGTAAAGGTTCGGCCAAACCTACGCGTCAGTTACGCGGGAAGCGAGACGCCATGCGGGAGCGTCTGCAATGCAACTTGCAACGTGGTCGCGTGATGCAAAGCGCCATAGATAAAGTATGGGTAGCGTCCGCCGCGCGGCAGACGCTTCGCTTCGCAGTCGTTTTGGTCGCGCAGGTGTGGGCTACAATTCACTCAGAAATTAGCATTGCTACTAACTAGTTATATTTGCAGTTGATTAAAATTGAAATAAATGTGACTAAAGAAGAGTAGTTTGTTCTATTCCATTTCCATTTCCATTAGCCAGGCATTACAGATTTATGGTTGTTTTAATTATCTTGACGTTCAAACCGCATTTTTTTTATCAGAAAACATATAAAATAGGAATTTTGAAAAAAAAACTTAACGGGCAAGGTTTTGATTAGCTTACATTTGTCAATTGTAAATACATATGTCTTATATTACCATTATTCCTTAAATTATCGTGCAAATAGCTACTAAATATCGGTAAAAACAGACTTATTTTTTTATATCATTTGCGGTGGCAGCGTAAATGCTTTTAAAACAACATGTACTAGGTTGCCATAAACGTCAAGATGTCATTTAAAGCTCGGATTTATTTCGATTACGTTGTTAGATGCTTGATTCAAGTTACATGGCCATCACCTATTATAGACATACTAACATAATATGACACATGAATAGAAAATATAATGGAATAGAACAAACTACTCTGTTTTAGTCAGATTTATTCCAATTTTAATCAACTGCAAATATAACTAGTTAGTAGCAATGCTAATTTCTGAGTGAATTGTGGGCATGTGTTGAATTAAGCATAACACCTGCGCGACCAAAACGACTGCGAAGCGGGAGCATCTGTCGCGCGACGGACGCTACCCATTTTTATCTATGGCGCTTTGTACACCTACGCGACCACGTTGCACGTTACATTGCAGACGCTCCCGCATCGCGTCCTGTTTCTCGCGTTACTGACGCGCAGCCTTTGGCTGAACCTCTAATATTTTGACGTGCGTCTGTCTACCCGGTTTACAATTTTAAAAACATCTAAGTAACAAAAGATCTGAAGTGTCTACCAAGCCAATACATGTGATCATGTTTGTTTTATTTGTGAAAAAATAACCCAAAAAGGTCAACTTTCGTTTGAGGTTCCAACCGTTTGGATAATTCCTAAAATGCCATGCCAAAAGTAGCGATAGAAATTGGCGAGAGCGTCCGAACAATTTAAAACTCCGTCGATATTTCCCACAAAACTCGCAAAACGGGGAAGTTTCTCATAACTTGTGAATTACATATTGTGTGGACGTATTCAGGGTAGTTGCTACCCTTTTAATTAACATACGAAAAGCACGTCTTATATCAGTATCGAGTGCCAGGATGACCGCGATTTCCTCGGTATAAAACAAGGATAAAACTTCGTTTTTAAAAATGAAACCTAGCTAGATCGATTTATCGCCGCCAAAACCCCCTGTATATAAAATTTCATGAAAAACGTTGGAGCCGTTTCCGAGATTCAGATTATATACATATACATACATAAGAATTGCTCCTTTAAAGGTAATAGATTATTTACTGTTATCGCTTATCTTTGACTATCTTTGGCCTGTCAGCTCAGTGGGTAGTTGTTTTGCCTTCTGCGCTGTAAGTTGGGGGTTCAATACCCTGCAAACATTTTCATTACAAACATTTGTGTGATAAACATTATCTATATATGTCTGTTTTGTGTCTTGGTATTATAACGCATCAAAGTATTTACGAGCACTTACATTACGAGCAAGTACATGTTTTGCTTAGTATAGGGCCTAGATTGAAATACCTTGGTTTTGAAATACCTACTATATTATTTATTATGTATAAATGTAATGTGTTTTGATCGGTACTCGTTACGTTACGCATCATTTAAGGCTCCGTTTGAAAATCAGCGCTGCCCCGATCCTCTATTGGTTCGGTACAGCATCATGCTGAGACGGGGACCTATTTTCCCCACACAACAATCTAGGTACTTAGTTTATAATTTTTTTATTATAATTAGTATATATTTTGTGTTTTTTAATACTATGTAAGTGCCCTAGATGCTGGGTCAAATAAAAACATTTTCTTTCTTTCTTTTCTAAATTGTGCTGTGATAATTTGTATTTTTATATAAACTAGCTGCTACCCGCGGCTTTGCACGTGTGGTATAAAAAGTAGCACATATACGTCTCTAAGATACAATATATCTTCTTAAAAGAAATTCATCAATATACGTTTAGCCGAATAGTCGTGAAAAGTAAAATACAAACAAATAATCAGACTGACAGAGACCTTTTTGATATTATAAGTATTTATGGAACATATTATGGTAATATCTATGATATTGTTATTATGGCTTTACTTAATATAATTATTAGTATGGATTTATTTAATATAAATAAGCTAGTTTCATTTATTTTATCTGTCTGCGCATGCCATGTCAAAAGAGACAAAAAATTTGATATTTCACTTAATATCTATTGTTACAAATTGTTTAATTTACGTTAATATTATTGCTAAATTACTGTTACGTATTGTTGTAACCCCTATTCATTTTCACGTTATTAATCGTTGGTAATTTTAAACGACTGGCAACAGTTTTAGACTACCCTCTAGATGGCTTTATTTTTAAGAAACATGTTCGTTTTCTTTTTGGGAGAGATTTTCTTGGGCATTCGATCGCCGTCGCTGATCCTGAGAGGTCGTGAAGTATAGTTAACTACTGTATATAGCTATTGCTGTAAGGCTGTGATAAAGATTAAGTTTATAAAGCAAGGTCTACTAAATATCAAATAAATGCAGTGATTGAAATCTATGCAGTTTTCCTGATCGACGTAACACTATAGTATCTTTTGTAAATTGTATAATACATTTTGATTACGGGTTTTACTCACGAATTATTTAGTCGATTGAGTGCGAACCGTGAACTTGAGCGGCAACGAGCGGACCGCGGATCAAACTCACCCTGATGACAGTAAATAAGCAAATAATACGTGAATAAAATTGTTTATCAAAATTTATATGAAAGAACATTGCGTAATCATTGTTTTTGCCCACCTTACGTTTTATTTATTGCAAGCCCCTAGGGAGTCTCTTACTCCGCTTCGAAATCCCATCAGATAGAAACCTCAACCTTGCGTCAGTCGTCATTGTGCTTACAATAGCCCGGAAAATTACAGCCACAGCCTTTGATCCTTTGGCAAAAAACTAGGTTTCCATAGATAGATTTGTTTCATAATTTTGTTAGTAATATTTCTTTAAGTTGATATTGATGCTCTATAGATATACTCGTAGCTACACCTGCATCCTACCTACCTATCTCTTTGACATCTATCTTATTTTGACTATTGATTGTAAATTTTATAGTATTTAAGATGGATCATTCAAAAATCCACTAGGATGACAAAGGAGTCCATGAAGAAACAGGCAAGAAACTTGTCTTGCATTTTTATTACTTGGGATAAATCGGCACCTAAATTAAATTCACCTTTTAGATAATAGCTCAGATTATGTAGTTTCACCAGACTGGCTACGGTTGCGTACCTTATAGACGATGTCTTAATAAATAAATAAATAAAACGAGCGAGCTTTTCAGTAGTCGCGTGTGATGTTTAACATCTGAAATATTACCTTGGTAATAAGCAACATTACCTAACATTGTATCCAGAATTTGTTTTTATAACATCACACTATATACGTTTAAGCGATGCGTTATCTCTCTCAATTTATATTTCTACTAGCCGCTGCCCGTAGCTTCGTACGCGTTGTACCTACCTAAAAAGTAGCCTATGTCTTTCTCCAAGGTCCCATGTATCTCCATACCAAAATTCAACAAAAGCGGTTCAGCGGCTTAGGCGTGAAAACGTGACAGACAGACAGACTGAGTTACTTTTGCATTTATAATATTAGTAGGGATTTCTCATCACACACACACGCGTACACTGTAGGCTGACAGTACTAATAATAAATCAATAATAATGTTGGCAAAGTAAGCAGAGCTTGTGTTATGGGTAACACATGAGTGCAATAGTAAAATAAATAAATAAAAATAAAAAATAAAAAAGTCTTTTATTTCTTGCTTTTCATAAAAATTCAATATTAATTTGCATGCAAAATAATTCACATTTTTGAAAAATTATTAGATTTAGAATTAATGTTACATTTAATACGCATTTATAATAAATGTAAATAAAATTGTATCTAAATATTGATTTAATTACGTAAATACAATCAGGGTTTGTATTTTGTTATCAAGAACCCTCTCAATGAAAGGTAAAGGCCTCCTCCAGAGATGACCAGTACCCTCTATTCTCTGCCGCTCGCGGCCATTTCGATACCTGCTACTTTTGTAATATCGTTTGCCCAGCGTGCGTTTGGTCTTCCTCTTTTCCTCTGTCCTAGTGGACCTGCCCATGATGTTGTCTTTGTGATCCAGCGGTTATCGCTGAGCCTCGCTACATGTCCAGCTTAGAGCCATTTTAGCTTTTGTAAGTAGCTAAGAGCGTCAATGGCTTTAGTTTTCTGTCTTATAGCGTATGGCGGATCCTTTGGATTTTCTTAATTTTCAATAAAGTGCAATAGTATCACTTTTAAATTACACTTCTTAATTTTACAAAATTAAGTATGCTGGATTTATTTTAGCTCATTTTACTCGTCATGTAAGTAAACTTGTGTTAAAAACTCCGGAATATCAATTTTATAAATAAAAATTGCCTCTAATTAAAGTTCCAAAATGAGTATGCATATAAATAGTATGTTACGGACGACTCATAAACCTTTCGATCGAATTATAAACGCACGAAGAACTCGAGCCGCGTCGATACAGTCCAAAGGATCCACCGCCAGTGCAACCGCGCGTATCAAGCAGGCAGAATTCGAAGCCGAAGAACAACTAGCGGAAATCCAACGGAAGGAATTGCAGATACAAGCCACGTTGATACAAAAACGGCTAGCTGCAGACGTCGCTGCGATTCATGAAGAAACCGACCGAGAGAGCAATGCGGCCGAAGAAGTAGAAAACAGGGTCACCGACTGGCTCACACGGGGGGAGCCTCGGCACCCTGACATAGTAGATATGGATACGAGATACCAGTCCGGGACCCGGGATAGGTCTAACGAGAGATACACGCCGAACCGTGTCAAGTTTGACCAGCAGCAACGACCCAGGTCGCCAACGCCAAATTGAGCACGAGAACGAGGGATCGATCGGCTGGCTGATTCCATAGAGAGGATGGTCAGAGGAACAGCGCCACCAAGACAAACGCAAGACTTACCGATTTTTAACGAAGCTGTGAGCGAGTGGCTACCATTCAAAGCAGCTATGACGGAATCGACCAGTCTACACCAATTCTCACCGGCGGAAAACATTGCTAGGCTTAGATCGTGTCTTCGAGGTGAAGCGCGACAGACAGTGTCCGCGTTATTATATACTGCGACAGATCCAGCAGTTATCATGCGAACATTGGAACAGTGCTACGGGCGCCCAGAGATGATCATAGACAACGCGCTAGAAGAAATAAAGAAGCTTCCACGACTGGGCGTAACGGCTAGTGATCTAAACGATTTCGCCATCAAACTTCAAAACATAGTGACAGTGATCGGTTGTCTAGATGAACGAGGCTACATACAGAACCCTATGCTAGCCAGGCAAGTCACTGACAAGCTAGGACAGCATACGAGATCGAAATGGTGCGACTACGCGGAAGATTTTGGACATCCTCGAGAGCCAGAAATAGTTACGCTGTCCCGCTTTCTCATGCGCAAGGCCGACCGCGCTATGAGACATTCGTACGGAGCTACGACGACCAAGAGCGCAGTGGTTAACCCACGACCCACGGAACAACAGCCATGAATAAACGATCGTAACCGCAAGACTGTGTATGCTACAATAGAGGACAAGACACCAGAAGTCGCTAAAACAGAATGCCTCTGTTGCGGAGCCGGACACATAACCACAAAATGTGGTAAAATTGCGAAGATGTCTGTGGACCAGAGATGGGAATGGGCCAAGGAGATACGCGTCTGCTTCCGATGTTTGAACAGCAAACACAGACGCTTCCGCTGCAAGGTCAAGTTATGTGGCGTGAACGAGTGCCGTAGACCACATCACGCTCTTCTGCATAATGAAAACGAAGTTACCACGCCCGCCGCGGAGCCAACTCCCAGCGAAGAGATGGCGCTAACGGCGTCAGCACATACGTCAGTAAGCACGGACCGAGTCTTACTAAAAGTATGCCCGATCACGATCAAAGGCTGTAACGGGAATGACATAAATACTTACGCTTTATTAGATGAAGGATCAACGATAACGCTGGTAGATGATGAGATCGCTGTGAGGGTTGGAGCTCAGGGCCCGAAACGGTCCTTACACATCGTCGGCGCTACTTCTAGTCAAAGTGAACCCGATAGCCGAGTAGTAGATATTTCAGTTCGAGGGCGCGGTCAGGCTAACTATCAGCTAATCAAAGCACGCACGGTGAAGAATTTAACACTGGGACGACAATCAGTCGGTACGAAACTTCTTCAACAAACGCACTTACTTGAATTAAATCCGGAAAGCGTATGTTATGCAAACGCAAGACCGCAAGTTCTTATTGGAGCTGATAACTGGCACCTCATAGTGACACGGCGGTTACTAACAGGAAAAAGAAAACAGCCCGCCGCATCACTTACTAATCTAGGATGGATCATTCATGGTTGCACACTTAGATACACCATAGCACAGGGAAACAATATTTTGCACGTGAACAAGTGCCAAGAAGCCCAGAACGATAGTCAAGCGAGCGGCCGAGACAACGAACTGAACGAGCTAGTCAAGGCGCACTTCGACATAGACGCACTGGGCGTATCGATCAAACGAAAACCGATAGCGGAACATGAACGCGCTAAGGAAGTTTTCAACGCCACAGTGAAGCGAATAAACAGGCATTTCGAGGTGGGACTACCGTGGATCAAAGATAAAGTAGAACTACCACCGAGCTACGACATGGCCGTGAGTCGACTGCGAGGAATAGAACGTAAAATGGACAAGTCACCTGAATTCGAAAGTAGTTACACGGCTCAAGTGCAGAGACTGCTGGACAATGGATATGCTGCTCTATGCGAAATGGATCACGACCAGAACGATCGTCTGTGGAACCTACCTCATTTTGCGGTCATGAATCCAAATAAACCGAACAAGGTACGGTTGGTGTTCGACGCAGCCGCAAGCACGAATGGAACTTGTTTGAACGACGTGCTTCTAGACGGACCGGATCTACTACAGGCATTACATGGGATTTTGTTCCGCTTCAGAAAGAAGCCGATAGCAGTCACGGCTGACTTTAGAGACATGTTTCTTCGAGTGAAAATAAGGCCAAAAGATAGAGTAGCTCAACATTTTCTATGGCGCGGCAAAGAACGTTCCGGACGACCGCAGAAATATGTAATGTCGTCAATGATCTTTGGTGCTAGGAGCTCGCCGTTTTTAGCTCACAGCGTGAGGGATCGAAACGCAGCGGACCATAAAGACTCGCACCCACTAGCCTTTGACGCCATAACCCAGAATCATTACATGGATGATTGGGTAGATAGTTTCTACACTGAAAAAATAGCTGCGCAAACAATAGCGGAAGTACGAGAGGTACATAGTAAAGCGGATTTTGAGCTAGCAGATTAGAGTTCGAACCATAATGCTTTGTTGGATCGCTGAAGGGAACCGAACGCACGCACCTAAAGAACTCGCAGCCAACGCTCATCTGTATGGAAAGACGTTAGGGATTCTATGGCTACCTCGGACCGACGAGCTTGCGTTCAACACTACTATGCCACGCGTGCCGGACGAAGTAAAGAACTTTACTCGAGCACCGACCAAACGCGAGGCGCTCGGAACTGTCATGTCGTTGTTCGATCCGTTAGGGCTGTTAAGTACATATACTATTTCAGCCAAGATCATGCTTCAAGAACTATGGAAGAAAAAGGTGGGGTGGGACGAACTGATTCCCCCCGAAGAAGCAACGATCTTCAACGAATAGCAAGCGGATTTGAAATACGAAGAACTAAAGAAAGCATTCCAAGAGTGGCTTCCAGCACTAAAAGATTTTGCTTTAACAAAAAGGATCGAGTGGCGTTTCATCGATCCTGGTGCACCGAACCAAGGAGGAGCCTGGGAACGAATGATAAGAACGGTAAAGGGGGCTCTAGCAGTAACTCTCTCTGAGCGCGCACCTAAAGAAGAGGTATTAAATACTCTGATGACAGAAATAAAGCATACGGTAAACTCTCGACCTTTGACTCATGTACTAGTCGACCCTGAGGACATGGAAGCTTTAACCCCAAACCATTTCCTGCTAGGAAATGCGATCGGTCTTCCCTACGTTGGAGAGTGTGATACGGCCGACAAACGATCCTACCAGTAGAAGAGGGCTGCGAAGATCTACGCCGAGGGGAGAATGTTACGGACGACTCATAAACCTTTCGATCGAATTATAAACGCGCTTGCTCAAATAGGTATGGTAGGAACAACTCGAGCATCCGTCGTACTTACCTAGCTAGATCGTACCTAAAACGCGCTTGCTCCAATAGGTGGTGGGGGCGGGCTTCATCCGTATATATAGATTAGGGAAATATCGTGAATTTACACAGTCAGTCAAGCAAATCAGTGAAGTGAAATAAACCAAGAAAAAGTTAAAAGTCTAGTTAAGAAGTGAAATATTGTACAAGAAAATTTGGAAGAATTAAATAGAAATACAGTCCACTGAACCTGAGTTTCACTGTCGAGATCCCTGACATAGTAGCTATGCAATCTGCGGGCAAGTATATAATTCCATATAATTTTTATAACATATCTGAAATAATAAAATTACATTAATTTAATTAATGAAAAATCCTAAGTGAGGTTTATATTGAATTGTTATTGAATTATAATTGTGTTACCTTGCTTTTTTATATAAATGTCTCACTTGGTTAGAATATATTGTACACCATTTTCCAAATGGTAGCATAGCGAACATAGCAATTAATAAAACCTGTAATTTACCGATGTTCCACAATAAATTAATTATGAATTATAATGAACAATTTCAATTCCAACATAAATGAAGATTCTGTAATTTTAAACTGTTATTGGAAAATCTGATTGTTGGTATATTACGAAATTATAGTAAATCCGAATAAATAACAGAATTAGGGACATTTTAAGATGATTGAAAAGACTTCTTGAGATTGTATTGATAAAACATAAAACTGTGTGAATATCAAAAAAATAATACGGGCAAGATTAAATGTAATAAACTAAGCGGCAAGAAAAACAACATAACCACTAAGCCATGAAACAATTTAATAAAATTGCAAAAATGAATAATGGGGATAAACCAG
This sequence comes from Lampropteryx suffumata, assembly GCA_948098915.1. Lineage (NCBI taxonomy): Eukaryota > Metazoa > Arthropoda > Insecta > Lepidoptera > Geometridae > Lampropteryx > Lampropteryx suffumata. The sequence continues at coordinate 3,715,614 of OX402561.1, read as the reverse complement.
AAGATTTACTCTTGTAACGTATTCATTCGCTCTTAAAGTAAAGCAATAAATTTAGCGCGAGACTGCACTGCATTATCATAAAGCAAACGAGAGAAAATTAAAGCGGTTGTGGGATGAGCTTTTTGAACAAACAATATGTTAACTTATACTAATTGCTACCAGCGGCTCCATTTGTGTGGTAAACAAAAAAAGTAACCTATGTCTATCCCTTTCTCAAATTTAAACAGATAGCGAACAACTACTATCTTCAAATAACTTGTCTAATGTTTAAATCAGTATTTTTTTAAGTAAAACCACGTTTAAGAATAAATAAATAAATATTGGTTGACAATGCACACGACACCATCTAGTCCCAAACTAAGCATAGCTTATATCAGATGACTGATAAAATACTTAAATATTTTTAAATACATACTTATGATATTTTATAACCACCAGTCACAGAACAAACACCTGTGTTCATCACAAAAATGTTTATCCTGGGAGGGAATCGAACCCGCAACCTACAGTGGAGGCAAAGTTACTACCAACTGAGCTGACAGTCCAGTCCACTGTCCACTTTATCTTGGCATTTTTTTAATCTTTACATATTAGTGGAAACTTTACTGGATTTTGTTTTATTTTAGTGATTTTTTTAAATAAGACTCATTGTTCTCATTCTCATTGTTCTTTGTTTTTTCTAAATAAATATATAAATCCCTTAACTAGTACATTTCAACAAGAACCGTAAAAAGCCGTAGACCATTATCTCATCGCATTTCTGCATCATCTTGCCCTTATCCACTCCCATTTCATTTTGGATGCAGTTTTATACGAGATTCATAGAAACAAAATATTATTAATAATTCTACATTTTAGAAATAATTTTATAATGAGTATAATGAGTGTAATACATACATGTACATAATAATAAAAATAAATATAAAATAGATGTGAAACTGTTGAGATATCAAAGGACCATTTAAACTATTTAAAGATATGAAGCTCAACTGATCCAGATCACTGCCAGAGGGCAGCGATCCAAGGCAATGCTAATACGCTAGGCCGGACAGAAGCCAGCTCTTGGGTCATGCGATGTTCTACCAGACGCCACGAAATTGTTTTTTTGATAGAGTTTAATCAACTCCTTTAACAGTCACCATTGTGCAAACAGCTTTACAAACAGGGTGACACCAATTATATTTCAACCCGCATTTGCCCGCAAGATCAACCACCCCAATTTATTTTCAAAGATACCATAATTATGTGAAGAACTTTTTAAAACAAAAATTATTTTCAATCCTTCAATGTGGTTACGCCAATAACATTGTACGTGATTTTCTTTCTTCAGTAAACAGTGTAATTGCGGCACGTAGCAGCGTAGCAACACGTAGCTCTTTGTAGCGCTTCGTAGAGCCTCGTAGCACTAAGCACATTTTTATCGAGTACGTGAGTTATTACTATCGATAATTCTAAGTTTGAGTGAATAGTTATAATTTGAAGTCTGTTTAAATATAGAGCCGATGACTTGAAAAATGAAAATGAAAAATGTTTATTTTCTGTAGCCAAAATATTACAATAAAAATAAGGTTGAGGTTTTCTTTTAAGTATAAAATACTTGTGCTTGTGCTACTTCATAATTTATTTCAATAAATTATAATACTAAATGCAATGCACAACACTTATTTAATGTTTTTAGGTTGGTTGTAGTGAAATTACCAAACAAAAAAAATAAAATCTATTTCCATAGTAAGCAACTAGAGTGCAATTCCTCTAGTATTGTAAGCGGTCATAGATTACGGTGATCACATACGTTTCTGTAGGCCGTATACTTGCTTATTGGCTTGGATTTATAAGAAAGAAAGAAAGAAAAAAGAAAGAAGAGAGTAGTGAAGTAGTCGCCACAAAGTTAATAATAATGATTAATATTGGATAATCCACACGGCTCCAAGCTAAGCATAGCCTTAATTATGGGAACCAGATAATTTAATCCTTAATACATTAGATATATACATTATATACTATACATAATATTATATACTTTATAACACCCAGACACAGAACAAACACTTACGAGAATGTTTATTACTCGAATGGTTATCCTTTATGTACAGAATATGTAAAACACTACACATCAAATTTATTTAATTAATTAAGCTAAGTTCAAATCTTCGGCATTTGAAATCCGTCAATCCATTGATTAAGGAATATTAAAACCGAGTAGACAGATACCTCAAAGAAATTACTTTACGATAATTGTTAAGGCGAGGTTTCCAAACTGGATTCACTTCGGTGGACAGAACGACTTTTTGAACGAAACTCTATAAAGATATTTTTCGTAAAATACTTTGGCTAGTCCAAAATGAATGTAAGTTTTTGACAGACATAAAAAAACGCACTATGACGACGACTACAATTACAACGCCCTTGACTAATTTCTCACATTTAATGATCACGACAGTTGAGCGGTTGACAACGCCTTCTGTCAATAAATAAATAAATAATGCCGCAAATTTTACACAGCATCGTCTAGCCCCAAAGTAAGCATAGCTTGTGTAATAGGTATAATATCACTGATATCATTCTTAGAAATTCATTTTACAGAACCAAGTTAAATTCTGGCAGATCATACAAACATTTGTACCATGGCGGGAATCGAACGCGCAACCTTCTGTGTCTCAGCCTAGTCTTGATCCACTGCGTTATAGAGATCATCAAACACCAATACAAATACAAATACCATCTATACAGAGCCCCAACTTAATGTCCTGAAGCGTTTTTTTGTAAAAAATATTCGTTTAGACCAAAGCATTGACATAATTTTCACTCAAAACGGGATATTTACCATGATATATGAGTTTTTCTGCTTCTCGATATTTCGAAATATCGAGAAGCAGAAAAACTCATATATCATGGTAAATATCCCGTTTTGAGTGAAAATTATGTGCAAAACCATGATAGTTTTAAAAGTTACAGAGCATTGACGTCCACCATTCTTATGATTTTCAACTTCGTTCCTACCGGGCGGCTTATACCTCTTGTATAAACTGCCCGGTCTTTTTTGTTTCAGAAAGCTGGATTAAAGGATAAGTCTGCGGTTTTTTTTAGTTCATAAAACACTGAACCTTATCATCATACAATTACACAGCAAATTACATTGCGCTCTATCACAAAGGTTTCTGAACAATTTCGTTTATTGGTAGTCTTAATGTATCTTTGTAATTTCCACTCCAATTTATCCACTTAACACTAAGCAGTTGATAACAATGAAGGCTTTTAATCGAATCACCTCAGAATTAAGGTTCCGAAATTGCGAGTTTTAATTAAATGAATAAATTAATTGTGCTTCAAATATAAAGATTTTTCTTTTTGGAACTGGGCTCAGATATATTTACGGTTCCGAAGTTCATAAGGAACCTGTTTGTTTTATTATGTCTGTCTGTCTCAATGCAACTATAAATAAAAAAGAGTAAGTTTCCTTATCACTACTGTCTGATTCTCCGTGGCAAAGTCAATAATTCGACTATACTAAGCATGATGCCACTTTATGCTCCTGCCAACTACGTGCGTAGTGGCAGACGTCGACATCCTCTGTTTTCCACACACCGCGTACCCATTACTTTACTTAATGCATTTGTACATATCGATATTTTTAATGACAGTCCTTCCGCTAAGTTCAACTCTTTGAGAATGTATTAAGGTTTTAATTTAAGATAGCACTTTGGTATATACTGTAAGCATAACATAACAGTATTAAGTAAATACAATAAACTAGCTTCTGCCCGCGGCTTCGTACGCATAAATAAATAAATCCCGGACATTTTACACAGCATCATCTGACCTCAAAGTAAGCAGAGCTTGCCTGTGAAGTATATCAGTCATGTGGTACCCATACCACATGACTGATATACTTCACAGGATTACCCGCTAGGCCAATATGAAGATTTTCTTAACATTTCATCGAAATCGGCCGTTTCGGAGTCTATAGGGAACATACATACATACACACATCACCTTTTATATAGGTATATAGATAAATCTGAGTTGTTTCTATTAGTCTTATCGAAATAATAAAAATCCAGTAATTTATGAAATAAAAATGTTGAAAGAAAGATTTTACGAAGTACCTCTTCTGCATGCACATCAAGGTTGATTTCGTCATTATACTTCCCCATCGTGTGACGGACTTACTTACTGTATACGAAAGTCTTTATTGTGCTCAGTCCGCCACACACTTGTCAAAATTATTTTTATATTAAACATTATATCTGATTATATTATTCGATTATTATAAGAGCTATTAGTTATTTAAACTCTTTATAAAATGATTAAAGTTTTAATTATTTTAAATAAAAACATACATTAAAATTTGCATAAGAAATTTTTTCTTTAAAAAAATTTTAAACTTTCTCAATATTTTCCTTATCCACAAAAAAATATAAGTTTGTTTTATTAATAACTTACTAACCCACGGGTTTGCTCAAGAAGTATGTTAATAAGAAATTGCCTATGTTCAGAGTTACAGGTTATAGATCTTGTTTAGATCACGCACGGCAGTATGTTAGCCAAGTTCGGAAAGTAAACGGGTGACGCACCGGCATCGGCAGTGTGTACACGAACCGTTTTGAGCTACTTTTGACATCCGCATAACTCAAAAACTAGGAATCTTACATACTTGGAATTTTGCTTGTTTAATAAAACCCTTTTGTAAACCTAGAATCCGAAATTTCATGAAAGTAGCCACGAGTACATTATATCATTATAAGCTCCCATTATAATGGTATGAAAAGTGCAATTTTTAATACTCACTGACTGATTGAGTCATCAATATTCTAGATGACTTAGAAACTTGAAATTTGGCATGAAGGTAGATCATTATGCGTAAAATAAGGAAAACAGCAAAAACAGCAAATTATAGAATTTTCAATATATATATGATATCCCTACAAAAACATAAATGTGAAAAAGGGGCCAAGTTCGGTACAAACTGCGTTCAGGGTAGACGTTGATGTCGATAAAAGATTTGAGATCAGTGGGGCGATTACGGAATTTTGATACTATCAAAACATTGATACTAATAGCTTTCAGATACTATTGATGAATTGGTATTACGGATCGCAGCGATTTCAATCGGCTTCTATCGCTAGTTACAATGTGAAGTTGGTGTAAAACTATAACTCGAGCAATTTACAAAGTACGAGTGTGGTAAGAACCGTGTTTAGCGTATTAAGCATTTAAATACATCGTATATTATTGATTGAAATAATGCCTATTGCTAATTGAAATTAATAGACATTGATGCCGATTGCTAATCGAAACTGATAGACATTGATTGTATCAAGAGTTCCATAATTGCCCTACAGAACGGGTGCCAAGTCATAACATTTCCTTTAATCATAGCTAAATTGATGTACATTTATGTGACAGAAAATCTGTAACGTGTAGAGTAATATTGAAATTTTCAGCTTGGCAAGTTGTATGCACATAGTTTGTAACTAATTATTATAAAATAAATAGAACAACAAGCAAAGTACACATTTAAACTAGTACGTCAAGTTACACGACTTTTGTGGTGCAGTGGACTAAGTTCCGGCTGAGACGCAGAAGGTAGCGGGTTCAATTGCCGTCGCGGGACAAACGTTTGTATGATCTGCAAGTATTTGTCTTGGGTCTGGGTGTTTCTATGTATACTATGTATGTACTAGCTGGAGCCCGCGACATCGTCTGCGCAGGACTAGTACTTCGAGTAGCTTATTTTCTTCTCCAAGATCCTATGTATTTATGTGCATCAACACAGTTTTTTCACAGATAAATTTTGGTATAAAAATAGTTTTGCTGTTTAGTCGTAAAGGCGTAACAGACAGACAGAGTTACTTTGAGAGACCCTTGTTCTAAATTGTGTAATGTATGTAAATTGAAACTAAGTACATATATGGAGTGCATGAAGCACTTCATATCACCAAATATTTTACCCTTTGTAAGCTTACCTATATTTATATTTTGGACAATTCACACAATATGTTTATAAATTATAGCTTTTGTGTTTTTCTGATGTAGGTATAAGCTATATTATTGTAAAGTTTAATTAAAATCCATTCAGTAGTTTTTGCGTGAAAAAGTAACAAACATACATACATCCATACATAGAAACATTCGCGTTTATAATAGTACTTTTTTATAAACACTTTAATTATTTTAAGTGTTTATAAAAAAGTACTATATAAGTAGTATAATTATCAGTCATAGGGTACCTATAGCAAAAACTTAGCTTACTTTGAAGCCAGATGATGCTGTGTGAAATGTCCTGCGTTTATTTATAATATACGATATTGACGAGGTATTAAAACAAAGTAAGTAAGGATCCTAAGTAATCCTTGTGATAAAAATAAAAATATGTTTTGATTTATTGATTAATTGACTAAGTTATATTAAAATACTAGCTGGTGACCGCGACTTCGTCTGCGTTAGTACTTCGTGTAATTCTAACGGTTTTTGCAGCGCACGCCAGATGGCAGCTTGCAGATGGCAGATATTTTTCCTATTTACTTGACACTTATCATTATATTTTGGACAATTCACACAAAAATTCTGATGTATAAGCTATATTATTGTAAAGTTTCAATTAAATCCATTCAGTAGTTATTGCGTGAAAGGGTAACAAACATACATACAAACTTTTCGCATCAAAATATCTTTCCAATACTTATCTTGTCAATTTTCTGTTACGCTTTGGGCTTTTAATCCTATATGTACATACTAAACATGTTCCTGAATAATAAGGTTGAATGTCGTGTAAAGCTAAAAATGCGATGATTCGGAGGTACGTGGAGTTCGCAATACACATTCGCGACATTTGAACCAGCGCAAAACGTAAATATGCTTCGCGGTGCAATTCAATGCCGGACTTCACCTGTCAGCAGTTATGAAGACGCGACGCTACACCGATATGCAGGTAGATGACCGACCGGCTACGCTGACCTTGACCCCCGGAACCCTGAACCCGGACCCCCTGCTCCCTGACACTTATCATTATATTTTGGACAATTCACACAAAAATTCTGATGTATAAGCTATATTATTGTAAAGTTTCATTTAAATCCAATCAGTAGTTATTACGTTAAAGGGTAACAAACATACATACAAACTTTCGCGTTTATAATATTATATAGATATAGATAAAAAACATGACCAAAAATGTTTGGACATAAAATTAAATTGAAACCATTTCAAACCATCTTGTGGAAAACGCAAATAGAGTAAACAGTAAACCTCTTTTATCTGAGCCTAGAGGCTCTGTTTACGATATTGCTTTCCCCGCGGCGCGAAATGCCATTCTTCGATGCCTGTGTCACTTCTACTTGCTTAAAATTTCAGCCTTTCTCATTCTAACAGTATATACATCAATATTCTATTAAATTTAGTTTTACTTTTAATACTTTCGCGAGAAACACGGGCTTTTAATTTAGTAGTTCGCCTCGAACTGAAATTTCCACGAGGTCCGTATTGTGTCATCGTCGTTCGAAGAGTTAGTACAAAAATGATTAAAAAACTAAATACACAGGTATTTTAACTGCTATTATTCACTAAGAAGTTTCATGGAACTGCTCTTGACTCCAATTAGATCAGCTCTCTGTCACCTTAATACACGGCACGGGCACAGTACGGCACTGATAAGGTCATTCTTAACGGGTATGCTGAGTTTCAACTGAATCGGCCTATTTACTGCGGAGTTCCAGAACCATCATCAGATCAGCTCAGTGGCCATAAAAACATACTTAATTACTTTATATACAATGTTTTTATTAAGAAAATACTAAAGTAAATTTAGAAACTGAAATATTTCAAATTTTATCTGATATTGACAGATTAGAGTCAATATCAGATAAAATTATAATAAAATTTATATTAAGGCTCAGATCTAAAAGACTCTTTACTTCGTACCACGCGGGCAAAGCTGCGGGCTGGAGGATGTTTATTATAAATATATATATAAAGTGATAAATTGTTTGCATTTTAACCGACTTCAACCGACAGCCGGTTATCTCATAACACCGTCATTTATGAAGGGATTCAAAATATTATTTTTTTATGTAAAATTATATACTTCCCGATGGGTCCATGGAAATTTCATCAAAATCAGTTCAGTAGTTTGGTTTTAAATCAAAATAGCTAGAAAAAGTAAGTCATCTAAGTAAACGAAAATTTACATTTTGCCTTCCTGTGACTTTCCAAGTAGTGTTTACGAATTTTGAAAAAAATTCAAGAACTATAGGGGTAAAATAAAAAAAAATACTTACTTCATAAAAAGTAGGAGGTTTTCAATTCGTTTGTGTATTTATGGGCTTAAATTTAATTCAATAAAGTTGGTTTTCTTTTAGTTATAATTATCAATACTAATAATTATGTCCATAGTAATATAATAATAATAATCCCGGACATATCACACAGCATCATCTGGCCCCAAAGTAAGCAGAGCTTGTGTTATGGGTACCACATGACTGATATACTAATCATAAACTTTTTTTTTGTAAATGCATACATATTATACATAGAAACACCCAGACCCGAGACAAATACTTGCAGATCATACAAACATTTATCCCGCGGCGAGAATAAAACTCGCAACCTTCTGCGTCTCAGCCGGACCTTAGCCCATTGCGGAACATTATACATTTGATACTATCTCTGTCAGTGGTTTGTTACTTTCTCACAGCTAAACGACTGAACAGATATCTTTAAAAACTGGTGAAGAGATAGATTGTATCTTGAAAAAGACATAGCTTGCTTTTTAGGTACAATACGTATAAAACGAACTAAACTAGCTTACTAGCTGTTGCCACAGCCAATAGTTAGTTTGCCATAAAACCAATAGTTTTACCTAAAAATATATAATGCGATAACGTAACAAACTAATGCTAAGAAAAGGTGTCACATGAACAGCACAATTGTAAACTACCCTATTTAACAAAGTGCAGCTGTTTAAGTCTCGGCACTAAGCTCTTAATACCTTCTCGTTTTACTTGTGCTGAATCAACTTATTTGTATAAACATTAATTAGTATCTAGATCTGAAAGTTCTTATTGTTTCGTATCTTAATAATTACGTTTTACAAACTTAAAGAAAACCGACTTCATTGAATTCAATTTAAACCCAAAATAATAAAACCGAACCGAATAAATAATAAGAGGTTTTCAAACCTTAAAAATCGGTTTAAATAGTTTTAACATGACGCTTTTTTGTACCTTATCATTTTTGAAATTCGTAAACACTACTGCAATGTCACAGGAAAGAAAAATATTTCATTTACTTGGATGACATATTTTTTCCAGCTATTTTCAACCAATCCAATCGGAAAGTATTATAATATAAACATGAGATAACAAGCACAGTCGGTTAAAATGCAATAAATTGGTTACCATATATGTGCATTGCAAATTATTAGTTAACATGCTGCTGCCCATTTTGATGAAATTTCTAAATAAATACATAATGCCGAACATTTCACACGACAAGAAGCAAGGTCACAACACATGTAATAGAAAAATTCAAGCTCCGTTCATTTGTTGTTTTCACATAAAATTTACCGGGACGTATCGGACGGAACATTTTTTTAATTAAACTTGAATTGGAATTGGAGTAGTATTGTATGTAACCGATAGTAAAAGAACCATGATAATGAAAAAGTAGGTATGTACCCTTTATGTATGTATGTACAGGTGCGATATTTGCACTTGATGTTTTATTAAACGACCTCTGTAAGCGAAGGCCCGCTTGAGACGCAGAAGCTTGCAGGTTTAATTCCCACAGCGGGACGAATGTTTGTATGATCTGCAAATATTAATCTCGGGTTTGGGAGCTTTTCTATGTATAACATGAATGTATTTACAAAAAAGTATAAAATAATAATGCCGGACATTTCGCACTGCGTCATCTGGTTTCAAAGTAAGCAGAGCTTGTGTTATGGGTTACCATGTAAATGTATCAGTCATGTGGTTCACATAACATAAGTTCTGCTTACTTTGAGGCTAAATGATGCTGTGTGAAATGTCTAGCATTCTTTACTTATTTATATATTGATGTGCAGTTAATTTGGATTAGTAAGAAACGACCACGACCGGGAATAGAAATAAGCCTTAATATAGAGTCTAGTCAATAAAAATTGAAATAAATTATATATTCATTGCATTGCCAAGTTGACTGGCCTCGCAGCACAGGTGGTAGTAGCTGCCTTCTGCGCTGTAGGTTGTGGGTTCGATTCCCATCTAGGATAAACATTAGTCTGATATACATAGTTATGGGTAATGTGCTATAAATAGAGTATCATAAATATGTATTTAAAATTGATCTATCGGTTATCTGGCTCAAGTTAGGCCTACATTGTGCTGCGTTAGTTGTCTATCAATATATATTACTCCATTGACTGGTTTTTATCTCGAGTTTTTTTGGCAGTGTAAGTAAACTTCAACAAAAATACTGAGACACACTAACGCGTGTGACTCAGTATATTTCAACCAACGCAACGCGTTAGTCTATTATATACTAGCTGTCCTTAGTTTGCGCGTTTTAAAAAGAAAAATATCTCAGTATAGGTTTTGTTTGACTTTGCTTCTACGACGGTGGTTTGAAAAGTTTCCGACCTCAACATGAAGATAGCAGCACTCGTAAATAATAGACAGCTAGTGTATTTCGTTGTTTATCTGTTGACAGTTACTCACCAAAGGTTCACCCATTTTGGACGCGCAGTTGTAGCAGCCGTTTGAGTTGATGTGAGTGTTTTTATGAAAATTGACAAAATCAAGTATCGAGCTGTCGTTAAATATTTGTTTTTGAAAGGCAATAAGGCGTAAGCGTTATCAAAGATGAGTTGGATTCTGTATATGGGGACTCAGTACCATCATTTAACACAATTACATCTTGGGCAGCTGAATTTAAACATGACAGTAAGAGCATGGGAGACGATGAACGTTCGGGACATCCAAAAACTGCAACTTCTGATGAAAACATCGCCAAAGTTCGCCAAATAGTGTTAGACGACCGCGGAATTAAAGTGAAAGATGGCAGAGGTTAAGAACATGTCAAAAGAACGTGTTTGTCATTATATTAAATCAACATTTAGACATGAGAAAGCTGTCCGCGCGTTTGGTGCTGCGTTTGCTCAATCAACGTCAACGCACCTCTCACGCCTCAGCGGTTGCCATTGCAAAATTCCAAATATTACGGTTTGAACTGCTTGACCATCCACCTTACTCACCAGATCTAGCCCCAAGCGACTACTTTTTGTTCCCTCATCTAAAAGATGCACTCGGAGGACAGAGATTTGACCTTCGTGAACAAGTGTTTTGCAGAGAAAAACGCCGAGTACTATGTAGACAGGCTACAGAGATGGGAGAAGTGTGTAATGTGTGTGTGTGTACAATGAGACTAAGTTGAAAAAAAAAACTGAAAAAAGTTTTGTATCTTTGTTAGGACGGAAACTTTTAGACCACCTTCTTATATGACACTATTGTTGATGCGCCCACAATGGCAACTGTCATAACCTAACAAACCGAAAATCGTCAGAGGTTATATCAAAGTAAACTGGTTTGAATATTTTATTTTATTTTTATAATTTTTTTTATAGATATTTTGCTATTTGGGGCGAAAACAAATCCAACAAATCAAAAATCATAACAATAATAAAAAGCTGTTTTTGAGTGTAACTAAGACGACTTTGTTTTATATATAGATAGGTAGAAACCTCATTTCTAACTTCTAACCTAACCGAATCTAGCTCGTTGTTACTATTTTTGAATGATATCAATAAACCTTTTAAAAGGAGCCAAATCAAACCACAATCGGGCTGAAACCGTATTAATAAACACTAGCTACTCGAGCCACATTCTAGACTTAAAATCGATACTGTTTCAAATATAGAACCTACGTTCTATTTATTGAACAACGTTGTTTTATTGTAGGATGAGCCGGATCCGAGTCGTGTTAGACTACCAGGTGGTTGGATACTTAGTGTGTTAGAGGGCGTTGTTAAATTTAATATATCTAAAAAAACAACCTTTCGTACAATAAAATCACAAAGACCATTTTAAATCGGCTACTTACATGATGTATTTATCATAGGTTCCAAGAAGAATCTATCAAAAACCTGAGCCGCGTCGACTTGGAGCAGATCCATTCCAAGCTTTATTTTGTTATCTACCTAATCTTATATTATATAATAAGTTTTATGCGAGTTAAATTGGTGTCGGTTTCAGCCTTTAAAATAGTTCATAATATTGTTTAAGCATACATTTTGATAAACACGGACGGATTTTACTTACGTATTATTTTGTAGATGGAGGCACCGTCACTATTTCGATTCATCTAGAGAATCTTCATCAGGGTGAGGTTGATACGCGGTCCGCTCGTTGCCGCTCGAGTACACGGTTTGCACTCAACCATTCCCAGTGCGAACGTGTCAAAACCCATGATTATCAAAAGGCATAGTAAAAGTTACGAAAACTTTGAAAGTGCAAAAATAGTTTTTCTGCTGTTATATGCTGTTATATTAACTAATGCAGGATATAATGTTAATGTTGCTTTTTAACAAGGTGAGATGTCAAATGTTGCACATCAAATGCGACGACTGTAAGGCTCTCTTATTTTACAGTTATGGCGGGTTCCCTGGCCGGTGTAGCATAAAATCAAACTTATGCTGTTTTCACACGACATACGATTAATACCAGTTAATACTTGAGAAGTCAAGCGATGGGTATGATTGTGTGAAATTGCTTACAATTTTTTTTTCAGACTGAATATATCTCAAGAAGTCCTGGATCAAATATCAGATTTGTTTGTTTGATGAAGATAGAGGTATGTTCTGTGTCTGGGTGTTATAATGTTCATAGTCTGTATAATATGTAGGGCTTTCTGCGCTTGTAGATGAGGGTTTGATCATACACTTGTATCATGAACGTAAGTATTTGCTCTGTGTCTGTGTTATAAAGTATCATTAAAATGACGACCCAGTTCGTCAATCTAATGATCTGACAACCAGAGGTGTGGCCTTAGCCCACAGCACCACAGATGGTCCTGTGGGCTAAGGCCCGGCTGAGACGCAGAAGGTTAAGGATTCGATTCCCGCCGTGGGACAAATGTTTGTATGATCTGCAAGTATTTGTCTCTTGTCTGGGTGTTTCTATGTATAATAAGTGTATTTACAAAAAATAAGTTATATAAGGAGTAATACAGTAGTGGTACACAGTGTAAACTAACACAGATCACCAATGCATCACTAACTCTGTTACTTACAAAAAATATTTGAATTAAAACATTTGTATTTGTATATAGTATTATCAATCATGTTGTACCAATAACACAAGCTCTGCTTAATTTAGGCCCAGATGATGCTGTGTGAAATGTCCGGCATTAATTATTTCATTATTTATTTGTAATTGATGAAGTTCTTGATGAATTGCTCTTGAATATTTATTAAATTAAGCTATCAGTCTCAATCTATTAAATATATTCTAAAACTTTATTATAAAACTTGGAAGCTAAAACGCAAAATAAAATAGCAATTTTTTGCTATCGTCAAATTCCTCTGAATTCTTTTCAAAAGACAGGTTCAAGGAATTCCTGAGAAATTCTCCCGAACATCTGTACTCTTCAATAGGGGACCATTAAGCTTTTTACATACTAAATATTCCTTTTCCAGCGATAGAGTTGTAGTAAAACCGGTTATTTGGAAATTAGTTTTTAGCCATTTTGACAAATTTCTTAAACAGTTTTCTTAATGCGGTTCAGAGCTTTATGAGCCGTATGTTTGGAATACGAAAACTCTTAGAGAATAATCTAAACAGATATGTTTCATGACTACTTGGCTAAGAGTCTTGAAAGTAATGGGATACATTCTTAACGTACGTATTCGTAGCGCACACGTAATTTTTCATCTAATTCTTTAATCATCATCTAGCCCCAAGGTAAGCAGAACCTGTATTTACGGCGCCACATGACTGACACTAATTATACATTTTTTTTGTTAAAAACATATATTATACGTAGAAAAACACTAACATATTATATTTGTAGATTATACAAACATTTGTACGGAGGAGGGATAAGAACCCGCTACCTTTTGCGTCTTAGGCAGGATATTGCCTACTGCGCCATGGAGGTCGCAATGGTTCTACAATAATAATACAGCTAGTTTTATGCACGTACTCTAAACTCTAAAGCTATAAATTTCGTAGCGGTGTTGCCGACTCTATCAGTCGAAGAAATGCTCGTTTCTCAGGGCCCCAGCGACTTTGTGGGATTCTCTGTGATTGTAAACTACGTAAGGTATACTATGGTGAGAAATTGTTACTCGTTTTGCGCTTTGAGTGTAGTTACGTACATTATCTACTCGGTGAGTTGCATCTATTATTCAGGGATCTAATTCTAGAACAATTATTGACTCTTTCTATTTGTTTCTTCCTATAACGGCAAATGGAAAATTTTGTTTTGATAAATAACATCACAAAATCGTAGTCCATCATTGAACTAGTACTATATCTTCCTAGTAATCATCCTAGATTGTCATTTGCCCATTCAAAACGTCGGAATCGCGAAATGGCTGTCTAAAATTTTGTTTGTTTCCTCGTCCTAAAAATCACAAAAACACTTCAAATCAAATCACCCAATAAAATTGCCTTCTCTCCGGGAACACAATCGATGACTGACTTGTTTTATGGTCTTCAAACCACTCCGGATTACATGACTTTTGCAGAAAAACTCCCCCCCCTCGAACATGAATTCTCGTCGTACTCCTGCGAACTCAAGTCAGGCGATTCAAGAGCAACCTTCGCATATGGGGTATAATCGGTGGCACGCAGTGTGATTGTGGTACCCAGGTGCAGTCCACGTCATCTATCTTACCCCAACTCATGCACTATGGGTGATCTGATGTCCTGCTCGGATAATGCTGTAGATGTAGCTTCCTATTGATCAAAAAGAATACAACAACGACATGAAAGAAGAAAAAGAAACCTAACAAAACATGAAATACCACGAGAAAAAGGAAATACCAAATTAACTCGTCCTTCTTGTGTTTTTTCATTTTTATTGGGTAATCTTAGCTAGCTTGACATAGCTAGGTTATGAATAATACTTCGTAAAATATCAAATGGAGATAGTACTCAAAGTACAAAGGTACAAAACATAGTTTTTGTGGCAGAACTTCATTCCGAACTGTCAGATCAAAATGCAAACTCAGATATCGAACTAAACATTTGTTTTTATTATAGCGACCGACTTAATATATTATAAAATTTTGCCAATATTTTAACTATTAATAGGAACATAATTTATATAAATAAAATAAGCAACTAATCGTACACTACGATTTAAGAATCACGGGTTCTTACTTAACATAATTTCGACAAAATAAATTAAAATACAACGTACAACGTAAATTGTACATTTTAAGAAACGTGGGGTACATTTCTCAAAATATACAATTTACGAATATTTAGTTAGTGAAATACTCGTTTAAACTGTCATACCTTTGCTTCAGAGGTCATATTATTTTTGTAAATAACAAGTATTCATCGCATATTACCTAACCCTACCAACATATTTGTAACTTATCGGCTGTGTTAAAATATCGAGAATATAGGGCGTTGAAATATCAAGAAGGTAAAACGTGTCAAATTCCCGGTTCCTACTAAAACAATATGTAGGTTTTTCTACTTTGTCATGCTATTACCCATTGTTTAAACTTTTTTGCAAAGTAAGGAGCTTTGGCCGTCGTGGAACGCAAAAGCGATAAAAAGCCAACCACACGAAGTTCTTTATAATGTTAAAATACGATATTTCGGTGACTCCCTGATCAATTTAAGACGTGTATTCACTGCGTTCGAATTGCGATTTTTTAAATAAAAAATTCAAATAAGGAATTCTGAAAAAAGTTTAACGGGTAATGTTGTTTTAACTTTCATTTAATTTAAATTTAATTTAAAAGTAGCTCACTGCATATTAAAACGACATTAACTTTAGGAGAAGATGATAAATATTCAATGTTTTATTATAAAACTTACAATTTCTTTAAAAAACAATTTGAAACGAGGCGGTAGAAGGCTAAATATCAAAAATATATACCATGTATAACCATATATATTATAACTATTATTTCTTCAATTAACGAGAGATACCCCTAAATAGGGGAAAAAATATTTTTATTCCATACAAAAGTTTATTTGCTAAGGGTGCAGTTATAAATTCCTCGTTTTAAAAACAAGGCTTGATATGGCTGATGAGTTCCGGCAGGCATTATGTTCGAAAAGCATCTTTCAGAGCGGTTGCCTCCCACATGTACACGTCCACCTTTAATATGTACATACCACCAAAAAAAGATACTCTTTGAAAGGTTTACAGGTCAGAAAAGAGTAATGATTTTGTATATTGTATCTATATATTGTAGCTTCGACGGATGGACGATATGTCGGTATTCACCCCATTCTTCGAAACCCTCGTTGCGAAGTTTTTGATAGGTTTGCGAATAGTCATTTATTTCACGGCTTGTGTGTGGGAAATTGCTCTAATATTCAACCTAATTTAAACTTTAGCTAAGAACCTTTTAAACTTTTAAACGACTACTATGCGAAGGATAGTAATAAGCTATAATAAGCGTAGCGTGAGTGTAATTTTATCTGTTTTCTCGTAGCTATTGAGATGGATTGTATACTACACGGTAGGTTTGTAATATTCAAACATACCTTAGACAAAATTTTGAGACGAAACTGATGATTTTATTCAATTTTGTTTGTCAATATTCAGCAGAGGAACTTGAGTTTTTTAATAAGCTTTAAGTAGACAAATGAGCTCATCTGACCGGTTACCGTCGCTTGATAGACATCTGCAACATCAGCGCTTAATAGACATCTACAAAGTAGTCTTGCCGGACTAACGAAAATTTTTTAAATCTTATTTTATTTGCACCAAAGTCCTATTTAAAGTCGGTGAAGAAACATCCGAGTGGAGCCGGTTGAAAAACAGCGCTGTGTAGGTCAGTATACCTATCTACAACCTACAGATGCTGAATTTGCTTCCATTGACCTTAGTAAGCCTAGCGTTTTAAGATATTTAAAATATTTACCAATTTTATATCTATCTACTAAGGCAATAAACATTTTTATGTTATTATTAGAGTTTTTTTTTAAATTAGAGTAACATATTTAACTAAAATTTTTAAATCTATATAAAATTAACGTGTGAAAGACGTGTTTTCGCTGGAGAAAATCCAAGGAATATCAATTCAATGAGTGAATCATATGACAATTTTAATTTATTTGAGAACATTTTTAAAAATATTACTCTAATTTGGACTTTAGTAAAAACAAAACAAGATAGATATTTTAGAAAATATTTGCGGATCTGGCGAAACTGCAAAGTCAATTTATATTTTGCTGGAAGCAGCTTATGCTATAGTTCGTGCGTCTCCGAATCATAACCTTAATAAACTTTGAAGTAGATATTAGGAAAGACACGGAGCAAAACTAGTTCGTAATACATAGATTTCACGCACGCACTGTCTTGTAGTCCGCATGAGTGGCATAAACCAATCGATCCTGATAAATTATACAGACGCGAACCCGTCCAACTGTATTTCACTCGCACAAAGAAATACGACGGGGATATAAGTCATGCAAGCTGCGGACTGAGGATATGAGTTATTAACTTTGCATATACTGCATACGCAACGTTGCAAAACGTATTTGAATTTTCTTTATGCTGAGAAAGGCCAGTTTTTGTCAACCTTTTTTATCCTATAACCGCAAAATGATCTCCACTAATCTTTCCAACAAATTACTACCGTCCGTACTGTTAAAGATAAACACCATTTTAATAAATATATTAAAAATATTTGTCCACAAATTAAGCATATCTTGTATTTTGGTGACCATTGCTGATAGAATTCATACTAATACTAATATACTTCTATACCAATATTAATATTATAAATGCAAAAATGTCTCTGTCTGTCTGTCAGTTGCGTTTTCACGGCTAACGGCTGAACGGATCTTGATTAAATTTGGTAAGATGTATTGCATTCAAGGGAAAAACATAGCCTTTTTTTGACCTAAAAACAATCTTTTGTCTCAAAAAATAAGGGATGAAGAGTTTGTTTGGGCAACTCATATTTCCTTAAGTGAGGGATCTGAAAATTTATATTTAGACTTTTGGTATGAAATCCCTACTAATATTATAAATGCGAATGTAACTCTGTCTGTATGTCTGTTAGGTTTTCATGCCTAAGCCGCTGATCCGATTTTGAAGAATTTTGGAATAGCAATAGCTGAACCTTTGAGAAGGACATAGGCTACTTTTTATGGAGGTACCACGCGTGCAAAGCCGCGGGTAGCAGCTAGTGCTTATATATACTTTTTAAGATATTTGAAATACATACTTATACTTTGACGACCTCTGTGGCGCAGTGGGCTTAAATCCGGCTGAGACGCAAACGGTTGCGGGTTCGCTTCCCGCCACGGGACAAATGTTTGTATGATCTGCAAGTATTTGTCTCGGGTCAGGGTGTTTCTATGTATAATATGTATGTATTTACAAAAAAAAAAAAAAGGTATATAAGTAGTATATCAGTCATGTGGTACCCATAACACAAGCTCTGCTTACTTTGGGACCAGATAATGCTGTGTGAAATGTCCAGGATTATTATTATTATTATTATAATACTTTATAACACCCAGACACAAAACAAACACCTGTTTTCATCACACAAATATCAATCTTGGGAGGTAATCGACCGCTTAACTAACAACTAAAGTGACTGGCGAATAGTTTACCAGGTATTACAATCATATCACACTAATATTATAAAGGCGAAAGTTTGTGAGTGTGTAGGTTTGTTACTTCTTCACGTCTAAACGGCTGGAGCGATTTTAATAAAATTTGGTATGGAGTTAGCTGACACCCTGGATTAACACATAGGCTGCGTTTTACTGCGGATAAATATCTTATTCCCATGGGAGAATCGATGAAAATTAATTCGCGGATAATGTATGGGGAACTTTTTACATAACTTTTTCAAAAAATTGTTTTAAATAGAAAATTAAAACACGATACTTAAAATCACGCCCCATTCCCATAAGAAGTAAGCAGAGGATCGTGAAATGTACATATACTTTGACACACCAATTGTTGCTTTAATTTAGTATGATTCATTTTACTAGAGACGCACAATATTTATTTGGTGTGATAAGATACTTAAGGATTCAGCAAGCTTCGTTGGCTGTACCATGTCTATATGACTTCAATTATGTAAGTTTACTATTACTTTACAGATTAGGATATTGTTGAATTTTTTTTGTGTATCTAATTATGACTCGCAAACGTAAGTCAAATCTTTCACAGAGCTCAAAAAGAGCTCGAGCCATGAAAATTGCTAGACAGCAAGAATCTACTTATCATGCTGAACAGCGCAGACGCGAGCAAGCAGCATGTCAGGCAGAAGTCAGAGCAAAATGCTATCCGTATAGCTTCTCAGCGTGCATCAGAGACACCTGAAGAGACAGCTTTTCGGTGTCAAGAAAACGCACAGCGTATGGCCACTCATCGGTCCACTCAAACACCTGATGAAGCAACTTCTCGACGGCGAGAGCATGCCCAGCTTATGGCTAATCAGCGTGCTTCTGAGACAGTAGATGAGACAAATGCTCTACGACTTGCAGTCGCTCAGCGTCAAGCAGAGCGCCGGCAAATTTTTACCAGAAATTCTTGGGGGGTATTTGAAAAATGTGGTTTTGAATATGTCGCAACAATGGTTTACAGTAGCCACAGGTTCATTAAAATTTGCCGTATGGAAAATGTGTGTCGCCATTGTAGGGCATTAAAATGAAATGAGGTAAGAGCGGGAATGTGTTGCTCTGGGGGCAAAGTAGCCATTCCTATTTTAGAAGAGCCTGTGGAACCCTTAAAAACATTATTTCAACACCGCCTATTACCACCCTCACCGCATTTTTCCGCCTGTGCCAGGAAGACGAGTTTGCTCGGACGTTGTTCTATGTAGAAGTGCCAAGGTATTACACGTGGAATGCGTAACCAAAATAATGGAAACGGCGCGTGCAGGGCGCACACGTCGACGGTTGGCCTGGTGTGAAAGCCTCTGGTAGAATTTATACCGTACACATAACACACTACGAGTGTTATTGTGTATGGTTGCTGCTGACTAGAATCCAAGGCCCCACTAGTTTTCAAGCGCTCAAAATCGTCGACGGGCAAGAAAAGGCTACTTTCCGAGAAGCATGTGAGGCGATGGGGCTGCTTGAAGACGACGGCCGCTGGGACGCAACGATGGAAGACGCCATGTTGTGCCGGTCAGCGACTACGTTGAGAGAGCTCTTTGCGATTATGATAAGCACCTGCGGACTCTCCAACCCCCGGAAATTGTGGACAAGTATAAAAACGCTTTGTCAGGTAACATTGCTCGCCGATACCAAGGGATAACACTAGCCAACGATAACATAATTTTTAACTTGGATTTTTAGTTGGAAAATTACTGCCCGATTTCAGTATGTCTGCCCCACAAAAAACGGAAGAGCTGTCCACTGATTTGGTCAGAGAGCTTAGTTATGATACTGTTGCTTTGGGGGTTCAAGTCACTTAAACAGAGCCCCTGTTACTAACGGAGCAAAGGCAAATTTTTACAATTTATTAACACACCGCGTAGCTAGCGGATAAGAGGAACTTTTTTTCTTGGACACACCAGGGGGCACCGGCAAAACTTTTTTACTGAACTTGCTGCTGGCGCAGTTGCGCAAAGACAATGTGGTTGCGCTGTCTGTTGCGTCCTCCGGAATAGCCGCAACCTTTCTGAGTAGTGGCAGAACCGCACGTATTCAAGCTCCCGCTGATCCTTGCAAGTGAAGAAACGCCAATTAGCAACATTAGCAAAAGTAGTAGTCGCGGTGCACTATTGCAATGGTTCAAATTGATCGTGTGGGACGAATGCACAATGTCACACAAGCGAGCGATTGAAGCACTGGATCGCAGCTAGCAAGACATTCAAGGAAATCGTATTTGGATGTGTTGGGTGGTAGTCTTGCTGGCAGGTGATTTCCATCAGACGTTGCCGGTTATCGAGCGAGGTACCGCGGCAGACGAGATAAATGCATGCCTCAAGGCTTCGCCGTTGTGGGCTAAGGTAGAGCGGTTACAGCTGAATACTAACATGAGGGTCCAGCTCTTCAATGATCAGGAGTCTGGACTCTTCGCACAAACGCTTCTCGAGGTCGGAGAAGGTCGCATGCCGACGGATACTAACGGCCAAATAACCTTTGACAGCCTATTTAGCATATTGTTAGATCAGAATATAACCTTATTTATGAGGTATTTCCGAGTTTGCAAGAAAACCTGGCTAACGTGGAGTGGTTGTGCGAAAGAGCTATCATGGCGCCCAAAAACGAATTGGTAGGAAAAATTAATAAAAGAATATCAGAGCAAGTTCCAGGTGAGGTGAGGACCTACATGTCAATAGAGACGGTGATGACAACTGACGACGCAACTATATATCCTGTAGAGTTCTTAAATTCCCTCGAGCTGTCAGGGGCACCCTCCCACAAGTTGGAACTCAAAGTTGGTGTGCCTGTCAAAGTGATGCGTAACCTGGACGCCCCCAGACTGTGCAACGGCACTAGGTTACGCATCACTGAGCTGAGACGGCATATTGTCCTGGCCACCATTCTTACTGGAGGGGCCAAAGGAGAGACGGTTTTGATACCCAAAATCTCTATGATACCCACAAACTTACCCTTCCAGTTCAAACGCCTACAATTTCCATTAAAAGTGGCTTTCTCTATCACAATAAATATAAGTCAAGGACAAACTCTAAAAGTAGCCGGCATTCACCTGGGAACCTCCTGCTTCTCCCACGAACAACTGTACGTAGGTTGCTCGCGTGTGTCGAGAGCAAGAAATCTTTTTATTTACGCAGAAAACAATAAGTCCCGCAATGTTGTTTACCAGGATGTGCTGCAGTAAAATGATTTCTAGCTCTCTATGACCCGAGACAAAAAAACAATTACATAAGATCTCATAATCAACTCTCCCGTTCTGTCAGTCATCAAATTTTATAAATTGATCTTTCCGATGCTCAAATTTAAACTATTTTGCTTCTAAAAATGTGAATAGTTATTATTTTTACTGTTAATACACAATTTATTTTCCATAATAAAGCGCGGGTAACACCGCGGGGCATAGCTAGTATAATAATAAATTGAGAACAATAGCTCAAAATTTATAAGCATCATCATTAGATCATTAGAACTGCTACTACTTCGTATGAGTCATTATCCAACTCTGGTCAGGACGTCCAAAAGCCTACATCATGATCTTACAACTTATTAATACCCAAAACTAACAGTTTAAAGTTCACAAAGCACGAAAGGGCTCTCGCACAAAGCACGACTTCCATCGGTTCATACCATCCACCTCATACATCATTTGAAGTCTTTGTTAAAACACAGATGGTACCAGGGCATCAGAAGTCTACAAAAGTAATTCTATAATGTGTGCAGATAAAGTACTAGTGAGTTCTATCAGGATAGTCATGTTAAATCTCGTAATATCCTCAAACATAACGTTTTCATCGCGAGCTCATTATTCTGTGTGTACTTATATGTTGCATAAAAGCAAACGTTTCAACGTTTGGCTGTATCAACATTTGGGTGACTTAATAGGATGTTTGCTGAGCAAACGTAGGTATGCAAGAATAACGGTTTGGATGATTGGGTATTACGCCCGAATTTCAAACTCAAGCTCTGTCCAAAACCAAGTATAGATTAATAGACAGTTTTTTTTACAAAATGCTGTCAACAAATAAATAAATAATATTAAATAAAGCCGGACATTTTACACAGTGTCATATTTTAGTCCCAAAGCACTAAAGCACTAAGCAGAGCTTGTGTTATGGGCACCGCATGACAGATATACTACTTAATAAGAGTATATAAAAATGCATATAATATATACATTTTTTTGTAAATACATACATATTATGCATAGAAACACCCAAACCAGAGACAAATACTTGCAGATCATACAAACATTTGTCTCGCAGCGGGAATCGAACCCGCAATGTTTTTTGCGCCGCAGCCGAGCCTTGGCTTACTGCGCCACAGAGGTCGTCAAATCTATGCTTTGTTCCGAAATACGGGCCTTTATTTTACATCTGCTACGCAGGCTGTGCATTCATCTATGAAAAACAAGATTGTGTGTAAAGTACAACGAAAAATTCAAGTAAAAGTTACACCGTGTAGAAAACATCTAGCAGCGTGTTGACAGAAACACATAAATAAAATATACATCGTGTATATTATGAGTAAGATCGTTACACTGCAACGAGACGAGCAAGGAACGGATCGAGGTAACAACCTCGTTTCATACTGAATTCGACCTCCTTCTTATTTAGTTTTTTCGAACGAGTGTAGTAAAAATATTAAACTACGCCTCAAAGCCTTCTCTAATTCACATGTCTTCAAAATGTTTGTACGAACGTACATTAGGTAAAACTACACAACAATAAATCAAAAAACTGGGATAAGAAACTGGTGAAAAACAAATTACCTAAGTACATAAATAAAAATTTAACATGAAATAGGGTTTGTAGGGTTCTTAAGATTCAGACCAGAAACCGTGTGCAAAATAGTTGTTTATGTAATCATAATATATCTAAGATTTATTTTCATTCGTGTTCTCACTATTTTAAACAACCAAATGAAATAGTAGATTGTTGCACCGCGCGCAAAATGCGTTATTAATGCACGAGTGTTATGTTGGTGCCCGAGCGCAAGCGAGGGCACTGAATTAACACGAGTGTATTAATTCCTCTCTTAAGTAAGGTGCGTAATTTACTTTTCTTTCAACTACCAATCTACCTACTGTGATAAAATATACCTACTCGAACTAAAAATATGAAGAATTTTTACAATGGTAGAATTTTACAAAGTTTTACAATGGTACAAAATGCGCGCCATTTGTTATTTTTTTTCACCAAGTCAGTTTTATTCAGCCGATTTTTATTATCAGCCAGTATCTTTTTGTCCGAATGCAAATATTTTATATTAAACTTAATGGGAGATATTAAACCTCTGTGGTAAATTTATATTTAAATAAGCAGTAAAAAACAGTGCAATAATGAAAAACAGTGCAATAATAAGATTTCTGCACAGTTTTGGTTCTAAGCAAAAAATACGTCCTTTGTGATCGGTTTTGTAGTGATTAATGATAACATTACTACGTAGTTGAAAGGAAAGAAAAAATATATCATTGGCCTCTCGGCTCAGTCGCTGCAACTGTGCCGATATATCGGGAGGCAGTAAAACTCACATATCATAAATATCCTATTTAGATTGAACATTATATACATAACATTCTTAATACGACGACCTCTGTGGTGCAGTGGGCTTAGGTCCGGCTGAGACCCAAAAGGTTACGGGTTCGATTCTCGCCTCGGGACAAATATTTGAATGATCTGCAAGTATTTGAATCGAGTCTGGGTGTTTCTATGTATAATATGTATGTATTTACAAAAAAAAAGTATTTAAGTAGTATATCAGTCAAGTGGTATCCATAACACAAGCTCTGCTTACTTTGGGGCCAGATGATGCCGTGTGGAATGTCCGGTATTATTATTATTATTAAAACAGTATTATATGTATGTATTTACAACTATTTATAGATTATATTAATCATCTGGTTATATAGTACAAGCTTTGCTAAGTTTAGGGCAGATGTTGCAGTGTGAACTTTCTATTAATATATTTTTTGATATTAATAATAATTCAGACCATACACAAAGATGTAACAAAAAAAGTAGACAGGCATGTTTAGAGGACAAATGCGCTATTTGTCTTAGCCATATTCAAAATCTTAGCCATATTCAAACCATTCCCAAAACCAATCCGTTCAATGGCAATTAAGTTGTAATTGCCATTGAACGGATTGGTTTTGGGAATGGTTTGAATATGGCTAAGATTTTGAATATCTAAATGTCAAAATGGTACCGCGCTATTTTTCCTGAACGATTTAATCGTTGATTTTAATCGAACTAATTGAAATATAGAACTAAGTAGTATTTATCTATGCACAGACTACTAGGATGTACTCAATCAAAAACGTTAATTTGAAAGCAATGTCGAAAATAACGCGATCCCGCAACGTTTGATCAACGTATAATTTAAATTAGAGCTAAATCGTTTACATTACGACCTCTGTAGCACAATGGGCTAAGGTCCGGCTGAGACGCAGAAGGTTGCGGGTTCGATTCCCGCCGCGGGACAAATGTTTGTATGATCTGCAAGTATTTGTCTCGGGTCTGGGTGTTTCTATGTATAATATGTATGTATTTACAAAAAAAAGTATATGAGTAGTATATCAGTCATGTGGTACCCATAACACAAGCTCTGCTTACTTTGGGCTTACTTTGGGGCAGATGATGCTGTGCGAAATGTCCGGGATTATTTATCAATTATTTGTAATTATTATTTATAAATATTTATAAATTATTTATTATTTTATTATAGTGATTAGCGCGGTACGAAATATGTCTAAAACAGCGTTTTAACTTCGGTTTAGCTTTGGCTTAGCATAGATTCGGACGTTCAAAATTACCGCGGTAGCCCCCCAGATATTGGAGCAAAACTTTACATGGCTTATTACAATACGAGTAATAAGTTTAATATAAAAATAATATGATCAATATATTCTCATAGAGGTGTACTAAGAAGTCGGGGGCTCAGCCACGCTGATTTTCAGCCTCCCTTTAGATATATAATTAATAGTTATTTCATTATTTTCTTAAACATACCTTATTTGAGTTATTTATTGTGACTGTTTTTGGCAATGTGCCTTTTTAACCGACGACAAGAAGGAGGTTTACAATTCAACGCGTATATAAATATGTATATTTTTTTATGTATGACCACGCATATCTTTTTACAGAGTCGTCCGATTTTGATAATTCTTTTAATTATGTAAAGGGTATGCCCCGAAGTTGGTCCTATATAAAACTGGAAAAAAAAAACTCTAACGGTAGGAAAACAGGGGATGGTTGGTGGTTCACTCACTGATTGTAATGATGGCTAAAGTAAGGTAGGTAGCTATTTTAATAGTAATCAAAGATTAAGCATGTAGTAATTAGTAGATTATAGCCACAAAAAAATATAAAATAAAACTTTTTAACAAAAAATTAAAACGCCGAAAACACTGAAACGCAAAAAATAATATACCTTTTTCATTTAACCTTATAACTAAGTTCTTAAACTAATGTAAGTATACCTAAGTAGAACTTGGTTATTAAGGTTATATAAAAAAGGTTTATTATTTTTTGCTTTTCAGTGTTTTTGGCGGTTTAATTTTTTGTTAAAAAGTTTTATTAAAAGACGTATTATGTTTTGTACCGAGCCCGTCCCGTTGCGATTCAAATGGATTTCTGGAGTGCGTCTCACCTCCCCCGCCGGGACTTGATCGCCAGATGGGATTTTACTGCCAGCTTGTTTACTTACAACTCTGTTGTTTTAGAATAATTTTAGCCAATGAATTTACATATTTCTTGTTTACTGAATAAATATACTTTTCGTTTGTTATTGAACAGGTAGGCAAAATCAATATAGTTTTATTTAGAGAAATCACAAGGCTCGGTTTGACCTTTTAGAGAAACACCCACTAATTTAAAAGTAATGTTTTATAGAATAGATACAAAGGGTAATGTTTTATAGAATAAATAAAAATATTCATCATTTATATTATATGGGTATTTCATAATTACATATTAACTAATACTACTGTAGCAAACTAAACTAATATGGCATTATTTTGTTGTTATGACGACCTCTGTGGGGCAGTGAGCTTATGTCCGGCTGAGACGCAAAATGTTGCAAAATGTTGCGAATATTAGTATGATTTTCAAGTATTTGTCTAGGGTCATGAAAACATCTATGTATAATATGTATTTACAACAAAAATATGTATAAGAAGTATATCAGTCATGTGGTCTTCTTAACAGAAGCTCTGCTTACTTTAAGGCCAGATGATGCTGTTCGAAATGTCCGAGATTATTTATTTTTATTCATAGACATTTTATCCACAATATTCGTGGATAATACACACAACACCATCTAGCTAAACTAACCATAGCTTGTATTATTAAATACATACTAATGATACTTTATAACACCCTTAAGAATGACAAATCGTACACGGCATTAGTTAATTATGTGATTGAAGTAGAATGCATAAGAATTCTTCGTTTGACATTGAATAATACCTTATCATTTACAGGGGTTTTTCGTTTTATTTCGTGTTTTATTAGGCAATCTTAGTGGAATTTAAATTATTAATTGTAAATTCTTACACACGTTAAATAATTAAATTATAAGTATAAAAATGTTTATTGCATACACTTAAATTTACATCCCATTATTACAATGAAAGTAAGTGGTAAGTATGTGTATCCTATGTACATCGAAACACTTTTTAATCTTATGTGTACGAGTAAAAAACTTTAGGTTAGACATTGTTTTGAGTTCCTCGCTCTAAGCATAAGCTTGTTAATAGAAGCGAGGACCCTTGTTTTGGCTAGTTCATAGCATTTTAAAACACTTTTCTGGCGTTTTAATACAAAAACAGTTAACTACTCTAATTAAATTTCACTACGCATTTAGTCATTACTACGCATTTAGTCATTACTTAACTATATATAGCTCACTAACTAAATAAAATTATATTGTGTTATTTGTGATCTGATTAAACGAAGCGAGCAATTTGACCATATCATCTTACAATTTGATATAAAACTGATAAAATATGACGAAATATTTTGAAAGTCTTAGCTATTAACAACAAAAACAGGTCTTTACCGCAGTTAGTCATGCCAAAGACAATAAGGTCGTCATGACATAGCAGTTCTAAGGTGTTCTATTCATGATCCATCGTAAATTGGTCTCAACCCTCGTCATGTCCAACAGCCTGGCCATCAATAAGGCTGTCTTTATGGCATTTTGACTTACGACTTTATAGATTGACTATTAGAAACTCTGTGACCGCGTGTTCTTGCAAGTTTAAATAGGTACTATCATAGTTCTCAATATTAGGTAGTGTAGACATGCACTCTAACATTTGTCTACCTCTGTGGCGCAATGGGCTTAGGTCCGGCTGAGACGCAGAAGGTTGGGGTTCGATTCCCGCCGCGGGACAAATGATTGTATTATCTGCAAGTATTTTTTCTCGGCTCTGGTTGTTTCTATGTGTAATTATGTATGTATTTACAAAAGTATATAATTAGTATATCAGTCATGTGGTACCCATAACACAAGCTCTGCTTACTTTGGGGCCAGATGATGCTGTGGGAAATGTCCGGGATTATTATTATTATTGTCAGATCAGTTCTAAGAGGCCTACGAATCTACTTCACCTACGGAATGCTTAAATTGTATGGATATATCAGAAGTATTAATGCTTTGACCAGCTGATTTATCACAAGCAAAATATGTAATTTCCATACAATTTGATCTTTCCGCAGACGTAAACACCAATATATATAATGCTGTACATTTTACACAAGATAATCTAACCTCAATGTAAACAGAGCAATGTATACTACTAAATACATACATATTTATACTTACTATTATAAATGTGAAAGTAACTCTGTCTGTCTGTTTGTTACGTTTTCACGCCCAAACCGCTGAACCGATTTTGATGATTTTTGGTATAAAGATAGATGGTACCTTGAAGAAGGACATAGGCTACTTTTTATGAAGGTACCACGCGTGCCAACCCAGAAACGAGACAAATATTTGCAGATTATACAAACGTTTGTCCCGCGGTGGGAAGCCAATCCGCAACCTGCGTCTTGGACGGGCCTTCACCCACTGCTCCACAGAGATCGTCAATGGAAAGTGACTCTTGTGACTATGTGATATGGATATGTCACTTTTCACAAATAACTCGTACTTAGAACCTAGAAATAGGCTTTAATTTGCGCAATCACTACAGTCAAACATACCTTGTGTGCGCTAATTTGTCTACTGTATATTTGTGTTTGAGCGAGCGGCAGGCGAGCGACAGCGGATATCTTCAATGGCAATCATTTTTAACCGACTTCAAAAATAGAAGGAGGCTCTTAATTTAGTTGTATTCCGTTCCGTTCTTGACTCCGTAGTTTTTCATTTTCATTTAAAAGCCTTTTTTTTAATTATGTTTTATGTAAAAAAATATTCTTTTTGATTCCATAAAACTCATCAAAATCGGAAAGCTTACATTAAGGCTTACCTAAGTGCACGAAAGGAGCCTCAGAGGCGCACTTTAATTCTTTCACCACACTGGTTAGAAATAACTAGTGACACGATAAGAAGAAGAATCAAAATCGGTTTTGTAATTTGGTTTTTAAATCAAAATATATCATCAAAGTAAACGAAATTACGAAAGATTATAAATTACTAAAAGACTTGAGGAGACTGGTTTTGCAGATATTGTTGTCTTGTTGCTATAGATGTTGCTACTGCTACGAGTACGTTAACGTATTATCCCTGCCAGGCCTAAAAGATTTCTTAACATTTTTATCGAAATCGGTCTTGCCATTTCGGAGTCTACGGGGAACATACACACACATCGCCTTTTATATAATACTAGTGGTCGCCCAGTGGTCAAAATTCGACCATATTTAATTTTAATTATAAGTTTGAACATTATTAAGGTTCTTTTGTCAAAGAATACTCCATAATCACAGATTCACTGAGGCTAAACTGTTGATTTGCCTATTTCTTCAAATATATTATATTAAATTTCAATCAAAAAAGCCAATATTTATTAAAATAAAAATACCTCTTTTTTATTGAAACAAAAAACCATGCGATAAAGAAATGCTGTCGACTTACTTACATATTTACTTACTTGCATATTTACTTACGTACTTACATATTTACTTACTTACATACATATTTCGATAATTTAATTAATGATAATAAACTAATCTGTAAGCGATGTTTTTTGTTTTTTGTTATTTGATGCGCATTCCTGTTCCATTGACTAATGCTTCCTTTGTATTTAAGTTTCTGATCAGCAAAACGATGCAATTAACTTTCAATACTAACTTATGTGGTGGTAAACCACTAACAGTCAAAGAATTAAAAATGTTCTACCGAATAGTTATTGATGGCATTGTCATTATCACACATTATTTTATAATTGCTATGATTATGTTCGCGGTTCTCCAGGAATTTCATTAAGTATAACAGTATTAATCAAAGTACAATCATCATTTCCAGGTGCTAAAATAACTGAGTTCAAAATATTTGCTGAGAGTATGTTTTCGGAAATCTTTTCTCAATTTGACCACAGACTTTAACAATAAACAAAAAAGTATATACAAAAGAGTATCTATGCTCATGTGCTCTAATACTCGTATTATACTCATATAACAAATTAATTTGTTGCAATAAGTACATAAATGAATTTATTATGGTTATGTTTGACATTCAGTAAGACTATAGACAAATAATATACTAATCTATTCTCAATTTGACCACTTACTTTAATAAAGAGACTCTCAGTCTTTAACAGAAAACAAAAAAGTATGTACAAAAGAGTATCTATGCTCATGTGCTCATAAACTCGTATTATGCTTATATATGTGTGCGTGTCAAATATATGGTAGGTGTGTGTAATGGTTTTTTTTTATTGATTTAATGTATTTTTTATGCATAACAAAAAAAAAATTAGCATTCTGCACTTCTTATCTATACAAACTATAAGTGTGCGAAATTTCATACTCCTCCGTCCGCGCAATTTCGTAAAAGGGGTACAAAGATTTTGCTTAACGTATTAATATAAAGATATATACATAGAAGATATATATATATAGATAGGTTATTTAATCAAAATAAAAATGAAATATGATTGCGACTGTAATGAATTCTCAAATTCGTTTCATTTCCTTAGATCATCAGTGAACTTGAAAGATGAAGCCAGATATTATTTTAATAATAGTTAGCAAATAACGTAATTATCATCTGTAATTTTGTTTTGGTTTAGGAATTCCTTTCTTCAAAATTTCATACATGATTTTCATATGTAGAAAATATTATCTGTATGTAGGTGCTGTTTTTTAGTTTCTCAAGCACTAGCTTAGTCTGTAAATGGCCGCGGGCGTTCAACTACTATCATTAGAAAGTAATTTTGCTGGAGCCAGGGGAACTAGAGATAAAATACTTTGATGCTATTATTGCCTTTAGGCGGAGTTTACACGCGTCATTTTTTACTAACAAACCACTTTTTTGTATCTTTGGTGATAAATAATAAAAAATGTGCCCCGGACCTTCCATATGAGGCAAGTTTATGCGGGTGCTCTATGAATGTCGTACAAACTCTGGATTTCGCAGTCCCATGCGTCGAATGGTTGAGTCTTAAAATTCTACTTTCACAGACATCGTTTTTTTTCTAAATGGATATTGAAAATCATGTTTTAAATATTCTCCTCACTTCCAACAGTAATGTTCAGTAATATTTCCTTATTTACCTTACATAATCTTTAAAACAGAATGCAGAGCTACTACCAACTGAGCTGACAAAATAGTCAAATACTTTATAACAATTGCAAAATATTGTATCTTTTGATTTGAGTTTGAGTATGTATCTGGAATACGGACTTAAGCATACAGACTATACCTATATGCGATGGGCAATAAAATGATCCTGTTCTTTTTGTATATTTAGAAACGGTGCTTTAAAAATTGGGTGTCCTAAAAATCCGCCCTAAAATGTATGCTTTATATGCCCGTAGCGTAACTGCGCTCATTTGTGTACATAGAAGTAATCAGCGGGTTTAATATTGAGATATTTCTCTTATGCGTGTCGGTTTGGACCCGACATAACGTTTGAAAAATCTAAAACATTTTTTAAACTGATTTTTTTGCAGTTGTGGTGTGCCGCTTCCGGGAGTTTTGAGAGTTGTAGCGTTTTCTGAAATATTTTCGAAATTGTGTTTTTAATTATTTATAAATATTTTAATAATAAAATCGAGATTTTTTTTGCTTAGAGTTTTCTCAGTAGGTTTCTAACTTTTTTTATTGTTTTTGGACATTTATTATTGTACTTAGATAAACTATTTACGTAGTATTAACTATTGCACAGAAAAATCGATTAACGTGAAAGCATTTCCATTTAACAATCTACAACATAAAATGTTATATTTGCTTTAAAATTAAATACGTACCTTCCATCTCCAAGCTGTAGTGAACCTTACGGTTCTAGACAAAAAAGAGAGTTGTTTTTAAGTATAGGTGCATTAGGGTGCTAGTGTTGTGTGAGACAGGGCGAAAAATAAAAAAAATGTTTTAAAATACCTAAGTTAAAGCACTTTATTTTGCCGAAATATGAGACAACAAATTTCATATCTCTGAACAGAACTCAAACTCAGTTTATGTCACGAGCAAAATGTTCTGACAGTTCTGAATGAAAAGCCGCCAAAACATCTATAAATAGTTTTTCTAAGTTTGAGTTTTGTTTTATAAACCAGGCTTAAAACTCAGTAGCCATTATAAATACCTTTAACCTGTTTATAGTTTATATATAGTTAAGTAGTATAAATAAATAATACATTTTAATTTTAATCTAGATCCGTTGCGCTATCTATAGATCGTTTTATACGGTCCTTAGATAGCTCAACTGTTTCACATGTATTTTATATTATTGTATATTATTGTGTACATTTATTTTTGTGTAGTATAAGTAGTTAGATGAGCTGGACAAGAATACTGATGTTAGTTGGATCTCCATTCCAACTAATCTAGTATATTATTTACTAATCGTTGTTTGTACTACACTAAATATACACGAATTGAGCCTAGAGACGTACTCTAATCCTTTTAATACCCTGGTTCGAAATATCTATATAAGAAGATGACTAA
The DNA here is from genome assembly GCA_948098915.1 of Lampropteryx suffumata. Taxonomy (NCBI): domain Eukaryota; kingdom Metazoa; phylum Arthropoda; class Insecta; order Lepidoptera; family Geometridae; genus Lampropteryx; species Lampropteryx suffumata. The sequence goes on along the minus strand of OX402561.1, from coordinate 3,682,702 downwards.
TCGTTTAAATAGCTCAGACTTTTACAAAAAATATTTCCGTATCCACGTGTACGGATAAATACTGCACATCACATTACATCCCTAGCCGTACAAATAGCCAGTCCGCAGCGAATTGGCCGGATCACGCAAACGAGCGCCGCTTCATCCGGAGATAGCTGTATCTGCAGCGCCGGCACCGGCACGTTTTAAATAGAACGGTGCAATGGAAACCTTTGCTCTACCTCTGATAATGTACAAAAATGGCGGTAAACAAAGCATAATCGTCTCCACTTACTAAATGTGGAACGCGGAGGCACGCGAATCTGCGCGCCGCCGCGATGAGCGGTTTAACGTTTGCCCTTAAGAAGGTGTCCTCAACAAATAACCTTTTGTATAGAAAAAAAAAATGAATTTTTTACCGCTATTTAATGGTTAATTAAAATAATAATAGTGATAAAACATATATGTTACATATTTTCAACATTTTGCCTCAAATTTCTCGTTTTAAATTGAAGGGTTCAATTTGAGAAGGAGTTAACTGACATATTAGTAATTTGACGCAATTCAACTTTAAATATAGACAGCTTTATTTTCAATTCTACAAATAAAAATAGCAGTAAAAACTATGAATTAACTTGTGGGTGTACAAAAAAAAATATTTTCTATATAATGGTATGAAAGAAATAGCGCTTATATTACAATTACTATATAAAAATTAAAATTTTTCACTTAACCCGATTTTTTCTACTAATATTAATACATCAGCTGAGTGCAATAACGATTTATTATTCAAAATATTCTCATTCTATTAATAAGTAAACTAATTTGTTATCTTTCGTTTGATTTATTGAGCTTTAAATAGTTTACTCTATAAGGATTTTTACTATAGTCATGTTATTATGTATTAGTTTGTCCATCGGTACTGTACGTTATCAACAAAACACAGAATATTTTTTTAAATATATATTAATTAAAGAAATTCACTACATACTTATACACTAAATATTTACACTTAGCTATTATTTATTATTTATTCCTACATAGAAAAATCGTTTTTGAAAAGGTATGTATGCTATTTGTTTTCTAATAGCCTTTTTTTTTCTTCAGATATTTCACGTCGTAAATATTGTATTCTTCTAATTTCTATGTTATCTGGCCTTATATCAGTGGCTTTACGTGCTACATCAACTAACAAAAATGGAGTCTTTATTGAAGTATTAGGATCGTAACATTTTTTATACATATAGCCAATGTATCCAAATGTAGCCAAATGTATCTATTTGGAGCCATTTTACTTCATCCCTCAATTTAACAGTCTTAAATCTTTTCAATCTTTTTAATCAGTTTTAAATCTTTCTGAACATCTTCTACGTCATATAAATGTTCTTTCATATCTAGTACGATCGATTTTTTTTAACTTATCATAATAATATTTCGGTATTCTTCTGGTGTGTATATATTTTCGTGTTTTCGAAGGATTTTTTCTATTCGCCGAAAATCTCTGTCAGAATCCATGTAGGTATGACCAACCACTAGAAATTTATGTTTTATGATATTGAAAAATCCTTTAAGAATCATATACTGACAAATCAGATTAAAATTTTTCTTCTGCCATTGAACATGAATCGGACCAAACGATGAGGTGATTGATTTTATTAATTTCGTTTCTACTTTTAAATTACATAGCTAAGTAATGCAATGCGCATGATACTTCGAAACTCCCTTTTTTTGCTACATCCTCAGTCCATGTACACATAATGGCATGGTTTTGGGTTTTTCTTGCTATATGTACCTATACCTAAGTTGTAGAACCAAATTAGCCGTAAATAAAAAGATTCTCCATCTTTGGTAAAGGCATAGTTTGTTGAATGATAACAGTACAGTATAATTTTCCCTCTTCATTTTTGAAGGTAGCTCTATCATGTTTCATTAGGTCATATATACGCTTCTTTCGCACTTTCCTTGTGGGTTCGTTTATCCAATTCACCATTCTCATTCTCGTATTTGGAGCAAACGTCGCTTTTTGGTTTGCCAAAAGATATGTTGTACTCAGTACAAAATACAAAATTTTTTGACATCATACACTTTTATCAACTTTTTAACGATATTTTTCTACAAAAGACCGGGAAACATGTGCACGCAAACGTGTTTGTTTACTGATTGACTGATGAAATGGCGACACATATGCACTTTTATTCTATATAAAGTTGTCTGTTTAGTGCAAAAAGGGTTTATTGTCATTTAACTCGACCAAAAAAACAGTTTTCTAGTGAGTATAGTGATGCAAAAAGGACTTAAATTAGGTTAAACCTATATTTAAAGAGAATTTGTCGGGTTCATTTAAGGCGTTTGTGAATATAAAAAAAACATTTGGCGTTATAACCCAGTTTTGTATTCGAACGTTTAAGAATTTTTGTATTTTATGTGATTTTAATGAACATGAAATCTTTTTTGTATTAGTAATCACGACTTTTGTGTCAGTTCAACCCTTTTTAGACTGAATACCTCAAGAACTAAACCGAATTTTGTTATTTGTAAAGGCCATTCGATGGATTAATTCTTTCTGATTCCAACGATACCAATAACTCATTTTTGAAAAAAGCAGTTAACTCCTTCTCGAATTGAACACTTCAATTGTTTTTCAAGTAATTGTTCGTTTATAATTTAATCATAAAATAATGTCCAAAATATTCAATAATAATCATATATTAAGGTGACGTCATTTTAACTTTTAGCTTATAGGCGAAAAGTAAGATAATTTAAATGTAATTTAGAAGGCTAGTTTAAACTACATATTTTCTGAATTCCTTATTTAAACGAAATAATTACAGAAATGTACAGAATAATATAAAATACATGTAAAACAGTTGAGTTATCTAAGGACCGTTTAAAACGATCTATAGATAGCTCAACTGATCCAGATCACTGCCAGAGAGATCCTTATTTAAACGTATTATGATTAAAAATTTATTTGAGAAAAAAATAAGACACGAGGGTTGTGTAAACGCGTCAGGATCATATTTTAAACAGGGAGTCATCTTGTTAGTAAATAAACTTACTAATCACGTGAAGGTTTGTGTAAATGATTGGATGTTTTATTATAAACATCCAATCATTTACAGTTATGTTTTTTGTGGCTTAATCACGAAATCCACATAAACACACCTTCTCTCTCTCTCTGATACACACACATTCTATAATACACTTTGTTTTGATTTAATTAAAGCCTACCTTTCTAGGGTTAACATCTGAATGAAATTGAATAAATTGGTATATTGGTAACTTGGTATATTATGTAGCCTGTAGTCTGGAATATAATAATTGTATGTATCTTATAGGCTTTTATATATAGGCTTTTTATGCAACAAAAGATGGAAAAGATTAGCTGGACCATGACAAATGTGGAAACAAATTTGGCAAACGTTCTAAGTAGTTTTAATTGTACTTATATCTTCATAATTTGAAACTATTAGCTAATTAATAATAATTTCATACACAATATTAAAACCATACACAACATCCGTCGTCTTGGGAAGCAGACATAGCGCTCCTATATTAATTAATTTTTTCAAGGTTTTTCTGGTTTTATTAGTAATTTTAGTGTGTTATTTTAATAGAGCTAGATTTATAGACTCGGGTGTGAATGATTTGAATAAAAGCTTTGTGTTTATTTGTGACTCTAGCAATAACAATCCGCATAATTATGAAAGACACAATTTTATATAAAATAACTAATGACGAACGACAAGATACGACTTTGTGACTTCATACTATAAACAAAACAAACACTTGGCACTGACAAAATGGACATTATTATAACACATGCCATTAACGAAAACGAATAAGTATTTTAGAGAACAGGACCATATTGAAAATGATGGGAAATAAAAGATGGCAATTGAAAGGCCTTATACGAAACTACAGTTTTATAAACATCATCATAGAAGAGAAAGTTGAAAGAAAGAGTCCGAGAGAAAGGAAAATAATTAGCTAGATGAAACAAAATAAGCAAAAAAGGGCTGTCGTGTTAATAATGGATAAACTTTTATTTCCCATCATTTTCAATATGGTCCTGTTCTCTAAAATACTTATTCGTTTTCGTTAATGGCATGTGTTATAATAATGTCCATTTTGTCAGTGGTTTAAGAATTTATTTCTCACAAGAATTACAAATTCACTTACAGAGAAATACTATTTACTAAAAGTTATAAAGAACGTGTATGCCGTCATGTATACGTAGCTTAAATATTACTTATAATACTTAAAAGGTACAATTCTAATATAAAAATAATATTTAGGTAATGTGGGTAGTTGTATAATGCAGCGAGTAGGCCGATGCATAGTCGCTACATGTAGTGCCGAGCGGCGCGATACAATACAAATGTTTACTAAGGCCGTAGCCACAGTGATAAAAAAGCGGTGGATTATGTTGTTAACATTTTTTTGTAACGCAAATTTAATTAGTTATATTAGCATCGAAGAATCCTTTAAAATGTGTTTTCTAAGTAGGTTTTTATAAACTATTGGCGATTTTACTGATTTTATATCCTTTGGTAATTTGTTATAGAGTTTTGCCCCTTCGTACTTAATATTATTTTTCCCATAGTTAGTCCTTGGTTTTATTAAATTTATGTTATTGGCCTGTCTAGTTATGCGACTTTGAACATTTATCTTTTTTGTAAAAACTAATTTTGAGTGTAAATCTTTAGTTAGAATTTTCCTAATTAAAATGCATGTATTGTACATGTAGATTTGTTTCATATTCATGATTTTAGTTTCTTTGTAAATTTTTATGGTCGGTGTTAAATAATCATAATTGAATAGTATTTTAATAATTTTATTTTGAGCTACTTGTAATGTTTGGAGATTGGTTTTGGCAGCTGCTCCCCAAATCTCAATTAAATATTCTAAATGAGATTTGACCATAGAGTTATAGATCGTGTATCGTACTTGTTTTGGAAGGCATCGTACTATGCCACGAAGCGCACCTGTAAGGGAAGTGATTTTTGTTCTGATCTTTTCTATGTGGGGCCTCCACGTTAGCTGACTGTCAAGTATAAGTCCAAGATATTTCTCCTTATTTACTTGATTTATTGTTGTACCATTAATTTTTAAAGGATTATGTGCTTCTATGGTTTTATTTTTGGCTGCGAAGATTATATAATTAGTTTTTTCTGTATTTATAGTAAGTAAGTTAGATTGTAGCCAATCATGTAAAATATTTAAATCATTTTGAGCTTGTTCTACTATTGAAACTATGGAGTCCCCAGTGTAAAATAGACTTGTGTCATCAGCATATAGTGTGATGTCTCCTTTTAGGCCGATCTCGTGTATACTATTAATATACACCAAGAAAAATAATGGCCCCAAGATAGATCCCTGGGGTACACCGTAGGTTAGTAGCTGTGGGGTACTCTGCTGGCCATAAATTTTAACAATTTGGTATCTGTTTGAAAGATATGATTTGAATATTTCATAGGCAGAGCCTGTAACACCTATATTCTTTAATTTTGCTAAGAGTATTTGATGACTAACGGTGTCAAATGCTTTTTTTAAGTCTATGAAAATTCCCAGCACTAATTTCTTTTTGTCAATGTTGAGTTTAATAGAAGTGACCAAATCAATCGTGGCAGTTAGCGTATTAGATTTTGGGCGAAATCCGTATTGATTATCAAAGAGGAAATGTATGGAAGATAAAAAATCACTAAGTCGGCTATACAGTACTTTTTCGAAAACTTTAGATAGAGTAGGCAACACTGAAATTGGTCGATAGTTCCCAGGATTCGTTTTGTCACCTGATTTATAGATTGGACTGACTTTTGCAATTTTAAGCGAGTCTGGAAAGCTGCCTTCATCCAAACATAATAATAAGCTATTCTATAACAAAAAAACCCGATGGACATATAAACTGATAAAACAAAATAATGCCGGACATTTCACAAAGGATCATCAAGCCCCAAAGTAAGCATAGCTTGTATAATGATTACCAAATGACTGATTAACTACTTTTTTTGAATATACATACATATTATACATAGAAACACCCAGATCCGAGACAAATACCTGCAGGTAGCCGCCGACAAATGTTTGCCTCCTGGCGTCGAATCGAACCCACAACCTTCAGCGTCTCAGCCGGAGCTAAAATGAAAGGCTATTATTATAATTATATACTATTAATGTTATTACATGCGCATATACATATATTAAGCAAAAAGTTAAAACATTTGACTTTCATTTGCGTGATGACTAAATTGCGATTTTCATAAACGGGCTATGTTGAACACTACATTTATCTAAACGACATGTAATTCCCAAGAGCTGTTAAGTCAGGGTCTCAATATTTAACTCAACGCCCTTATGAGACGTTATACCACGCGATTGTTGCTTGACTATATTTTCGCGAGCTGTAGACATTTTTGCGAGATTATCAGGAACGCAGAAAATTATGTAATTTATCCATTGTACATCCCTTCACACGCGGCTTCACAAGTCAGGTACCTACTTAACAGACTATGTGGACTTCAGAACCATAAAAAAGAACCTGTCTGACCTTAATCTAACTGAACTGAATTTCATCAAGCTCCGTTCAGACGATTCATCATCATCAAAAGCCATCGTCAGTCCACTGCTAGTCATAGGCCTCTCCCATGGCACGCCACTGAGCTCGATCTTCAGCTCTCCTCCTCCAATCCTTGCCCGCTGCCTTACAAAAATCATCGCCCCATCTAGCTACTGGGCGCCCTACACTAGATTTGCCTACACACGGCATCTACTCAAGAATCAATCTACTCCAACGGTCATCGGTTCTGCGGCATGTGACCTGCCCACTGCGAATTCAGCATGCTAATTCGCTAAACTATATAGGTGACCTTAGTTTTCCGATTAAAAACTTGTTACGGATTCAATCCTTTGAACTGGTGGACAAGTCGCACGGTCAGTGGCCCCGTTTCGGCTCATCAAGTCATAATATAACTGGTAAGACGCACTGTTTAAAAACATCGATTTAGTTTTCAGTCGCTTAGCTGTCTATTAGTAACGAAGAACCAGATACAATTACTCTCGAATTCGTTATATGTGTATTACGAATAAATGTTTTTTTCTTCAAATGTTGTTTGAACATTTAAACGCGTAAACTTTTTTTTTTTTAACTACAAAACGAAACGACAATGAAATCACATAGAACAATATACTGTGTAGCAGCATCTGTAAACTTTGCCAAACTAGGGATACATATACAATGGATATACAATGTATATCCATATTATCAAATTGATATAGAATGTTATGCTTAGTCTTTGAATCGAAGCGTAAATGATTTGAAATAATATTGAAATAAAAAAAACTGTTAAATAAATACAATCACAAGGATCATTTTGAATCGTTTTACATGCTAGATTAATTTAAGTGCCGAGTATTCCGAACCCAGGTTTGTGAAAAATCGGAGAATTATTGGTTGCAATATTACGTTCATCGCAAACGGAGAATCGTGGCTATAGTTACTTAGTTAAATGTGGCTTGTAGATTTATATGTGTGTTTGAGCAAGGACGACTGTATTGAGAATTTTCCTAAAGGCTGAAATTACTGCCATTGAGAATAAAGCGAGTACGCACTGTGCTATAGGATTTCATATTAAGTAACTTTCAACAAAAAATCTAAGTAGAAAATAAGGCGAGTACACACTGTGTTATAAAAAAGATCTACTTAAAAATGTTTATAAATAAAAGACGAATAATGATATACATAGATATACATCTTTCATAAATCTTACAACAAAATGTTAATAGAAAGAGAGTAAGAGGCATAAGATACGAATTATCTACATGGCCCATACTTAGAGGTCTGTTAATAAATAAATATAAATAATGCCGAACGATTCACAGAGCATAGTTTAGCCCCAACGTTATGGGAACTATATGACTGATTTACTACCAATATATATATTTTTATAAATACATACATAATACATAGAAAAACTACCAAACCCGAGACAAATATTTGAGTATCATGTAAACATATGTCCTGCGGCGCAAATAGATCGCGACATTTGCAACCTTTGCAAACTTCTGCGTACCAGACGGGCTTAGCCCCGTGTGCCACAGAGGTTGTCAGAAATAAGATGATGTCGTATCTTATAAGTAGATAAAGGATGCTGTTAGAGAGTAAAAGGTGGATAGAGCTACATCAATTGCTAACAAGAGCATGGTTATTTAGTTAGAAGAAGATTGTGATTGTGTGGCACGACGGGCCAGGGCCCGGCAGAGATGCATAAGGTTACGGATTCGATTCCCACTGCGGGACAAATGTTAGCATGATCTGTAAGTATTTATCTTGGGTCTGGGTATTCCTATGTATGTATCCTATCTATGTATTACATAAAAAAGTCACTATTGTTTGCTAGATTTATTAAGAAAATAAATATCTATTGTACACTCTGCCTTATAACACATATATTTTGATACAACACTGTAGCTACTTGTTTGGTTCAACAAAGAAATAAAGTTTCTGAATGTGCTTGATTCATTTGATTCGTTGTAGATGTTGAACGCCGAATTAAATAAATAAATGTTATATAAATTAGGACAATAAAAATAACACAGAACCAGCATGCCTGATTTAATACTTATTTACTTGTATGTATACTTGAAATATTTTAAAACACCCATACAGAATAAACATGTACATTTATGACATAATTAATTGTCCTGGGTGGGGATCAAACCCGCAACCTACAGCGCAGGGGCAGAAATACTTCTTCTTCTTCTTGTTATCGTATCACTAGTTATTTTAAGGCATATTTTAAGGAATGAAAAGATGAGGAGGAACAGGCTAGCATGGTATGGGCATGTAATGAGAAGGGAAGAATGGCATGTAACTAGGAGAGTGCTTGGTATGAATGTTTATGGATTTACGTGTAGAGGTAGGCCAAAGAAAAGATTGTGTGAAGGATGACTTGAGTAAGAAAGGAGTGGGTGTTGAGATGATCACTGATAGAGGAGAATGGAAGAAGAACACATGTTGTGCCGACCCCACATAATGTGGGAAAAGGGCAGGAAGATGATGAGTTATTTAAGGCCATTGAATATTGTAAGGCCATTCAAATAGGATTTAAGCTACTTGACTGTCCGCGTATTACCTACAAGTAATGCGTTATCCAAAGGCAACTGAACTTCGTTTCCTCGGCTGAATAAAACTCGTATTTTTTATTTAATTATGAACGTCTGATCAAAACTCTGGTCAGCTTTTTTGAAATAGGTAAGGCAAAAAAGGAAAAGGCATTTTGATTTTTGCGAATGAAATAATAATAATAAATTATATATATTGCCGGACATTTAAAACAGTATCAGCTAGCCCCAAAGCACGCAGAGCTTGTGTTATGGGTACCACATGACTTTTTTTTGTAATTACATAAATAGAAAATACCCAGACCCGAGACAAATACTTGCAGATTATTCAAACATTTGTCCCGTGGCGGGAATCGAAACCGAAAACATCTGCGTCTCAGGCAGGCCTTCGCCCACTGCGCCACAGAGATTGTAAAGATAGAAAGAAAGAAAACATGTTTATTCAATAAAATTACCTCTTTGTCCTCTTAATTACGATCTGATGAATTTAGGTTCCAGTTTCAACTCATATTTTTTTATGTTAGGGATCTAAACATTCATATTTAGGCTTTTGGTAAGAAATAAAGAAATACGTATATCAACGTTTTTGCAAAATCATTAAGAAATAGGGGATTAAACTTATGAGATGTTTTTAGATGCACAGAATGCATTCCTTACAAAAATAAAAATAAAGGTTCTAAAGATACGCGTACGAAGTTGCGGGTAACAGCTAGTTAATTAATATGTATGTCAGTGGCCTTCCCTTTTTGGTCACGCCTTTCTTATCCACATAATCTAATCTACAGTTCATCCTTCTTTGTTTAGGCGTACCTCAGTACCACGATTTTTTACTACAAATTACGCCACACGGACATTAGTCGCATAACCGTACTAATTCAGAAATAGAATCGTTACCGAGGCTTCTAATTAAAATCGTACAGTACGTACATCAGCTGCTTACTCACATTCAATTTGATTCGATCCTTCAATACAATCTATAACAAAGGAGTGACATCCCAATAATCTGCAAATACCCTTAACTCAACGGAATAAGGTGCACAAAAGAAATTGTTTTAGCATCATACGTTATAATGTATCCCATCTTAACCATGTTTCGAAAGCAGTGATTTTGGGGAAAATCCGCTATTTACGATTTCCGCGTAATAGACTTCCGTATCACCTTGGTTTAATGTGGCATGATTTGTGCTTTTTGGATAGATTTAGCTATTTTCTTGTAATGTGGTTAGAGTTATTAGAATGATCATAGTATAGATTTTAGGTATAGATCTAAAAAGGTGTTCTTAATTTAGATTTTAGCTCTGACATACGCGTGAATACCACTATCAAGAGCTAAACTGCCTAACCAAGAGAAGGTTTTTACCATCTTGGACTTGTGTTAGGAGGAATTACCACCTAAATTCACCTAGTATGTAAGACGTTTCAAAGTGATCATTGTGATTGTATTATATAAAAATATTTTTTACTTTGTCTTTGCCTAAGTATTTGACCAGTTCTACCAGGCTCATTAAGAAGGCGCAAGCCGCGATTCCTATAAAATCTTCTTCGTAACGTGTCATTTGTTATTTTGAACCATGGAAAAGGATTAAAGTGTGCCTTAAGAATACACTAGTCAGCGGCACAAACTCATCAGTGGGGGCAGATAAAATGTATGCTATTTCACCTAGCACAGGGCGAGACAAAGATAGACGTGCACGAAAGATAGTGATAATCTGTAAGGAAATAGTGTTTTAATGACTTCTAATCATATGATCAGATAAGACTACAATTTGTGCATAAAACGACCGCGTAGAAATCATGAACAGACTTTTAGCTGAAGGGTTCTCATGAAAAAACTACTGAATGTATCTATTCGAAATAAAGTTATTTGAGTTTTTGAATCAATAAACGATAATAAGTAATAAACGATAATAAGAATAAGTAACATACGGAGCACGTAAACTCCATGCGAGTTTTCGTGCTCCGTATGTTACTTATTTACGACCAAAGTTGTGCTAGAATCAGTGTTGAAATATGATTTTTTTGAGGCTAGTATCTTTTAAACCCGAACCTTTTTTTACGATTCTGTTGCAATACAAGCGTAGATTATGACGAGGTAAATTTATATCACTCTTTGTTTTGATTCTTTAACATCAGACGGTGGAGTGATCACCCTTCGCCGTTTGTATGGTAAGATAATCGACTTGTCCACTCCTAAAGGCTTCCTTCGTACATTTGGCACATGTCTTCAATCTTTATAAAATTAAATTATACTTAAACATATAACTAACAGAAGATCTAGCAACAGAGAAGGAAAACTTGAAACAAACCCGGCTCGGTGCCAACCTGCAACCGAACCGACACCGCATGCACTAATTCATCTTTCTTGCGGGTCCTGTCAGCAAGTTCGAGAGGTTAGTGTGGGTACCTGGGAAGGCCTGCGCTATCAAACAGAATCCCAGGTAGAGTAGCATCAGTGGTGAGGAAACTTCTACCACCTCAGCTTGCTGGAGTGGATCCATGAACGAAAGTTTTCAATTACAAATAACTGCTCTGTAACTTGACTGACGGCACCTAAATCATCTTCAACAGATGATCTAAGGCCAATGATGCTGATAATACTTATAAAATTGAACTTCATCTATTCTTATCGTTTATAAGTTTATGTTTTTATTTTACATGTAATTCTATCTCTATATTGTTAGCAGACATTCGTGATTTCACTCTGGGCTCTTGGTTCCAACGGAAGATCAGCGTTGTGTTGCTTAACACAACTTATGTTGAGTTGGACGCCTATTTGCGATGGGGTAGGTATAGATGGTCGATGTCAGAATTTACACATTTTTGAATAACTCAAAAATTGCATGTACTTATTTTGTTGTATTAGTTAAATTGTTTTCTTTTTTAACTTAGTAAATATGTATTTTCCTGTCTGACACTTTTACTGTCGTAAATAAATGTATATTCTTTCTTTGTTTCTTTAAAGTTCCTGATTTGATTTAAAATTACAATAAGTCCGAGATAATTCAATTTATGTAGCATGACTTTTGACGGAATTTTCCGAGAGTTCCGAAGGAGTGGATCCATAAACGAAAATATAATAAATGGGCTACGAGAAAGCTAAAAAACGTTGAATCTAAGCTAATAAAAAATTGTGCTAAAACAAATATAAATAAATCATTATTCTATGTTTTATCAATCCTTACATGACTCTGAACCATTGAACCTGAGTTATGTTATCAGCCTGACCTGGAAAAAGGCTAAAAATTTTGTTTCAGATAAAATTAAAATGGATCCACCACGGAAGTTGGCGGAAGTCGGCACATCGGAAGTCACGTCCGATAACACTTTTGACGGTTGTGATGGTCGTTTGGGAAGAGGGTTGTAGGGTGCGAGATAGAAGCCTATTATTTTGTTTGAGCTTTTTGTTAAGCATTATTTTTAGGGTTCCGAAATCCACTTGGAACCCTTTTGTCCGTCTGTCTGTCCAGTCTGTCTGTACTTCTGTCCATCCATAATATTGCTCTACGTTAATCTAATTTTAATTATTTAGTTTTTCGTTTTTATATCTTTACTTTGTAACCCTAACCTAGAAATAATAACACCAAATGGACGTATAATATGTCTGGTTCAATAAACAAATTATTATTATTACTAATAATATTTTGATAGGTCTTTTAAAAACACTATGAGTTTTTTATTTATAAACTGTTTTCTAATACATGTATTCGTTTGATTAATACAGATATAACGTAAATTAATTTTCATGTATCCTCATAAGAATTAACCTTGTAATTTATTTTAATTTTGAATATAATTTTGATTTTAAATTTTGAGTATCAGCCTGATTAAACCTTAAAAAAAAACATATGTAATTTGCTTTATAATATATGATCAAACAAATTTAAAGTGAAGTATGATCATTATTATATGAGTTACTTCATTAGAATATATGAATATCTTCCTTTTTTTTGCGGAGTTACCAAGTAAATAGGGAAACGACTGTGTATAAAATCATATATGAATAATGAAACAATGGATATATATTTATAATTAGATGGTGTTGAATTTGTTTGGGAGCTAATCACTAGTAATTCTTAACCTTACTGACTTCGGAAGCCTTCACTGTGCATGCTCACATGCACTTGTCCAATTATTTTTTTATCCATGTTAGCTTCCTTTTTTTTACCCTGTAACTGTTTTACGGCATTTTTTTTGTGCTTGTATAATGTAAATGAATACCGAATACCGAGTATTTTTCGTAAAACAAATTTTCGATAAATATTAATAATAACGCCGGACATTTCACACATCATCATCAGGCACCAAAGTAAGCAGAGCTTGTGTTATGGGTACCTAACATATGACTGATACCAATATAAGTATACTACTTAGTACTTTTTTTAGTAAATTGTGTCTATGTATACAAATTATAGACCCAAGACAAATAATTGCAGATCATCCAAACAATTGTCTGGCGGCAGGAATCAAACCTGCAACCTTCTGCGTCTGAGCCTAGCCTTGGCCCACTGCGCTACAGAGGTCGTCAAATATTAGTTATTAATATTAGTTTAAATGATATATATTTTTTTGTAAATCTTGAAAACACGAAATTGGACACGTTTGTTCATTAAATATTCTTGTAATTTCACCTGTATATTTGTTCTATTAGTTTTTAATTCCATTGCCTTTGCTTAGTTTGGGGCTAGTTGGTGCTGTGCTGTTTCTCCCGCGATGTATATTTAATTATCATCATAGATATCATAGAGACGTTTGACCACTATCTCGCCTGGTGGTAAGTGACAATACGGTCGACGATGAGGCACGAAGGTCTAGAAGATACCGATTTACTCTTGACTTTAATACACTTAGATTCCAAGGCAAGGCATTCCAATCCTTGGCTGCATGCAGCATATATGTGGAAGCAAAGCGCTTTTTTCGTAAGGGTTGTAGGTATGGATGATATGGACTGAGATGGTATGGATGATACTACGCGGTACGTCTGCTTGCACTGTTGTGAAAAGGAAAATTAGATCATGCGATCTAATTAAGGATAGAATTAGATCATGCGATTCCTGGGTACATTTTTCAATATGTATTTTTAACCCATTTCATCAAAAAGGAGGAGGTTCTCAATTCGTCGGAATCATTTTTTTTTATGTATGTGCACCGATTAATTGAAAAGGCCTGAAGCGATTTGAAAAAATATTTTTGTGTTTGAAAGGGTATACTTCCCAGGTGGTCCCATCCAAATTTTTATCGGAATTGGTCTAGCTGAAAAACAACAAAAATCTAAAAATTGTATACATCGATGATATTTTCGTTTACTCCGATACCTCGCTGTCTCATTGGAGCAGTGCGTTTATTTGGCCTACCCATATTATAAATACACAAAATACACCTACTTTCCACTAAAAATGTATTATGGGCTCAAATTTCATTCAATGAAGTCGGTTTTCTCTTAAGTTTTTAAAACGTAATTATATAAAAGATCGATTATTATTTATTGTTCTCTATACCTTCTGAACGGTAAATTGTCACAAACATCTGTTTATGTGTTTCATTTAGCTCGTAAATTTTGTTGAAACTTGGAATTATAAATCTGGACTGTCGCAACGCAATTGCTATTAGTAAATAGGCTGGCTTAATTGGCAGTCGTCTGGCAATAACACAATCTTGTGATAAATCTACTCGAACTTAAAATAATATCTTGCTTAAGTTAAAATATACAGTTGTATTTTATAAATGTAAGTGAAGCGCCTCTCGACTGTATTCGAGTACAGTTTTTGACGTCTCATTTTGTTTTTTACCCGACTTTAAGGTTGTACTTTTTTATGTTTGTTACCTCAGATATCAGTCATTTATGAACCGATTTAGAAAATTATTTTATGTTTGGGACGATGTTCTACCCGTTTGGTCTCATTTAACTTTGAAAAACATATGTACTAACCCCAAGGATGAAAAAATAGGGGTTTATTTATTGTATTGGATTTTTAATTAAATAATGTATTATAAAATTTCAAAATTGGGTTGCAAAGTAGGAGCTGTAATTTATTCATTGTTTTAAATTGTATTGAACAAAGACGGTATTTTTTTGTGTAAAAATATAAAAACAAAACAAAATCGTAACTACTGACGAAAAAAATTAGTCCCATGTCCTATTCCAGGTCCAGGTCTAAATCTACGTATATGCCAAATTTGATTGAAATCACTTCCGCTGCTACGCAAAACAATTTGAATAATAACCGTGTTTTTAATATTAGTATATTTAATATTAGTGTGATCCGTCCCCTCGTTGCACTCCTTAAGAGTTGAATTACGAAATATCCATTCTTAAGTGCGTCACTATAAAAGCACATGCTTGTTTCAAGCCTTTGCGGCTCTTATTTTGGTCATTGTCTTTGTCAGTGAGTTAGTCTAGACTTTAAATCTTATATATATTCAAATGATCTGCGCAAACTAATAACAGCGTGTTTGTACAATAAAATGAGCAGCACAAAATTTAAATGCTTTATTTATTTTCTTTTCACTAACGAACTGACAATGGACGAACTGCCAACAACATCCCATCAATCTGAAATTTAAACCTTTTGGGGCCAACCACAGTTCTGTAAATAATGACAGTATGAACTTTTGCCTGCAGCTTTTCTCATGTATGAACTTTGTCAAATGTGTATGTATACAGCTGATAGCCAGTAAATTAGGTATTCATATTCATATTCATTCATCATATATTTTTCTTTTCCTTGCGTATCTAATTGAAACAAATAATTTGTATCAAATATTGAATTGTATCTAATTATAACTTCTAAAATTATTATGGTTTTGAACATAATTTTCACTCAAAACGGGATATTTACCATGATATATGAGTTTTTCTGCTTTCTGATATTTCATGATCACGAGATAAACTCACTGTTTATCTGTTAACTTTTTTATCTGTATAACTGTTTATCTAGTTTATCTGTATTATATATTGTACTCCTTAAAGGGCACATTTTTGGACTTCGAAGTATCATTTAATATGTTATTCCAGGCTATTACACTTTATGACAGATTGTCAGGTTGGCTTGACGGATTGAAACTGCAACATTGTATGGCAAGCTACTTCACTGATTAAATAATTAACGTTTTAAAAACTAAAAAAAAACCGACAGCCTATAATACATTTTTAGTGGAAAGTAGATGTATTTTGTATATATATATATAACATGGGTAAGCCAAATAAACGCACCGGTCCAATGAGACAGCGAGGTATCGAAGTACATGAAAACATCATCGATGTATACAATATTTAGATTTTCGTTGATTTTTCAGCTCGACCGATTTTGATAAAATTTATATGGGACCACCTGTGAAGTATACCCTTTCAAACAAAAAAGAATTTTCCAAATCGGTTCAGCCGTTTTCGAGTAATCGGTGAACAGAGTAAAAAAAAAAAGATTCGGTATACAACATTGAATTTTTGTGGTAGTAGACCGATAGAGGCTTTTATAAAAATAGTAAGTCTTAAACTAATTTTAAGCATTTAGGTATCCTGAATCGTTGTACAATAATATAATTAGCTAAGTAAACATAATAAGAAAAAAAATATGTGAGGTAAGTAAAAAATACTATTGAAAATTAGAGTTAGTCATTCTACTAACTCTAATGTTTAATTTTATTGAGAGAATATTGAGAATATGCTTTTTAAACATCCATTTAGAGTATGCAAAAATATCGTTATGAAAATAACAAAAGATATAAGCATTCCAATTCACAAGAACCGACATAACTAGGTCATTCCCGATAGATACATTTCGCTAAATACACTTTCCCAAGTCGAAACACAAAGCTGTGCCAAGCAATGTCCATTTCTGGATAAGCGATGATTGGCAAGCACTGCCAAATTGTGTTGAAGATGATAAAAAATATCTTACAGACATTCAAGCCGATTAGGTATCATAAATACTGCCGGACATTTCACACAGCATCATCTGGCCCCAAAGTTAGCAGAGCTTGTGTTATGGGAACCACTGATATACTACTTAAATACATTTTTTTTGTAAATACATACATACTCGTATTATACATATTATACAAACACACAGACCCGAGACAAATACTTGCAGATTATACAAATATTCCGTGGCGAGAATCGAACCTGTAACCTGCATTTAAACTGGACCGTAGTCCACTGCGCCACAGATGTCGTCATCGAATGATATGGTAATTATAATTGTGATATATTTTTATTTTTGTTTATTTATTTTATATTGTACTACTAGCTAAGTTGGTAGTAGTTTTCAACGCAGAAAGCATTCTGCGCTGAAAACTGGGTTCAATTGCCTTCCAGGACAATCATTTGAGTTGACATAGAGGTTTTTTCTCTGTCAGTGTGTTATGATTAGTTTGAGGCTATGAAATATTGATAATACAATTTCAATAAGAAAACCAGTCTTCTATGGCGTAGCATTGCTACGGCGTAGCACTACTACGCGCATTACTCAGCCATACAGACACACACCCACATGCAACAACCTTACCTAGCATTCAAGAAGCGTAGGTCCGTCCTAACCTCACCAAACCATTTTAAATTAATTTGCTTCTGGAAGAGACTAGCCACCCACAACACAGGGAATCCTAGTGTGGGGGCTAGTAAACCTTGTTACTTACTACTCGTACCTATGTAATAAATAGGTACTATTGTTTATTGCTCCATATGTATAAGTAATACTGTACCTATCCCTATCTAGATACAAAAAAAAAAAATTTTTACTTACTGGTAATTTTTTAAAGCAATGATGTCGGCCACTAGTTTTCTTTATGCAAATGCTACATATTGACATTGTCATAATCTGCTTATTGTTGTCGTGACGTCATAATTGGCAAGGCCCAGGATTAAGCGATTTCAATTGTAGTAAGCATACGATAATAGGTGTAACTAAAGAAACTCGAATGATTACTGCAAGCACCTTTGTACTCTGAGAAGTCTGAGATAAAGGAATTAATGTGTGAGTCTGTCTGTTAACATTAGAGTCGTGGCTCGATACTTATGTCAACGTCATAAGATACAAACTGCAATAATTTTCAAGTCTATATGAAAGGAGACGAGTTAAATAGGGGGATCGACGGTAACGCTATGAAGAAAATGCCTTCGCATTTGATCTGATAGGAACAACTGTGATTGTACAGAATAAAATTAACTTGACTTGACTTGAAAACAAAATCGTGGAATCTAATACGATCTTAATTTGCTTATCCTAAAGTCCAGATTTGAGTAACATTATTAAATGAGTTTAAAAATATCAATTCAAAATCATCAAAATCAATTATTCTCATTTTTTTCCGAAAGTTTATTCCATGCTATTTTAAACGGAGCGTTTAATTAAACAAAATTTTTGTTAGTCTAGCAAAAGAGCAGAATGAGCAAATCCATTTGACCTTCTGTATTAAATCAAGGATATTACAAAACCGCGACAAAACCAGATGACCAGACCAGACCTTTATATTATATGTTATAATTTAAGAATATATTTAAGTATTAATTAAGACAGCTAGCGTTTTGGTGAATACTGTAAGTTATCTGTTGTTCTGAAATAAATAAATTCAAATTCAAATTCAAACGAGTTTCTGGTCGGATTCTTCTTGAACTAGGCTTAAGAAAAACCGGCACCTTCATTTATGCAGTTTGCCACAAGACGATTCAGAATAGTCTTTCTGATGAAAATATTTGATTTGTATTCTGTTCTGATAAACCAAAACTTTGAAGCCACAAGGAAAAGAGATTTAGTAGCGAAACCTACTGACCTGATTTAAATGCAATTCACATGTGCCGTTTAAACGCAAGTTTCCATATTATGGCGTCCGTAAAATGCATTACATAATTTTTTTTTTTTTTTATAAATTATCGTAATGAGGATTCATATTGTTTTAGTAGTTAATTTTTGACATTTAGGCTCTAAAACATACCCGATGTTTTAGAGCCTAAATGTCGGAAATAAATTTAAAAATAAACGGACGGACGGACCACAAAGTGATCCTATAAGGGTTCCGTTTTTTCCTTTCGAGGTACGGAACCGTAAAAATATGTGATGTTACTAAAAATTTAAGGTTTTTGGGATTTTTCCTTTATATGTGCTATAAAACATTGCTTCATGCCAAATTTCAAGATTCTAGGTCGACTGGAAGTACCCTTTAGGATTTGATTCCCTTGCGAGTAGTTGCGAGTTTGAAAATATGCGACTTAAAGGTATAATAGATGTTTGATATGAATTTTAATTTAATACCTCTATGCGTTCATGAGAAAAGGGGTAGTAAGTTTAATATTATCAAAAATATTTTTATTATATGATTTAACTAAAAATTTACGGTTTTCACAATTTTCCCTTTATGTGCTATAAGAAGTTGCTTCGTACCAAATTTCAAGATTCTGAGTTCACGGGAAGTACCCTGTAGGTTTTGATTCCCTCGCGAGTGTCAAAAATTTGCGGATATTTGCGGCATAAACGGCTGTATCTTTTGATTGCGTTGGCTTAGAAGTTTTATTTTCTCACAGCTTTAAGGGACAGTAGACTTGAGTGATTGATATAAATTTCAGTTTGATACCTCTACGCGTTTCTGAGAAAAAGGGTCTTGACAGACAGACAGACGGATGGACGGACAGACGGACGGACGGACAACAAAGTGATCCTATAAGTGTTCCGTTTTTTCCTTTCGAGGTACGGAACCCTAAAAACGAGCGATTTACAGTACGCCCGTATAATGTGTAACAACTGATGGGAACAGGAAAATGGGTTGGTACGATCTGACATCCAAAGCGCTAAAGCGCTTAGGGCTTAGGGTTTAGTGCTTGTTATATCACTGCTTAGTATAACTAGAAGAGCGATCATGTAACTCACAACATTAAAAACGCTAAGCGATATGGTGTTTTGTAATCTGAGAGAATGGTATAAGTGTTGGGTAAGCTGGCCATCTAGGTCAAGTTGACGCTGTTTTAATTAAATAGATGAGGTACCATGATATATTTATTTATTTAAGACTTTGGGTAAGTTGGTACCCAAGAAGTTGCCAATAGTGTATTATTACTTACTCAAGTTGATTTGTTGATTCGTGAGAAGTGTTATAAATAAAGAGTAATACCTTATATATTATAACTAGCTGTTGCCAGCGACTTTGTCCACATTTTTTTTAAGAATTGTAGCTTAAATCCTTCCCCAGGATGCAATTTATCTCCTTGCCAAATTGGATTGATAAACACCGACCACCCATTAAAAAGATTCGATACAAACATTCACACCCTATTTTATTCCTTTTAGAGAGTTATTTTAAGAAATCCTGAAACACGTGTCCATTTATTTTGTATTTTAAGTATCCAAACCAAGTTTCTAAGAAATCACAACACCCGTTAAAAAGTTCCCATACAAACTTCGACCCCCATTTTACCCCTTTGTTATGGTTTTGAAAAATCCTAAAACACGTGTCCATTTATTTTGCATTTTAATTATTCAAATCAAGTTTCAAGCAAATCACAATACGCGTTTGAAAATTTCGTACATTAGTTTTCACCCCTTTACACCCTCTTAAGTGTTGAATTTCAAAAAATCCCGCTAATCCCGCATTCAAATTTCAGCTTTCTAGCTTCAGCGGTTTCGGCTCGGCGATGATGAATCAGTCAGTCAGTCAGGTTAAGCTCTTTTATAACAACAAAGGGACTAAAGGGTCCGAGGGTTTATACTCAGCAGTGACTGAAATCAGGATGTGGTGATGTTGTTGATATAAACCAATTTGAGTCCACATTTTATATTAAACTCGTTTAGAATTTTAGGATAATGGTACAGACAAAACAGTTATTTTTAGTTTCTGCTGTATCGGCTCCGCTTTTACTGGACCGTAGAACCTTTTTTAGGGAACCGGGACGTTTACATTAGTGTCAGCGCGTTTCCTCGGAGTTACTTTAAAAGCTCTTTAGTAAAAATGGAATCTAAAAACTGCGCCAAGATTTTTTGCTCTACATAGACAACTATAAGTAGCTATATTTGTAAATAATTATATTTCACTGAAACGCTTCGTGAACTGTGGCGCACGTTAAAGCGATATTAAACCTAACTTCAATGCAATACTGCTTGTAATCATTATGGCAGAGCCAATAATAGGCCTTACTGTTTTGCTCGTGAGTTGTTAAGCTATATTGAGACTTAGTGTTATGCGTTAAAGCTCGCTTATCTTTGGATCACGATTGGATCGAAGTTATATGAAGCAGTAACTAATCCAAGAAATCCGTATATTTTTTGTATCTAGCTGAAACATTTCGAGTTTCCTTTTCCGAGAGTTGCCAACGCCTGCTTCTTATTAGATATTGTTTTTAGCTGTTTACTGGTCGTGTGTAAGCGAAGCGAAAATGTATGCAAATGTGAATTTCTCGGAAACGAAATATCTGTATCAAATTGCTAGAATTTCTCACATTTGCCTTTACGGGTTCGGAGCGTTAATATTGTGAAAAATCTTTTACGGCTAACCATTACTAGGTCACATTCACATCATATTCTAGTTCAAAAGAGATTTTTTCATTTAGATTTATCCTACCCTAAGGTCTCAATCTGGATTGGAGTTAGGTTCTGAATGAGCCTTCAATAGGTTTTAAACACCATAAATAAATAGTACCTACTCGTATTTGAGAGATTCCATGGTCTGCAAGTATTTGTCTGGGGCTTGGGTATTTTTATGTATAATATGTATGTATTTACAAAAAAGTATGTAAGTAGTATATCAGGCATGTGGTACTCATAACAAAAACTCTAATTACTTTGGGGCCAGATACTGATGTGTGAAATGTCCGGGATTATTGATTATAATATCAAAATAAGTCGACCAAGTCGACCAAGAATGTTTAGCCTCAGAGAGTACAGGTATCTACTTACTTCTACTTTAAGCATCGTGGTTCATTTACCTTCGATTATTATTACAAACATTTTTTTTTATATTTTTTTTTCTTTGTGACCATGCATAGGCATAGCAATCGTATTCAGGTCATATTTTTGATCTTGATTTTGTACAGCTTCAAGATACCGCTGATCTAGGTATTTGATATTACTTTCAGCATAAAACGCGTTCCTAAATAAATTTTATATAGGCTTGATATTTGAACAGACGGACAAACAGGAGGACAACGAAGTTATTGCATAGGGGTTCCTTTCTTTTGTATGTGGTTTGGAACCCTTAATATAATGTTTATTATAAAGCATATAAGGGTTTTTTTAAGGATATAAGCTGGAAAATATCACGAAATATCTTAAATAAATGCTTGAACCGTAACCGTAACTGTAACCGGTAACTGTTCAAGTATAGTAACCGATGGAATAAATCTAAAAATATTTTTATACATTTTCACTTAGCACACACATTCACCGGACATTTCACACGGCATAATTCGGGTCCAAGGTAAGCAGACCTTGCGTTATGGGTACCACATGACTGTATCTGTATCATGGTGTTTCTATGCATCATAACATACAAAGACACACCCAGACCCGATTCAAATCCTTACAAATCATACAAACATTTGAACCCGCAACTGAATGCGTCTCAGCAGGGCCACTAAGCCACAGAAGTCGTCAAAATATATATAAAGTAAATAAAGTGATAAATAAAGCTTAACTAAAAGCTATGTGTATAAGTCCATCTAAATCATAAAACTAAACTACGAAATAAATATATACTTTAACAGTAAACGTATAACATTTCAGCAGAAGATCTTATATAATGCTGCAAACGTGGAGGTTGAACTCGTAAATATTTCGCGACTAAAATAGTATCGCTCTTCCAATCCATTTTGTCCATCTTATACAAAATAATCGGTCAGTGCGCCTGTTTGTAAGCCGTTACTTTGAGCCGAGGACATCCTCGTACAATACATCCGAGCTTTGCGTTTACGAATGATTGGACTACATCCGTCTTGGAGTGCTGGAGGGCAGTTCTACTTGATTGGAATCGAACTGCAACTGAATTGGTTTAACAATAATTTTAATGTTTCAGTATTTTGTTATTGACGTTTTCTTTTGTTTGTAAAATAAAATGAAACTGAAAAGAAACTGATTTCATTGAATAAAATTTGAGCCGAAAAAATACAATTGAATTGAGAATATCTTCCTTGTTTGAAGTCAGTTAAAATAGTATTCAGGGCAGTAGCTGAATTTACCTGAATATACGGTGATAATAATAATATGAGTGATTCAAGATGAAAATAATATGTACATACATATTTGACAACAAAAGTAGAATTCGTCGATACCTAATATTACAAAAAGAAATACATAATAGTATATATAATTTAATCAAGTAAATAAACCAATACATATTTATATAATACCTTAACCTAATATGACATAAAAAACCAACAGTAGTTAAAAACGGGGCAAACAGGGTTTCCTGACCATAACTTTAAAAAAAGGCTTGTGGTTTTCTAATAGCAACTGGCTATGGGTTCCATAGTTGAACAGCCTGTACTGTGAAGAAATTAGCATACTATGAGTGTATGTAGACAGATATCGCTATTTAAAAGGTACCAGCAATACAATCACAATCATCACTTTGAAACGTCTTACATACTTGGTGAAATTAGGTGCTAATTCCTCCTAACCCAAACCCGAGAAGAACTGGCAAGAAACTCATCCTAGTCCTGGCGCTTTTTTGCATGATCCATCTTACATTTCAAATGTGTCAGTTAAATGTCTGAGGGTAGAGCAACATGAGACCATGCATTCCTATCATTAATATAGTCATTTATATTATAAAATACGCGTTCTTCAAAAGACTACCCATTATTATTATTATTATCAGCCCACACTGTCCCACTGCTGGGTCAAGCCCTCTCTCCATTCTCTTTATTCATCCATCTCCTGCGCTAAGACCCATAATATAAGCTTTAAATTTCTTAATAGGTAGTTTAGTTGCATTTTCAAGAAGCTTATTATTATAGGGGTGTCGTAGGAGTGTCCTTGGATTAAAAATAATATTATATAACTAATTTAGAGAATATAAATTTCGATGAGTGCGACTATCACCACATAGCTTTTTTCGGGATTCCAAGATATGGTCGTACTTGCATTACCCAAATATAAACCGAATGGAGATATTTTGAGGCGCTCAAGTTAGTTTAAGTTGATGTTCAGTTAAGTATAAGTAGCAGTAATCAGCATAATCTTGTATTAGAAAAACGAGCGACTGTGCAAGTGAAATTTTAACGGCAATAGGAAGAAAGTTCGGAGACTGGGTAAAACCGTTTGAGACACAAGTTTTACAAGTTAGCTGTGGTCCTCATGAGAGATTTCTGCCCATAAAAATACCTAAATTTTTCAATGTTTCACTCTGCTTTAAGTGGGCTCCATCAAAAATATTATGTGTAAGGCTACACTAGTCGATTCTGAACATCATCCGCGAACCCCTAATGATAATCGCTTGCGAGTTCGTGAAATATATCTTAAGACCGTAAGTTCTACTCCAATTCAAAATTCCACCAAGATCCTGATTAATTTGTGTTAGCATCAAGCAACAAATAGATGCGTGCGTATAGATTTGGGAAACTTCCACATAAAGGTGTTAAGATGAAGTTAAATGTGGGTAGATAGAGTTTATGAAAATGGTGAAAAGAAGAGGTGATAAAACGCCGCTCTGAGGAACGCCAGCTTATATATTGCACAAAGATGAGTAGGTGTCATCAATTTGTATACGCTGCCGAAGCCCATATTACAAAGCCTGTCGAATTAACTAATTTATTGTTTTTTGGATATTTATTTATCTATTGATGTATATATTTTTTAAGGCCTTAACTGAATATAACAGTAGTATTAAACAAGAATGTGTGTTAATGTGAGTTGTAAAGTCATTGTATAAAAACTAAAGAAAAATCAATTGCAGATTTCATTTATCTAGGTAGAACGTAAAGTCTTAACATAAGCAAACTTTAAAAAAAACTATGTTTCTAGTCTTAAACAACCTGTGTTATGTATGCAGTTGTGAAAATTGTGTAATTGGGAGAAAATAAAATTAATTTTAAAGTGACATAGGCTTGCAAAGATGCCTGTGCTTTGATCATTTCATCGAGGATTTCAGAATCAGGAAATAAGAAAAACTAAAGAACCAAACGACGTGCCAATGTTGGTGCTTTGAAATATGATTCGGATATCTGAGCGGGTAATAACAGTGTAGCGTTAAATCGAAAAGTCCGAAAACCCGACAAAATGTTGTTTTTGTTTTGTAACATTTTGTCGGTTTGGTTTCACCAATCGATAACATCAAATAATGTATGTTCTCTCAACGCCAGTATCGTGTATATCATATAGACTTGGCGAGCCTACTCTATCTATAAATTGTCACATGCTTCTACAGTGTCCTGTAATCAAGTAAAAAAGAATATAAATAAATAAATAATGCTGAACATTACACAGCTTGTGTTATGGGAAGCACATAATAAAAAATAAGAATAAAATGATTTATTTCACACAGGGTTGCTTAGCATAGGCTATTAACTAATTGTATAAATGTAATATTAGTGAGGTGACCCAAGTAAACCTGTTTTGTGTGGAACTGGTGCCTGAGTTAGGTTTTAGAAAAACCTGTAATATAGTACATCAATGCCCCACTCCACAGTGGACGGACATCTATGTAAAAGTTCCCAAGGTAGGTAGTTAAGGTTCCTACGTTTGACAATAACTATGTGTAGATTTAATAATAATATAATATATATATAAAAATAGAATAATAGGTCCCAATTTCCTTTGGTCACGGCATCACGCGTGAACGCCTAGACCGATTTCGATTTATTTTTGTTTTTGTTATGGTCAGGAGAAGGTTCTGATGAAAGAAAAAAATAATTAAGTTGCGTGGAAAATTAGAAAACTTAAGGAAACTTAACGACTATATATCTTTTCTAATGTAACCTAATGTCAGTTGTTTGACATAACTGTCAGTCGTTTGACATTTTGTTATTCCGATTCGAATTCAATATTTATAGTTAAGACAGGACAACGTCTGTCGGATCAGCAAGTATGTAATAAAATCTAGTACAAATTTAAACATAAAATAATAACATAAAATGTTAGATAGGAATGACCTACCTATAAGGATAATAACTTAACTATCTCTACCTAACTGATTACAGATTTGTGACTGATTATTATCGTGGCACTAGTTATTTAAACAAGTGTGGTGAAAGGATCAAAGTGTATCTCAGAGGCTCCTTTTAGAGCACACTTTACAGCACATGTTACAAGAAGCCATACAGACTTATAGAATACCTTAAAATAAATAAATAAATAATTATTTTGTGAAATTATATAGAACTAACTGTTACCCGCAATTTTGGACGCGTATGCTTAGAACCTTTATTTTTATTTTTGTAAGGAATGCATTCTGTGCATCTAAAAAACATCTCATAAGTTTAATCTCCTATTTTATCCGCTTCGGGGGTGATTTTGCAAAAACATTAATACACGTATTTCTTTATTTTTTACCAAAAGCCTAAATATGAATGTTCAGATCCCTAACTTAAGAAAATATGAGTTGCCCAAACAAACTTTCATCCCTTATTTTACCTCCTTCAAGGTTGTTTTTTAAGACAAAAAGTAGCCTATGTTCTTCCTCCGAATGCAATACATCTTCTCACAAAATTTCATCAAGATCCGTTTAGCTGTTTAGCCATGAAATCGTAACAAACAGACAGACAGAGACACTTTCGCATTTCGTAAACGCGCAGACGAAGTCGCGTGCACCAGCTATGATTTATACAACGTAAAGTGAAAGTTTTTCTGGTTTGCATTTCATAAGATGATAATGATGATGATGATGATGATGATGATGATGATGATGGTATATTTATTAATTTTATTTTGATAAACTGTGTAAGGCCAGAATTATGAGTAGCCAGATCACACTGCTTGGTACTGGATGGAAAATTATCATTATTTTTTGTTTCGCATGCTGGTTTCTTTTCTTTTTCTTTCGTTGCTGTTAAGTCAATGTGCGCATTGGTTTATGAGTTAAAACTGTTTGGTTAAACATGTTGCTTAAAAAGTGGGGATGATAATGTTGATGACGAATTGGGCATTTTTGTTATGAATCTGCCATATATTATTAATAATAATATGTAATAGTGGACATATCACACAGCAGAAAATGACCATAGATATAAATTAAATCAGGTTTTGCATACAATGTCATGCAATAATAATAATGTAATCCATATGATTGACACTAACAACATTGTTAGTAAAAAATATTATTTGACAAAAGGTAGATACTACCTTCCTAATTATTACAAACGACAGGTAGCTGTTTCGCTATCTTATTATTTTAGTATTACAGCCAAAAATTTGGCTACACACAATGCTTCTATTGAGCATAATCATGACATTCCAAATAAGACTCTGGAATTTTTTCCTAGTAATTTAAATTAGATAAAAAGACAATAGAGGATGTCTCTAGCACTGACAATTCAAATAATATATTTTATAAAAATAATCAATCAAACAAAAACGCTAAAAACTGTAAAATAAATACTGTAAATAAGTTTAAGTTTACTAACTTGGTGCATCAAAATATTCAAGGAATTTGTAACAAAGAATTAGAACTAGACTTGTACATGAACTCAAACAATATTGACATAATCTGCTTAACAGAACATTGGCTGAAAAGTCATGAGCTCATGTTCAACTTCAAGAATCACCAAGTTGGTAGTTCTTTCTGCAGAGTACATTCAATAAGAGGCGGGTCATTAATATTAATAAATAAACAAATAAAATTCAAAGAACGTAAAGACATTGTCGCCCACTCTGTAGAAAGACACATTGAGATAGCCTGCATAGAGTTGGAGCGGTTCCTTGTTATAAGCACTTATAACCCACCAACCGCCTCATTTGATATTTTTGAGAAAATTATGGAGGACATTTTGCATAAGTCTATTACAAAATCAAATAAAGAAATTGTTGTATGCGGTGATTTTAATATAAATTTGCTTGAGAAATATTCATTGAGTATCAGAATAACTAGTTTATTTAATTCATTTGGTCTTGAACCTATATTTATGGAGCCAACTAGAATAACTGCCACTTCGGCCAATTGCATAGATAATATCTTTACCAATATAAACATAATAAGCAAAAATATAATTAGTAATATTTACTCTGACCATCTCGGTCAACTAGTTCAAATAGAAACTAAAATGAACAATAAAGATGTACAAAAAAAAATTACTTATATACCAGTTACCACTGATCGTTTAGAGAAAGTAAGATTGAACCTGGATACCAACTTGCCTTTTTTATTGTATAATGATGATAATCCAAATGATTTATACAATACATTTTTTCACTGAATTTAATAATGTATTCAGTTCCATTTTCACATCTAAAACTATTGTGGTCTCTGGCAGTTCAACATTTTGTGAGTGGGCAACAGCAGGTATTCATAAGAGTAGGCGTACCTTGTATGAATTGTACAGTGAAAAACGGTATAACTTTAGTGAAGAGTTTAAAGAAAAAGTAAAAAATTACTCAAGAATCTTTAAGAATGTTTGTCGCTTTGCTAAATCTCAGTATTTAAGCTCAAAAATTAGAAACAGTCAAGATAAAATAAAAGCAGCTTGGAAAATAATTAATAGTGAGACCGGAAAATCCAAAACTCATAATAGTGTAATAAATTTAAATATTAACAATAATATAATTAAGCAAGATATAGATGTAGCAAAGGCATTTGAAACTTTTTTTACTGATATTCCAGTCTCCACTACAAAGTCTTTAAACTCTTCTCATGTAATAGCAGTATCATTGTTAAAAGATAGTTTACCTGAATGTGTCACACAATTTACTTTGAACATGTGGACAAAAACGATATTATCAAGGCATTCAAAATGATTAATGTAAAAAAGACCACTGATCTCTGGGGCATTTCTGTCAGTGTTATAAAACCACTAATTGACATTATTGCACCAGATCTAGCTTTCATATTTAATCAATGTATTGACAGTGGAGTATTTCCTGATTTGATGAAACATAGCAAGATCATACCTCTATTCAAATCAGGTAGTCATTCCGATCCTAGTAACTTTAGGCCTATATCAGTACTTCCTACATTTAGTAAAATATTTGAAAAACTTATTCTAAACCAATTACAACGGCATTTTAATACCAACAATTTACTAGACAGTAAACAATTCGGATTTACAAAGGGACGCTCAACGATTGATGCCGGTGTTGAGTTAATATCACATATTTTTGATATCTGGGAGGAATCACGCGATGCCTTAGGTATTTTTTGTGATCTGTCGAAAGCTTTTGATTGCGTTCACCATGAAACTCTAATCAGCAAACTACACCACTATGGTGTTAAGGGACTTTCACTTAAGCTTCTCACATCCTACTTAACTGACCGAACACAACGAGTAGATGTAAATGGAAAGCGTTCTCCGGGGTCAATGGTAAAAATGGGTGTACCACAAGGATCAATACTCGGGCCATTCTTGTTTTTAATTTATATAAATGATCTACCTAAACTTGTAAAGGATGATCACGAGATTGTACTGTTTGCTGATGACACGTCACTTTTATTTAAATTAAAGCGACGACTTACTAATCTTGACGATGTAAACAATGCAATCTCTAAAGTTGTAACATGGTTTAATGTAAACAACTTATTACTTAACGAGAAAAAAACGAAATGCATTCGTTTTATACTGCCCAACGTTAAACAGGTGAAAGCTAATGTAAAAATTAATAACGAAAAGATAGATCTCGTCGACACCACAGTGTTCCTATGCATTACTTTAGATAATAAGCTGCAATGGGGCCCGCACATAGATAAATTGTCGAAGAGACTCAGCTCTGCCGCATACGCTGTCAAAAAGATCCGTCATTTTACCGACGTAGATACCGCTAGACTCGTTTACTTCAGCTACTTTCATAGCATTATGTCTTATGGCATTTTGTTGTGGGGGAGTGCTGCTGATATTAACACCATATTTGTGTTGCAGAAGAGGGCTGTTCGTGCAATTTATAACATGGGCCCCAGAGAATCACTTAGAGATAAGTTTAAAGAAATTAATATTATGACAGTGCCTTGTCAGTATATATACGAAAATTTAATGTATGTGCACAAAAATGTTCATTTATTCAAAAAAAATTGCGATAATCATAGTATTAACACTAGAAATAAAGATAAACTCGCTGTTCCCACTGTTAGGCTCGCTAAAGTTAATAAGTCTTTTATAGGGCAATGTGTACGCTTCTATAACAAGGTCCCAAGCGACGTGTTAGATTTGTCGATTGGCAAATTTAAAAACGTAATTAAACATAAACTGTCTATTAAAGCATATTATAAAATATCTGATTATTTAGAAGACAAAAAAGCTTGGGATGAATCTGCTCCAACTCGACTCGGCATCCGTAACAAAATTGTCAAGGATCATACAAAAAAGTGTTAAGACCAGACAAGTTTCTTGCCGGATTCTTCTTGAACTGGGGTTAGGAGGAACCGGCACCTAGATTCACTAGCATGTAAGAAGACGATTCAAAGTGGTCCTTGTGATTGTAATGAATAAAGTTATTTTGAATTTTGAATTTTGAATTTTGAATTTTGAGCATTATCAAGCCCCAAAGTAAGAAAAACTTGTGTTATGGGTTCCACGTGACTGATATACTTTATTTTTGACGTGATAACTTCTTATAAATCGATGAACGCTGCCTGCACGCACGAAAAATTGACACGTTCCGCCTGAGCCGAGCGTACACGCGAGAGCGCAGAACAAGCGATAGAGAGGCACGATGCGATAGAGAGGCACGATTAACCTAAGCGTTTGACTTGTGATGCATCTTAATAGGTTAAAAGTATGCAATTTTTTACCCAGACCAGAGACACATACTTGTAAATCATACAAACATTTGTTCCGCAGCGGGAATCGAACCTGCAACCTTCTGCGTCTCAAACAAGTGGGCCTTGGCCCACTGCGTCACTGAGGTCGTCGACATCATTATATTTTATATCCATACTCCTATGTACTAAGAAGTGAACCCGTGGGCGGATACCTATCATGACAGAACGTATGGTTCTGCTCTATTGAAAAGATCTCAAAAACAGATTTTAATTAAATAAACTTTATATTCCCCTCCAAAACCTAAGGAAATTTATTCAACTGTAACTAAGTTCGGTAATTGTGTTCCAAATAAAGTGCCAGGTGATTTTGTTCGAGCCCCCGTCAGCTATTGTTAGTACATTTAGGAAGCTAAGCATACGAAATTAAATAGGAAAAGAGGCCATAAAAATAAATGTTACACTAGAAATAAATTTACGTGACAAAATTCGTAGAAAATAAGGCCCTTTGACATTACTTTTGGAAGTTTGTTTATAATATTCAGATTGGGTAGATACATTTTGTAACAGTAGGCACGTCCTTACAAAACTTTGCCATAAATTAGGTATTCATGTCACATCATGACTAAGTACTTTTAATACACATTTATACCTTAAAGATACGGCCACACCGACGCGGTTAAAATGCTAGAAATAAGCGAGCTATTCGTCTTAATAACATTGAGAAATAGTTATGTAAATTTGGATCTACACCTCAGCTAACTGATTACCTAAAACAAGTAATCACTTTTGTCTTTTAACGAGGTAGAAGAGTTCAATTCCTTTATTACGTGACAACTAGGATTTTACATAGACATACATACTCATAAATTTGTTTCTCAAGCACATTTTAAACAGGCGCGTCTCTTCCAAAACAGGTTAGCTACACTACCAATTAACAATGTTAATACTATTGATACCATTTCTAACTCTAATTTTTTCCTGATTTGTGTTTAGTTTATATTGTTAGTAATATGTGCCTATCTTGTTAAGTATCTTATTATTATTATATACAATCAATTAAATAGGCATGATTTTGCGATCACTGCTGTCAAAAATACTTGTCGTGCGCTAATATCTCCGCGTCAGGCGAATAATACTCGTAATCTGTTTCATAATTAGAATATTTATTCAAAGGATAAATAATAATTGGCAACATTTTTAAATAGGCTTGTCTTCAAAGAGAAGTCTTCATTTGAAAAGTTGCTTAAAGATGTTATAATGAAAATTCTAATTCGTTTGACACCGTACAATCGGTCCCCACAGTCCTGCGTGTACCTTCAACAAATATTATCAACACAGCCCTAACGACCGATTGTCTGTGAAATTCTTGAAGATCAGCTTGTCCTTTTAACGTAATTTATTAGCGCTGGGTGTTATTTTAACTTGTAAGTGGTGCTTGGAAGCTGGATTTTAAGGGATCGTTTACATTAAAGAAGCTTGTTTTACATATTGTTCGTATGAGTTTCCTATGATTCAGTTGCCAACCCTGGTGATGAAGTAACATGTAGACCAAACGGTTTGGTCCACGTTCGTAACTAAGATTTCATAACTAGTTTTATATCAGGGTTTTTTTCACTGTTTTACAACCAGTTATTAAACAATGCTTTTTTATCCATTTTATAACTAGAACCTCTTAAAAAACATTAAATAGATGGACAAAGTATTTAGTACCATTCCGCCATTCTATTCCCAGAGAGTTAGACACGATGCCGACGCATGCACCTCCCTCCTGCCCGCAATTGAAAAGAAAATGCATGTGTGTGCTAAATATTTGTCCATCTATTTAATGTTTTATAGTGGATTTCCGCAAAGTCACGCCTGAATCAATTATCTACAACCCCTAGGGTTTGTAGGATTTTTTAGGGGTTGTAGGGGTTTTTAGGGATTGTAGGGGTTTGTAGGGATTGTAGGGGTTTTTAGGGATTAGTAAGGGTTTGTAGGGGTTGTAGAGTTTTTTAGGGGTTGTAGGGTATTTAGGGTCCGTAGGGGTTGTAAGGATTTTTAGGGGTGGTAGGGGTTTTTAGGGATTGTAGGGGTTTTAAGGGATTGTAGGGGTTGTAGGGGTTGTAGGGGCTTGTTGGATTTTGTAGGGGTTGTAGGGGTTTTTAGGGATTGTAGGGATTTTTAGGGATTGTAGGGGTTTGTAGGGGTTGTAGGGGTTTGTAGGATTTATTAGGGATTGTAGGGATTTTTAGGGGTTGTAGGGGTTTTTAGAGATTGCAGGGGCTTTTAGGGATTTGTAGGATTTTTTAGGGGTTATAGGGGTTTTTAGGGGTTGTAGGGGTTTGAAAGGGTTGTAGGGGTTTTAGGGGTTGTAATGATTTGTAGGGGTTTTAGGGGTTGTAGGGGTTTTAAGGGATTTGTAGGGGTTCGTAGGATTTTTTAGGGGTTGTAGAGGTTTTTATGGGTTGTAGGGGTTGTAAGGGTTTGTAGGATTTTTTTGGGGTTGTAGGAGTTTTTAGGAATTGTAGGGGTTTTTAGGGATTGTAGGGGTTTTTAGGGATTTCAAGAGGTTTGTGGGATTTTTTAGGAGTTGTAGGGGTTTTAGGGGTTGTAGGGATTTGTCGGGGTTGTAGGGGTTTGTAGGATTTTTTAGGGGTTGTAGGGGTTTTTAGAGGTTTTAGGGGAATTAAGGGATTGCAGGGGCTTTAAGGGATTTGTAGGATTTTTGAGGGCATATAGGGGTTTTTAGGAATTGTAGGGGTTTTTAGGGATTGTAGGGGTTTTTAGGGATTTCAAGAGGTTTGTGGGATTTTTTAGGAGTTGTAGGGGTTTTAGGGGTTGTAGGGATTTGTCGGGGTTGTAGGGGTTTGTAGGATTTTTTAGGGGTTGTAGGGGTTTTTAGAGGTTTTAGGGGAATTAAGGGATTGCAGGGGCTTTAAGGGATTTGTAGGATTTTTGAGGGGATATAGGGGTTTTTAGGGGATGTAGGGATTTTTAGGGGTTGTAGGGATTTGTAGGGGTTTTCAGGGGTATTTGGGGGTTTTTGAAGTGTTGAAGGGGTTGTAGGGGTTTTTAGGGGTTGTAGGGGTTTTTAGGGGTTGTAGGGGTTTTTGAGGGTTAAAGGGGTTTGTAGGGGTTGTAGAGTTTTTAGGGTCCGTAGAGGTTGTAGGGACATTACCTCACGTAACCTAACCAGCACCCGCGAGCTGCATGCAGCACTACGCAACCTCTAGTCCTGATATATTACTAGTTATGAAATCTTAGTTACGAACGTAGACCAAACTGACCAAACGCCTCCGCCATGGCATAACAACACTTGAAAATCCAGGACTTACAGCATAAAGTCGCCCCTGCAGCACCGAAGCGCGCAGGTTCGAAAAAAACAACAAAAAGCAAAACAATATTTTTTTGCGAAATTCGTCGTTGTTTACGCGTGATGCCGTGACCAAGGGAAATAGGGGTTAATTTTTAGAGGGCTCACCCATCGTCCAACTCCTTGAGACTATCTGGGTGAACCGTTGAAAGTTTTATTTACACTGGCACACCTTCGTTCACCTGGGTGATCTTTGGGAAATATTTAGTTTTCACCGCCACCTTGTTATCAAAGCTCTTCATAATTGTAGTGCATAGAGATTATTTGAATTACAGGTTAGCAACTGGACAGAGTTATGTATCTAGACAGACGAACTATATTCTACTGGCGCTAAGACGGCCGCTGTCGCGGCACGCTCGCTTTGCTCACTCGCCTTGTGTGTTGTTTTCTATACTCTAACATAACCTAACCAACTAGTTTCAATCTGGTTAATTTCTGAGGTGTACTGTCACCAATATAAATTAAGGCGCGTTCAATTTGAATCTGAGAGGTGAGTCGTTGTAAAAAACTTTCAAAGCTTCACCCAAATGGTCTCTGGGAGGTGGACGGTGGGTAAGCACCTGATTTTTATATAATATAGATTACAATCCATGTGATGACTCAAATTCTTACAAACAGGTTACACGTAAATAGTTTCGTTATAAAGGTGTGCATATAGGTGGGTCGTGGGTCATTTATCTTGCTTTCTTCTGATCTTCAGGTGACGCGTCCTTGTCACAAACTTCATTCAACGAGTGAGCCTCGTCGGGCTTTGAACGAATATCGGTGTAACCCTTTTGAATTTCATTGCTTATAGACGGAAGGGTGAATGGTGTTTTGTGTAGCTTCAATGCCATAAAATAGCGAGGTACGGTAATATTGTAATCGGGTGCCTTTTGGTTGGACGTTAATTGATTTAGTCGAGACTTTCTGGCGGCGATTACAAAATAAAATAAAATAAATAATTCCGGCCATTTCACACAGCATCATCTGGCCCCAAAGTAAGCAGAGCTTGTGTTATGGGTACCACATGACTGAATACTACTTATATACATTTTTTTTTGTAAATACATACATATTATACATAGAAACACCCAGACCCGAGACAAATAATACCTAAATTAAATTGTTTTATTAATTGAGTATTACCTTTTACTTGTCAATACCAGCGTCTTGGAGACGCTGCCCTCTGGCAGCGATCTGGATTAGTTGAGCTACCCATGTATCATTTTAATAGGCCTATAGATAGCACAACTGTTTCATATGTATTTCTATTATTATTTGGTTAGTCGACTTCATACTGCTGATTCAGCTTTGATTAATAATATCTGATAAATTTATTTACAATGTTATTTAATAATTCAGAATGAAATATTGGGTCTGCAAACTAGAGACGATATTCTATCTGCAAAAACAGTAAAAATTTAAGAATTCGATTCCAGTTTCTAGTTTCCAGTTTGCATTTACGCTCGAATCAATCTTCGCGATCATACATTCATAGTGGGGTAGATATTTGCTTAGTTACTTTTAATCGTGGATCTTTACTTAAGTTGTGTGATCTAAATCTGATATCATTACTGACTAACATTAAAATAATTACGTTTAAAAACTAAAAAGCCGAATTTAATTAAATGTTATAAGACATTTTTATTTACAGAAATAATTACAGAAATGTACAGAATAATATACAATAATATAAAATAAACGTGAAACAGTTGAGCTATCTAAGGAACGTTTAAAACGATCTATAAATAGCTCAACTGATCCAGATCACTGCCAGAGGGCAGCGTTCCCAAGATACTGGCGGCATTACTACGTTGAATGGCAATGCTAATACGCTAGGCCAGATAGGAGCCAGCTCTTGGGTCACGCAATGTATCTACCAGACGCCGTGAAACAATTATGAAAACGCGGTGGGCTCCTGTTCCCCACGGATCCAGGGTTAAATGTTAATCCATAAATATCCGAATTGAAAACCTCTTTACTTTTACTTTACTTTACGCTTTTTAGTACTTTTATCGAAATTCGTAAACACCCCTGGAAATTCACAGGAAAGCAAGACGCAAAATTTCGTTTATTTAGATGCCATAATTTTTCAGCTATTTTGATTTAGATACCAAACTAAACTAAAACGATTTAATGAAGTTATTATCGGATCATTCGGAACATAAAACCTATCACATTATAATTTCAAATCGGTTCATTAATGACGGAGTTAAGGAGTAAAAAAAAAAAAAAAAATATAGCTTTACTATTTAATGAAATGAAATTTATTGAGAGAATAACAAACATAAGTAATCAGTGTACAATCATTACTTATTGTCGGACATGGCATACAACACCATCAAGCCCCAAACTAAGCATAGCTTGTATTATGGTGACTAGATGACTGGTAGAATACTTATATATTTTTAAATACACACTTTTGATACTTTATAACACCGAGACACAGAACAAACACTTATGTTCTTAACATAAATGTTTATCCTGGGAGGGAATCGAACCCTCAACCTACAGCGCAGAAGGCAGAGTTACTACCAACTCAGCTGACAGGCTATATTATATTATACTAAATGTGTAATAAGATAATATAAAATATTTAAGCTATAAAAGGACCGTTTAAGCGATCTTTAAATAGCTCAATTTATCCAGATCAATGCCAAAGGACAGTTTCCCAATGACACTGAAACTTTGTAGACGCACGGTAGAAATATGAGTTCTGTGTAAATTAGGTTTCAGCGTATAAAATGCACAATACTGACATGCTATTTAACATTGAAGATTTTACTAATTAATTTCGCGAATTAAGCAGAACAAAAAGCTGCATCAGTCACCAACAAGAGCAAAGCTCTTAAATTCGATCAAAAAGAAGTTTATATTTGTAGATTTTACATGCATCTATTTTTCGCTTTAGTAGATACTCGCCTTTAAGCCTTTATTTCTAAAGAATTCACAAGTCATCCACACCACTCGTAGCGCAGGTGTGAGTTAAACATCGCAGCCATCGACTTAAGAGGGACTTATGAACTTGTGCTTAAGAAAATGGATGCATAAATTTAGATTGTTGGATATGACTTTACAATAGCCAAGAAAAAAATAGGCTTAGTTCTTTGGAATTCTATGAAATAGTAATGTATTTGAATAGCTTATAACAGCAATAATGTGAAGTAATTCATGAATGAATTATAAATGTAAAATACTTGTGAAGCAGTTGAAGCAGTTGAGCTATCTAAGGACCACTTGAAACGATCTATAGATAGCTCAACTAAACCAGATCACTGCCAGAGGTCAGCTTTTCCAAGACACTGGAAGCATTTCCACGTTGAATGGCAATGCTATTACGCTGGGCCAAATAGGAGCCAGCTCTTGGGTCACCCGATGCGATGGGCTCCTGTTCCGTATGGGCCCAGGATTCCGACTCAAATAGGCTCAAATATGCAGGCCCTATCAAGATTCGCATAACTACGTCTTTTGAGGTCTTTGGCACATTCAGCCTCCGCACCGCTCTAACGGAAGTCCGTGACAGATGAGATGCGGCCAGCGGTAGCTTAATCATTTTAGCTGGTCAGTAAAACTTTTATTTTTAAACATTCGGTTATGTGCATCTATAAAATTATAGCAAGTAGGTATAAAATAATTTAAATTTGATTAATTAAACATTTTAATTTTTATTATAGGTTATCTATGTACAAAGTATATTTTAAATATAAAAGAGTAATTTTAAATGATCGTACTGTTTTCTTCTTCACTCTATGTTCACAATTTTTTTCACAAAAATCTTACGAAAAAAATGCCACACAAAAAGATTCGGCTACTTAAGCACCCGTTTTTGAGGATTTCGAAATTGCTGCCTGATGCATTTCGTTTGACGAATGATAAATGACGAACGAAACAAATAATTAGACGGATAATTATACAAAGTAGTAAGAATGTTTTCAGGCGCGAGGTAGGTAGTGTTCTGAAAGATGTTTACTAGTGTAATGTTTAATATAAGGGTATTGAGTAAATATATAGTATTTATGTTTATAAACCTACATATAAAATAATAATGTGTCTTAAATAGTGTATGATTTTCTTCTTTTTAACACAAATAAACAACACACACACACACCAATACATACACATTCACATAATTACATACAAGCATCATACCTTGATTACTGTCGGCTTTTTTTTTGTTAGTTATAATGTAAATCCGTTATTGGTTGTCGGTTATAAACTTAAGTTTTGTGTATATCATTTTAAGAGCTGTGGATTTTGTACAACGAATAAATATTATTGCTTGAATCACAAACAAGAACAAAACTTTTATTCCAATTATTCACATCCAAGCCAATGACTCTTGTTTTTTTTTTAGTTTTTGGGCGTGGTAAACATCGAGACAAATAAGAAGGTGCTACCTTTACCTTATTTTTTTCGGTTTTGAGTTATCTGTCCTCATTATAATGTTTGCATGTCTTTGTCCATCCTTAATAAATGGTATAACAAGAAAAACAGTGCTAAAGTTTTATAAAGATTCTATGTATCATTCCATGTAAAGGACGGCGTCAAGCTTTTTCAGACTTAATTAAAATCATGAGTGTGAAGCCAGGAGATTGAAGATGTTCTGACTTTCTTGCATATTTTCTAAACATGTTTTGTTTGGTTTACTAATTACATACAGTTTGTAAGGAGTTTAGAAATAGAAATGTTGTAAGTATTTTCTCAGGCTCTTTTATTTAGACTTTGTCGACTTCTGTAGCGCCCTAAGGCCCGTCTGAGGCTTGATTCCTGCCGCGGGACAAATGTTTGTATGATCTACAAGTATTTGTCTCGGGTCTGAGTGATTTTCTATGTATAATGTATAAAATATGTATAATGTAATCTGTATAATATAAATTTGTATCTATAAAGTAATTATGTATAAAATTTTATTCGTAGTATACGTTAACGATTTACCTTTTTTTGTAAAAAATATTTGTGATATAGTTTTATTTGCAGACGATACATCTTTAATTTTTAAAGTTGATAGAGGTAAAACCAGTATTTGCGGTAACGTAAATGAATCCTTATCGTTAGTTCTTAACCGGTTCACTGTAAATAATCTTTTACTTAATTAAAAAAAACGAAATGTATCAAATTCACTTTGCCAAATGGTATTCATAGCCCGACCAACATTGAAATGAGTGGAGAGGCAATGAATCTTGTAGATTCCACGATCTTCCTAGGTGTATATTGATGCAAAACTACAGTGGGGACCACAAATTGAAACACTTGCCGGTAGGCTTAGTTCCGCTGCATATGCAGCTCGTGCGATACGCTGGCTTACTGATGAAGCTACAGCTAGACTAGTTTATTTCAGTTACTTCCATAGTGTTATGTCATGCGGCATCATTCTCTGGGGGAAATCAGCTGATATTGGTAAAATATTTGTAATTCAAAAAAAGGCAAAACGTGCCATTTATAAAATGAAACCACGAGAATCTTTGAGATAAATATTCAAAGAAATTAATATTCTCACAATAGCTTAAATATATGAATTTTTTTTATACACGCATAAAAATAGAGATGGGATTCAGCAAAATAGTGACTTTGATAGAATCAACACTAGGAATAGACATAAATTATACATCCCTAGGTTTCGACTAGAAAAAGTAAATAAGTCCTTTATGGGGAACACGGTGCGCTTCTAAAAAAAGCTTCCTGAAAATACTACTAAACTACCTATTAAGAAATTTAAAGCATACATAACAGGTAGTCATTTGAAGAAAGCTTATAATATAGATTACCATATTATTGATAAGAATGCATGGCCTCATGTCGCTCTGCCGTCAGACAGTTAACCGAAACACTTGAAATGTATAAACTCTCCTAAATTAGTATATCGTAGTTAAGGTAGTTATAAGATGGATCATGTAAAAAAGCGCTAGGACCAAGACGAGTTTCTTGCCAATTCTTCTCGGGCTTGGGTTAGGATAAA
The DNA here is from genome assembly GCA_948098915.1 of Lampropteryx suffumata. Lineage (NCBI taxonomy): Eukaryota > Metazoa > Arthropoda > Insecta > Lepidoptera > Geometridae > Lampropteryx > Lampropteryx suffumata. The sequence continues at coordinate 3,642,491 of OX402561.1, read as the reverse complement.
TTGGCACCTAAATTCACCTAGTATGTAAGACGTTTCAAAGTGATCTTTGTAATTGTATTGAATAAAGTATCTCTTCACTTGACTTGACTTGATTTGACGTTCTAAAAAGAAAAAGAATATATATATATATATCTAAATATCTTTGAAACAAAGTGATCCTTGTGATTGTATTGAATAAAGTATCTTTTGACTTTGACTTTGAGTAAAAATGTATGTATAAGGAAGAAAAAATGTATGTATGTCGTATATATGGCATAATACTACTACTGTTTACTTTGGGGCTAGATGATACTGTGTGAAATGCTTAATTATATATTTTTTTATTTCATTTTTATAAGATGCACCATCACTTGGTCGCTAATGAAATTATGTCGGTTGCAATGCAATTTGAACAACTTCGACGGATGCACACATTTTATTTATATTTTATTCCAGGAGACATACAGCTATAAAAATTACAGGTAAACTTATTAATATGGTAGAAACAGCCAATTGTAGGTATTTCTTGATAGTAAAAAAAAAAAAAGTTATGAAAGTGTTGGTGTTAAATGTGTCTACAGTTTGTGTGTGTGTGTGTGTAAGTGTGCATGGTCTATCTGTGTGTGTGTTGGGACATAATGAGAGAAGCAGGGTGTTTGTATATTATACTGATAACAAGATGTCTACTATAGATTTTTTGAAATTATTTTTATTACTGCTAAAAAATTTTACACTCGATAAAATTTTGTTATATTTAGAGCAAATTTAGTATATTGGTGCATTTTTAGGATAACTTGGAGTGAGTGGAGTGAAAATAAGGGTGTGTGACGCGTTCGTCAAAAATAAAGATACATTCAAAGTTTCAGAAGGTAAGCTGTCAGTCCTATTTTTTTTTTAAATAAATACATAAATAATGCCGGACATTTCACACAGCCTCATCTAGGCCCAAAGAAAGCAGAATTTGTGTTTTTTGGGTACCAAATGACTGATATACTGTAAATACATACATACATATTAAATATATAAACATCTATACCCGAGAATATACTTCCATATCATACAAACCTTTGTCTCGCGGCGGGATTCGAACCCGCAACCTTCTGGTTTTCAGCAGGGCCTAGGCCCATTGAACTACAGCGGTCAACGTTTTTACTAGTTATTAGACTGATGGCGTCCTTTAGGCGGCCTATTAAAGTAATATTAGTAGGCAATCTTGTTGAAGGAATAGATAGATACAACTTGAAATACAATGCTTTATTAGTACGACTACAGTGTCAGATAATTCTGCATCCAAGCAGTAATATGCAAGCACAACACTAAGTTTAACCTTATAGACCTAGAACAAGCGAAATTACTGGGCGAACAATGATCATGTCTAGGGTCGACATCGAACGTGTGATGCTTCTAGTTTTGCAAAGATCGATAGGATATTGTAAGTACATATCACCACGAGTACCGTGTGAAATATTGCCAGCTCAGTGGTATAAAAAAATCCAGTGCATTGTGTGAGCAGCCATAAACTTGCACAAAAGCGTAATAATGGAAGTTAGTTTACAAAGAGCTTGAATCCCCACAGAGTAGTGAATAACTAGGAATGAATAAAAGTTTACGGGTAAACTAAATACAAAAAGAAAGGTGAGTAGCCAAGGGAGAGTTAGAACACGTTTGGGTCTTGCCTATATTTTTCTAGAGTGCGCAGTTTCCTGATATATTTTTGTAGAAATGTACAAAATAATATAAGACTTTTATTGAAGCTATCTACTATTTAAAATAATCTAAAGATAGCTCAGCTGAAAAAGATCATTACTAGAGGTCAGTATCCGCAAGAAACAAGCGGCATTGTCACGTTGAATGAGAATGCTAATACGCTGAACCAGATAGAGGCTCTATGGCCAAGCGATGTTTAATCCAAACGAGTTTATTGAATTTGTTTACAGACTAATAATAAGTATAATCAATTTAAAAACTAACCTAAGTATCCTATACTGAATTATAAAAAACAATGAATTTAATGTGTTTTGTTTTAGTTAATCTTCTATATATTTGTCAAATACCAATCATCACGAAATCTCAGAAGACACCGAACAGATTAGAATTAAATTGTAAATGGAATGCAGCTTTCTCTAGAGCCATAGCTGCACGCTACGAAAGCTTTCAGAAAACTCACTCGGGATCATGGTCAAACTCCGTGGCCATGGCGGGGATTATGATTCGTTTCCCGCCGCGGGACAAATGTATGTATCATATGCAAGTATTTGTCTCGGGTCTGGGTGTTTCTATGTATAATATCTATGTAGATTTACAAAAAAAAAGTATATAAGTAGTATATCAGTAATGTCCGGTAAAAAAAACCGACAAAACTTTTGCTGTTTTTTATCTACCACGCAGGCAAAGCCGCGGGAAACAGCTAGTCAATTATAAATTTAAAACAGTTCAGGTTACTAACAGTATGTTAAGTGATTGAAAGGCTGGCAACGTTACCTAATATACTTTTTTTTATTTGTATATAAATATTATACTTAGCATACTATATAACACCCAGACCTGAAACAAATATAACAATAATAATAATGCCGGACATTTCACACAGCATCATCTGGCCCCAATGTAAGCAGAGCTTGTGTTATAGGTACCACATGACTGATATACTACTTAAATAGGTATTTTTATTTTCTATATACATACATATTATACATAGAAACACCCAGACCCGAGACAAATACTTGCAGATATACAAACATTTCTCCCGCGGCAGGAATCGATCCCTCAACCCTCTGCGTCTCAGTCGCGCCTTGGCCCACTGCGCCGCAGATGTAGTCATGATAAGATCAACGCCTTAGGTCCAGGGTCTAAATTTTCTACCAATATGCAAAAATATATACGTATCCGTTGCTAATGGCTGCATATTGCCGTCTCTTATGGTCTTCAGCTGCAGTAACAGTAACAATCAAAAACATTAAATGACAAAGAACCCTTTAATTTCTAAGTATTAACCATTAGTAGAGTCCAACAGAACCCTACTGAACTTTTGTTGTTATAAGCGAGAAACGTTAAAACTTCGCCACAATGGTGCCAAAAGAATTACACAAAAGAAGGATGCGAGGACGGAAGACCTGGTCACTTTTGCTAGCGCACCCAATAGTGACATTTTACTTGCGAAGCCTTGGAAGGCTTCCAAGTGCTTGATAAACTAGCCGTAGTATGATCTAACTATTTATATAATAGACAGTAACATGTTACATAAACTAAAAGAACAAAAAAAAGGTTGATTTTTGTATGCAAGAAATATAGTGTCATCTCACTTGCTTGACCTTGGAAGACTTCCATTCTAATTGCTCAATAACCTAGTCGGTTCTAACCGGTTCTGCTTTGGATGTCCATGTAAATTACAGAATTGTATGGAATTATATAAAATACATGTGATACAGTTTAGCTATTCAAGTTTAGAACGATCTTAACTGATCTAGATCACTGCCAGAGGGCAGCATCCCTAAGACACTAGCGGGATTGCCACGTTTAATGGCAATGCTAATACGCTCGACCCAGCTAGGATCCAGATAGGACCCAGCTGTTGGATCACGCCATGATTCTACTAGGCGCTAATGTTACTTCAAATACTAATACAAAAAGGTTTATTGCTAAAAAAATATTTTAGAAAATCATTTACACAGTTTATACAGTTCTGGGAATGATTTAGCAAATGGAGTAGACTCAGCACTATATCTGCGCAAACATGGTTTACGCAGGGCTGGTTTTCAGTCTACCCCTTAGCTCGAACTTAGGTGACAGTCGATCAATAAAAATGATAGATCATACTCATAAACAACAAAAAGAGAAAATACAATTAACATGAAAAATTACATATGAAATAATATAGATATAAACTATTATAAATATATAGACTACTTAATAAAAATAATAAAAAAAAAAAGAAAAAAAACACTGAAAACTTTTAACTGCGTATTACTGCGCGTGTGTGAGCGTGTGATAGGTATATTATGTGCGAGAAGGCATTTTAATACCTCCAGTCTCGTAAGAGCCTGGGTGGTTAAGCTGCCTCCTCGTGTGTAGTGTATGTGTAGTATGTTGTGTAGGTGTGTATGCGACTAATTTTTAAAACTAAAGGTTGCTTCAAACATCTTCTTATTTCTGTTAATTATTATTTCTCTATACTTACGCTTAAAAAGATTGGTACTCATTTTACTATATAAAGGAGGCGGGATATTATTCAAAATTTTTGCTGCACTATATTTGAAACAACCTTCAAATTTTGTGGTCTTATGATAGATAATTGATTCAGGCGTGACTTTGCGGAAATCCATTACAAAACATTAAACAGATGGACAAATATTTAGTACAATTCCGCTAATCTATTCCTAAAGAGTTACCTCCAAAAGAAATTCGACCTAATATCTTATATTATTACAGGTATGTCGATGACATTATTATGTGCTGGAACGGTACTCTTCGACAAATTGATATGTTTGTTAATAAAATTAATAGATTACATCCCAAAATTAAATTCAAATTAGAAGTAGAAGTTGATAGTTCCCTCAACTTTTTGGATTTAACTGTTACAAGAATGGGCGAGAAACATGATTTCAAAATTTATAGGAAACCTACGTATACAGACGTTACTATTCCGGAGACATCTTGTCACCCTCGTCAACATAAACTGGCAGCTTACCGTAGTTTTGTTCATAGATTGATGACAGTACCACTTTCTCAAGAGAATTATAATACAGAGCTTACCATACTTTATCACATAGCTGAGAGTAACGGCTACAAAAGAAATATAGTCGACAGTCTAATTAGGAGCAAACGTTCTAGTATTGTTCGTTCTCTTTTGTACCCAGTGCGTCCTGATAGACCAGAAAGATATTTAGGTAGCCTGACCTACATGGGATCCATTAGTGATAGGATTTCAAACACTTTTTTGAGAAACAAGGTAAGAGTGGCCTTTAAAACCAACAACACTTTAAAACGGATTTGTAATGGAAAAGACAGATTAGAGAACCATAAAAAATCAGGGGTTTATAAATTAACTTGCAATTAATGTAATGGTGTTTATGTGGGTCAAACCGGTCGTAATTTTGAAACTAGGTACAAAGAACATATCGCAGCTTATAGAAATAATTGTCCAGAAAGGTCTCATTTTGCCAAACATTTGATAGATTCAGGACATTCATTGAGTAATAATAATACTTTTGAAATTTTACATACATGCGAAAAAGGTTTTAGAATGTCTGTACTAGAAACTTTTGAAATAACAAGACATAATTCATTAGATTTTACACTGTTGAACGAATTAAATACAAGTTTTCCAAGATCACCGCTATTACGTTTGTTTACAACAGCTGGCGCTGATTCATACGGGTGGCGTGGCAGTCCGGTCTGACTGAGTGTATAAATAGTAAAGTTGGAGCGCGAATGGCCCAGTCTTATTCTGACGTTGGTCGAAGCAACAAGTCTGCAGAGCAGAGTGTTTTTTCGTCGGGGTGCGGAGTGAGTCAAGTGTTCCTGAGGATGCCTCGTGGAGAGGCGAAACACGTGTCGAATTTCTTATGGAGGTAACTCTTTAGGAATAGATTAGCGGAATTGTACTAAATTTTTGTCCATCTGTTTAATGTTTTGTGGTCTTATATTTTGGTATCGACAAAGCTAGCAGGAGTTTACTTCGGGTATTTCGGGAGTGTATGTCCTTTACCCAGGTCAACATTTCGAAGAGATACTCAGGCTTCCTGTTCCAGACTACCTTTTGAACAGTGCAAGCCAGATGGAGTTCTCTACGAGACTTCATGTTCAATATATTATTATGGATGAGGTAAGAGGTGACGTGTTCTCTCCGAGGTATATAGAAGCAGAATCTAGCACATGCGTTCTGCACCCTTTGAATAGCATTTCGGCTTTAGTATAAAGCCTAGGCCCATATACTGTGCTGCAGTAATTAAAGGGTGACAGAACTTATTGGTCGCATAGCAAAACTCTTACTCCTTTTGAAATATTTTTCCGTATACCATACAAGACCTTCAGTTTGTAAAAAGCTGACCTGACTTTTTCACTTATGTGCTTTTTAAATCTTAACTCGCTATCAAAGATAAGTCCTAGATTCCTAGCTTGGGACTCTATGGGTATATTAACATTTTTATTGTTACCAACGGGTGATGAGAACGTACTCTTGCAATTTGAGATTTGGTTCCTAGAATTAGAGTTTTAGATTTTATAGGGTTTAGGATTAGCGAGTTTCGCTTAGCCCATCCAAAAATCTCCTCCAAGTCAATTGATTAAGCCCAGAGCCTCAGTTGTTTGAGCCGCATTGAAGGAGTAATATATCTGCGTATCGTTTGCATAAAGATGATACTGACAGTTTTTTATATAGTTAGGCAAATCAGCGGTAAAAATGGAGAATAACAACGGGCTTAAAACTGAACCCTGTGGAACTCCTCTATTTAGTTTCACAATGGTAGAGATAGTTTTTTTACCATTTTGGGATTCAGTATCTACAAATTGTTCTCGGTCTGTCAAATATGATTCAAACCACTTACAAGTATCAGTGTCAAAACCATAGTATGAAAGCTTTGCGATGAGCAGCTTGGGGCTTAAACAATCAAACGCTCGGGAAAAATCCAGAAGAACTAAAACGCTACTAAGACCAGAGTCAGATGCAGTAATAAGATCATCAGTTACGGTTAGTAGTGCCGATTCAGTACCGTAAGCCTTTTTGAAACCTGACTGATTAGGGGGAATAATATTATAGGTACTAACATACTTTTCTAACTGCATGTGCACTACCCTTTCCAGTATTTTTGACAAAAACGGAAGAATACTATTTGGTCGCAGATCCTTAAGCTGATCCACTGACTGAGATTTAGGTATTGGCCTTACAGCTGCGCGTTTCCAGGAGACAGGGAACCTACTCCTCTCAATCAATCGATTAACGATAGCCGTTATGACAGGTAGAGTTTCCGATAGGGTAATTTTAATCAGATCGGCATTGATCCCATCATGTCCTATTGCATTTGAACGAATACTAAAATTTATTTTACTAATAAAATTTGAGTCTACGAGTTCTAAGAAAAAACATCACCTGTGGTTTTGTTATGTTTGAAAAACTGTAGAGTATTGTTATCTATACTTCCATCACTGGGTAAGGTTAAAAAATGTTTATTTATTAGATTAGGATCGTTCAGTGAATCCGGAATGATTCCTGTGTTTTTATGTATAGTTTTTATACTTTTTAAGTATTGCCACATTTTCTTAGGCTGCCGAATGTTTTGATTTACATTAACTGTAAAGAACGCTGTCTTTTCTCTTTCTAAAGCACCCACAACTAAATTTTTTAACTTTTATAATATACGATCTAGCAAGTGCTTTGTCTCTTAGCGACATCATAAACCTTATTGTATCGGTAATCCAGGGTTTTAGGTATTATTTTCTTCTTTTACGTTTGATGGGAGCAAGCTTATCAAATATGAAGATTAGGTATTCAGTAAACTTATTAACCATTTCTTCAGGGTCAGACATATCCAAGATTTCTGACCATGGAACAGATTTAAGGTCATAATCAAACAAATCAATATTTATGTTTCTTAAAGCACGAGTATATATAAAATAAGCTGTTGGTTTTGGTTTTCTAATATTAAACTCACACAAAATAAAAGCATGGTCACTTCTTAGTACATTGTGAATGACGGAAATTTTCTTACGTTTTTGTGGGATATCCGTAAAAACTAGATGAATTAATGTAGCTGTTTCGTCGGTCTTTCTCGTCGGCTCTTTCACTAGCTGTTCAACATTCCTTTGTGTACAGAAGGCTAACACTTCCTTAGTTCGTGAATCGGGTTTTAGCAGATCTACATTAAAATCCGACACAAGGCATAAGTGATCACAATGGGCAAAAACATCAAGCGATTCGTTAAGGGCCTCTAGGGCTGGGCTGATACTTTGACATTTTCGGGTCTATATGCAGTACCTATGGCCATTCTTGCACCGGGCAATGCAAGCTCTAACCATAAATGTTCCAGTTTAAAATCAGGGTGAGCGATTACCCGGGCTCGCAAGCCTTTGCGTATATAAAACCCGACTCCACCACCTCTTGATTTGCGACTCCTATGTTTAAAGACGTATCCGGGTAGATCAGGTGCGTTCTCCGTACCATCTACATCCATGTTTCGTTTAGTGCCAGTATATCTGGCGTGTATGTAACCATGATAGCCTCCAGCTCATCCCTGCCTGTGTTAAGCGATCTAACATTTAAAAGACCTAGTTTCAGATAGGATTTAACGGAGTTAGCTATTATTTAGTAGTTGTTCACTTATATGAGTAATTAAATATATTTGAGCGTTATGGTGTGTGTAATATGATGTTGCGTTTGGTTTGACTCCAAAAGCAGTTCAATAGCAGTAAAAAACATATCAATAAGACAATTAATAACCCACTCTAGTCTATGATTAACGTTAATAGCTATTCTAGATCTAACAGTAAATATAACTAAATACCTTGATGAAAAGAAAAAGAACCTTGTGTATATTTTTAGACCTTAAAAAGGCATTTGATACCGTCTATGTGCCAACTCTTATTCGCAAAATTGAAAAGCTAGGAATTCGAGGCGCCTTTCTAAGTCTCGTTACAAGCTACCTAAAAGACCGTACGCAGCGGGTCAAACTGGATGATGACATCTTTAGTACTGACGAACATACTTTAAATTATGGCGTCCCACAAGGTAGTGTCCTAGGACCTAACTTGTTTCTTACCTACATTAACGATCTCACAAATATAAAACTAACTAACGGTCAAGTGTTTTCATACGCTGATGACACGGCTTTACTCTTCCACGGAGATTCCTGGACTGAAGTCTACGAGTTGGCTGAGAAGGGGCTTCAGAGGGTAATCAACTGGCTAAACATTAATTTATTAACATTAAATACACAAAAAACAAATTATATTACCTTTTCAATATTAAATACTTTTCAACCTAATCGAAACCTACAGTTAACTGCTCACTTTTGTAAAGAAATAGATTTAAACATATGTGATTGTCAAGTTTTGGCAAGAGTAAATTCTTCAAAATATTTAGGTATATATAGATAAAAATTTATCGTGGAACTCTCAAATTGAATTAATCTCAAATCGTACTAGAAAATTAATCTGGGTCATTAAATATATACGCGATATCACAGATAAAAACCTTCTAAACTATATTTACACAACCCTTGCTCAGTCCATTATTATATATTGTATTGCAATCTGGGGTGGCACATTTAAAACTAAATTTATAAGTATTGGAAGAGCTCAAAGGCACATTCTCAAAATAATGCTGCACAAAAAAAAGATGTTTAGTACCAACAAATTATATAGTGAAGCAAATGTTTTAACAGTCAGACAGCTCTTTATTCTCCAATGTATACTTAAAACGCACAAAAACATAGTTTTAGACTCAAGTACAGCAGCTAGTAGACGAAAGCAACGATCGGTAATTAAGATACCTCCTGCTAGAACAGCATTTGCATTTAAACAATTCGGTGCCCAATCTGGAAGGATATATGATAAAGTAAACAACGAGACAGACATTTACAACAAGTCGTATCCACAATGCCAAAAAATTGTCACAACCTGGTTAAAGTCCCTAACCTATCAACAGACAGAGGATCTTTTATTGTTTGATATCTGATAGTGTTTTTAGATGCCAAATATTGGGGATCTTCTACCTATCTTGCCTAGATATTCATTAATTTGATTACCTATGCACTCAGGGGCTATGAAGCTTTCTACAAGGGATGGAACCTTCTAAATTTAATTGGTTCAGTAGTTCAGAGATCATCCGTAACAAACAAAGTTTGCCTCTTTATAGTATTAGTATATATCTACAAACCTACCTGCTAGTATGAGTGTTTATTCTATTCTACCTATTAGATAGACTTCTTACCTACATGCTATTTTTTTCTTCTAGATACCTACCATTTTGTCAACAATTTACATACCTACTTTTACAAATAATTGAAACGATTTTATCATGAAATACCTTAACTAATTGTGCCTAGCGCACTCGTATGTCATTAAAATGGTTATTTCTATTATGTACCTAGTTTAAGTTTATTGTAATTGTATAAAAATTGTTTTGTTAAATTCAAGTGCTCCTTTAGACCACGGAAAAGAGGGGACTCTTCTAACACAGGTTATTTTTAACTTAACAGAAGAGATCCCAACACATATGATGTACTACTTGTTTTTAACTAATAAAAGTTTTTTTTTTTTTGATAACAATTATGAAAAAAATATATAGTAAAGACGAAATAATAATAAAAAGTGATTTGGCTAAGTACAGCTCGGTGACCAATCCTAATAAGCACCACGTAATTGCAACTAAACATATATGATAATTTAGATCATACTTGAGACTTGTTAGACAACAACATACTAACGTTTAAAAATGACGACCTCTGTGGCGCAATGGGCTAAGGTCCGGCTGAGATGCAGAGGGTTGCGGGTTCGATTCCCGAAGCGGGACAAATGTTTGTATGATCTGCAAATATTTGTCTCGGGTCTGGATGTTTCTATGTATAATATGTATGTATATAATTAGTATGTATATCAGTCATGTGATACCTATAACACAAGCTCTGCTAACTTTGGGGCCATATGATGATGTGTGAAATGTCCGGGATGATTTATTTATTTTCACGAAAAAATCAACCCTGATTTTTAATTGCGTGACGAATGTGACTAAAAGGGTAAATAAAACAAAAAAAAAAAACATGTTCAAAATCACCTATCAAGACAAAAATAATGGTTGTTAACGAAAAAAATAAATTACTAAATTGTTTTGCTAAAGTCATCCATTATAATAAAACATCAGGATTGTGTTCCTTTAAAAGGCGATGGGCTTGTCACAAACGGAATAATATACGGAATGATTATGTAAAAATCTAGGTTGGTTTATGACAAATCTACTGTTTTTCTTAAAAACGTCTATCAACTTCTTTCCAAAGTTAATCACTGTTTAAAATAGCGCTATCCCTTTTTAACCAACCTCATCAAAAATGAAGAGGTTCTCAATTCGTTGGAATCTTTTTTTTATGTATGTTCGCCGATTACTCGAAAACGCCTGAACTGATTTAGAAAATAATTTTTTTGTTTAATATACTTCACAGGTGGTCCCATTTAAATTTTATCAAAATCGGTCAAGCTGAAAAATCAACGAAAATCTAAAAATTGTATACGTCGATGATGTTATTCTAATAAAAAGTATTTTTGCTATCCAGGTGTTCTGATAGGTACCCATGTTTTCGTGTACTTCGATACCTCGCTGTCTCATTGGAGCGGTGTGTTTATTTGGCCTAACCATATTATATTATATACAAAATACATCTACTTTCCCCTAAAAATTTATTATAGCCTTAAAATTCATTCAATGAAGTCGGTTTTCTTTTTTAGTTTTTAAAACATAATTATTGTATGATAGTGACAAATAGTGACAGCAGCGTTAAGCAGCGTTTAAGCAGTGTTCAAGTTGAAAGCCGTTTATAAAAATAAGCCCTAGAATATTTAGGCTTGCCTTTGACCATTCCTTTTACACCTCTCACAGGCATAGCTAACTGGAGATCTGAGATGACTACTAAGCTTCAATATCACTTTATTTTTATTTTTAAATTGCATCCACTACGAGTGGAATATAAAATCGCGAAATACAAAATACGATATTTTAGAAGACCACTTCTAAAAAGCTTACTTTAAAGGAAGTAGGGGACCATGTTTCAAGTTTTTACGATCACTTTTAAAATCCGTTGGATATTTTTATGGCAGTACTAACGTATGGGAGCTTTTACCGGCTAACAGCAGTTTTTGATAGTTAAGAGTGTCTGTAGTGTATTTTGTGTAGGTTTTATAGCGCATCAGGGTCAAAAAATGCGGACACAGCTAGTTAATAATTAGATAAACAAGTTGGTCAAGCATGTGACCATGCATAAAGAAGAGTTCCAAAGTCAGTCAAGTTCAAAGTATTTATTTATGAAACAATATCTGTATCTCAAAACTATTCAATAAACCTCCTAATATCGTCGAAAGACCTATCTGGAGATAAGGCCACACGATGTGAAAGTTTCAATAAAAAAAACAACCCTACCTTACACTTAGGTGAGATACCCTTAAACTAGTACGCTTGGAGACTGATCATGGAGACGACTGCGATTCTTGAAATTATTGGGGGTTAGTCTCCCTGCTGACTAACAGAAGAGCTAGCAACAGAGAAGGAAAACTTGAAACACACCCGGCTCGATGCCAGCCGTTAGTGTGGGAAGGCCTGCGCTATCAAACAGAACCCCAGGCAGAGTGGCGTCAGTGGAGAGGAAACTTCACCCACCTCAGCTTGCTGGAGTGGATCCATGAACGAAAGTTTTTATTTACAAATAACTGCTCTATAACTTGACTACCTGAAATATCTTCAACAGATTAACTAAAGCCAATGATGACCCCTAAAATCGATTTTTGCATTTTTTAACTTTGTAGGTGTATGATATTATATTACATATATAACAGTGACAAACTTAATACCGCAGATCAAACTCACTCATGAACATGAACATTGTCGGTGTCTTTATTGACAAAATAATACGTGAGAAAAACCCGTGTTTATCAAAATGTCTAGTACAGTGCAGTACAAAATCACAATTTAGTTTCGAGATTGCAAACGCACTTCAATATACGGGGACTTTATGTATACACAGTTTGCTAAATATTATATGAGACAGAATATATTTGCACTGTGCAGTGTGAGGTTTACTCCATACGTTCGGGTGTGTTTATAGTACAAACGAGTACACTTAGTGCATACATAAAAATTCTGATAGAAAACATTTAAATTAGTTTAATGGCTTTTAGCCTAGCCGAGGTTTACCCTAGCTTTACAAGCTTTCGACGCGAGTTTCAGCTATATTCGTACCTATTCGATTTACTCCAAGGTATATTTCAGGAAAAAACTCGTACTTAGATTAAGTATTTAATTCTTCTTCTTCCTATAGTAGCATTTGATGTCTTGATGTCAAATAATTTTGTCACATTGATTGTCATTTGTCTAATCTAAACATGATCGTGTAATGACCCTTTGGTTTTTTTTTGGATTCCTCGTAATGCAAATCACAAAAAACATACTACATATTTTGTATCTATTCTACATATACATTTTTGACAGTTCTGAATTTAATGTAGTCAAAAAGAGTTAATTTCTCAGAGTTCTGAAAAACGGGGCAAAATAAAACAGAAGTTTTAGGTACAAAAGTAATAATCCCCAAGTTAATACTAGAACTCTGGCCTGTACCATTGAGCGCTCTTCTCGTTCATATTTTGCATTAATCTAAGAATGTCACAAGCGCGTCTTGAGCGAAATCAAAAGCAAATATGTATGTCTTTTCAATTTAGAAAATTGTTCGATAAAATTATTCTTACATGCGCGTTTTGTTAGTATCAATATAATCTTTAATAAATAAATAAATAAATCATAATCACCATCATCATCAAGCCGTGTCAGTTCACTGCTGGACAAAGGCCTGTCATGGCACGCCATTGAGCTCGTGAGTTCGATCTTCAGCTCTCTTTACACAATATTTGCTGACACGCGGCCTCCACTCATGAACCAATCTGCCCCTACGGTCATCGGTTCTGCGGCATATGTGACCTGCCTATTGCCACACAATAACTAAATATTGGTAGATAATGCATACAACACCAACTAGCCCCAAACTAAGCATAGCTTGTATTATGGTAACCAGAAGACTCATAGAATACTTTAATATTTTTAAATACATATAAGATACTTTATAACACCCAGACACAGAACAAACATCTATGTTCATCACACAAATGTTATCACACCTACACACACCTACAGCGCAGAGGGCAGAGATACTACCAGCTGAGCTGAGAAGCCAATCTTCCATAATATTTTACAATTATATAAACAAACCAAATAGGCAAAATGTCAGAAATGTTTATTTTTACCATAAGTTTAAGGAACCCTCTCATAAAGCTCATACACATTAATAATTTTGTAACAGAATTACAACACAGCAAGATTAATATTAATCCGTTTCCCGTACGTTCCATGGCCTCCCCTAATTGTTGCCGAGACGGAGACAAATTACCTACAGAACAGCGACGCGGGCCTTTATCGCTGAGGTAGCAAGAAAAATTGACTCAATACCCGGCTCGGTCGATACTGAGCCTAGGATACTAAGCAAGGCCCTTAAGGGCATGAACAGGTTATTATATTTTGTGCGATGATGTGCACAAAACGATGCATCTTCTATTTTTACTTCTTATATTTCTGGCCCTTATCCCACGCTAAGTAAGACTTGCATAACTTGCATGTATCTTTATTCATTGACTGAGACGTCAACAAATAATTTGAGTATTATATTTCGAGATGACTTGAACAAGTTGAAAATTGTTATGAGGAATATTGTAGATTTTAAGATATTAAATACACAATGGTCCTGATGCTTTAGTATTACTAATATAGCTCAAATTTCCTAAAATACAAACGACCATAATTTACGTTCAGCAACGTCCAAATTAGATTAACACTTTTAAAATACAATTGTAATCTAAGTTTATATTTGATTCTTTTATTAAATTGATTTAATCAACACCTCTCTATATAATGTCAATCACACGTCAATTTAGTAAATTTTAGAAGTTATACTACATTTAGTTCTACCAAAAAAATTATAAGTTCCAAAAAAACTATCATTTACTACAAGTAAAATAACATGAAGATATGCAAAATAACCTATTCATTATTCTATCATTCATTATCCTTAGAAATCGGGGGCTTGATTCTCGCTCTTAGCGTAAACAAAATTTACATTAAATTTTACAAGACCAAAATGGCTCGGTGATAAAATACCATACCCTAAGTCCGGCGAAAGAAGAAATTTTATCCAAATTTCACCGATATTGCTCTCAAAATATGAAGCGAAGTGTCTTCTTCTAATTAATTTATCTCTGAAATTTCCCTATCTGAGAGATAAATATTGGTAGTATTTCCTCAAAATTAGTTTTGAGGAAACTAAACACTTGAAGTGTTTGATTAGTTAAAAATTACATTAGCCTACTTTTAAAAGATGTAGACTTACCATTCATAAAATAAACCTAGATTCAAGGAAAATAATGACCTCAATTCTGTTGGCACCAACCTAACAAATTTTAGCTAAAATTAGGTTTAGACTGTCAAATGAAAGTTTGGTGTTGTGCTGTTACCAACTTATCGTAATTTAATTTTATCTAATTTAGTTAAGCGTTTCTTATTTAGATGGTACCAACCGTATAGGTTTTACAAATTTGACGACCTCTGTGGCGCAGTGGGCTAAGACCCGGCTGAGACGCAGAGGTGGGTTGCGGGTTCGATTCCCACCGCGGGACAAATGTTTGTACGATCTGCAAGTATTTGTCTCGGTTCTGGGTGTTTCTATGTATAATATGTATGTATTTACAAAAAAAAAAGTATATAAGTAGTATGTCAGTCATGTGGTACCCATAACAAGCTCTGCTTACTTTGGGACGCTGTGTAAAATGTCCGGGATTATTTATTTATTAATTTATTTTATTTAAATGCTATGACATACTAAAATATATTTTAAACGATTCCTAATTTAAGAAATGAACCAACCGAATTGCCACCTACATAACTACATAACCACTACATAACTATTATAAATTCCCATCTTTTTTTCTGAACTTAAATTGCGGTTCAAGTATTTGATCAATTTAGACCGAACCCCATTAGTACGTATCTCGCAGCCACTACCAATAAGAATCATAATAATAATATAATGTAAAATTATATAATAAATATAATACAATATTTAATTAATATTCAAATAACTACAAAAATATTAAAAAATCTTAATTACACAAAGGAAAATGCTTAACGAGCCTGAACTCTGTAATTGACCTTATTTTGCGCATCGAAAACTTAACATAATTTGTCTTACCTGCATTTAATGTTACAAAGTCGTCCTGAAGCCATTTATTTACAACTTTAAATTCAAGGTATGAATGAATATAAATGCATGTAGACTATTTTTCCAGAATCAGCCAAAAAAGGAGGGCAGTGTCGTCGGTATATGATATTATGATAGTGCCATGATACAGTTTTAGATTACACATTTATATAAATCAAGAACAAATCCTTGTTGAATACCAAAGGACGTATTTTTCTGATTAGCACTGAGTACATCACCAATCCTTAAGCAACTTCTGAACAGATTTAGCTGAGTATCTCTGATTCCTAAAGTTTCAAGCTTGTGCAATAGGATAGAAATAGATACGGTGTCTAAAGCTTTGGCGAGGTCCAGAGAGATCCCTATACTGATTATTTTTATCAAGTTCTTTTGCTAGATAGCTGGTGAGATGATGTACCTCGTCGGCAGCAGATCATTTGGGTTTAAATTCAAACTGAGTATTCGAATCGTTTTATCTTCTAAATACTTGACCAATCTTTTATTTCTATTTTTATATTTTAGACACTAAATTAAGTAAAGAAATCGGTTTATAATTTATTACATGTTCCTAAGCCCGATTTAGGTTTAGCCTGATTTATACACCGGGACAACAACAGTTTTTTTAAGGCGTTTAGATAAGAGTTCTCGTAGGTGAACATTTGTTGAAGGTATAAGGGCAAAAACCATTTGAATAAAATACTATCGTAATTACACAACCAGAAGTAGAAAAGTTTATCCGCAGGCAAAAGATCTCTTTATAAATCTACTGTCCAAACTTTGCCTTTAAACTTTCAGAGGCTGTCGAGAAAAGGCCGAACCGAACAAAGGCAGTTTTGACTTACCTCTTAAATTATAATATGCTAGGTATAGATAGAATGGATAAAAATACTTTATTGCTCACTACAAATACATTGAACTGTTATAAGCAACAATGTTTAGCAATACGGGTATACAATGGGCGGTCTTATAATGTATACTTATACGTCTTATACGTATTTAATAATTTATATAATATAATATAATAAATATATTATAATTTACCTAAGTATGTACAGAACCGTGGTGTATCTGGTTGTTTCGCCGAACAAACAAGATTTTCATAAATAACAAAATGATCTTATTTCGATTCTAGTAAAGTCTGAATTAGTGCCCTTATAAATAACCATTTTGTTATTTAATAGACTTAATTTATATATAGATTCTATAATAGATATTCCGCAGTTTTATTTAACACCATTTTACATAGCGATAATAAGCAAATGCACAATAAAACAAGTCAAACATACTTACGTCAATTTAGAAAATTTACCACGACTTTATTGACGCTGTGTGACGCAGAAGGCTGCGGGTTCTATTCACGCTGCGGGACAAATGTCTGTATGATCTGCAAGAATTTGAGTCTATAATATGTATGTATAATATTTACAAAAAAAAAGAATGTTAGTAGAATATCAGTCATGTGGTACCCATAATACAAACTATGCTTACTTTAGGGCTAGATGCCGCTGTGTTAAAAATGTCCGGCATTATTTATTTATTGAAGAAATTTTATTTGAATTTTTTTTTTATTCATTAATTTATTTATAAAAAGTACTGACACTATTTTTACAGAGGCCCCTAATGCAATAGTGTAAAAAATATTAATAATTAAAATCAATTAAAATAATCATAGCATTTAGACCTAGATAATATAAATAAACATGAACTTAAAAATTTAAAGGTCCACATTAACATCAAATTCTTCAATTAATAACTTTGAATTACATAATGTCAAACCAAATGTCAAAATGTCAAAAATAAAAACGTAATGTCAAATAAAAGAAATAAAATAAAAAACTTGTTAATCAATAAACAATGTCAAATGATTTCACAATAAACATAAAAATTCTTCAAATAATAAATTCAAATTACATAAAGCCAAACCAAATAAAATATAAAAATTTGTCAATCAATATACTATCAAATAAATATCAAATAACTACTCAATATCAAATCTAATTATAATAGCACAGAATAAACAACAGAGTTTTGGGGATCGAAGTTGCCCGCGTCCGTAGGAGCATACTCATAGTAACCCTACACGTGATCCTTGGGTAGTGCCAAACGGGTAGTAACTTTTCTGGTGGTAGGCTTCGGTCGCGGCCTGTCACTGCCCACTAGACATAATCCCAGAATGATCCATCGTGCCGGTTGGCGACCGGATGTGAGGACCCGGTGGGGGTTCGGGCGTCCCCGCAGTCTCCGGTCTAGTCCCTCAAATGCGCATGGGCCTGTTGTGTATCTCTGAGCCGGCTATCCAGTGCCTCGCTCAACTACCCTCTTCCCTACTCACCTAACACTCACTCATATATGAAAAAGTTAAAAAATAATAAGTCGTGTTTACAGCGGAAGCACGTCCTCTCGCTTGAAGTGCACCTATCTTATATTCGAGGACTGCACTCTAATCTCGATTCGGTCCACCACCACCTTGATACCACTAAGCCACACTTATTATTTCTCACGGAGACGCAGATCCAATGCCCTTCCGATACAGCGTACCTCACATACCCAGGTTATACACTGGAGCACAATTTTAAGCCGAAAGCTGGTATTTGTCTGTTTGCTCGGGATGACATTTGTTGTCTGTAAGTCTGTCTGCCAAGTAGTCTACGCCGAATTGTATAGATCTCACACTGGAGACTTTGAGACAACCAGGTTGTTTAACTACATCTGTGAAGCGGCGGATGTGGCCCAGCAACGTTACCCTGATGCCCAACTGGTACTTCTGGGTGATTTTAATGCTCACCACCAGCTGTGGCTGTTTCCATTTCAGTCTACTGACCATGCTAGTAGAGAAGCTTATAAACTTGCTCTCTCACATAATCTCACTCAGATGGTAATCGAGGCTACCAGGGTACCAGACGTTGAGGGCTACACAGCCAATTGCTTAGACATGTTGCAACGAAGCGGATCACCATTTAGTATCGGTGTTGCCTCCTTTGGGTACTTCTGATCACTCGCTTCGAGGATGTAGGCGACTGTGGCGTTACAAGTCAGCAGACTGGGATGAGATGCGTCACTTTTTTGCATCATATCCTTGGCGGCAGACCTGTTTTTCTTCTTGTGACCCATCAACATGCGCTGATGCCATTACAGAGGTGATCTATAGAGCAATGGAATATTTTATCCTATTCTCGGATGTCTCAACCTCCGGCAAAGCTCGTCCTTGGTTTGATCCTGCATGTGCCGCTGCAGAAGCGAAAAAACGTGCAGCTTACCTTGCCTGGGCTGACGCTCGCAACAGCAAAACCCCGGATACACGAACTAAGAAGAAAGCCTTTAATCAAGCCGCCAAGTCCTGCAAAAAGGTGCTACGGAAGGCTCGCTTCAATCGAATTGGCCGAATGGATGCCAAGCTTGCGACACATCCAGCTGGCAGCAAAGCATTCTGGTCCTTGGCCGGTAGAAGCGAACTTCAGCCGCCCTTCTCTCCCTCCACTACTAAAACCAGGTGGATCTCTAGCCCACACTGCAATCTAGAAAGTAAATCACTTTGCTGCTCAATTTGCAGAAGCGTAACGTTTAGACACTTCTAATGAAACCTCACCTAGCCTTCTTCGGTGCGAAGCTACAATGCAGGAAATTTGCATCCATCAAAAAAAAGTGCTCAAAACGTTACGAAGTCTTGACGTGAACAAAACTAGTGGTCCGGACGGCATTTCGGCTGAAGTGTTGAAAACTTGTGACCCTGAGTTGTCTCTCATATTCACAGGACTTTTTCGCCTAACTCTGAAAACTGGAATAGTCCCAAAATCCTGGAAGCTTGCTAATCGCGCAGTCGCGCTGACCCATCAAATTACCGCCCTATTTCGGTCACCTCCCTACTTTGCAAATGTATGGAACGTGTCCTGAATACGAAACTCCTTACATACCTTGAAGACAACGACCTCCTCAGTGATCGACAATATGGTTTTCGCCGAAAGCGATCTACTGGGGATCTTCTTGCGTATGTCACGCACATTTGGAGTGAGGCCATAGAGAAACATGGTGAAGCATTAGCTGTTTCACTTGACATCTCAAAGGTCTTTGACAGGGTCTGGCACGCCAGCCTTATTGATAAGCTTCCAGCTTACTTCCACATTTATAATGCGTACAGCCAAGGATTGGAATGCTTTGCCGTCGTCTGTTTTTCCTGAAAACTACAATCTAGGTCTCTTCAAGTATCGAGTAAATAGGTGTCTTCTAGGCTTGCGTACCCCATCGTCGGCCACATCGTCGCTTAACATCAGGCGAGATCGTGGTCAAACATAGGTTTATCGGTAATTAAAAAAAAACAAGAGTCCTGCGACATTCGCTCAGGGAGCAGTAAAAAAGATCGACTCTCTCCGCTACTAGATTGAGCGTGTGAATGGAACGCGTTAGAGGTGCCTTATTCAGGAGGTTGGTCCTTCCTCTTGGTACAGCCAATAGGGCGTCAGTGCACAAACTCATCAGGCACATTTAGCCGCAATTCCTCTAAAATGCCTGGGTTGGCGATCATCCCACGAAGTATCCTAACCAAATACAGAACGAGCGCTGCATTTCTCCTCACCTCAAGTTTCGTGTATCCAACCATGCCTATAACAAACAAGGTTGGATACATCAACTGGAAGAACAAATAGATGCCGTAAATCTTCAAGTATAGAAATCTGGTAAATTTGTTTTGAATACGCTCCACCATTTGACTGTACTTGTTTGGTACCGTATGGGGCCCATACCGCAGCATTGAACTCTAAATGGCTTCTCACCAATGCGTCGTATAGAGTCTTTACTGCTTTAATATTTGTAAAATAAATTTAACTATGGTTCAGACTTTCATGCAAATAAACTATGATCGTATTATGATTAAATTTTAGTACGACGTACGACTAATCAACAAAATTACTGCTAACATTTATAACTTTTACTTTTCAATGTTCAATTAAGAGTAGTTTCATTCAATACTAGCTGCCGACTCCTGCAAAGCCGAGAAGAATCAGGCCATTGTATTATGGACTGTTTTACAAGGCATTTAAGTTTATTTCTGTCAAGGCCTTAAAAATAAACTGCTAAATGTCGTCAGTGTAAATATTAATAAAGCTCTTTCGAGGAGTAAAAATAAGCTTGTTACCAGCAGAATTGGTGAAAACTTCTTAAGTGCTTGATTATATTAGAGCAGAGATAATATGGGACGTGACCCTCGTAATTACATAATCTAACGTATGGTGGGAATGATGAATTTTCACATTAAATTAATGGCCATGAAAACTCGACAATTAATCACTACGGGTCAAGCTTCGAGCCCATCAGTTCCGTTGGTAGTAGCTCTGTAGCTCAGCCTTTTACTCTGTTAAGGTAAAGGGTTCAATTCTGTATGTTGGGCGTCGTAAGCGGTCTCTTTTGGTCGCAGTGCCTCGTGGAAGGACTAACCTGGTAGGCAAACTCGCCACTGACGCGGACCATACAATTGCTAAATCTAGTCGCGGTGACATTGACATATTTCACTGTCCAAAGAGCGAGTTCGTAGGAGCGACTTTATATATTTTGAGTTATTTTAATTTTAACATTTATAAAGATTTGAAGGTAATTATTTAGTTATTATTTGATTTAATTTTCTTATTATTATTTATTATTATTGTGTGATTGAATTATTTTATTTTATTTTTTGCCCTATGACATATATTAATTATATTGTGATTTGTGACTACTCTATTGTATTAGGTCTAACCTGTATACTTATTTTAATATCAAATACTTAATTATTATTTATTTCAATAATTTAAGTGTAACTTGTTATTATAATATTATTAAGATCATATATATTCTTATCATAGGAAATGGTTATGTAAGTACATACTTTCCCTATCTTAAATTATAAGGATGATAATATGGCTACGAATTGTAAAGACCCTTGAAGGACAGCAGGAACTACAACACAAGTCCCCATGGCTTACTGGAGGCAATTCGGTTGGTTCATTTCTAAAATTAGGAATTGTCTAAAATATATTTTAGTTAGTCATAGCATTTGTAAAACCTATTCGGTTGGTAACATCTAACTAAATTAGGAACGCTTAATTAAGTTAGATAAAATTTAATTAGGATAAGTTGGTAACAGCAGAATACCAAAGTTTCATTTGACAGTTTTAGTTAGGTTGGTGCCAACAGAATTGAGGCCAGTGTAGGTCCTGTCAAGCCATTGCCAATATTTTAGGAACAAACCATGTATACAATACCCTGTAATGCTTGAAAATGAAAAAAATGTCATGGTGTATAGGTGTTGGTGCTATGTCTAGGTGTTAAAAAAAAAACATAAGTATGTATTTAAAATATATAAATATTCAATTAGTCATCTGGTCACCATAATACATGCTTAGTTTGGACTAACCCTAAGCCAAAATATTCATTTTTCAACAATATAATAGAAACATAACAATTGATCCTAATTACCTCTGTGACACAGTTAACGAAGGCCTACCTGACACGCAGAAAGTTGCAGCTTCGATTTACTTCGTGGGCAAATGTTTGTATGATCCGCAAGTATTTGTTCGGATATTGGTGTTTTCTTATGAATAATATGTATATACAAGATTAAAAGTATATAAGCAGTTATCATTCATGAGGTTCCCATAACACAAGCTTTGCTTACTTTGAGGCTGGTTGGAAAAATAGTTTACATCAGTTGGTGGCATCGATAACTGTTGCTGGGAGTTTATTTTAAAGTTTTTCAAATATTTAAATGAAAAGTAATGATATCCGGTACGCAACAAGTGGCAAACATTTACACGAAATAGTAGAAAATAACAATAGAAGCGTTCCTCATTCATCATTGTCTGTGTCTTTAACACTAGTTTTGACGTTATCAGACGAGCTCATCACAAATAATGTCTTAATTTTGATTTACTATTTCGGTCTTTAGATATCTCGACACCTTTTTGACAGAGCTTGGGCACCCAATTTGGCTTGTTCAAACAAAGATGACTGGAGAGGTCAAGGCAAGGTCATGAGGCTTTTGCACAGCTGTGGGACTCAACTGACTAATTGTATTCGTAATCGAAATTTCTAACCTTGATACTACGTAAGGTATTTAAATGGACTTCCGTTCTGGATAACGCTTGTAATTCATAGTCAGAGAACAATAAACTAAACAACTCCACAGAATCCGGCAACCAGCATTCACCCAGGGGCTGGATATAAAATTACTCCTTATCATATTTCATGGACGATTGATAACTGAACATGTCTGTCTGTGATCACTCACTCACTTATGTCTCATGACGTCACATTTGTTTACAAAGGAAGTGAAGAAGCATTATTAGGGCGTATTGAGGAGGTTCTTGAAATATTAATAAATAATATTGGTGGACATTGCACACAACCTAAGCAACCTAAGCCCCAAACTAAGCATAGCTTGTATTCTGGTGACCAGATGACTGATCGAATACTTACTTATTTTTAAATACATACTAATGATACTTTATAACACCCAGACATAGAACAAACACATAAGTTCATCATACAAATATTTATAAATGATGCCGGACATTTCACACAGCATCATCTGGCCCCAAAGTAAGCAGAGCTTGTGTTATGGGTACCACATGACTGATATACTACTTATATACTTTTTTTTGTAAATATTTAAATATTAAACATAGAAATACCTAGACAAATGTTTGTCCTGGGAGGGAATCGAAACCTCAACTTACAGCGCAGAAGGCAGAGCTACTACCAACTGAGCTGACAGGCCAGTCAGTAAGTTCGCCTATCTTTATATATATAATTCTACTGTACGTGTGTATGTCACTGAACTCTTCCTAAACGGGTGGACTGATTTGAATGCATTTTTTGTATGCGTTTGGGTGGCGCCTTGGATGGTTTATATTCACATATCAGCCCGGCAGATGGCACTGCAGCCGGTACAATTAGATATATTTTTTCTTTTTAAAACGCGCGGATGAAGTCGCGAACGGGACAGCTAGGTTTTTTATAAAATCAACTACTTACTACACCAATACGCAAAGCTTTGACATTTCGAGAACGGAAATCGTGAAACTAGTACCCAGATCCTAGCTTCTATCAAATTGGGTGTTTGTTTTAGATTTGATTCGACTCCAAGAGGTCGAATGGGGCTGCGGCCGAATGAAGAACCCCTAGCATGACTATGAATTGCGCGGTTAATTTTTGAAAAAAATATGTTTCTTTTGTCAATTAACAATTTCCCTCAGGCTACAGCATCAACAAGTGAGCTACAACCATTACACCAGTTTAATGTTGTTACGAATATGGTAACAAAGAACCTGTGAACAAAAGAGCCATTGTTCTAACACGCATGCTCCTTTAGTTTTGACGGCCACTTCTAAGGCAGTATACAAAAAGGTAGGTTGAGTGGGGAAACTTGTACTCCGAGAACCAGATGACAAATGGAATCCTTGTTTTTCCTTTAGATCGCAAAATCTGATTTCAGACGCGTTACTACGATTAAGGGTCGCTAAAACAACACCTGATGACCAGCCTTAATGTATGCCAAAGAGAATCCTGAGAATATCTTATTTTCTTAAATTAAAAATGCTAAATGTTTTGTAGATTTTATGTATTTATTTTAATGTTTTTTTGTTGCTCAATAAAGCCGTAACGCCTTAACTGGTTTGGATAGAACTTGGTGTAGATGTAGTATGTATTCTGGAATAGTATTTTTATTTTATGTTCTAAACTATGTGTACGAGCTAGTACTATATATACATGTAGGTACATACCTACTTATGATATTTTATAACACATAGCCACATAATAATTATCCTGGGTTGGGATCGAACCCACAATCTACAGCGCAGAAGGCAGACCAACTACTCATTTAATAAATCTATTTTTTTAGGTGCATCCTATTTGTATGTATTAGAATCAAAAGCCGTGCTTCGTAACAAAACTCTAATTCAGTTCGAAAACTTACCATGTAATTTCAGGTAGTTCTGAGTGAATTGATGTCATAAAATCAATCTGGATATTTCTGGATCGGAGTTCCGGTTCCGGAATATTCCGGAATATTGAACTTGCGGTTCAATAATCCTATCTGATTGGAAGACAGCTAGGTATCTCAGCAGATTAAATCCATACGAATATTACAAATCTTACTATAATATTATAAACGCGAAAGTTTGTATGTACGTTGGTTACTCTTTCACGCAAAAACTACTAAATGGATTTTTATGAAACTTTACAATAATATAGCTTATACATCAGAGTAACACATAGGTTATAATTTATAAAGATATTGAGTGAATTGTCCAAAATATAATGAAAGTGTCAAGTAAGTAGGAAAAAAATCTGCCATCTGCGAGGTATTCTGGCGTGCGCTGTCAAAATTACAGTTTAGTTAGAATTGCACGAAGCACTAATTCTGCACAAACGAAGTTGCGAGCACCAGCCAGTAATATTATAAACTTGAAAGCATCTCTGTATGTCTGTCTGTATGTTACATTTTCACGGCTAAACGGCTGAACGGATCTTGATGAAATTTAAAACGGAGATAGATTATATTGTAGGACGGACATTAGGCTACCTACCGCGTGGTTTGTAGGTATCACGCGTGCGAAACCATGGGGAGCAGCTAGTAATTTTTTAATTTAATAGGTGACCAACTATTTAACGCATAGAACAGGTACTAAAGCAGTGGAGAGAATATGTTTGCCATTTCGGGACTTAAGACGCATTTTGAAAGGAATTCCTGAAATTAACCCATTAAAGTAGCAGCGGTCTAAATTTGTTTTAAAAATATTAAGCGCAATCACCAGAGAATTCCACAAACATACTTTGGCCTACTGCTGTGAGAGTCGATCTAGTAGTTTTCACGTCTCAGTAGGCTAGCTGCTCGCCGCGCCTAAGACATCATCTTGATTGAAAACTTGTAAGTTAAAACTTTAAGAAAATAAAAATAAAACCTTTACATCAAAGCTAAAGCTGGCCTCAAGGAGACTGAAACTTTTGGTATATCTCAATCCAATATGGAATGAAGTGGAGGCTTTTAGACCGTCGCGAATATTGCTGTACAAGTTAGGCACTCGCCAAGTTTCGCAAACTTTCAATAAACTCGCCAGCACATCTTTTTGCTTGCCAATATGATCTGAATATTGCGTGTTTTTGTCTTTCTATATAAGAACAAAAGTCGTAGAGAAATATATTTTGCAATCTATACAAAAATCTAACAGGGTATTTTGACTGATGGTTTCGATTGAATGATATCGAACCAGGGCCTGGCTTTCTCCCAAGGCAGGTTTTTATTACTAGCCATATAGATACATTACAATCTGTCTTCTCAGCTTTTGCTTCTCTTGTATTCTTTGTATGTAACACTTCCTGTTTGAGTTCCGTTATATGCCTTAATTCAAACAATGTCTTTTAAGAATTATAGCTCTCTTATTAAAAATAAAATATTCTGAATTTACCAGATTTTTCGGTACATAACTACCTACCTACCTTCTTGACCTGTTTATTTTTGTGGATTACAAATTACAAAATCTTACTGAATTTGAATAGAGAGTAAAAGCATAATTACTTTTTAAAAACTTAAAAGAAGAACCGACTTTATTGAATGAAATTTGAGCCCATAATAATACTACTGAATTGAGAACATTCTTTTTTTTAAGTCGGCTAGCACCACTGGAAAGTTACAAGAAAGCAAAACATCGAAACTTTGTTAACCTGGATGGTGATTTTTTCCAGCTATTTTGATTTAAAAACCAAACAACTGAACCGATTTCGATAAAACTTCAATCTCAAGACCAATCGGGAAGTATGTCCTTTCACATAAAACAATATTTTATAAAATCAGTTCATAAATAATGGAATTAAACAAACATAAAAATAAATTACAACCGAATTGAGAGCTTCCTTCTTTTTTGAAGTCGGTTAAAAATTAAAGGACTAAGAGAGTGCGAGAGCCAAAGTTCGTTTATCTCACAAACTGCAGCGTTGTTCTTCCGCTGTGGCCAGTGTTGACTTCACCGACATATGTAACATAGATCGCACAACATACCATTATTATTATGTCTTTATATATATATGTATATATATATATATAAAGACATAAAAATAATGGTATGTTGTAGAAGACTTAAATTTATTTATATATATATATATATATATATAATTACAAATACACGCACAGAAGACTTAAATTTATATATTTATATATGTGTATACATATATATATATATATAAATTTAAGTCTTCTGTGCGTGTGTTTGTAATTAAACTCCTCCTAAACGACTGAACCGATTTTGATAAAATTTTGAAAAATGTAAGTGGATTTGAGAATGGTTTAGATTTACAATTATATATATATATATTTTTTATTTATTTTGTCTTTTTAAAACGCACGGACGAAGTCGCGAACGGGTTAGCTAGTACATAATAATAATAATAGTACTCCTAAACCCAACATACCTAAACCTGAAGTTACTAAACAATATACCTATCTACTAAATATACTTCCTAACATATAAACACTAGACTAATAACGAACATTAATCAAGTGTCACATAGTATTACAGCATAAAAATAGGGAATGAAAATGATAGTAGAGTTCAGTTATAACTATGTTGGTTAAAGGTCTCCCCCATATCCTTCCAAACCTCGCTAGATCTTCCTCTATCCTCCTGAAAGAGTCGAAATTGAGATTATTTATTTTCTATGCTAAATTCTATCCATTTCAAATTGAACGCGATCTAAATTTTGCAATATTGCTATCCGAATTCCGGTTATTGCATTCATTTTGTTTTGAGAATAATTTATGGTAAATCTGTTTGTAGAACAAGTTAGTTAGTTTATATGTTTGCAAATGTGCAATGTGATGAGCTTGTGGAAACTAACTTTATTTAATTTTAATTTTATTTTGTAATGTTTGGAAAAACTTACAGCTGGTAATATTTAACCAGATATTATAAGTAAATACATGTGGGATGTATGAATGCTGATGGCCAATTATAAGATTCCACTGATAGATAAGAAGTAAATCTATATATACATACCTATAAAAGACCTTACCTTAACTGAATTCTATGTAAAACCTATTTTGATTAAATTATGAGTAAATGGTTAAGTCAACCTGAGATTTGTTTTGTTTTCAGCCCATGAGACTGAATTTCCTAAAAATATATATAAATTAATCCCTATTTCACTTGGTCACGGCATCTCGCATGAACGGGTAGACCGATTTCGCTAATAATTTTTTTGTTGTGATTTTGTATCAGAAGAAGGTTCAAATCAAAAAAAAATATTATAGTTGCGTGAAAAATTAGAAAATACATATAAGAAATCTTAAAGATATTAACTTTTCTAATGTAACCTTATGGCGTTTGATACAACTGTTGTTTACAGTTGTTTCATTTGTTTTACAGTTTGACAGTTGACAGAACAACGTCTGTCGGGAGAGCTAGTGTATTATAATATAAATAGAACAGTATTGATGTGGAAGACAGACTAAAAAACAATCATGAATAATAGTTACTCGCCATTTTTAGTAATTAGGATTAAAATACAATCTTCCAAATAAATCAAAATGCATCGCTCAGCGCGGCCAGTACCAGAATGAGTGATTGCAGTGGTATTTCCATCACTTCTGTGCTTTAGGAGGAGGTTCTCAATTCGTCGGTATTTTTTTATGTATGTTGACCGATTACTCAAAGACGCCTGAACCGATTAGGAAAATTATTTTTTTGTTACAAAGGGTGGAAACAAAAAAAGGTCCCATTTAAAGGTCCTATAATTTTTTTATCTAAATCGGTCTTACGGTTTAAAAAATAAAACTATTTTCATGAAGTTGGTTGTCTCTTTAGTTTTTAAAACATAATTATAAGATTTCGAAATCATAAATAATCGACATTCCACTGGTGATGCATATTATGCTGAGTTGAGAGATATATTTAACTGTGGCACATAGAACATAACATGTATTAGTAGCTAACGGCCATTTATTATGTATTATACCTTTCATTCAAGGAGTCTTCACAAGACGTAAATCGAAGCTTATAGGATTACTTTGATGATGTTTTTTTCGGCAAAATCAGACTCGCGTTTTTGTCAGTTTTATACTTCAATGAGCAAACTCGTAAAGCTGGGGATTCGTATCCGCACTGGAGTTAAGGATATGCCCAAATCTTAGTTATTTTATCGCATTCAAAGTAACAATACAACATAGAAAAATTACAGTACCTAAGCAAACTAAAGCTAAGATCCAGAAACGAAGCTAAGTGTGAGCATTTTATTATGTAACTCGTGACTATTAGCAAGACTTGTGAAGTGTGTGATTACTAACGTAAACACATTTATTGTGTGTTTGACACACACAATAAATGTGTTTACGTTTTGTAAGTGAGCGACAGGAGTAATGTACAGCGGCAGGGGTTTTTTTATATCACGCTTCTTATTATACAGATATTGTACTTTTTCAGTAAATACTGCCACTTTTATTTTATAATGCAATACAGTTTGACATAATATCGAAATATGAGTTTAATGTATGTTTAAGTAGTTGAATTATATGTAATTATAACTTCTTTCCCTAAACAAAAAACAAAATAAATATCACTCCTAAGGTGGTATCTGTTTTCTGTTTTAAAACTCGAACAAAATATTGTATTTTTCAAGTCTGTAAATAAATAATGCCCGACATTTAAATGACGGATTTCTGAGGTAACAAACTTAAAAAAAATATCGAATTAAGAACCTCCTCATTTACAAGTCAGTTACAATAAGGATTATATGAAAAAATATAGGCCAATGGTATATATTTATACTATTTCACTTTCAAAACTTTCGTGGGTTGTACTATATATATTGATAAAAACGGGTTTTACTCACGTATTATTTTGTCGATAGACACAAAAACTGATCCGATTCATCTAGATTTCGATTCAGTGCGAACTGTGAACCCGAGCGGCAACTCGCGGACCGCGGATCAAACTCACCCTGGTGAAGATTATCTAGATGAATCGAAACAGTGTCGGTGCCTCAAACAATACGCGAGTAAAACCCGTTTTCAAAATGTATGTGACATACTGTTCTAAACATACGATGCCAATCTTCAAGCTGTTCAATATTTGTATAACGAAATGTTTTGCCAATATGCAGTATACAGTGCGCGTATTGGCTTGGGGAGTTACCCGGGTTAGGAATCTGTACCGCAGGGCGTCTTATCCGCGAGGCTGTAAGGCAATGGAGCAAATGTGGAGGTTACCTACATTAATAAGCGGTAGCGTGTATTGCCTGGCTTCATAGCTCTAATCTATTGTGTAATAAAGAAGAAAATATTTAACTTTCATAACCTTCGTGAGTTGTACTTATACATTTTGGCAAACATGTGTTTTACTCACGTATTATTTGTGTTTATATGTGTTATATTTTACGGTTCGCACCGTGCGTTCAGCGTCCGTACGACCGTGCCGTTCAGTGCGAACCGTGAACTCGAGCGGCAACGAGCGGACTGCGGTTAAAACTCACCCTAATGAATATTCTCTAGGTGAATCGAAATGTCGGTGTCTCCATCGACAAAATAATCTATGAGTAGAACCCGTCTTTGTCAAAATTAAGTAAAATAATTAATAAATAATCGTGATAAGAGATCTCGTTAGATCTCTCCTGAGATTCTAAGAGGGAAACGAACCCTTAACCTACAGCGCACAAGGCAGAGCTACTACTGCCTGAGACGCAGACAGTTGCATCTTCGATACCTACTGAGGGCAAATATTTGTATGATCTGCAAGTTTTAATCTCAAATCTGGTTGTTTCTATGTATATTACGTTTAAACCTATAAAAAGTAGGTATGTAAAGAGTATATCAGTCAGATGGTACTCATAACCTAAGCTCTGCTTACTTTGACTCAAAACGGGATATTAACAATGATATGTGAGTTTTTCTTCTTCGAGCTACACAATCCACTGGTAATCTCAACTGAACGACATTACATACAAAGATTGGTTTAACAGGCAAAATATATTAATAAGCACAGAAATTTAATTCAAGCAGGTGGTTTTCAATAATCTGAAGCCTGGAAACCTGAGGTGAGGATGTATGGAAACTAATTATTAGGTACCAGTTATGCATCCAGATACAGTATGTGTTGCGTCGTAATCGTGATCGAGTTGTTAGTGACAGTGAATCCGGTGGTACGGGTAATATTCGCAGTAAAAGTCAGGAAGAGGGTATACCATTTTGTCTGCCAATAACATCCACCCGCAAAGATTTCTGTTTATCTCGTGATCATGGCGCATGCAACTGTGCCGAAATATCGGAATGAACGAACACTCAAATATCATGCTAAATACCCCGTTGAAAGTGAAAATTATGTTCAAAACCATGTTAGTTCTAAAATGATGTATATTTTTACAAAAAAACGAGCGATCCTTACAGTAGTCGCATTATGAGTAACATCTGACATCTCACCTTGATAATAAGCAACACAATATCAAATATCAACCAACGCGCGCTCTTATTGGGCAAATAAATTTAATGGCGCGCACTTCCTGTTACACACTTTCGTCTCTTTCACGAAATCACTCCTACAGATTGCAGAAAAGCCAGAAAAGCCAGGAATGCCAGAAAAAGATGTTCCACATCAAAAATAAACGTTTAAAAAAAATACTGGACAATGCACACAACACCATCTAGCCCCCAAACTAAGCATAGCTTGTATTATGGTTACCAGATGACTTATATAATGCTTATATATTGTTAAATACATACTTATGATATGTACTTAATACTTTATATATAAATAGTAAATCAGTCAAGTGGTTAGATGATGCTGGGTGGAATGTCCATCCAATGTCATCTTTGACATCACGGTCATACAGTAAACATTGTGCAAGTGTAGCTCCTCATATTTTATTCGTACAATACCTATAAATTCGAGTTAATTTCACTGGTTCTTACATTTTCATCACCGATGATAGTTCGGAAATAAAGGGATATAAAGAGTTTCTAGAAATAAGTGCAGATTAGTGAATAAAAACAGAATTATTATCAATCGTAACTTCTCAAATTAACAAGTGCGGGTATCGCGTTTTTGTTGTGAGCGTGCTTAGCGAAAGGAATTTCGAGCCTTAAGTGCACCACGCAAGGCTTACTACCGCCTGCGCATCGAGTGGAGTTCCATTACCGGTTAACTTGACGTCGCCGCACATAGATCACCGATACAGACTGGACGAAAAGCGTAACAGTGTTACGACTGCCTCAGAGAGGATCTTGTGAGTTTCATAAGATAAAAAAAAAGTTTTTTTTTTTTTTTTGTCTTTTAGTTTTCTACTTACTATGAAGTGTGCTGGTTGTCTTAAGGCTACCAAGGAGGTAAACGCTCTCCAATGTTCTGGTTCTTGTAAAAAAAGTTTCTGCTCAATATGCATAAACATAAACATATTGACGATTTCTGCTGAACGAAAATCGACCTGGAGGTGTCCTGAGTGTTCAGCATCTCAGAAAAAAGGAGATAATTCTCTCACTCCTGTGAGATCAGGCTCTGAAACCCAGAATGTGACTATGCGTAAAAAGTCTAAAACGGTCTCGGAACAAACAGGACTTGAACTCAACTCACTAAGCAGTTTGCTTCACTGAGCACTAAGCTAGAAGAAGTCACAGAATCACTCACTCATTGTCACGGACGCATGGATGACCTTGTGGGAACACTGAGAGCAACTGATGCACGTCTAAAGCGCCTGGAGCAGAAATACCAAGAAGTTGTTATTCTTAAGGAAACCATATCTGGGCTCCAAAATGAACTGAATCAGCAGGCTCAGATCATGCTGAAAAATGAAATTGAGATAGCCGGCATCCCGGAGATTGCAAGCGAGAATTTACAGCACACGGTTATCATTGCAGCCAAAAAGCTAGGTGTGGACCTGGGAGTCGGAGATTTGGACTTTGTTTCACGTGTCGGCATCCGTCCCTCGCAACCTAACTCTGCCACTCTGCCTTTTAAAATGCCGCGGCCTGTTGTCGTGCGTCTACTTCGCCGCTCTAAGCGAGAACAGATCCTGAGAGCTTCCAAGTCACGCATTAACATCCTAAGCACTGATTTGGAATTGGCTGGATCACCCACTAAAATCTTCTTCAATGAGCGGCTTACAAAGCAAAACCGGCTTTTGTTTCGTGAAGCAAGAACTCGTGCGAAGAATCAAGGCTTTCAGTTTTGCTGGTGCAGTCAGGGTTCAATCTACGTCAGGCAGAGGGAAGGCAGGCCGTCACAGGCCATACGATCGTCCGGTGACCTTGATCTTGTATTGCCTATTGGTGCGGGGTCGGTGGCATCCACCGCTGTTAAAGAGTAGCTGGTTTTTGCACTCGCTCTATTGTTCTCTAATTAGTTTGTATATTTTTTCATTGTCAATTCTTAGTATGGTAGTATATTGTTGTAAAATTT
Organism: Lampropteryx suffumata; assembly: GCA_948098915.1. NCBI lineage: Eukaryota > Metazoa > Arthropoda > Insecta > Lepidoptera > Geometridae > Lampropteryx > Lampropteryx suffumata. Next base: position 3,609,112 of record OX402561.1, on the reverse strand, counting down.
TATGCATAACTCCCACATATATATTTATACACATAGAGTTTATTATCTATTTTATAACTAATACAAATAGTATATTTTATATATATTATTATATCCACTATTACTTCATCTCAAGTCGAAATATTATCATAAGTGTATCTCAGTATCGATCAGTAAATTCTGAAACCGTGGCTCACCTAATACCAAAATTAAATGTCGTAAGTATGAAAGTTAGCTTAAAACATAACATACGCCTCCGTGAACGGTTAGCTTTGGTTAGGATAATAGTTATTAAAAATGTTGTTTCCCAATGACATCAGTAATGACCTAGTCTTTAAAAATTCATTGTCAAACGTTGAGTGAGATCGAGATGTGTAGAACATTCTTAACACCAGAACATAATTTTAGGATCCTTGCCCTTAACATTAGAAGCATATCCAAAAACTTTAATACCTTCCTTGTATCTTTTGCACGTCTTAATCTACCGATTGACGTAATTATTCTATCCGAATGTTGGTTACACAGTGGTTCCACCATTCCGTCCATCTCAGGCTATAGTCATTACCATTCAACTCAACATAAAAACCAAAACAGCGGTATTGTGGTCTTTGTAAGGAATATATGGAGCGCTTTGGTGTCCGAACCAAGCATAGCTGATGTTGATTGCCTATTTGTGCACATCCCTGGCATGATCTCTGTCCTTGCGATCTATCGTTCGCCGTCAGTTAGAAGTACTGATGTATTTTTGTCATCATTGGAATCTTTTTATTCTTACTATGCTCCACGTAGTCTACCCTTTGTAATTGCAGGAGACATTAATGTTAACATTATGGATAACTCGTCCAGCATGGAATATCAATGTTTCATGGCAGAGAATGGACTAATGCCTGCTATTACGCAACCATCCAGGGCATCAGCATGTCTTGATCACATTTACGTAGGTAATGTAAATATTAGCTCAACTTTAGGTATTGTATGTCAATCAGATATAACTGACCACTATCTGGTATTGTCAGGAATTAATGTGGAGAAGCCTAAGTGTAAACGTTCTAGTCGAGTAAAACTACTCAGAAACTATGAGGCTATTATGAGTGATCTCCTTCTTATAAACTGGAACACTGTTTACGCCTGTAGCGATGTTGACACTGCCACGGAAGAATTTACCAAACAACTGACAAATATTGTCAATAAGCATACGACCAAAGTGAGGGTAAGCCGATCTAAGCACACCCTGAAGCCCTGGATAACTCCAGGGCTTATGCGCTGCATGCGCTATCGTGATCGACTTCATCTACAGGCAAGAAGACACCCGCAAAATGAAGTTCTAATAATAACATACTGTCGTTATCAAAATTTTTTTGTCACTTTACTGCGTAGGCTCAAATCAGATTATGAAGCAAATGACTTGAAAATTAACTTAAATAACCCTAAAAACTTATGGCAATCAGTTAAAAACATTTGCAATCTCACAAAAGAAAAAAAAGAGCCAATTGAACTTCTTTCACTCCCAGGATCTCTTGACGCGCTTCACTCCGTTAATGCATGCAATAGCCACTTTACTACAGTTGGGCAGAAGTTGGCTGGTACAATTTTGTCGAGCATTGACATGAACGAGAGCGACCTCGCGAAGACCGTCAGACTTGGGCATTCTTCAGCCAATTCTTTCTTTCTACACCCCACCGATACTTCGGAGGTGAAGAAACTAATTGAAGGTTTAAATAACGCCAAGTCTCCAGGTGCTGACAGTTTAGGTAACTGTCTGTTAAAACACATTAAGGACGCCATTGCTGAGCCATTGGCATTCATTTTTAATCTGAGTTTGGCTAGTGGATGCTTCCCTCATCAATGGAAAATTGCCTCAGTTTGTCCAGTTCATAAGGGTGGTCCTAAGGACTCTATAGACAACTATAGGCCAATCTCTCTTCTTGGAGCTTTCTCTAAGTTATTAGAAAAGACGGTCAATCAGCGTCTTACTGTGTTTCTCGAGTCCTACAATCTCATCTCAAATAGACAGTACGGGTTTCGAAAGGGTAGGTGCATGGAAGATGCAGTGTCTCTGTTAACAACGGCAGTATCAGCTCGTTTAGATGTGGGTCATTTTTCCTTGGGCGTTTTCTTAGATTTGGCAAAAGCCTTTGACACTGTCTCCGTTTCCATACTGTTGAAAAAGCTAGACAGTCTAGGTATTAGAGGTATTGCCTTAGCCTGGTTTAAAAGTTATCTAATGGAACGGAGACAGTGTGTAAAGATTGCCGATACCATGAGTGAGCCTAAAACAATCCATTACGGGGTACCACAAGGGAGTATTCTAGGCCCTACTCTCTTCAATATGTACTTAAACGACATTCATGAGCTCCCAATAGCTAATGCCGAAATCGTTTGTTACGCAGATGACACTGCAGTAGTCTTTCATGAATCTTCTTGGCAAAAAGTTTCATATGCGGCAGAAGTAGGTATGGCGAAAATTAATAAATGGCTTCAACAAAACCTTCTCACTCTAAATACAAAAAAGACAGTTTATGTATGTTTTCATAAGACATCAGCTTCTGCACCTCCAATGACAACAGAAATTAAAATTCACGGTGTAACCTGCTCCGGTCTCACTTCATACTGTGGCTGTAGCACTCTGCCTAGAACCAAAGTTGTGAAATACTTGGGAGTACTAATTGACGAAAATCTAACGTACAAGCCTCATTTGGAAGCTCTTGCGTCAAGGGTACGAAAAATTACTCATATTATGCGAAATCTGAGAGATGTTGCATGTGGGCAATTAATTAAATCTATATATTTTGCCCTGTGCCAATCACTTCTACTTTACTGTGTCACTTGCTGGGGTAGTGCCGCTAAAACGCATTTGCTTCAATTAGAAAGAGCTCAACGTGCCGTTTTGAAAGTGATGTACAAAAAGCCATACAGATACCCCACAATCGAATTATATAAGGACAGTAACGTTCTAAATATACGACAGCTTTTTATCTCCAAAATCTCAATTTCTGTCCACAAATCCTTACTGACATCTGCAGATTACGAAGCACTAATTAAAAAAAGAAACTATAAAATAACTACTCCTCTCTGCAAAACTTCCTTTGCACAGCGTTTTGGCCAATATATACGAGCGCATGTGATAACATTGTTTTAAAACATTGCGACATAAAAAATAAACGTGTCTATGATTGCAAACGTGTAATAAATAAGTGGTTATCATCTCTATCTTATGATACTACTGAAGATATGTTAAAAACAATAATTTGAGCCAATTATAATACCTATACCCTACCAACAAACATGTACCCTTATGTGTTTCCTACACTATTATTTATTATATCTATGAAATCTTAGAAATGATTGTATATATTAATTTTATTATCAAATATATATTATATTTATGCATTTTTGTTTATACATCATCACATTTTTGATATTTAATTTATGTAACAATGTTTTTACTTTCTTATATTCTTTTTGGCGCACCTTTTCTAAAATAAAATATAGCTTTGTATAACATATGTATGTACATCGCATGACCGTGATCTCTATATTGATATAGTTTAACCTGCTGCTTACAGGTCTTCACGATACAGGCTTGCCTAGTGTGAAGACCGCTGGATAGTTTATAAGCATCTACCTTAGCATTAAGCAAATATTATTTATCGTCAAAGCTAAACCTGTAAATTTTAAATTTGTTATTATGCTATTAATAAATATTTTTTCATTTTTTTTCATTTATTTATTTAAAAAAACGCCAACACACATGCACAAACTTATGTGTTATTATGTAAACAATATTATTGCTAGTGTGTTTTTTATTCTTACATCAAAATTACATATCATATGACAAAATGTCATCAGGAATTAGTGAGATGGATGAATACGTCAGATTCTTTGCTGGACATATAATGAAGCAAAATATTTCTAAAAAAATAATTTGTTTTACTTCGTTCGTTAATCATGTGTTATATTGTTTACTTTAACGAAAATGTTATTAATAAAATATGGATACTAGCCCAAATGTAGACATTTAATTTATAAGAGTATTAATATATTCAATTGTGATTTCAACGAGAAGGAATTAAAGAAGATTGAAGGAATTAAAGAAGATTCTAAATGGTCGTTTCGCGATGTCGTTTATATTAGATACCTGTAACACAGGTTTCGCAAACCTATCTCAGGCACCAGTATCTCGCAAAACAGGTACTACATTTGTAAAACGCACAAAACAATTAGCCCTAAGTACCTAAAAGAACCTTTACGAGAGAAGATACATTAATTTAATTATTATTATTATTATTAGACAAATGACGATCGAATACAACCTTGTGACGATATTATAACAATGACATTGTCAAAATTGTTATCAAGACATATCTCATTATAGGAAGAAAAGATGAATAGACATTTTTTTTGGCCTCCTTCGAATCAAACATTGCGCTTTTATACTTATTTTAAATTTTTCGCTGGTTATTTCGGGTTTTATTTGAAATTTTGGTGATTTTAATCAAATAAGCTAGAGTTATTGACTCGGGTGTGTATAATTGGAATTAAAGTTTTATATTTCTTTATAATTCGAGCAAAAATCCGTATAAATCTTTCATTTTAAGGACATCATTTTATATAAAATAAGAAACGACGAACCACAAGATATGAGTTTGTGACATGATTCTATTAACAAAATTATTATATTTTAGTTTTGTTCAAATACTTTATTATTTATTAAGTATTTTAACATTAACTTTATGTGATTAAAACCACCAAAATTACAAATAAAACCCAAAATAACTACCGACAAATTTATAATAGGTATATGAGCGAAACACTGGCATGACACTGTCAAAATTGACATGGTTATAACACATGTCATTTACGAAGAAGATAAAGACGCTTCCGCTCATGACTTACGTATACCTTTACTTCACTTTATTTTATTCAAACTAGCATAAAAAAGACTAGTCGATGCATGCGCCCCTGTCTAGTGCACTGCTTGCTATTGATCCTTAGAGTAATTCATTGCATGGTAAAACATTCCAAGGCTCCGGATAGGTAAGATTCTACTTTGACAGAGATTATCAAAATAGCATCCTGACGCAAAACAAACGGACTGTATTTTGCTATATTGTATTTTATTATTGTGATATAATGTTTAGTATCAAATGACGATACTAGGAAGATGCACCTGAGTGGATCTCCACAGAGCTACGACTTTTTTTAAATAATAATAATGAAGAAAATTCAAACAGCATCATCTGGCTCCAAAGTAATCAGAGCTTGTGTTAGGGGTACCACATGACTTATATACTTTTCTAGTATATATAGATAGATAGATAGATAGAAAACAGACCCCAAGACTAATAGATTTGTAGATTATACAAACATTTATCCCGCGGTGGGAATTAAACCCGCAACCTTCAGCGTCTTAGCAGGCCTTCGGCCCACTGTGCCACAGAGGTCGTAAATTTATAAAAATGTATATAATATAATATACATTAATATAAAAAGGCACATGTGAAACAGTTGAGCTTTTTAAGAACCTGTTAAAACGGTTCTTAAATAATTAATTAATTAATTTCCGTAAACTCGATTGGAATCGAACTGCAGCCGAATGACAGCTTGTGACGTGTTTTCATATTTTGCTAATGAACAACAGCTCAGTTTACGCTACGTTTACGAAGTTTTCAACGATCGATCGAATTATTTGTTTTGTTTGGACATAGAGTTAACATAATAGGTTTTTAGGTAATTATCGAAGCGTAATTGGAGCCGAAACATAGATGGATTGGATAGAACGGTAACCGTTGTAAATGAACAGAATTGAAACCCTGATCCAGAGCACTGCCCGAGGTAAGCGTCCCCAAGACTCGATATAATTGCCACATTGCATGGCAATGCAAACTGCCGGCCTAGATAGGAGTAAAGTTACAATTACAAATTCATGAACTATCGGATAACAATAAATAAATAAATAAACAATGGTCATGTCTTTAATATTATCGATACTATTATCCTATTCACTAGTATATTTTTTACAGCATATGCAACCTCTACCAATAATTTATAACAAACTCGCTATCACGACCATGTGTATGTGAAACCTCGCTTTGTCGAGTATTTTTGAAAAAGTAGGCTGCTGGGGTGACATTTATGTCAATCATATAAGATACAAAATGCAATGACTCACATGGCTCTTAACGAAGAGTCCAGGTACTAGCATTGGACATGTCCTAGTATTCATATTCATGAGACAGTCGATAGGATATGCAGCATTGCCACTGAGTACGAGTATAGCACTCTCGTGCCAACAATTCCTCTAACTGTTACCTACCGAATGGATTAATGGAAAACCGTGAATCTCAGTCCGGTAAAGCTGGTGGTGATTGGAACTTTATGGAACTTTTGTTGATACTAGTAAGTTTCTTTGATACCGATTCCGCTGTCTATCTTATTCCAAATCCTAATTAGGACAAGCGAACAAGGCCCTCTCGAAAAGTAAAAGAATGTCGGGAGATTTGGGAGATATGTCATCATATATCGGCAAAAAACTGGTATTAATTTCTGTTGTTTTTTCCAGTTAAGTAAATATTTCTTTTTAAAACTAGGTGGAGTTGTAATGTGCTGTATATATTAAACCAGTTAGGCGGTATTCTGATCAAAAATAGAGTGACAACCAAGAAAGATCTGGCCTGTCCGGTCAGTTGGTAGTAGCTTTGCCTTGTGTGTTGTAGGTTGAGAGTTCAATTTCCTCTAAGAATAAACATTTGTGATGAACCTAGGTGATATTTTAACACCCACAGTGTTAAAATATATCATAACTGTTTATTTTATATGCCTGAGACGCTGAATGTTGAGGGATCGATTCCGCAGCGGGACAAATGTTTGTGTGATCTGCAAGCTTTTGTCTCGAGTCTGGGATGTTTTTATGTGTAATATGTATGTATTTACAAAAAAAGTATGTAAGTAGTATATCAGTCATGTGGTACCCATAACACAAGCTCTGCTTATTTTGGTACCAAATGATGTTGTGTGAAATGTCCGGCATTATTTATTTATTTTATTATTTATCAACACTTGTCAAGAACGGTATAGCGTGTAATGACTGTAATATTCCTAGCTTACACAAATTATTGCATGAATAAACAGCGCATAAGCATAACGTGTAGCCGTGTTGCTCTAAGAGTAGGTTTATGGCGAATAAAGACATTCTGTAAAACGGAATAAAATGCATTCGAACTCGCCAATGCGATTGTCATAGAAAAATCGCCTCTATTGGTTAGAATTTCATTCAAGAATCGAGTTCAAATACTGCTTACAAGTGGCCCAAACAAGCCATGCTCACAAAATATATTTTAGCTCGTGTATTTCACAATGAAAAGTTCGTCAAATTCTTTGAAATTGCCTCATGTTTTCTGTAAACGAATCACCTCAATGTAACACAAATGTTTGCATATCAATTTTCGCGCCCCCGCTCCGTCACTGAGGATTTAATCCTAAAGTTTAACTGGAGATCAGGAACGTTCAATCATCCCGAGGGAAGCTGTCACAATGTTTACGGATAAGACGGGCCTTCTGGCGACCTATAAACTTCCTCAAAGCTGGTCATTGACTTATAAATGACTTAAGACCGGACTAAGGCCATAAATAGCTACTAACAGATAAAGTAGGAGGATGTTGCTCCGTTTTCAAGGGTACCCACCAGTAGTTTCAAAACTTTCGTGAGTTGTACTATACATTTTCATAAACACGGGCTGTACTCACGTATTATTTTGTCGATGGAGGCACCAACACTGTTTCGATTCAACTAGATAATCTTGTCCGTGTAAAGCCCGTGTTTATCAAAATGTATACCTTGTACCTTGTAGTACAGTAGTGTCAGTAGGTTGCAATTATTTACTGTGGTTTATGAGCATAGAGTGAAACTTTTGTCAAGATAATTTTTATATTTTATCGATATAACTGAAAATGAGAAGTTTGATTTAAAGCCATTGTCTGTCTATAAAGCATAAAATGAATATTGGTAGACAATCCATGCAAAACCATCTAGCCTTTAAACTAAGCATAGCTTGTACCATATGAACCAGGTGACTGATATAATACTTACAAATTTTTAAATGCTATCGAGCTCTGTAGCGCAATAGACTAAAGTCCAGCTGAGACGCAGAAGGTCGCGGGTTCGATTCTCGTCGCGAGGCAAACGTTTGTATGATCTGCAAGTATTTGACTCGAGTCTGGGTGTTAATATGCATAATGAAAGTGGTATATCAGTTATATGGCACCCATAACAACTGGCTGTAATTAGTTTTAATGAATTATTTTAGTTGCATATTTTTTTTTCTTTATCTTTTTTTTTCTCTATCTCGTAATAAGATATTATAATCTCGCATTGTTGAAACCGTACAAAATAAAAATATAAGTCCAAATACACATTATACATAGCAAATTGTTTTCCTACACTTTGTTAAAAGCCGAAGCAGAGATCCCTCACGTCTATAGTCACAAGTAATTAATACTAAGTTAGAGTGAGGAGTCAATGTCAAGACTTTTAAAACATATTATTATTATATTATTATAACATAAGCTCTGCTTACTTTAGGCCCAGATGAAGCTGTGTGAAATGTCCGGCCTTTTTTTTATCATATTACGAGTATCCCAATAGAATTTAGTCTTATCGTCTCTTGCGGTAGGTCACCCCACTTTCTAGGTGACGGCTCATTCTATTAACACCGTTTGCTGGTTAAGTGTGGACATTTATTGAGATTAATAGCTTCTAGAAGAATATTAGTATGTTAGAGCAATCACCTACTTTAAAAGTATCTTTATTAGGTCAAGAATGGGATAATGTAGACGACGTGGGTAGGTTTATTTCAGTGTTGCCTGTTAGCTCAGTTGGTAGTAGCTTTACCTTCTGCGCTGTAGGTTGAGGGTTCGGTTCCCAGGACAATCATAAGTGTGATGAACATAGATGTTAGTTCCGTGTCTGGGTGTTTAAGTTTAAAATATTAATTGTCTGTATTTAAAGATATAAAAGTATTTTATCAGTCATTTAGTTCCCATAATACAAGCGATGCTTATTTTGGGGCTAGATGGTGTTGTGTGTGTTCTGTCCACTAATATTTATTAACATTTATTTATTTATAATTTCTTAATATGAGGCAGTCGCCAACTTTAACTAAGCCAAAATATGCCCCTATTAGTAGGGCGATTATGGAACTCTAATTACAATCAATGTCTATGAGTTTTTGGCGTAATTTCAATCATTACTGATAGGCATTGATTGTAATTAGAGTTCCATAATCGCCCTACAGGCCTAACATTTTTTTTCAAAGCCGTGATAAACAGCTTACCTTGCTTTTTGGAGAACGAAAGCACTCAGATGAAAATGCCACTGAGATCACCAAGCATGACAGGTCCTTAAAAGTCTGAATGTATGAATGAATAAATGAACGAATGAACAAATGAACGAATTAACGAATTAACGAATGAACGAATTAATGAATGAATGGTTGGATTAATGAATGAATGGATGGATGAATGAATAAACAATTTGAAAACTAAGAATACCTAAAGAGATATGTACAATGAGCGGTATTTGCAGAAGCATGCTTAACGTAGGGATACAATAGCCTTACAGTTTAATTCTCTCTCATTTAAAAATAGTATTATTAACCAAAACATTAGAGTGATTAAAGTAAAAGAATAATTTAAGAATAACTAAGAACAAAGAGCACGGTTTGGGTGTATGCGTGTGCGTGTATTTACATAGAAGAGCACGGTTTTGAGGCTTCTCTTTGGTTGTCGCAGTACTCCGTCTATATTTATTTGGTCTGAGATACAAAACGAACGAACGTTATCTTGTCAAAACTGATTCCAGTTACAATCAAACTAATGACCGATATTATGCCGATTGCTATTTGAAACTGGAAGACAATGATTGTTTAAAAAGTTCCATTATTTGCCAAGCCATTGTGCATACTTTTTTAGTTTGAGGCTATCTTATCTAGGTATCATATGACCGGCCTGCCACCTCAGTTGGTGCCTCAGCTCTGCCTTCTGCGCTGTAGGGTAGTGTTCGATTCCCTCCCAAGTCAAGCTTTTTATGTGATGAACGGTCTGTTGTGTGCCTGGGTGATATAAAATCATATCATAAGTATGTATTTTAAAAAATAATTATTTATTCAGTCATCAGGTCATTATAATAGTCTATGTTGTATTTTAAAGCTAGATGGCGTTATGTGCATTATCCACTTATATTGAATATAATATAATATATATCATACATCATTATTTTGTGTATCCCGAACTTCCATTCGAGTTAGGCTCCTCACCATCCAAAGTTGATCTGGAAGAAATCGTTCATTTAGCGATAAGACTGCCCATTGTACTAATATTTTAAGTTAAGTATTCTTAGTTACCATATTATTTATGTGCTTGTTTAAAGGTATTTCAGTCATTTTCATTCATTCGTTAATTCGTTCGTTCGTTCATTCATTTATTTATTAATTTATTATTTGTATTATCTTCTCAGCTCGTTTGACGATATTTGTATGTACCTATTCAAAATTTGTATATAATTACCTATGAAAAATGGTAATTACACTTCAAATAATTGACTACGAGACACTACGAGAGAGTACCTACTACTATATATTATATATCTTTTTAGGTTTTTGAGGTCCACAAAGAACCCTTATAGTTCCGCTTTGTCCGCCTGTCTGTATGTCTGTCTGTCTGTCTGTCCGCGTCTGTATAATTAAAGTTCTTGCTCGCAGACTAAAAGTTTAATCGAGATGAAATTTTCATTTATTATTCAATTATTATTGAACTCTAGAAATATATAAAATAAGAATAGAAAGAGGTTATTAGGGGTACCTCCTATACATATTAAGTGGGGTTGTTTTTTTTTTATTTTACTATGATGTAGCATATAATTGGATATCGTGTGGCTTTATAATGCGTACAGACATGGATTTGAATGCTTTGCCGTCGTGTATTTCATGAAAACTACAATCTAGGTCTCTTCAAGTCATGAGTATATGTGCCTAGACCTGCGTGCCATTTCGTCGCTTATGATAAAAAAGATCATTGATAAATACTATAAGGTTACATAAACTGTTTTTTGATATAGATATTTGTGTTTTGTTTGATAATTAAGCTTTAAGTCGAGATTATATTTTTTAATTCACGTTCACTATTACTATCTTTGCTGACAGAAAATAATTTGCGTAGGGTGCTAAGATGATTTAACGTGTGCACAAAAACCTTACATTATTCGGTTGGCTGGAAAATGTTGGCCGCCTACCACCAACATTATATTATATAATATCATGTAGGTTTCGACACGTTGGCCCAGTACCTTGTTTCTTTGTAAAATATGTATGTATTTACAAAAAAATTATGTCAGTAGTATATCAGTAATGTGGTACCCATAACACAAACTCTGCTTACTTTGGGGCCAGATGATAATGTGTGAAATGTCCGGCATTATTTATTCTTTATTTAGGTATACCTTAGCTCAATGTATACCTACAGCCGGCATAAGAGTAGGTTACCTAAGTTTCTGGCATCGTCACTGACAGCGCACAAACTAGTCTACTTTAAAAATGTTTTTTTCTTTTGACATTTTAAGAAGTGGCTCATAAAAAAATATTTAATTTTTTTCATTGATTTAAATAATGTTTTTTTCGTATTATTTCAAGGTTTATTAGGTAAACTTAGCAATTTTTTCATTAATAAATTGTGTCATAGCACAAGGGTATAAAATTAAATTTAATTATATGTTTTAAGTTACTTTGTACGACGAGGTATCCAAGATAATTCTAGACTGCCTAAACGTAAGAACTACTCAAGTTTCATTTGACAGTTCAAAACCAAATTTTAGCTAAAATTAGTTAGGTTGGTGCTAACAGAATTGAGGCCATTGTCAAGTATTTATAGTATATAGTCAGTTTGTTTGTTATTAGTCTTAGTCGATGGTCAAGTGTCAATTCTAGACGTCACGCAGAATGGCGTTTAGAATTTTCTTGGGATTCCTCGTCGTTCAAATCACATTGCACCACAATACACATATAATTCAATTATCCATACCCGTCTTGTAGTCACAATTTTTTCATTAAAATTCCGCCAATATTACTGAATAAAACATGCAATAATAAATATTAAATTAGCAGAGCTATGTTACTCCATGAAAGACGAGAATACCGACATCATACTATAAGCATAATAAACACTTGACACTGCCAAAATTGACATTATTATGACACATGCCATAAACGAAGAAGAAAATCGTAGACAGAGAAACTAATAGACGACTAGATAGCATCCGTCGCATTCATACAAGAAAGAGAACAACTTATGTGCAGATACTGTAAGGAAACGAGATAGAATGGTTTGATTTTTTGTTTCATGTCGCGTGCCTGTTTTTTTAAGATCCGCACCAGATTGTGCAAAGCAACGGTTGACAGTTTGCCATTGTTTGGATGGTCACAATTTATTCATTAAAATTCCGCCCAGATAACTGAATAAAACATGCAATAAAACGGGTAAACAATATTAAATTAGATGAGCTATTTTACTCCATGAAATGACAGACGAAGAATCCCGGGATTATATATTTATAACAAAACCATCACTTCAAATTGTCATCACAACAGATGTCATTATAGTAAAAAAAGGGGAACGACCTCATTTGCGTATTACTAGCGCAGTACTTATAAACATCAACAACAAAACGATTAGTATTCCAAGAGAATAAAATCGGAAGCTAACCAAGAGGATTCGATAGAGCAGGCGGATTAACCTGCAATTTGAACGATTTACGATTCGGTAATGACCGCCTGCCCCGAATACTGATTAATTTATGTACGGAACCCTCGGTTTATCGCGTATTTACGACAGTCATGGTTTTTTACTTCGGTTCAGATACACGTCCCTCGCCGTGCCTTTAAAATGAATAAAAAATACTTTCAAGTGAAAAGAATTTAATTTAGAAGCATTCGGGATATATTATTAACACTAAATGAATCTGGAAAATGGCACAGACTTAATTAGTCGTTCCGAACAGTTCCTGTAAGGTTACCGCAATGGAATTTCAACTGATCTTCGAAATTAAACACGTGGTTACGAGGATATGTTAAACTGACCACGACTGACGTCACTGAGGGCTCACTTTAGCCCATAGACAAGGAACTTGTTCATCATCATCTGCCTGTCCTTATCGCACTAAGTGGTGTCGGCACAACTTGTTATTTTCTGTCACTGTCCTCTATCATCTGGCACCTTAATGGTCACTCCTTTCTTACCCATATCAGTTTATCCATTTTAAAGAAAGAAAGAAAAAGTTTATTTCGCATTTGTCGCATATAATAATAATAATAATATAATACAGGACATTTCACACAGCATCATCTGGCCCCAAAGTAAGCAGAACTTGTGTTATGGGTACCACATGACTGATATACTACTTATATTTTTTTTTTGTAAATACATACATATTATACATAGAAACCCCCAGACTCGAGACAAATATTTAAAGATCTTACAAACATTTGTCCCGCGGAATCGAACCCGCGACCTTTTGTGTCTCAGCCGGACCTAAGCTCACTGCGCCACAGAGGTCGTCTATCGTATAAGTATTTTATGATATATGAATCATATATCATATATATAGTATATGATACATCATTATATGATATGATATCACATAAGTACTTATAAACTAACAAATAAGTAAATTGACAGCAAAATCGGTCGTCACTCAGCATGTGTTATATCAGCGCTTAGAACGCTCTTATAACGCTCGTCTTCCGTGACGCCACGTTGGTATGCGCATCGGCAATGTGGTGGCCCACTGTCGTCGTGTTACTCAATTGCAATTAATGTATAAACTAGGCACTTTACTCCTATTACTCCTCATCTTTTCTGCAACTAGCGCTATTGTCGACTTACTCTGATATACACATTACTTAACTTATACAACGTCACTCTGCACATTCATCTTAACATTCGAATCTCTATCTCATGCACTTTTTTTCGTCAGTCGCTTTGGTTGCCCAACATTCTAATCCATACATGTCAAAGTCAAAGTCAAAGTCAAAAGATACTTTATTTAATACAATCACAATGATCACTTTGAAACGTCCTACATACTAGGTGAATTTAGGTGCTATAATTTCCCACCAGGTCCGAACCTACGACTTAAAAATCGGAAAGCAGGGTATCACTACACCACCAGTGCTCCTAGAATGGTTTTTTTAAGTAGTTTTATGGGTTGCTGCTTGAGCTGCTCGTAAACCTATCAGAGTTACCAATAAAGGACCATATACAAAGACAAAGCAGACAAAGGGAACGGGAAAATATAACTCAAATTCGTAAAAATCACAACTCCACAAGACCCATGTTTTGATAAATTGAGGAAAGTCAAAACTACGTTACATTCATCATACCAATTTATTATCAACGCAAAATGTCACGGAAATACCCCAAAAATATACCGTTTGATACTAACTCAAAATTAAAGGCTTTTTCGTATATTTGGTCAGGTCCCAAACTAATTCTACTCTCTCTACTTATACAAAATTAAATCATTTATTTATTAAATTAAAAAATTAAATAAATAAATAATGCTGGATATTTTACACAGCATCATCTGGCTCTAAAGAAAGCAAAGCTTGTGTTGTGGGTACCATGACTGATATACTACTAAATAGTTTATTTTTTTGTAAATACATATCATTATACATTGACCCGAGAAAAATGTGATCATGTAGATCAACGAAACATTTGTCCCGTGGCGGACATGAAACCCGCAGGTTGACTTTTGCGTTTTAGCCGAGCCTTGGCACAATATACCACAGAGGTCGTCCACTAATGAGTTATATCTAGGAGGGATTATGATGAATAATAACTACGATACTGTTACTTCTTCCTGTATCATTAGGTACTAATTAAATCTCCCTTGAACGCTCCAAGTAAACTAGCTGTGAGTATATTTAGCTATGGCGAAGGTTTTGATAAAAATTCCGTCGTTACGCTGAAACGTCATTTGTCATTCCTTTCTGAGCCCACGGTAGATAGAAAGATGTTTTTGTACCAGTTTTGTAAGCGTGCATAGAATAAAAGAGCCGGGAGCCATTAGCACTGGTTTCTAACACTATCTGTCGCCAAGTACCTATGTATTACTAGGTACGACGAATATCTGAGCGGTTTTATTTCTAATACTGCTAAAATACTATGACAAACAATGATACCTCATGTTTGTTGACTGGTTGTAACTGGTTATCTGATCAGTACCTACTGATAACTGATTATGAGCTTGAGGGCTGTTCCCTCTGTGTATCTGAGGGCTGTTCTCTCTGTGACTCTGAGGGCTGTTCCCTCTGGGTGTCTGAGGGCTGTTCCCTCTGTGTCTCTGAGTGCTGTTTCCTCTGTGAATCTGAGGGCTGTTCTCTCTGTGTCTCTGAGGGCTGTTCCTTCTGTGTCTCTCTGAGGGCTGTTCCCTCTGTGAGACCTTTGGGGGGTGTTCCCCCCGTATGGCCTCCAACCTCCCCTATAGCCACCCCGAGCCTCGCTTACTGGTTTGGTTCTGTCTGATACAAACTGGTCAAACTGATCTCTAAATTTGTCTGGTTAAGTGGTTGAATAATGCCACCGCATTTGCAGTAAGGGTCAACACCATATACACATTAGATCTGACAGTACATGCACAGTTATTTCAAAGCTCACTCACCGAACCTGCTCGCGCGGCGTCCGCTGGGCCAATGCCGGGCGGGTGTGCACGCTCTCGACGCACTGTCGCTCGCCATGGCGGCACCTGACGCTATCTAGCCTATTTTAGTTTAGACTAGACTAAACAAATTGGTCGTAAATCTAGTAAGTCTAGCTAGTCTAGTCTGTCTGGCCTACTTTAGTCTAGACTAAGCGAGTCTCTATTATTATTACAAGATTTACGACAAAATCTAGTCTAGTCTAGACTAGACTCTGTCGTAAATCTTATCAGTCTAGTCTAGTCTGTTTAGTCAGTCAAGTCTAGTATGTCTAGCCTACTTTAGTCTAGACTAAACGAGTTTGTCGTAAATCTAGTAAGCGTAGTCTAGTCTGTCTTGCCTTTCTTTATTATAGACTAAACGAGTTTGTCGTAAATCTAGTGAGCGTAGTCTAGTCTGTCATGCCTTCTTATCTGCCTTCTAATACAAATGTTTCTCAAATCTAGTCAGTCTACCGTGTGTATCTCACGAAATACAAATTTATTGGTGATCGAATTTGCATCAGAGCACTTTTATGCTTCAGAGAGCGCGATAAAGACATATTTTTAAAAACTTGAATTTGACCATAATTACCTGAAATGTTAAAGTAAGAACCAACACGTGCTAATCAATTAGTCTAGATAAGATCAGTTCGATAACCTCAGAAAGTATAGCTTAGGGCGCTGATATTATAAATCATTTATGTTCGCTCGTCTCTCCGGCCTTCTCAGCGTTAAGTGGCAGCTTTGACTTTGAGACTAATACCTACCTAAATAAAGACTAATTGGTTCCTGCCTCTGATAAAACGAGGGAACCTTACAGTAGTTACTAATGTGTAACATCTGACATCTCACAAAAAGGGTTGGTACCATTTCACGGCCAACTCTACCACCGCGCGCGCTCATTGGTCAATTCAAATATCGCGCGTTTGCACGACTTTTTGTTACACACTTCCGTCCATTTTTACGTAATCACTCCCACAGATTGCAAGAAAGCAAAAGGAAATATGTTATTATTATAATTAAGAGCCCGTGAAGTCCCACGGCAGGACAAAGGCCTCTCTTTTCTCCAATCGTCCCTGTCTAAGGCCACTGTGGGCCAATCCTTAAGATGGGTGTCTAACTCGTCCTTTAATCTTCGCCGCGGTCTGCCGCAAGGTCGTTTCCGTTCAGGGGTGTTTCAACTTGCTATAACTTGTACATTTTGAGAAGTTTTTATTCAGGTATTGACATAGTTTTGTCATAAACCACAGTGTGAATCGCGAACGAGAACAGGAATAAACGAATCGCGGTTCAAAGTCAACTGATGACCTGATGAATATTATCTAGATAAACTGAAACAGTGTCTGGGTTTTATCGATAGAATAATACGTGAGTAAAACCCAGTGTTTATTAAAATGAACAACTAATGAATGTTTTGAATTTTCTATAACCTGATTCAATAAAGAAAAAAATTAATGCCAGACATTTCACATAGCATCACCTGGCCCCAAGATAAGTAGAGCATGTTTTATGGGTACCACATGACTGATATACTACTTATATACTTTTTTTCAATACCTACACATTATACATAGAAAGAGCACTAATGATCTAGTTGTAGTGGTTCCGCCTTCCGGTCTTAAGGTCGTGGGTTCGAATTCAGTCGTGCACCAATGATTTTATCTAATCGAAAAATATTTGTGTACATATTAGTAGTCTCAAATGGTGAGGCATGTCGTAGATCCTAAATAGTTTGAAGACATGTGCAAATTGACAAGGAGCCTTTGAGGCGCATATTAATGTTATCAGCACACTTGTTTGAAATAACTGGTGACAAAATAAGAATATACATAGAAATACCCAGACCAAAGACAAAAACTTGCAGATCATGCAAACATTTGTATCGCGGCAGGAATCGAACCGGCATACTTCTGCGTCTCATCCCTACCTTGGCCCACTGCACCACAAAGGTTGTCAATGATTCATTGATGGCGGTTCTATCTTCTCGCTTGCTCAATATTGTACTGACATGCCAGTGACCAACTTTAAGATCCCAACAGCCTTCCTTGTTCATCCTTATAATGATAACGCAGAATGTCGCTTACACAGTTATTCTGAGAATAACACAAACGCTTCTTGACAACGTATATTGTTTTTTTTGTAAATAATAATAATAATAATAACGTTTATTTGCGCTGTATGTAGCGCAAATAAACGTTATTATTATTGTTGCGCCCGATACATAGCTCCATTTATTGGCAGGCGGACGCGTTAAATATTCACCTACAACGCCATCTGGTATCGAGTAGATGCAAACTACAAAGTACACGTATCGAAGGCATAAGAGTGAACGAGATTGCAATATCTCTCTATTGCAAGCGAACATTTGAGCGCGTTCCGGTTCGTTCTCGAGCGTTCGAGTTGCGTCGTGGTTGTGCGCGACGCACTAGACGCTCGTATAAATACGGCGGTGGTTTGCGGATACAGTCAGTCTATTCTCGGCTAAGCAAGTGATACAAGTTCGATAGTTTTGAAGTTTTATCAGATGTGATACTAGTAGAATCAGTGGATAAAGTTCAGTGTGTGGTAACTTTGAAATTAAAGTTATTATTTGGTAAAATCAAGCGGTTTCATAATTTATCAGTACCCAGCTCGTAACAAATTGGTGTCAGAAGCGAAGATAAAGAAATGCCGGTATTACCAAAGGAAGACACGGACGGTATCCGGACAAGGAGTCAGCGGCAACATGAAATGGATGAGAGGCGGTTTGGAGGTTCTCCATCACAAGAATCTCGACAGGTTCTTTAGCCAACGATGGAGTCATCTGGTGAGTTATCGGGAGTCCCATCATCAGCTGTGGCTCAGGCTCCTGCTGCAGGGGACCTTGCTGCCTTAATGGCGATGCTTCAGGAACAGGCTCGCCAGCAACAGGAACAGACTCGCCAGCAACGGGAAGAAGAGGCTCGCCGGCAGGAAGAACAGAAACGCTGGCAGGAGGAACTGGTTCGCAGGCATGAACAGCAACGGGAAGAAGAGGCTCGCTGGCAGGAAGAACAGGCTCGCCAGCAACGGGAAGAAGAGGCTCGCCGGCAGGCGGAACAGGCTCGCCAGCAATGGGAAGAACAGAAATGCTGGCAAGAGGAACAGGAACAGAGGAACAGACTCGCCTTATAAAGGACCTGCATGGAGCTATTGGCAAAGAGCTTCAGGAAGTTAAGGAGCAAATCCAGCACCATGACAGCCGAATTTCTGAAGCAGAAACCCAGATTGCAAGTGTAAAAAAAGCTGTGGATCTGCTAAAATCTGAAGATAGATTTATTGCTCCTGTGGTCTCTTCATCGTCAGCGCGAGGATTTAAGGTGCCACCATTTGATGGAGGTTCTTCTTGGTCCGCCTATAAAATTCAGTTCGAAGCTGTTCTAAACGCAAACGGATGGACGAAGTCGCAGGCTATGACTGCACTAACATTAGCCTTGCGTGACCAAGCACTTAGTGTTTTGGACGCCCTGGGAAGTAACGTCAGTTATGAGCAGCTGCTGGAGGCACTCGAATCTTGATATGGTGACGCACATCTGGAACATGTTTTCCGCGCTCAATTAAAGGACAGGACTCAGCGCAATTCGGAGAACCTACAGCAGTGGGCCCTGGAAATAGAAAAGCTGGTTCGCGAGGCTTTCCAATCTTCACCTGCCCTTATCGATGGGAACTTGGTTCAGGCATTCGTCGATGGGATACGTGACTTGGAAGTCAGAGCTACTGTGAGACTTGGCCATCACGAGTCTTTGAAGAACGCCTTGGCCCATGCTTTGGAAGTGGAAGTTGTACGGATGGACCCTCGAGCACATCACATCAGAGAAGTGGTGGAGTCCAGCTGCGACGGTCGTCCAAAGTTCAGTCCGAAATGTTATGGGTGTGGAGAAAATGGTCATCTGAGGTCCAGTTGCCCGAAACGATATAAAAAGAGTAACGACAGATCTCAAGGACAAGTGGTGAGCATTTCTTCTCCCCAGCAGCAGGGAAACGTCAGGACTGCGTGGCGGGTGCTAGCGGATATCGATAAAGCACCAAGAGTTTCGATTTCACAAGCCCACGATGGGAACAGCCTGATCATCAAAGGCCAAATTAATGGAACGACCTGTAAAATGACTTTGGATACTGGCTTCTCGTACAGTAGTGAGTTTCCAACTTGCAAATCGCTTTCTTGGGGACTTTTCCCGCAAATGTAACAGAGTTCAGCTTGTGACAGCAACTGGCCAGAACATATCCGTTCAAGGCGAGATGCAGGTGGAGATGAAATTAGGGGAGATCACTTACCATCACAACGTCATCATTGCCAACATAGTTGATGAGTGCATTCTGGGTTTAGATTTCTTGCGAGAACACCACGCGGAGATTGACGTAAATCAAGGGATTTTAAAATGTGGCACAGAAGAAGTCTTTATGGAAGGAGGATCCTCAGGAAAAGTCTACTGCCTAAATGACATAATGCTTCCTCCAAGGTCAGAAACTATGGTACGCCTATTGCAAACGTCAGAGAGAAATCGATGTGTATTGATAGAACGGTTAGACAATGACCTACCATGGATTATGGCACGAACTCTAGTAAAGGCAACCACCATCTCAGCTGTGCGAATACTGAACCCGAGTAACGAGGAACATCTCATTAAGAAAAGAATGTTAATGGGCAATTGTGAAGAAGTAACCTAGATGCGAAGATGTCAAGAATTATCCAGTGACAATAAATTAGAAGTTAATAACAATGTGTCATCATTGCTGAAAGATTGTCGCAAAGATCTTTCTGAAGAGGAAGTTGCAATGGCTGAGAAGATGTTACATCGATATGCTGATATTTTCTCTTCGAATGATGCTGACATTGGAAAGACTGGGCTGGTTCAGCACACCATAAACACCGGTAACAAGTCACCGATTCGTCAACGACCAAGACGATTACCTGTCGCAAGAGAAAAGGAAGTGGAAACTATGATTGAGGGAATGGTAAAAGACGGAGTGATAGAACCTTCTTCCAGTCCCTGGTGCTCTCCTGTGGTACTAGTCAAGAAGAAGGACGGTAGCTTGCGTTTTTGTGTGGATTATCGTCGACTTAATGACGTAACAAAGAAAGATAGTTATCCACTTCCAAGGATTGACGACACACTGGACACATTGACAGGGATGAAGTGGTTCACAACCCTAGACTTAAAAAGCGGCTACTGGCAGGTTGAAATAGACCCGAAAGATAAGGAGAAAACGGCTTTTTCTACGGGAAAGGGTCTGTGGCAATTTAATGTAATGCCGTTCGGGTTGTGCAATGCCCCTGCAACTTTTGAAAGGTTGATGGAAATGGTACTAGCTGGATTAATTGGAGACGCCTGCCTTGTCTACTTAGATGACATTGTTATAGTGGGACGTACGTTTGAAGACCAACTTCAAAATCTGGAACGAGTACTAGCTAAAATTCGTGCAGCCAATCTTAAATTGAGTCCGAAGAAGTGCTCATTTTTCAGACGAAACGACTGTTCAGCTGGGACGAAGAATGCGACATTGCCTTCCAAGAGTTAAAACGGCTTCTGTGTGATACACCTATTCTTGGTTTCCCTGACACCGAGAACAAGTTCATCGTAGACACAGACGCAAGTAATACTGGTATTGGAGGTGTATTGTCCCAGCGCAAAAGAGATCAAGAGATTGTGATAGCTTACTTCAGCAAAGCTTTATCCAAACCGGAAAGAAACTACTGTGTCACAAGAAAGGAACTATTGGCCGTAGTAAAAACTTTGCAGCATTTAAGTAAATATCTGCTGGGGCATAAATTTCATCTACGCACGGATAATGCTGCATTGAAATGGCTGCTACAGTTCAAAAATCCTGAAGGACAAGTGGCAAGGTGGATTGAACAGCTACAGTAGTTTGACTATGAAACTGAGCATCGCAGTGGAAAATTTCACGGTAATGCGGATGCATTGTCAAGAAAACCTTGTCCAGAAGAATGTAAACATTGTGTAAAACAAGAGTGCAAAGAAGTGGTACCCGTCAGAATGTTGAGCACCGATCTAAGTGATGAGTGGAAGGAAACCCTGCAGAAAGCGCAGACGGATGACGCAGATATTAAGGCTATCATCGAATGGGTGAGGGCTGGAACTTCTAAACCTGTATGGAGTGATGTGGCTGGAATGAGCACAATAACAAAAAGCTACTGGGCACAATGGGACAGTCTGGTTATCCACGATGGAGTATTGTGCCGTAAATGGGAAAATGCTCGCGAAGATCACTGTCATCTGCAAATGGTTGTTCCAAAGGCTAAAGTATCTGAAGTGCTTAAACTCTACCATGAAGGATGTTCCGGGGCGCATATGGGGGTAAAGAGAACTCTGTTGAAGTTACGTGAGCGATTTTACTGGATCCATTGCAGAGATGATGTGGAAAACTGGTGCCAAAAATGCACGAGTTGCGCAGCAGTGAAAGGACCCCATACACGCAGCAGAGGTGCATTAAAGATGTATAACGTGGGAGCGCCATGGGAGCGGATAGCTTTGGACATTGCGGGACCATTCCCTGCTACAGAAAATGGAAACAAGTACTTCATGGTTGTTATGGATTATTTTACTAAGTGGCCGGAGGTCTTTGCAATCCCAAACCAAGAAGCGTCGACAGTAGCCGATAAGTTAGCCCATGAGGTCTTTTGTCGTTTTGGAGTACCCTTGGAAATTCACAGCGATTAAGGGAGGAATTTCGAGTCCCAAATATTTCAGGAAACATGTCGAGTGATGGGCACTTATAAGACAAGAACCACCTCTTATCGGCCACAATCCGATGGAATGGTTGAAAGGTTCAATCAAACGTTAGAAAGATATCTAGCAAAAGTAGTGGGAAACAAACAGACCGATTGGGACAAGCACATTCAACCGTTTATACTGTCATATCGAAGTGCAGTTCACGAAAGTACAAGTGTCACACCAGCTTCGGCGAACTTTGGACGAGAACTACGGTTGCCAGCAGACCTTATAACAGGTATTCCTCCCCAGTCTCCGCGCAATATAACAGAGTACGCGAGTGACCTTCGCAACAAATTAAACGATGTACACGAACACGTTCGCCAATCCAGCCAACAAATGTCTGAAAAGATGAAGACTCGATATGACCGAAAATTAAACCACTTGGGCTTTAGTGAAGGATCACTGGTGTGGTTACATAACCCTGTACGCAGTAAAGGAAAGTGTTCTAAACTGCAGGCGAAATGGGACGGGCCATATCGAATTGTGAACAGGATCAACGATGTCACGTACTGGATTAAAAAGGGGCTACGAGGCAAGGCTAAGATTGTCCATGTGGATCGACTAGCGCAATATTACGGGTCTAACGATGCTCGGGACGAGCATGTCTTAGGAGAGGATAGTGTTACGCCCGATACATAGCTCCATCTATTGGCAGGTGGATGCGTTAAATATTCACCTACAACGCCATCTGGTATCGAGTAGATGCAAACTACAAAGTACACGTATCGAAGGCATTAGAGTGAACAAGATAGCAATATCTCTCTATTGCAAGCGAACATTTAAGCGCGTTCCGGTTCGTTCTCGAACGTTCGAGTTGCGTCGCGGTTGTGCGCGACGCACTCGACGCTCGTATAAATACGGCGGTGGTTTGCCGAGAATAGACTGACTGTATCCAGTCAGTCTATTCTCGGCTAAGCAAGTGATACAAGTGCGATAGTTTTGAAGTGTTATCAGATGTGTTGTAGTGTTGTGACTCTTATTGTGTTCTATTGAGAAGTTAACTAGTAGAATCAGTGGATAAAGTTCAGTGTGTGGTAACTTTGAAATTAAAGTTATTATTTGGTAAAATCAAGCGGTTTCATAATTTATCAGTACCCAGCTCGTAACATTATTATTATAAATATATTATATTTATTATTATTATTATTATTAGTAACTTAGATTACTACATAATAATAATTAAATGAATAGCATAAGCCTTTTTACTTAGTTTTAGGTACATACATATAGATGTAACAGTCATATTTTACAGTCAAAAAATAAAATAAAACATTACATTCTATGTGCCTCGTAGTTTGTCACTTGTATTCTAGTATTTTTTTAAATTTTAATTTATAATTTAATTATTTAATTAATTTAAGAATTTTTTGTTATATACCTAATGAAATAATAATGGAAAATATTCATCACGACATAATGCGAGATAGACTGTTTGGTACAGATATTGGTGTAATGGAGATACGGGGTAATATGTATTTTTGATTATTTTTGGCCGTCTCGCGAATAATTATTTCTCTTGTATTATAATTTTTCCCCGATTTATTTCAGGTTTAATTTGTAATATTAATTATTTTAATAAATCGAGAGTTATTGACTCGGGTGTGAATAATTGGAATAAATGGCATCTGTGTGATTCGAGCAAAAATATAAAAAAAAAAAAAAAGACTTAGTAACATCATACTATTCTTTTTTTTTGTTAATGGCCTGTGACATACTTAAGTCAATTCTGCCAATGTCAATAGTTTAAAATTAGTTTGTTTTTTATTAGAGTCATAGTCGATGGTCAATTGTCAGTTCAAGACGTCACGCGGAATGGCATCTAGAATTTTCTTGGGATTCCTCGTCGTTCAAATCACATTGCATCACAATACACATATAATTCAATGATCCATACCCGGCCTGTAATCACAATTTTTTCTTTAAAATTTCGCCAATATTACTAAATAAAACATGCAATAATAAATATTAAATTAGCAGAGCTATGTTACTCCATGAAAGACGAGAATCCAGACATCATACTATAAGCATAATAAACACTTGACACTGCCAAAATTTACATTATTATGACACATGCGTATAAACTGCATATAAACGAAGAAGAAAATCGTAGACAGAGAAACTAATAGACGACTAGATAGCATCCGTTGCATTCATACAAGAAAGAGAACAACTTATGTGCAGATTCTGTAAAGAAACGAGATAGAATGGTTTGATTTTTTGTTTCATGTCGCGTGCCTGTTTTTTTCAAGATCCGCACCAGATTGTGCAAAGCAACGTTTGACAGTTTGCCATTGTTTGGATGGTTTGTGCTCGCTTTGTGTGAAATAACCGGAAAAAAACAGTTAATAATAAATTGTGAACACGCTGAATAACTTGTGAATTGCAAATAACAAATTCCTTGATTCCGGATTTTGTAAAGATAATGGTTCGATGTATCTCTTTAGGATGTAAAAGTGATAGTGAACGGAAACACCCCGATTTGTCTTTTTACTCGTAAGTACAAGTATTTTTGAGTAGTTATTAGCTTTCAAACTGTTTTTTTAATAATATACACAATAGATAACAGCATTTCGAACTGAACTTTGTTCGCTACAGCATAATTCATAAATCATAACATATAATTTATTTATTTTGGTGTTGCCTGCATTCGACCTTAACATTCCCCAGACTAGGTACATAAATTTTACATAAAATATGTTTTACATTTCATATGAATTTGAATAATTCAATTTACCGTAAGTATCGTACAATGTTCATAGAATATATGGAGGCAAGGTAAAGGCAAAAGCTGCTAATTGGTCTGAAGAAACCTTTCATACATTTTAATGTCAATTGATTGTGAAATAATGTCCTGGTCAGCGACAATAACCATACCGCCCTATAAAAATGATTCTTACATTGTAAAATAAAACATCTCGCTATTAATTTGTAACAGTTTGTACGTTTGCAGTGGGTTGAAGCCACAGCCCGAAAAATCTGGACACCCAAAAACTCTTCGAGGATTTGTAGTACCCATTTTGAGAAAAATGTCTTGTTTAAGAAGAAGTCTGTAGGTAGGTAGATACTGATCAATACTTTTCGACTAGAAAAAGTAAATAAGTCCTCTATCGGGATCTACACGGTGCGCTTCTATAATAGGTTTCCTGAAAATGCAACTAAACTACCTATTAAAAAATTTAAAGCTTACATAAAAGAGTCCTATGAAGAAAGCTTATTATAATATAAATGACTATATTATTGATAAGAACGCATGGCCTCATGTCGCTCTGCCCTCAGACAGTTAACCGACACACTTGAAATGTATAAACTCATGTATAAGTATATCGTAGCTAATTTAGTTATAAGATGGATCATGCAAAAATGCGCTAGGACCAGGACGAGTTTCTCTTCTCGGGCTTGGATTATAAATTGGAACCTAAATTCACCTAGTAGGTAAGACTTAGTTTCAAAGTGATCCTTGTAATTGTATTGAATAAAGTATCTTTTG
The DNA here is from genome assembly GCA_948098915.1 of Lampropteryx suffumata. NCBI lineage: Eukaryota > Metazoa > Arthropoda > Insecta > Lepidoptera > Geometridae > Lampropteryx > Lampropteryx suffumata. Next base: position 3,583,164 of record OX402561.1, on the reverse strand, counting down.
ACTTTGTGTTATATTTATGATTTTTTTATTTCTGTAATGTTATGCTTAGCTTTAATAATAAGTAAACAATTAAGTACACACATGTTGTTATATGTTTTCTATATCACACAGCTGTTAAAAAGTTTGAGTTTCGTAATAGAGAGGAAAGCTCTAGAGATTTCTACTACAACATAACGTCTCGAATAAATCTAGGATTACTTAGGACTAAAAGTTTTAATGTGGCAACACCACCCACCTATCGTTCTATCTCACACGCGGCACGATCACCATGTGTCTATTGTTTTCTCTGTCTACGAAGAAAATGAACTAGTATTTTACACTATAAATAATAGAGTAAATACCGTCCTTTGATTGACGGTTTCATTAGGACCTCTATACTTTTAGTGATCCCCACTCCAATGACCTTTTACTTTTACCAATAAAATGACAATTCATAACCTATTAAATCATAAAAATCTTACAGAACATAATAGATTGTTCGATAGTTATGACGTCATCATATTACCCAGGCGTGTAAATACATACCACCTCACAAAGGAATCCGCCATTTCACTTGCTATAAATCTGAAATTGGTATTCAAATCCCCAATTTTAGGGATCCTTAAACGTGTTATAAAACCATATCTGTAACTCAGAATGATTGGTTTACCTTCAGTAGGTTGAGTCGTCGTCTTATTCATCATCATCAGCGTCTTCATCGTATTTTTACCGAGAGTTAAAAGTTTTTCCTATAATTAGTTAGTGTGGCGATAAGGCTTGCCTTGTTTTTGTCATTTTAATGTCAATTAATAAAAATGACAACATATTTGAACAACAAATTAGCAAGTGTTTGATTATAGAATAGATAATAATAAAAATAATTGTTTACGCTGATTCAATTTCTAAAATTTGTATATTTGCGTGACACTAGACGTTTTTGTTGTTTTGAATACATTATTTCCCCATCCAATACATAACCTTCTTGCCAAAGTGTGAGCGAGATCGCTGCACGCACAGACAGAACAAACATCTATGTTTATCACACAAATGTTTATCCTGAGAGGAAATCGAACCCTGGACACACAGCGGAGAAAACAGAGCTACTACCAACTGAGCTGACAGGCCAGTCATTTTAATAATAAAAACATAATTATCATAATTAATTTATTAAATTAGACTCAATATAAGTTTATTTGGTGTTAGTAGGTATGTATGTCTTATTTCTAGGTTAGTGTTACATATTAAAATAAAAGTGAAAAACATGTAGAATGTTTTGATCTTTCATTCGCGCTCCAGACCAACAGCATCATGTGTGTTGCCACTAGACTAGAACACGAATGAAGGATTTCATAATAAGGAGATCATTTCTGTCCGGTATGAGCTGCAGAATGCTATTGGTTATTATTTTAGACAGCAAAATTTTATGTTTAAAGAAAAATCACATGAGCTCATAGAAAATAGAAAACTTATAAATTATTATACATAAAATTTTGATTCACACATAAAGTCAAAACACTTTTTATGTAAACGGTACTTCTCTATACCGTTGACAGACAACTCCTGACAAGTCGGGTACGAGGAATACGTTCTTGTACTTGGCAGCTCGCTGAAGCACGTGACTAAAAGTTGGTATCTCGTCTCGATTCTAAGCGCTTCGTCAAAAGCCTTTGTAGTTCGCCTGTTATACCATAAATACCTTTGCGGCTTACGTTAAATGAATAACAGCAGACATTACAGATAATACATATAAAAAGTGTAGATTATTTAAACGGAACCCTTATAAACATGATATCTTTTATTTCTGATGGATTTGACATTTCGATTTTATTGAGGTAATATTTGGGTAAAAATGATGTAATGTTTTCCGAATAAGCACACATTTATTTTATTCTTTCATAAATCATTATAGGTTATGGGTGTGGCAATTTTATGATTTTTCACAATGGTATAATTCATTACGTTTTTGATACTACCGGTATATGGTAGGTGCGGGTAATAAGGCATGTCGTCTAATAAAGCCTGTCGGCTAACAAGGCCTAAGTAACAAATATACAATTTAATATAATTGAAGTTGCTCAAAGTTGCACTCGTAGGTATCTAACAATCATAAAAGGCGCTCAAACCTGTCGCGACGCACTCGCTCGCTGATTGCTACCAGTGCGTCGTGATCTATTGTGAGGGGTGACCGCCCGGCTCGAATAGTAAGATCAAGATGATCACGTGATGGTTTACTTTTACGGCTTTACTTATACGCCTCTCAACTTGAACACTATTTAAGATTCTTCCTTTTACTATTTATCACTATCTAATAAGAAGGAAGTCACTATTTTAAACAGTGATTACTTTTTGATAGGGAATAGTTTTGTCCGACTTGCAAAACAAACATTGCTCTTTTAATTATTTTTCATAGTTAGTAAGTAGTAGTAAGCAGTTTCATAGTCCCGAGTAATTAGTTATTATAATTATATTATTTTATATGAAAGATAACATCTCTCCGATAGAGTCTCCGAGTAGAAATGACAGTTTATCGGAACTACTTGCACCAGGTTCTTGCACAAGGTACTAGCACAAAGTACTTGCACCAGTTACATACACTAGTTACTTGCACCAGATACTTGCATCAGGTACTTGCACAAGGTACTTGTACCGGTTACCTACATCAGTTACTTGCACCAGGTACTGACACAAGGTACTTGCACCAGTTACTTGCACCAAGCACCTTCATGATGTGTTATCAAAGAACTGATGATTTTATCAACCTACTAGCTGCTGCCAACAGCTTTGCAACGGCTGTTAATTAGCTGCAAGCGATTTTGACCCATGTCGACTGCAATTATAAACGCTACTGTAGATAGATTTTTTTGCACGTTTTTGCTAAGCTCTTAAGCCACAGTGCAAAGACGGTGTAAAAAATAACGGTTACCTTTAGCTAAGCTTGACAGCGGAAAACAGACAGCTGTTTGCTTTAGGTATTTTGCTGAAAGTACCTACTTCGGTCTTATATGTTAAACAAAAATATCATTAGCAATGAAACTGCTGTTATAGCGCTATTTTTCTATGTAGGTATAGAATAGCTTAAAATCTGCTATGGCGCTGTTTTTGTATATGCACAAATTACAAATGAGAAAGTTAAAATCTGCCTCATTGTGTGTACGAATTTCAAACCGGGGACTTTATTATATTAGTTGCTAAGCATAAGCTGAAATATAGAGACAAAAAAAACGTGCGCTTTCAATTGCCAAAATTTCATATATTTAGTCCGTTTGTTTGAGGTTGTTTAGTGCGATTTCACTTGTAAAAGTGACCTTAGAGTATTAGAGAAGAAAACAAATACATATTCATTGTGCAATGCAGATGTACAATTAACACACAGGCAGAGCTACTTATCAGTTTATAAATAATATATTAAAATTGAAATCTTTGATTGATATTTCGGATTTTTTTTCGGACGCGGGGGGGAGGGCGCTACACTTTTATAAAAATAATTAAATGATTTCGACCTCTGTGGCGCTTTAGGATTAAGCCCAGCTGAGACGCAGAAGGTTGCGGGTTTGATTCCCGCCACGGGATAAATGTTTGAATGATCTGCAAATATTTCTCTCGGGTCTGGGTGTTTCTATGTATAATAATTATGTACTTATGTATATAAAAAATAAAGTATATAAATAGTATATCAGTCATGTGGTACCCATAATACAAGCTCTGCTTACTTTGGGGCCAGATGATGTTGTATAAAATAATATTTATTATGCCGGGAGGCATTATACATTTTATTATTATTAATTTAATGTCACCGTTATAAATTCCAGTCTGTATAAAAATAGCACCTTTGAATACCAGTGATACACACCTGTACCTGTATGATAGCATTATACAGAATACATATACAAGATAATTGTTTTATTCCGTCATTCTACAAACTGTATACTAATAGCAAACCTTGCAGGCATGTGTCCCAAAGTTAAACATCTTTGGATAGGTGGCCAGTCTAGTTGACACTGACTCATACAAACGAACCTCGGCTTTGCATTTGTTAGATGGTATTAAATAAATACATTTTAATTTAAATTTATATTAATTGTAATAACATAAGCTCGCAATGATTCTATATTTCTAAAGAGGTTGTAAGTTTGTCTTAAGAAGCCATTCTGACGACATTATACCACTTCAATAGAGCTGGAAATTCGCGTGCAGCACGCTCGGTGTTCCTTGAATGAACGCACGGGTGGGAATCGCGTTCAATAACGAGCAGCATAAATTAGCAGGTAAGAACCAATATGTAAATAAACCATTAAGATTTAGTAAATATATATATTGGTGGATAATGCACACAGCACCATCAAGCCCCAAACTAAGCATAGCTTGTATTATGGTGACCAGATGACTGATATGTACTTGTACATTTTTTAATTCATAATTATAAAACTTTATATCACTCAGCCATAGAACAAACATCTGTGTTCATCACACAAATGTTTTTCCTGTGAGGGAATCGTACCACCAACCTACAGCGCTGAACGCAGAGTCAACAGAACCGAACTAACTGTTAGGCCAGTCAATTTGTTCCATATGCTGAAAAAAGATCATCTCTTCTGCTAATTGGTATTGATTTTAGTGCCTATTTTTCAGTATTATCAGTGAGGTCTATAAAATAATAAAAAATAATTTTAAACGTCTTTCTCACAGTACTCACAAATTAGTTCGATAGCATAATATTATTGGTGGTGTAAAAATCTTTAATCATTGGTTGCGAAACTACTTACGAGTAAGAACGAGTATTGTTAGTTTAGCCTTTGATATGCTGGATCGTAGATCTCGTCGAGACCATATCATATTAGACTTCTGCTTCTGCTGAGCTGCTGCTCACATGTATGGTACCTTTATATAAAGTAGCTTTTTGCCTATCCCCTTACATCCATCCCCTTAAATTTAACCAAAATCTATTCAGCCGTATTGCCATGAAAACGTAATTAACATACAACCAACAGGGACCTTTTCAAATTTATAATCAAGGGTGTCTCAATAAGATTGCACTATTTAAATTTCATGTAATATTTTTTCGTGTATGTGGCAACTCTAAAATTTTACAGCCGTCACTTATAATTGTTCCAATTAATAAAAATAGATCGTTAAACAAAAGAAAAACATGTTATCATTGTAAAAAATTCATTACAAAAATAGAGAAAATTATGCTGAAACAACCCACAAATATCGTGGAATTTCTGGCGAGAAATTGCACAACAATTAGAGCGTAGTCAAAAAATTTTAAGAAAATGGGTCGTTTTTAAACAGTAAGTCTCCACTGCGTTGAAATACCATTAGATCTTTTGAAAACATTGCTGTAAACGAGAGTGTGGCCGAAAACCCGAAAACAACAATTCGTTATTGTGCTAAACAACTTTAAATTTCGAGAAATTGCTATTACAAAAGGTTGATGTTGATTGTAAGACATGTTGTCATATGAATCGAAACTGATATAGCAACCAAACGTATGTAATACCAATCTATAATATAATGCCTGTTGCTAATCGAAACTAAAATATTTTTTTTGTTTAATGAGTTTCGTAATCGTTAAGCTATGCGTTACCGTCCGAAATATTGACCGTATGTCTCCAAAGCGCGTGCATGTGAATGGAACTCAGCGAACTAAACTTTACCCTTACGTATTTGTATGTTTAGTTGTTAATGTCGTGGGTTCCAAATTCCAAATATTAAATAATGTACTTGCTTTTTTTAACCGACTTCAAAATTAGGAAGAGGTTTCTAATTCGGTGATATTGTTTTTTTTATGTACATAACATAACATATAAAACTCCTCATAACTCCGTCATTTATGAACCGAGTTATGAAAGGATATATTTTCCGCCAAATTGGCAAACTGTGGCCTTGGAGCGCAAAGAGTGGAAGGTAAAGGGGGAGACCTTTGCCCAGCAGTGGCACACTATAGAATAAAGAAAAAAAAATCCGATTGGTTCCATAGAAATTTCATAGAAATCAGTTCAGTTTTGTTTTTAAATCGAAATAGCTGGATTTTTTTTCGTATTTTTATGAAAAATACGTTTTTTACAAGTTTTTAAAACGTTATTGTGTTATCATAGGTATACTTGCGTTTGACCTACGTTTGATTTTATGGAAACAAACAGTAACTACACATAATCCTAATCTTTAAGAACTTTTTTTATTCATAGTATTGTCTTGTTGAGTGTTGAGAGTTTTCGTAATTGCGTTGTACTAATTATTCAACTAATTATTTAGTAAATACTTATAGCTGTTTAGTGGTTTCCTACAACTAGTTGTTATTAAACTGCAGCAGAGCTAAAGCCTCCGATTTAGACGCGATCTAATTACTTCCCAAAGCTACGTTCTATACTGGATATTAGTTCAGATAATCATACGGAGGGCGCATTACATAAAGAAAACGCGGGGTTTTGGTAATGGCTGAGTTACGTTTAAAACTTTCATGAGTTGCACCATACGCTTTGGAAATACGGGCTTAACTCACGTGTGGTCGATGAAAGCAGCGATGTTTGATTTTATGAGTTAGTGAGTTTGATCCGCGGTCCGCTTGCTTCTACTCGCGTTCGCTTTTCGCACTGAACAGTATCTTATCAATGCCAATAACTATTATTGGCAAATATTATATATATGACGAGTTCAATTAATTTCTCGTGGTTAGGAGTACGACAAGAAAACAAATATTACATATATTTAATATCATATATATATGATTCTTAGAGAACTAAAGAACGTAAAGTAACGTAACTAAAATCTCTACAAAGTTCGTTAAGCAGGTATCACAACAAATACAGAATAAATAAATAAATAAATAATCCCGGACATTTCACACAGCATTATCTGGCCCCAAAGTAAGCAGAGCTTGTGTTATGGGTACCACATGACTGATATACTACTTAAATACTTTTTTCTTTTTTGTAATTAAATACATATTATACATAGAAACACCCAGACCCGAGACAAATACTTGCAGATCATACAAATATTTGTCCCGCGGCGAGAATCGAACTCGCAATCTTCTGCGGCTCAGTCGGACCTTAGCCCATTGCGCCACAGAGGTCGTCAAGAATGATATTATGATAAAGACAATCTGGTTAAGATAGTTTGATCTGGTTACAATTTTACAAAATAATGTAACCAGACATTGTTATATTTACATAAAAAATAGACATTTATTTTTTTATTTTCATATTTACAGTACGTATGTAAGAAATTAAAAAATAAAATAAACCAGAAGAAATCTCTGAAAGAGCAGACTTTTGTGCGTTTAACAGATATTTATGCAATGAATGAGTAAAACCCGTGTTACTAAAATGGATGCCTCATTCAGTCGCAGTATGCAATATTGAAGTCAATTTGAATTATATACAGGAGGCCTACTCTTGAAACTGATTACCAGTATATCGGGTAAATAATCGTGTAAAACCCTTAGCTACATTGTATCGACTCTTTTTGAGCAATGGAACAACTGACATTACTTTGACAATTTTCGTAAGGCAGCATAACGAATATACGATGATTTAAATTTGACAACAAAGCACCTAAATAAATAATTGATTCAGACGTGACTTTGCGGAAATTCATTACAAAACATTAAACAGACGGACAAATATTTAGTACTATTCCGCCAATCTCAGTTCAACGATCGGCGAAACACGTGTCGTATTTCTTTTTGAGAAAAAAATAGATTGGCAGAATGGTACTAAATATTTGTCCATCTGTTCAATGTTTTTTTAACAAAACACCTGTTAATTCGGCGGCTAGCTTGAAACCTATTTTGTTTGTGTATCTCTAAGCGCTCGTGGCATCGCTAACTTAGACGTTCCCAACAGATCAACGAAGTTACGCAACATTGTTAGCGGTCAGTATCCTGATTAGTACGCGACTGCATTAGTATTTACATCTAAGGACTTACGTGCATCGTTGGACAGTTGGTCTGGTTTTTTATTACTTATGTTGTAGATGCCTTTGACGGTCTAATAACTCTACCATAGAGCTGTTCACTGCCGAAGAAAATTAAATTTTCAATAATTATCTGCTTGCTTGCTTGCTAATTGAACAGCCTCCTTATCTTCTGACTGAAACTAGAATTATATAAACATTTCCCCTTAACTTCAACTACTGGCACACTAACCTCAAGCGAATGGTGCATAGCAGGTGTCTTTCACATTTCTAGTTCTAGACCAAACCAGAGTTTTATGAGTTTGTTATGAGTTTTAGAGGGATAAAATGTCCTTAGGTACTTGGCTGTTCCTGGAATTTGAGCCTGTTAAGTAGGTCATGAAGTCATAGGTCATAGCCACTTTAGTTAAACCTATGGTGGTGGTCCTGTTGTAGCATTTCTAAGAGTAACTAAATTAGACTATTGCAGTCCCTTTCACTTCAGTGAAGTAAGAAAAAGACAGTAACATTTTAAGTGACTTTTAGTTCACAAATGCAATCACTACCAGTACTGAGCAAAAGATAAGATATTCCCCTTATCAAAACCACAGCAATACCTATCTTGTATTGTTAATCAAAGCACGACAAGACGTATCCTACATGGCACTGTATGACAATGGTGAAAAGTCCCATGTGCGTGTAATTTCAAATGAATAATGTTGCGAGCTATATCATTCTATAGAGACTTCCCACATACATATTCCTGCGTCCCATTTTAAAGACATGAAGCTACATACCTTTATATTTGGTTTAAGTAACCTAAAATAATCTTAAATGATATATTTTTAATAACATAGAGCTCTGTAGCGCAGTTTAAAAGCTTTGTAATTTATCGAATATATTGTGATTGGGTAATTTTTGTAATCAGAATTCGATGGTGTTGGATATTTTACATTGCGTTTATCAACAAATGTTTAATGTTAATGGAGTGCGATTAAATCGATTTCATTTTTGATACGTTTGTATTTCCAAAAGATTGAATTGAAAATATGCGATTACTATAACTTATTTCAATTAATTCGATTGAGTTCCACTAACAACAGCTTGTTGAAATACATACATTTCAGGCAAAAGATTTTGTGAAGTAGACGGGCGGTATTTTTATTATTAGCTTGTAATAGAATAGAATAGAATAAGAAAATATTCATTTAACGCCACAAAACAGTTACAGTGCGTATATAACATAAAGTAGTCTATGTACCGTGCTAAAAAAAAATGCTACCACTCAGCATATGATACAGAATTGTGAAGGCCTCCCTCGCTTTTTTCCACTCCTTCCTATCTAACACTAGTGTAGTCTAGTCCTGTAGTCTGCTGCGTGATTGTTTCCTGTCCTTTGAGACTCTGTGGACCCTCATAGAGGCCAACGCTTAAGCCAATACGGCAGCGTACCGTTGCAGAATGCAACGAGACCAACTGACTAAGGGGCAGATGCTCCTGAGAGTTGAAGCCAGGGTAAAGGCAAAGATGTCCAAGCCCTTACCTAATTCCAAGATAGGGAATATTTAGATGACCAGAGTGGTAGTAGGGACTTAGTAATGTTTTTTTCCCACAACTCATCTGACATGCGTTCTTATTACTAATCTAATTAAAACGCTTTATTCTTAAAACTTGAGTCGCACACACCACCAAACGAAGCTCTCAAACGTTCCACTGTTTACTCAGTTCGGTACAGTGCGAAATTTATGTAATTCCTACGTTAATTAACGACATTTTCGAGGCACGATACAGTTTGGAGCTAAGTCTTGTAGGTTTCTAGACTGTTTCTCATTACTCGAATTGAAATTTCAAACCTCCTAATCTGTTGAAACCAGTGAACGACTAAATTTGTTCTGATTGAAAACCATTAAGAGAAATAGTGTTTTGATAAATATTACGTAACCTAGCGTGTGGATCCAAGCTTTCGTAAACTTTACTCAATGGCGTCCAAATTCAATAAAAATATTACCCTCTTGGCAGTCTGGTAAACAATTAGGCTCATTGATTGTAATTTCTAGGCATTAGTCATTATTATCATTTGAGCCTTTACTAGAATAAGTTTGCAGTTATGTTGGACTTGTGCGACTTAATAGCAGGTTTTGTAAGGAATGTTTTTTATCGACCGAACGGGCTGATAGGGATCATTGTAGAGAGATAATAAAATAATACAAAGGTGACGGCGATTTTCACGATATTTTGCATCAACATTTGAGAGCACAATACATTTTCAAAACTTTAACAAAAAATAAATGCGTGAGTGTCGTGGTACACTTGGTTGGAACGGAGTTCCTATCGTTATATATTATTATTGATAAACGTATTATACTATTGATTAACAAATACAAATTAATGAATTACTAGTGTCTGAAAGCAATTAAATAAAACGCAGAAAATGAAAAATTAACATGAAAAAAATGTTTATTTTCTGTATCAACACAAAACAGACTATAACTAAATACGCATAAAAATAATAGAATGTTTTTTCATGTGTTATACAGGGGCTATGGTTATACAGTTAAATTATATCTACTGATCTCCACACTAGGCACGCCTGTATCGTGGAGATCTCATTTACGGTTATACAAAACTGATATTATATCGTCTGATTACCATAATGAGTAGTAAAAAAATTGAAAAGAAAAGAAAAACAAAAATAATACAAACTATATTACAAAATGAAAATACAGCTAAATAACACATAAAATAATAATAATAATAAAAACAAACTATACAATACGAGCGAAAATGTCCTCAGTTTCAGAATACGATAATGATAACAGCCATTTCCTCACTATGAATTTCAGTTCAGATGGGGACTGTGCTTAGCTATGGTGTTGAATATGTGAACTTTCATATACTGCCCAAAACGCTGAGCAAAGCTCGTAGCCGTTTCAGAAATAACTAATGAATTGACAAATGTACAATATTGTACAAATGTTTATTTAACTCGACAAAATATTAATTACGAAGATATTTACGAAGATATTTTGCCCGGGGATGAAGATTCGTGTCACCCTATGGAAAACCATCTACACTAAAGAAAGGGTCGTGACGGAAATTCGTGACGGAAAAATCTTACATATTTTTCACCAAGCCAAGTATCTGCCAAGTCCGTACCGTGCGATAAGGAACTTCGTTCAAAAATTAATTTCCAAGACGCAAAGATCAAACCCATCATTCTCATTAAGTAATGTGTTAAAATTTGAGAATGTTACATAAGTAAATTCATGCACTCGTGCGTAACTCAATTGGTTCTTCATAAAGTGACGACAAACAAATTAATATAAAATAACATCTAACAAGAACCATTTTGTAAACTCAATTTTATTACTTCGCCGTGACACGAGTTACCGCCAAACAAAAACCACTCTTGCTTCCTCTTAACAAGGTTCATGTTGAAGTTCATAATTTCTTACAAAACACGAAGTTTGTTAATTTTGTTTGTTTAATAGAAATGGCGTTTCTATGTGTGAATAATTTATATTGTGTTTAATAAAGTGAAGTCAAAATTTCTGAGTCTTTGTACGCAGGATATTAGTTTCTTATTTACCCTCCCTACACTCCCTAAGGGTTAAATTTCGAGAATTTCATACTAAGTACCGCCTACTCATCACTACATACGAGTAGTATAAAACAAAGTCACTTCCCGCTGTCTGTCTGTCCCTATGTATGCTTAGATCTTTAAAACTACGTCGCGGATTTTGATCAGGTTTTTTTAATAGAAAGAGTGATTCAAGAGGAAGGTTTATGTATATAATATACTTACATAATATAGTATATAAACAATATAGTTTTAAAGGTTTCTAATGTGATGTCGTAAATAAACACATTTTTTGTGCTTACATGAGATAGATCAACATAATGTACTACAGTATTGTACACCTTAAAAAGGTCTACAAAAAAGTCCGCGTTGGTATACGTCTATTTCTTAGATTATGTAATTCTCTTAGATAACGTTGTATATAAAGAAATTCTGTAGTATATTTAGTATCAGCATTGCACCCGTGCGAAACCGGGGCGGGTCGCTAGTTATGAATAAATGTATCTCCAAATTCATAGGTATCTACAATCACTGGCAGGCTTTGCATTGTTTGTCAAACCTGGCTGTCAAACTTAGATTTTTAATATTATTATTATGTTATTCTACCCATCCTCAATTTACAACCACAATATTCAACTCTACTCAACTCAACTCTAAGTTCACATTTTATCAATATCGGAGGTGACAAAACATACTAAACAATAAAACAACCGAATATAATGAAATTTTATTTCCAATAACTATTCATAATCGTATTTACATTCTATTTATATATCACGTAGGCAATAATACGATAAATTGTTCGTGGGTTAGGCCTTGGGCCATGACTACGTGTACTAGTGCTGTGACGAGAACTACAGGTATCAATAACGGTTTTTCCGTTATCTGAATAACTGCTATTAGAGATGATATCATTAGCGTCGGTGGGTGAGTAGAGATTGCAGCCGCGTGGAGCTCTGCAAGGCTTTCTTCTGGAACAAAGGAACTGTGTCAACTTTAGGTACAGTCATAATAATTAACAACGCAGTGGCGATGATAAACCGCTTCAGCTTTACATTTGACATTTGGTTTGACAGTCTGAATTAGTCGCCGTAACACAATTTGTAATAGAATGATAGTGCTCCAAACTTCAAATAAAATAACTGACCCTTTCTATCATTCATACTTTGGCAGATCTGGGTCAGAATGGGCTTCATTGTCAAGAATGTAAAGAATCGAAGTCGATTAACATCGCCACTATGTATGTACATACTCAATATATCAACACAGCACGTGTTTTGCAAAAACAGTTTTTATTTGCTAGTTTTGCTATAAACAAATGCACTGAATATAATACCTATTATTTATGATACGTAATTTCAGCGACTTTAAGACCCTTGGGTGACTTTATGGAAGATAGATACGCCGCAAAATAAAGGTTAAATAAACAGTGTCAAAGTACTGAACAGTCTGTAAATAAATCAAGATAATGCGAGGGTTTTGGGAGCTAGCTGGACCAGGTTGAAGAAAAATGTGGAGCTAATATAGGTACTTTACTACGACGCAGTGTAAACGAGTGCCAGCAGGTACGAAATAAAGCCAGCATAACGGATGTTCGTCTAGGATAGTTTTATTTGTTTTTGGAAATAGGATTTATCCATGAACCAAAGGAAAATCAATAAATCAAAGGAATTATCAACATTGATGCTACTCGTTCGTAATTTTTGAAGTGATAACTTCATAACGGAGGGTAAACCGCTCCGTTACGTAACGCATTACGCATACGGCAGCGGTAGGGAGGCTCCTCCTCTCTCACTCTAAACCACAGCGCTAGTTACGTTACACTTCTGTCGGGCGTCACACGTTTTTTTTTATTTTTACGAAGAAGGGTGCTAATGACTGTTATGTTATTGAAAAAATATTCAAATAACAATAATAAATCAATCTTTGTGAAAATAAAGAACTGTACATAATAATTGATGGTTCAAGTTTGTAGATAATAAAAACAACAAGTTCACATTCAAGTGATCCTAGGGAACCATTAGAAGTTAAATTAAATACCTAGAACGGTAAAAACAGAGGCTATCAAAATGGTAGTCAAATGGTCCTTTTTATTTTGTTCGCCAACCAGTCACCATTAATTAATGTATTCGATCCTACAGCATGTCATTTCAACATGCAGCGTTTATTTTCTAAATTACACTATATATTATTTATACTTGTTATTCTCATGTTAATAAATAAAGGTGGTAACAGATATATATACAACATATTAGGTAATGTGTAACCTCAACATCTCGCAAGTCGAAAATCACGTAACTACTCGCACAGGGTCCTCGCCGTTTCTAATTGAATAGGGAGACTTCTTATGAACAAAAAGTAATAATGGTTGTATTCATTTACTTAAAGAAAAAAATTACAGAAATGTACAAAATAATATACAATAATATAAAATACACGTGAAACAGTTGACCTATTTAAGGACCGTTTAAAACGATATATAGATAGCTCATCTGATCCAGATCACTGCCAGAGGGCAGTGTTCCCAAGATACTAGCGGCATTACCACGTTGAATGGCAATGCTAATACGCTGGGCCAGTAGGAGCCAGCTCTTGGGTAACCATGGTTGTATTTAGATCTAGTATATAGATAGGGGCAGATGTCCCCGAGAGGCGAAAAAAATATCGTTAAATCAACTTCCTTGGGCTAAGTGTGCTTATATGAGAAAGCACTGAGCATTATTTTTAAAACGTAACAATCGCGCGATCGTAGCGAGCGTAACGATCTCTTTTTAGTGTACACTCTAGTGGTATTCAATAAAATACTCAATAATACACAATCAATAAGATAATCTAAAGAAATTATATTAACACCATTACAAGTTTTCTAAAGTGATGTTACATTAAAACAAAAAATATATAAACTGCAAACTATACCTACTGCAAACAAAAAAAACATAACGTGTTTACGTAATTACTCGCCCGGGGTCACGCAATGAGAGTGCAGAGACGGTTGCGCATCGTCCGATGCCATGTTTGTCACTAAAATGTCAACTTTGACAGGCAGGTGAAGAAGAAGAAGAAGAAACGGATGAAGAAGCGAGTGCGCGGTCTAAACGACTGTAGTTATAAAAAGTGTAATTTATTAAAAATATGGTTTTGTTATATTGTTCAAACTTGGTAAGTAGGTAATAATAAATAATAATAGTAATAAAGCCCATTTATTTCCAATCCACAATAATAATGGTTATAACATGCGTTTTAAATTATATTAACATTAAATACATGATTTTAATATAAAGTATTTTTTTTTTCTTTCTTTTACTCGCTATCGTTACTTTCTTCAGTACCATTGATCGGAACCCCTTCTCGGGTAAAGGCCTCCTCCAGCTTCTTCCAAACCTCTCTGTCCATGGCTTTCTTTCTCCAATCGCTTCCTGTTATCGCTTTTATATCTTCTATCCACCTTTTTCTAGGTCGCCCTCTTCTTCTTTTTCCTCTTGGTCCTCTTGGTAAGTAGGTAAGTAATCTAAAAATGGTTTTTAAGTTATGGTAAAGTATTTACCTCTGCTGTCTGTTTGACAGTATAAAATCTATTATTTTTGCTGTGACAGAAATATATTTTCGGTGGAACGGAAACGTATAGTGCATAAGTCGGTTATCCTTTCTCCTGAGTTTGAATACTTGTGTGATCGTAGAGTCTACAGACTAAATATTCCTTCTGTTAAGACAAAATTTGCACAACGCGTAGGTAACTTCATAAAAATACATGTGTATAATCAGGTTGTGAAATATTGCGACATCAAAAACCTAAACCTAGTGAAGGCCAAGCTCAGTATTCGTAAATGGCTTTCTACATTATCTTACGATGCCACAGAAGACATACTACACACCATTATATAATAATTCAAAATAACATCACTATTATACGTACCATTTCGCCATTAGGGCTGTTCGTGCAATTTATAACGTGGGCCCTAGAGAATTACTTAGAAATAAGTTTAAAGAAATTAATATTATGACAGTGCCTTGTCAGTATATATACGAAAATTTAAGGTATGTGCACAAACATGTTCATTTATTTAATAAAAATTGCGATAATCATAGTATTAACACTAGAAATAAAGACAAACTCGCTGTTCCCACTGTTAGGCTCGCTAAAGTTAATAAGTTAATAAGTCTTTTATAGGGCAATGTGTACGCTTCTATAACAAGGTCCCAAGCGACGTGTTAGATTTGTCGATTGGCAAATTTAAAAACGTAATTAAACAGAAATTGTCTATTAAAGCATATTATAAAATATCTGATTATTTAGATGACAAAAAAGTTTGGGATGAATCAGCTCCAACTCGACTCGGCATCCGTATTAAAATTGTCAAGGATCATACAAAAAGTGTTATGACCAGACAAGTTTCTTGCCGGATTCTTCTTGAACTGGGGTTAGGAGAAACCGGCACCTAGATTCACTAGCATGTAAGAAGACGATTCAAAGTGGTCCTTGTGATTTTATTGAATAAATAAATATTGAATTTTGAATTTTTGACCTATACATTTATTCATTTTTTTTTTTTTTTTTTTTAAATTCCCTCTTTTCAATTAAATAAATATTTATTGCATTACTATTACATTATTCCTATATATTGTTTACTCAACCCGTCATCCGAAAACTTTTATTATGTAAACTCGTACTTTGGTTTCCTCGATACAGGCGTCGCCTAGTGCGGAAATCACCAGATACCTCAAAAGCTGTAACGATTTGTCTGCAAACTACATGGGTTTTTTCTTGAGTTCATATTAATTATTCTTAGATAAAATGTTAGTTTTAGTTAAGCTTTTGTATGTTTTGCTGTAATAAATATATTTTCATTTTCATTTCATATTTGAAATTTTTGTAGTGGGCTGAGACGCCAACATACTTTGGTGTGAAACAGAAATCAAATCCATCTTGTGTTAAACAATGAGTTGAGATGGAAATACGTCGTAAATATGTCGTGCATAATGTTGCATTGACCCCATGCGAGTAATTTTCTATTTATTAATACGTGAAGCAAAAACTTTGCACCCCTTTTTACGAAAATTGCGCGGACGGAGGAGTATGAAATTTCGCACACTTATAGTTTTGCAGAATGCTAATATATTTTTGTAATTATGCATAAAATATATATTAAATATGGTCCAATGTCGACCAGTGGGCGACCACTAGTTAATTTAAATAGACCTACATTTTATCAAAATTTCCGTCATCTGATTTTTCTCATAATATGTACGTATTGGAGGACAATGCACACAACATCTAGCCCCAAACTAAGCATTGTTTGTATTAATTACGGTGACCAATGACTGATGATATTTATATATTTTTTTTAAATACATACTTATGATACTTAATATTCATACTTATACGCATGCGAAAGTGGTAGTAATTAGTACGAGTATGTAGGTAAAACGAAAGTACTCGAAACAACAAACCCTAATGTATTTCAAAACAAACTCAGTATCAACTTTTAGTAGAATTTGCTAACAAAGCATTTAGTTTGTTTTAAAAGTTTAGAACGCGGTGTGTGGAAACACTGGAACTATGCGCGTTCGCGGAACAAACTTAGCAAGCGGAAATTATTTATTTTATTTCACTTGTTTGGGTCGCGTTGCAAAATTAGTGAAACCCAAGCTCTTGTTTCTATGTATTATTGTATAGTCCGGTCAATTTAGACCAAAAAATGAGAGTGAAGTTACATAAAGTCCCAACAAGCTGAATTTCAGTGAAATTGTTCAAAATATAATTATAAACAATGTCTAGAAGTTTCCCATCATTCCCCTATAAGGAAAAAAATTAATTCAAGGTCAAAGGTCAAAAAAATTAGTTTTTCGCGATTTTCAGCAAAACGGTAAGTTTTATCATAAAAGTACCTCAGACAAAAATTATAGATCATAAAATTATCTATAAAAAATGTTTCAATACTTTTTTTCTTACGAGCCACCGTTTCTGAGATATAACGATTCAAAAAGTTATAAAAGTTGTTATCGTCATAATATGCATGAGTACGCCACGTATATACATCTAGAGTTGTAATATTTTATATAATATATATATGTATGTATATATTATATTAAATGTTTAAATATTTTTCTATCGGTCATTGTAACTTATACTTACAATATAAAATATACATAAGTTTTAACTACAAGAGTATCAAGTATCAGTATTTAGTTAGTATTAGTAGTAGTTAGTATTAGTAGAGTATTTTAGCTCCAGTGGAAGGTTTTAAAAAATTAGCATAGCAATCTCGATGATACTTAGCTTCAGCAGCAACTAAATCATATTCAAATTCGACTCGAGCAAGAACAGCTTTTGCTAAAGCATCGTCACGAGCCCGAGCTGTTTCCAGAATTGAATCTTTAAAGAATTGAATTTTAAGAAAAAAAGTATTGATACATTTTTTATAAATAATTTTATGATCTACAATTTTTGTCTGAGGTACTTTTATGATCCAGTATTCATTCTAGTATCCAGTTTTCATGATTCAATTTATGGGTCTGGGTGGTATTGTATTGTAATAATACACATGGCAAAATATATTAAAAATATTTTTCAATTTAATTGAATTATTTAAATATATTCAATTCTGCAGTTATTTCAGAAGGTGGCTGAATGTGCCGAGGACCTTAAAAGGCCCAAATATACCGGTCTTGATAAAACCTACATATTTGAGCCTTTTGGAGTTGAAACCCTGGCCCCGTGGGGAACAGGAGCCCACCTCGTTTTCAAAACCATTTCACGGCATCTGGTAGATACATTGCGTGACCGAAAAGCTGGCTCCTATCTAGCTCGGCCTATTAACATTGCCATTCAACGTGGCAATGCCGCCAGTGTCTTGGGAACGCTGCCCTCTGGCAGTGATCCGGATCAGTTGAGATATCTTTAGATCGTTTTAAACGGTCCTTAGATAGCTCAACTGTTTCAGATGTATTTTATATTATTGTATATTATTCTGTACGTATCTGTAATTATGTTTCTAAATAAATGTGTTGCAGAAGACAATTTCAAATTCAAATAAGATGGCGACGGAAAACTTTGAATCATTTAATAATTAAAGTTTCATACTCAGCTAACATTAAATGACTGAAGTTATAACGAAGTTAGATAAAAGTGACGACGGCGACGGTGAGAGCCTTCACTTAGGAGAGTTATTGCTGGATTATTTATTCAGTATCGGGTTAGGCACTTCGGCTTTGGCACCATTTGACTTTAACTTTTTGTTTCGGTTTCTCATTTACACATCAAAATAAGCTACTAGACCACATAAAAAGCTTTCGTGAGTTGTACTATATATTTTGATAAACACGGGTTTTATTCACGTATTATTTTATCGATGGAGCTACCGAGAAGCCACTGTTTTGATTCATCTAGATAATCTTCGTCATAAAGATTTTCTAGATCAATAAAATAAATAAATAAATTGACAATGCACACAACTCCATCTAGTCCCAAACTAAGCATAGCTTGTTTTATGGCGACTAGATGACTGACAGAATACTTATATATTTTTAAATACATACATACTTATAATATTTATAACACTCAAACACAGAACAAATACCCATGTTCTTTACACAAATGCTTATCCTGGGAAGGAAACGAACTCTCTACCTACAGTGCAGATAGCAGAGCTACTACCAACTAAGCTGACAGGCCTGTCTAGAATCAAAACAGTAAAGCAACTGGATGGTCAAAATTCATAAATAAATAAGATTTTGCATCTGACTAGATTTATACAGCGTCAGTGGAACGTTTTTATGAAGCATGAAAAAAGATCTTTACAAATTGGTTCATAAATAACTTAAATATGAGGAACAAACATAAAAAAATATACAACTGAACTTAGGACCTTGTTTTATTGAAGTCGGTAAAATAAAAATAGGTTTTGGACTTGTACTGTAGGCCTTAGACATAAAACATTGGACATTAGGTTACTAGGAAATACAAGAGATCTAGTCATGGACACGTTGATATATAATAGATCAAGAGCCCGTGAACCCCAGACCTTCGTTATTTTATAAAAGCTGAAAGTTTGTAAGTGCATGTTGTAAGGTAAGAACGATGGACCATTATGAAGTTTGGGTTATAGTGGCTTTGGCAGGTAACCGGTACTAAAGAAATACCGATCTAAATTCATCAAATATTAAAGTGTGATTTTTTGGTATTACCTTCAGAATATTATTAAAAATCACGTTATGAATTGCCAGACACTTAACATCATGGCAACCCCTTGCCAGACACCCTTGATGTTTATGAAATTATAAATCTACTTACGTTATAGTATAAAAGCTGATTTTTATATATAATACTTGGGTAATAATTAGATGATGTTTCCTCATTAGCCAGACATTTTTGATAGTTCCAACCCCTTGCCAGATAAGCAAGTAAGGTAGCTGTAGGAGCGAGTGCATTAACCAATAAGCCAATAACCCGACACGGAGGATGTCTCCCTCTGTTAATCAGAGGTGTCCCTATCCATACATAGGGATCGGTATCGGCACATAGGGTCGGGGAGACCCGTGGGACCAAGTAATCTTGGGGGCCTTTGACCCTCGGGAGGGGCGGCGGCACTTTGCGAGGATGTGTCGTCGCATGTACCCAGGCAGGCTAGGGGGGGATTTTCCTCCTTGCCAGCATCCGGCCGCTCGGTATTCGCTGGGTCGTCAGACCTTAGTGGGACCGAGTGTCGGAAGGGATGGGGGCTTCCTCCGCGCGTCTCTTCAATGAGGGTGCAGTGGTTGAAGCGGGGATGAGCTTGGTGTGTATGTACCTGGTTGGAAGTTGGCAGAGTAATCTGCAACCCACCTTCTTCTAGCCGGGCGGTGGCACTCTACGAGTAAGTGTCGTTGATACACCCAGCCGGCTCATGAGATGGGAACTCCTTTGCGACGTCACGCCGCACGGTATTCGCAGTTTCTATTAGATTCTTGTGGGACCGAGCGGCACCCTGGGTCCGTGGGTAGTCGGAGTGAGGGTTCCCGGCTATCCGTTCGCGG
This sequence comes from Lampropteryx suffumata, assembly GCA_948098915.1. Classification (NCBI taxonomy): domain Eukaryota; kingdom Metazoa; phylum Arthropoda; class Insecta; order Lepidoptera; family Geometridae; genus Lampropteryx; species Lampropteryx suffumata. Next base: position 3,562,697 of record OX402561.1, on the reverse strand, counting down.
GCTCGGGGAAGGCGGCAGTTAATATGTGTGACGTGTTCTACCGTAAGCACCGGGAGGGTGCGCGGGGGTGGCTTGCCACTCCTGAGATGGGCAGTCGCAGCACTTTGCGACAGGGGCACCGGTGCGGTCCTATGGAGATCCCGGAGCCCCTTGACATGCAATGAGGCTGGTCACCGGGGAGTTTTAGTGAGGCGTCTGTCTGTCTGTTTTTTAGACAGCCAACCTCACATATTCCATTTGCACCCCTCAGTGTATTGGAAATCTGGTAGCAGATTTCTCGCCAAAAAAAAAAAAAAAAAGGAGCGAGCGCTTTAGTACCGGTTACCTGCCAAAGCCACTGTAACCCAAACTTCATCTTCATACTGGTCCATCGTTCTTACCTGTGTTGGGAGCATGCGCTGACAAACTTTCAGCTATCATAAAATAACGAAGGTCTGGGGTTCACGGGCTCTTACACTATAACATTATTGTTTTTTTACCATTTATATTAACATATGAGAAATACAAGTTAATTTTGGTGAACAAGAATAGTTAATGACATCAGAGACAGTAAAATTAATATAAATTGATGTTTCAATCCAAAGTAAATATTATAAGGACGATACCCTTCTGTTCTGTGTCTGTTTCATGTTATTTGCATTTATAAAACGGAGCATCTGGTAAACTTTTAACAACAGTTAATGGGATTCTTTTAATTAGTTTTGCGAATAAATTGATAGAAGTGTTTCAGTTATTTTAATAAAATTAATAAAGTTGGACATCGTTGGTAATTGTTAGCAATAGGTGTAAAGTTATTAGTGTGATTGGAGTTAATAAACTACTAACACTAGGTACTTACTAAATTAATACTTTTGTGTAAGCTTGCCAGAAGTACTACACAATTTAGGTAAGATATAACAAGTACTTTAGCGAACCGAACCTGTTGGGCATATTCGTAAAGAAACGCCGTGCTGGACGAGATAATCATGCAATAGAAAGAAAAAGACTATGTAGGTAAATATAATAGGCACTAAGCGGTAGTGTGAGCTGAATTGCACTTTGTTGCGTCGTAGCAAGAGTCGCTATTTGAATAAAACTTTTGGTGGATTTCGCCTTCTGTACTTCTACTGATAAGGCTTTCGTCCACGTTCTTAACTAAGATTTAATAACTAGTTATATATCAGGTTTTTTTCATTATTTCATAACCAGTTAATAAACAAGACTTTTTTCCTTTTTTATAACGAGAACCTCTTAGTCATGTATGGTCTCCTGGTACAGTGGACAAATTAGCGACCACATTATTAGGGTAATTCTGTAAAAATAGATAAATAAGTAGTAGTAAAGAAATAAATAAAACTATTGAAAACCGGGACTGACTACTAAACGTGCCCTCTAAAACTCACATGAAAAAGCTGTGCGATTTTATCGTTCTTTCGAGCCAGTGATGTGAAAGGATTAAAATGCACCTCACAGGCTCTTTTTGTGCACTTTAGTGCGTGCAGCCGGCGTTCATCTATTTATAAAACGTTATCACGACAAAAAAGTGTTTTTCAGTAGTTTTTCAATCAAGTAAGCAGCGATTTTGGTATGTGGTTCCCATAACACAATCGCTGCTTACTTTGGGGCTAGACGCTGTGGAAAATGTCCAGCATTAAAAAACAAATGTTCTCTTCCACTATTATGAGAGATAATGATATTGATGATGAAGGATCTTAAAGCGCAGTGTTCGCAGCAGTAGATTTTACTCAGGGATACGTTTTTGCAGACAACGTGATGATCGGTCAAGGGACGCCATGAAAAGGAAACAATTATAACGTTGACGTATAACGCAAGGAACTGTCAACAGTGACAGATGACATTGACAATCTATTGAGTTTACTCATTACACAAAATACTGATATAACGCACATCCATTGGTGTACGAGTGGATTAGAACCTTAAGATCAGAAGGCAGGTTCACAAATGGACCACTAATGGCCAATGATACAGATACCTACTGATCTCAGACAATGTTGATCTGTTAGCAACAAGTCATTTGAACGTGCCATTAGCATTTAATGTGTGACGATAGCAACGTACCGTTGAGTACATGTACAGACACGGTGTGGGATCTCGCGCCGCGGACAGCGCACGTGTAGTTTCCCGCATCACTGCTGTTCACTCTCGCCAGTCGCAGTAGACTGTCTGCTCCACCGGGAACTTGTTCTGTCTTCACACTAGAAGAAAAACATGAAATTTAAAGAGTCTGGAAACAGTCCCCGAAGTAAATGTTGACAACGGTCGTATGTTTTTATCGTCGAGCGTTACTCGTATTTTCATAAATATGAACGACTACAGTGCAGTAAGGTTCTGTTCAGAGAATGGGGAGAATATTATGACAATCTCTGTGAGATATTCAACTCAAGTCAAAGTCAAAAGATACTTTATTCAATATAATCACTTGGGATAAGGATCACTTTGAAACGTCTTACATACTAAATGAATTTAGGTGTCAATTCATCTTAACCCAAGCCCGAGAAGAACTGGTAAGAAACTCGTCTTGGTCCTAGCGTTTTTTACATGATCCATCTTATAACTACCTTAACTACGAAATACTAATACAAGAGAGTTTATAAATTGTAAGTGTGTCGGTTAACTGTCTGACGGCAGAGCGACATGAGGCCATGCATTCTTATCAATAATATAGTCATTTATATTATAATAAGCTTTCTTTAAAAGACTACCTTTTATTAAGCTTTAAATTTCTTAACAGGTAGTGTAGTAGCATTTTCAGGATGGTTATTATAGATGCGTGTTCCCCATAAATGACTTATTTACTCTTTCTAGTCGAAACCTAGGGATGTATAATTTGTGTCTATTCCTAGTATTGATTCTATGAAGGTCACTATATTGCTGAAACCCATCTCTATTTTTATGTGTGTATTACAAATTTTCATATAATATATTGTGAACCTATTGTGAGAATATTAATTTCTTTAAAGGTTGCAGGTTTTATTCCCGCGGGACAAATGTTTGTATGATCTGCAAGTATTTGTCTCGGGACTGTGTGTTTCTATGTGTAATATAATAGGTATTTACAAAAAAAATTGTATATAAGAAGTATTTCAGTCATGTGGTACCCATAACACAAGCTCTGCTTACCTTTGGACCAGATGATGCTCTGTGAAATATCCGGGATTATTTATGAATTTTATATTCATTTCACTTTTTAACAGACTTTAAAAAAAGGAGATGTATATCAATTAATTTCCTATGTTTGTTACCTCATAACTCCGTCATTTATGAACTGATTTGAACATTTTTGTAAAAGGATATACTTTCAGATTAGTCCCAAAGAAATTTCATCAAAATTGATATTAAAGTAGTTTGGTTTTTAAATATTCGTATCTGGAAAAAATATAAATTCGTAGCTGGAAAAAATATATATATTCGTAGCTGGAATAAATATGTCATCTAACGAAATTTAGTATTTTTATATAAATGATGTTGGTTTCTTTATAGTTTTTAAAACTTTTAAATTTCTAGGCCCGTGTGATACATAGTTCTTCAGCGCTGATGCTTCGCAATCATCGTCAACCGAACAATATAATGCAATTATTCACATAATGTATATGCTAGGCGAGTATTGTTGAATAAAACTCATCGAAATGAGCATTATATACGGATAGTTTTTTTAATATAAATACAGTTTCATTAAATACTAACGACCCGCCCCAGCGTCGCATGGACCCGTGCACTCAGTGCACGAGTTACATTATTGTAATTTACATAGAAATCGAAATTTTTCCATGAAAATAAAATACAGTCAATATACAATACAAATTACTAGCTTAAAAGATTTAATATTCTTAATGAAAATTTATGTAGCTTTCTAAATTAAAAAAAATTAAAATAGGTAGTTTTTGAGTTTTGACGACCTCTGTAGCGCAGCGGGCCAAGGCTCGGCAAGACGTTCGATTGCCTCCGCGAGATAAATGTTTGTATAATCTACTATTTGTCTCAGGTCTGGGTAATTTTATATTTAATATGGTTGTATTTGAAAAAGGAAAATGTAAATAACTAGCTGATGCCCGCAGCTTCACACGCGTTCAGCGATCAGGATTTTATGTACGAGACGAATCAAACAAAAAACTCGTCCTGGTTCTAGTGCAATTATTTGATCGTTCTTTTCTACGAAATCGAGATTAATTAAACTCCAGTCTGGTGCTAAATTCAAATGTATGGCCTGTTTTTATAAAGAAACTAACCATTAATGGCAGTTTCGTCATGCCCTCTTACTCGCATATACTAATAATAATATTGTGCAAGTGAGAGGTTATAACTGAAACAACTATTTAAGATTCGTTTTTATTTTAAAGAGAAACATTATGAGACCATTGGTCCTAAGCACATGGGTTTGAATCCATTCGTGCAACAGTTGATGTTTCTAATCGAAATGATGTGCGGTAACCAGTATAGATTAAGAAATACATAGTGAGGAAAAAGACATGTCGTAGAACTTAAAAAATGTGCCTAGTCTACAAAAGGAGTCTCTGAGGCGTATTTTAATCCACTCACCACACTAGTTCCAATTAGTAACACGATGAAAAGAAAAGAAAGTAAATCTAAAATAAGTAAAATAAATGTAAATCGATTTGATTTTGAGGTTTTCAGACTTTATATTTTCTACATTAATTTGTCAAGACGCCATCAAAAGAAAGCGCGCGGTTAGCTCGAACCAGTTTGAGATCCCCGCTCCCGCTTGGGTTGTCACTTGACGCACGCGCTCTCACTGCGGTCACTTGTATGAACGGGCTATTGCGTGAGTTGCCCGCGCGCTTCCCGTGCCAAGTAGCCCACGCCGCTTCCCGCGTTCGCCCCGCGTTTGCAGTCTAGCCAAGCACCTACTCTTGAAATCAGTAAACTATATATCGCATCAATAATCGTGCAAAACCCTACTTGTAATAACATCGTTTCGACTCTTTTTGAGCGATGGGGCAGCCGACATATTTGACAATCGATATCATAATCCTCTACAGCAGACGATTTTAAAATTTTAATTTGACAACAAAACAACTGCCAATTTGACAGAATTCAAGGTACATTTAAACAACTATATCGTTTAAATATATCGAAATAGGTTCGCAAAATAGACGTCGCAAATTTTTGGATGCTCAAATGATATTAACACTTAATATAGTTCCGAAATGAATCCTCCTTTGTCTCCTACTTACTCCTTTCAATTTGTTTTTAAAGTAACTTAGTTTATAATTTAGTTACTAAATATTCAATAATCATCTTCTTCTCCTAAAATTGACGTCGTTTTAACTTGCAGTTTACACTAATAGGCGAAAATAAGAGAATTAAAATATTACCAGTCAAACATTTTTTAGATTTCCTTTTTTTAATGTTTTCAAGATTATTTGATCAGGGAGTTGCCTTAAGAGTGTTACTGAGAGTTTCATTTAAAATGTGAGTTCTAATTACAGTAAGAAACGTAGGGTATAAACTTCAACCCAGTCCGACTCAGAAATGTCATCAAAGTAGCTTTCAATATTACATTCTCGTAACAAAGTGAACGCTTCGAATGAATGATTGTTGATTTTTATTCTACTATAATTTCAAAATGACATTGAAGCAACTGAGCTGTTAGACTATTTAGAATAAGAGATTCTTATTCAGATTCAAATTCCGAAGCTAAGGTTATGGGAATAAAAAAATAAGCTTTCTGTCTTCGACTTACATTTGACTTTAATCCGAGGGCACGGTAATTGAAATTTATTAATTGAAATCCACAGCCCATATTTATAATGTTATTTCTTACATGCATTGTATCTTCATAGCTTATCTTACGGGCAATAAAGGGTTTAATTTATATAGGAGTTAATTTTTATGTCGACAGTCATTCAAGTCAAAAAAATAGTAAAGTGCTTATTATCCAAAAGAGAAACCCAAAAATACTAGTAAAAATAATAGTTTTAAGAAAACAAACTTTTTCAATAGAAAATCCATTGGTGCACGTCCAGGTTCGAACCCACGACCTTATGATCCGCAAGGGTACTACCACACCAGTGCTCTTATGATTAAGTTGACAAGATTCAGTGTCAAAGCAAAGAGTGAACAATTGAAGTAGAAATCCCTAAAGGCGCTGCGCAAACGTAGACACTTTTTGTTGCCGACACGGCACACCATCACAGGGAACCGTATTTGCTGTGTGTTGTGACGGTGATCAGACACAGTCGCCCGTTGCTACTACTGGCCACTGGTACAATTCATTGCGTCAGTCTCACGATGGACGTCGATGTAGAAACTCAATACAATCGTAAGGAAATTTGTTAATGTTGCTTGTGTCTTCAATTGACGTTTTTTAATCCAGTTACCGACACCCAACACTTTTCGATCGTCAATGAGTAAGTGTTAAGTGATAGCACAAAAAATGTATACGTATGCGCATGGAGTGGATCATTTTATACTAGTTCAATAAAAATCAAATATTCATCGGTAGCTTGTATCTGACTCAAGACACAAAAATGTCCACGTTTGCGCCCTGCCTAAAATGTGAACTAGCATTTCTGGTTGTCAAAATTAAGTTTTTGCAGTTAAATTAATAAATGAAATAAATAATGCCCGATATTTCACACAACATCATCTGGCCCCAAAGTAAAGCAGAGCACAAGCTACGGTTACTTTGGCGCCGGAGATGTTAAAAAACACATGTTTTTGGTACCACATGACTGATATACTCTACATATATATATATTTTTTTCTATTATATAAAGAAACATCCAGATCCCGAGACAAATACTTGCAGATCATATAAACATTTATCCCGCGGCAGGAATCGAGTCCGCAACCTTTTGCGTCTCAGGCGGGTTCGCCTACAGCTCCAGAGAGGTCATCAAAGAATATACGACTCTGGAATTTGCAACGACAATTTACTAAAATAGTATAAATTCTGCAACGCAATACAACGGTATTGCGAGAGAGTTGGCTAACTAAATGTTGAAACAAAAAATAAGTTGCCCAATATACGGTACGAACCTACAAATTCCAATTTTGCAAGTGGCGGAGAGAATACCCTTGAAATATTCCACGAAACAATAAAGAAAGTTATTTACAGACTGTCTACATAACATATCCATACATCCACATTACAAAAAGGATATCTACCTACTTTGGAAGAGCTAAATCGAAAAGGTTTGAGCTCGGTACAAAATCTAAAAAGACTGGTGCTACGAGGAGATATATTTACAATAATTTATGAAACTGAAACCTAAAATGTTTGAGAGTTTTTGAACCAATATTTTTAGAATTCTAGAATTATACTAGGGAGACAGCTAAGCGATAGTCGAACTTATTAACATTATAACTGTTGTAGGGATGTCTAATAGAGACGAGACGATAGAGAGACTGTGCCTTACTGTGAGAACGTTTTGTATAAATATAGCTATACACATAATATTATTTAGTGTAGGTATAAGTTCCTTTTAATATTAGATTGTTTTTATTTTTAACAACTTAAAAAAAAGGAGGATGTTCTCAATTCGTCGGAATCTTTTTTCTATTTTTTATGTATGAAGCCTGAACCCAAATAGTAATTTTTTTTATTGTTTTAAAGGGTCCCAGGTCCCATTTAAATTTTATCGAAATCGGTCGAGCGGTTTTTAAAAAAACAACAAATATCAAAAAATTGTATATATCAATGATATTTTCGTTGCATGCAGTACAGAGTAGTACGTTTAGTTGGTCTACCCATAATTATTACACAAATATAAACAAAATACATTTACTTTCCACAATAAATTTCAAAATAAAACAATTTTATGGTCTCAAATTGTATCCAATGAAGTCGATTATTTCTTTAGTTTTTAAATCTTAATTATTTAAAAGTAAAATTTACCTACTTTTACTTATTCTCGGTGAGTTTACTTTTTTTTATTACCTAACTTTTATTTTTTCTCCTACTGTTTTGTGTTCCCATTTTTACGCATAAAATAGTTTCTGTAATGATATAAAACGGTGTAAATAAACTTAATTAAATAATAAGGGTTAGGTATTTAAAAAAAACTCTTCTAAGTTCTCAGTCCAGTTAAGACTGCACACGATTATGCGTTGAAGTTATTAGTAGTTGAGTGCTTAAGTAAAGCCGGGCCACAAACACAGTTTTATTTAATGTAAATCACGTAAAATGCTAGGTTTAACAAGTTAAGTTTAAGTTAAGACAATTCTGACCCACGACCCGCTTATTGACCGTTCAGTTGTGCACTGCCTTAATAAATTGAGGTTGCGTAAAATGTGACTACGTAACCAGTTACATGTAGGTCTTGCATCGTAAATAGGTACTATTTTTGAATGAGTTAGTGCGTATTAACTGTTTGAACTCTAGTGACCCCCAGTTAAAAGATCGACAAAAGCCTACTTCATGGCTTAAAAACTTTTGAAAAGCTAGGACCGTGCTGCCGAAACTCGGAAGCGCTCAGGTGAAAATGTCACCACGGCCATTCACTCAAGGACTAATCTCATAGAAAGATGCTTAGCTTTATTTATCTGCTATGAAATAATTAATGAATAATAGCATATTTCGCACTGTATCTGCTAGCTACAATATAAGCAGATATACTTTTTTTTTTGAATACATACATATTAGAGAAAAATACCTCGACCCGAGACAAATATTTACAGATCCTACAAACATCGCATCGCGGCGAGCTTTGCGTCTCTAGTGGGTCTTTGCCCACAGCGCCATAGAGGCTACGATTGAACGATTTATGAGCGGCACGAGCTCAAAAAACCACTAAAATATGTATTCACATGTAAAGCCACGACAAAGACCTTGGAAACTTAATAGTATTTTATCCCACATGAACAGTCAGCAGGTGTAATTTCACCTTATAATTACGTAGTAAAAGCCTATAAAAAGTCATGTTATCTCAACCTAAGTAAAATCCGCCTACGACAACGGATCCCTTCGCTAAAGTATGCACGCTCATACAAAATGCATGCTAAGATGTTTACAGTTCCGTGGGCCCCAGCCTGAGAGTTTACAAACTTCAAAGAAACGAAACTCAGCTATAAGTACACTGCGTATTGTGGTCTATTTATTAACCGACTTCAAAAAAAGGAGGTTACTCAATTCGATTCGTTTTTATGTGTTCGCGGATAACTTTGTCGTTTATGAACTGATTTTGTTTTTTTTGTTTTGTTGGAAAGGAGTTATCCCAAGGGTGATACTATGATAAGGAAACCAGGATCTGATGAAATCATACTAGAGAAATCGAGGGGAAATTTCGAAAATCGTAGTGGCGACTGGTGCATTAGTTTATTTTTTATTTAAGTATTTTAAAGCACTACTATTTAATGAAGGTCTGGAGTCGATCTGATAATGGAACCGAAAGATAGTCGAGGGAACTCCTCAACGATTTACAGAAATTACCTGGTGTTTAGGCTTGATTCATTTGTATTGATGAGAACTTTACACCTAGATGGGTTGTGACTGTCATTAGGGGTCTGATGATGAAGACGAAGGACAATCAAGGGAACTCCTCAACGTTTTACAGTAGTTACCTTGTGTATATACATGAAGTCGGTTGTCTCTTTAGTTTTCAAAACGTAATTATTTATTTAGGCTCACAATACACGTTATAACAAATTAAAAATTCATATACTTAACTAGATTTCAGTTTTGATCTGTTTTGGAACATAACTTTTGAGAGCACAGCAAAACAATACAATGTGAGCGAACAAAAAGCATACACAAATTATAGTTGGATTATAGTTGGAGTAGTATAGACCTAATTACACAAAAACAATTTTATTACATGTCTATTACAAATTTTAAAATAATTATTAATTTTATTCATATTTATCATTTTATTATTTATTTCAATAAAATCTGATATTTTAGCAGAAGTACAGACCATTAAAATATAGGTGAATTTGGTTACTTTCTGCTTTATATATCCTTCTTCTTCGTTAATGGCATGTGTCATAATAATAAAAATATTGCCAGTGTCAAGTGTTTATAGTTATGATGTCACAAAGTTATATACGGATTGTTTTTTCTCGAATCACAAAAAAACACAAAGTTTTTATTCCAATTATTCACACCCGAGTCAATAAAAAATAAAATAAAAGCTTTATTTAAATAAATACACCAACATTACTAATAAAACCGAAAATAACACGAGATAAAAAAAAGTACAAAAAATTACACCGTCGAAATAACTGAGAAGCATAAAATAATAAATATTTTTTGTTTAACCTTATATAATAACTAAGTTCTTAAACTAATTCTAAAAGTAAGTAATTTTGAGTCGCCAAACAAGCGACTATGGTGTATCGTCATACAATTACAATCAGTGAGTGAACAATCAATCATCCCCTGTTTTCCTACCCTCAGGGTTGGATTTCTTTTTTTCAAATTCATATGGGACAAATAACCTTTTCTAATAAAAAAAGAATTATCAAAATTGGACTATTCTGTAAAAAGTTATGCGTTATTTAGTTATTAGTTATACATAAAAATAAAAATAAATATACGCATCGACTTGAGTACCCTTCTCCGTTGTTTCGTCGGTAAAAAAATAGAGCGTAATGTTTACTTCGTAGGACGGCCAAAAATAGTCCCTGCTTTGTATCGTTGCGTTATCAAACTTGAGTAAACTCACTTGACACTGATTTTGCAAAATACTGCAAGAAAATGCTAAATATTTGTCATCATATTTATTTACTTTAATTAAGACGGCATAACCCCAATTCATTATGGATAAAAATATAAGAAAACGTAAACAATTGCAATAATAATCATTATAAAAATCAATTAAAAAGAAATAATGACAATAATGAAAAAAAAGGCAACTAAATGATGAAAGAGGTGGTTTCTTTCCTTTTGAAGCAAGCAATAGAAGAGTTTCCTTTCTATGCTCATAGTGCCTTCTTTACGCCCCGCCCTTGGCCGACCTTACGAGAATCATGTAAATTAATTGTATGCTGTTATTGTGTTCCGGATGTTGTCGCTAAGTTAGCGGAAATGTAAGTTGTTAGGGATTTTACTGATTAGTTCAACGAGTATCTTAATCGTCCTTCTAGTGTGCCCAACGGTGGCCCAGCAAGAGTGGATGTGGACGACACAAAAAATAACTATGATTGAGATGAGTTTCTTGTCTGATTCAATCAGACTTGGTTTATGAGGTATCTGTATGTAATCATCATGTACTCGTAAGGTTCAGTGGTTCTTGTGTTGCTTCTTTTGTTACTTCTTTCTATAATGGCACCTGTCTTGGTAACAATTTTGCCAATATCAATGTTGGATATAGGATTTGTTTATCATAATACAAGAGACCCGCCCCGGCTTCGCACGCTTGCAATGCTGATACTAAATGTACTACAGAATGTCGCTATTATATAACGTTATCTAAGAGATAGACATATACCACCGCGGACTTTTTTGTAGAACTAAAGGTGTACAATACTGTAGTACATTATTTTGATCTATCTCGTAGGGTTCAGACAGCGTTTGCAATGTAAGCGCAAACAAATGTTTTTATTTACGACATCACATTAGAAACCTCTAAAATTATCAGTGTTTCTCTACTATTTATGCATGTATTATACATATAAACCTTTCTCTTGAATTATTCTATCTATTAAAAAACCGCATCAAAATCCGTTGCGTAGTTTTAAAGATCTAAGCATACAACGGAACAGACAGACAGCGGAAAGCGACTTTGTTTTAGACTATGTAATGATGTCACAAAGTCATAGCCGATCATCATTTGTCTATTTTATACGCCATCGCGGAATAATAGTCTAGAATTTTTGTATCTCGTTGAACACATCACACAAAAAACATAATACATTTAAAATTCAAGTCTACACTTTTCTTGGACTAAGAAGACACAATTAATTGATTAAAATGGTGCAAAAGATATCCAATGAAACTTGAAATAACAAGAGAAATATTAGTTAATTACTAGTAAAAATACTAGCTTTGTTACTTAGCGAAATGTAGAACAAAACATCTTGTTTTTTCTTCTTCATTTAAAGGCATATGACTTCACTATGATGATAATTTTGCCAGTGTCAGATGACTAGTAACATAAAGGTCACAATGTTGCAGTCATTTGTTCTCATACTTCCTTATTAGTGTTATTTCACGTGTTGTCTTGCGGAGCAAACATTCCGCTCTTATATTATTTATTTTTATAGAGTTATTTTAGTATATTATTTATTTTTATAGAGGTTTTATTAGTTATTTTAGAGTTATTTACTCGGACGTGAATAATTGGAATAAAAACGTTAAGTTGCTTTGTGATTCGAGCAAAAATAATACGTTTAAACATTTTATAATGAAGGACATAAAATGATATATAAAATAACAAATAATGAAGGACAAGATACGACTTTGTGACATCATACTAACATTTAAAACACTTGACACTGGCAAAATTTACATTATTATGACACATGCCCTCAAATATTATTTATATGTCTCGAGTAATTTCCGGTTTATTATTAATTTAGGTGTTTTTATTAAAATAGGGATAGTGTTATTGACTCGGGTGTGAATATTCGGAATAGAACCTTTGTGTTTTTTTGTGATTCGCGCAAAAATAACCCGTATAATTATTTCATGAGAGATACCATTATATAAAAAATTTAAAATAACAAGAAATACGACTTTGTGACCTAAAACTATAAACACTTGACACTGGCAAAACTGTATTATTATGTCACATGCCATTAACGATGAAATAGAAGTGTCATTTGATTCCGAAAGTATCTCTGTCTGTTTGTTATTACGTTTTCATTGCTTAACTGACAAAAAGAATCTTAATTATAGATAGATAGATAACTCTTTATTGTTATACCACACAGAAAAATACAACACTTATTTTACAATAAAATGCAATACAATGGGCGGCCTTATCGCTAACAGCGATCGCTGCCAGGCAACCTTTGGATGGATTGGACTATAAATAAACAGAGAAGGTGCATATTGGTGTGGTGTTTTGGCAAATATAATTCTATACTTACTTACATAATCTTTAAATAAACTAAATATAATACTGATATAAATAAAAACATACATACATACATAATAGGTATAATAATAAACATATAAAATCATAAAATCTTAGCACAAAAATAGGTATTATATATGATATCAACAATATAGAAATGATTAGGTGTAACAGTAGGACAAATAGTGTTTCATGACCATATTCTTGAAGATGGGGAGAGACTTGGCCTTTCTTATATCTACAGGCATCGCGTTCCATAAGCGGACAGCCTGCACTGTAAACGACTTTCCATAGAAGGTAGAGGAGTGAACAGGAATTTTAAGTTCATGTGTTTCTGAGGAGCGTAAGGATCGAGGGTTAGAGAGATGGAGAGATTCAAACCGTTCTTTGAGATAAAAGGGAGTTGAAGAAGAGAACAGAATATTGTACAGAAGATTGAGAATGTGAGCATTCCGGTGAAAACGGATTGGCAACCATTTGAGTTTATTGCAAAATTCAGAAATGTGGTCATATTTGCGCAAACCAAATATAAACCGTATACACTAATTTTGGAGACGCTCAAGCTAATAAAGTTGCTTCAGGGATGTCAATATAGCAGGCGTCAGCATAATCAAGGATTGAAAGAAGAAGATATTGTGCAAGCGCAATTTTAGTAGCGGTAGGGAGAACATTCCGAAGCCTTCTGAGAGAGGCACCAGAAGCAAACACTTTCCGACTGATTTCAGCCAGGTGCGGTCGCCACGAAAGTTGCTTATCAATGTGTACGCCTATGTTTTTGATCGAGTCACTCAGCTGAATGCATTTTCCGTCGAAGATCACAGGAGGGAAATGAAACCAGTCAATTTTTGATATCATTCATTTTGATCATTTTGATATCTTATATTATATTTTGTAAGGTAATTGAATGTATCTGAAAGGACAAATACTTTTTATATCGGTCCCACGTTTGCGAAACCATGTGCAAAAGCTAGTTTGTTATATATTAAATAAAACTGTATTGACTTTCACTTCGACTATTTTTATTTATTTTATTATTTATTTATTTATCATTTTTCAGTTTTTGCCAAATCGAGCTAGTTAGTTTAGAAACACAATTATTCGTTTATCATTTCATGCACTTCTAAATTAATTATTTTTTCTCGTGATATTGCATGTTTTGTTCAGTAATCTTAGCAAAATTTTAAACAATAAATAGTGACTTCATAGCACAAGCATAGGCAATTGAATTATAAGTGTACTATGTTGCAATGTGATTTGAACGACGAGAATTCTCGAGAAAGTTCTAGACGACCATTCCGCGATGACGTTTAGAATAGACAAATGACGATCGACTAAGACTTTATAACCAAACAAATTCTTGATACTGGCAAATTGACAACGAGACAGATGCCATCATTGGATGAAAAAAGAAAAAAAAATAGTTTAGAAACAGTACAGAAAAATATTTTTGAAGTTAATAATAATTTTGTAATTTTCACCCTTTGTGTTCGCATGGTAAATGTTACAAAGAGCTCCCAGCAAACACAAGCCTCAATGAAAAACTGTGTTGGACAGCAGTTGAAATTTAAAAAGTGAGGTCCAAATAAATCACTGACAGGAAACCAGACAGAATCGCACTCGCCTGATATTCAACATCCTACGTATATATAAAAAAAATACATGCTCATAGCCGTAATCCCCATGCTTTGCAGCAACGAGATCTCTAGTTACTTTTGAGGATGACAAAGTCTGGGGCACTCAAATATTACGAGTGTATTTGGTTCATACTCACATTTTTTGCACAGTATTTAGTATTTCGGACGTGACAGGTTGCAAAGCCATCGCCACTTATAAGACTACTGACTTATTACAATGTGAAAATGAGTATAGGAGAATCCAATATATATGCTAACAGAACTTTAAATTACAATCGTGATTTGTTCCTTTCAATGTTTATTAAACTTTCCAAAATTTCAAAACACATAAAACAGAGCAAGTAGAAATGCGACTCCGTAAATTATTATCCTTGCATAATCACGCAGTCAATTTCCCTTACAAAGTGGAAATATTCTGAACTCAAGACAAAGTGGTCTTGGAGACTCCTCAAAGTAGTTCTGACTCGATGCAATCCACTTAAAGCAGACATGAATTTCCATTGACGAACTTTACCCCTATTCACATAGCTGATAGCATGAGCTTTTGTTTTGCATGTTTTACTAGTTTTTGGCCGTGGTTTTGCGTGGTATTCATTCGGAAATATCCATGATATATCCATAATTAATACTCTTCAGTATGTATGTATTAGTCTATCCCCTCTTTATAACTAAACTATCGAAGGGTTTATGATTAGATGTTGCACAAAGATCAATTTATGTAGGCCATAGGTTACTTTTTATATAGGTACATATACATAGACATAGATATTTGTTTATTTACTGAATAAGCACACATACATATCAATAATAACAAAGAAGACTAAAGTTTTTTAAACTTACGCGATCAAAACACATTATTATAATATAGGTAAATAAACGCGATAAATACCCGTAAGTATTTATAATAAAGAAGACTAAACAATATTAGGTAAAAAGGAAGTAACACTTAAAAAGTAAAAGGAGAAAAGACCTTTAAATGTCTATTCTCCTTTTATTTTAATGCTTAAAATTATTGTGCGTACTTACCTACCTAACAGTGCTGTGCGCTACAACAGCATAAAGATTTCGACTCAGCGTTATGCATCCTTGTCAGATGACAGGTCGGCGCTGTTATTCTGCAGAGACCTTCGATCCAGTCACTCAACCTTACGAAACGCAATAATAAAATAAAAGGTACCACGTGAAAATCTGCGGGCAGCGGCTAGGTATCTAAAGAACGGGCTAAGACTTTACAGATCTTTTAACTGGAATGGGATTTAATAGGTAGGTATCGCTGTACCTTTTTGTAACAGTTACACCAGACAAGGTCACGTTCCGATATGATACCAACCGTAAGCTTTACGTGTGTCAAAATTCAGTGTATTTTGACACACGGAAACGGTTATCGTAGATCATATGGTGAATTTCCTGCTCTTCTTCTTCTCATCGTGTCACTAGTGATTTCAAGCCAGTGTGGTGTAAGGATTAAAGTACGTCTCTGATGCTCCTTTCGTGCTCAATTTTATGTTAGTGACATGACATAAACTCTTGTTTTTAGTGCATAAAACAACTTGAGTACACTAGAGTTTATAGTAAGTCGATAAGATACAATATGGTTTAACGGGTATTTATCACGTATTATCTTTTTATTTACTCCCGACTAAATAACCCGGTGAACCTCGAACTTAAAATTGGTTAGACTGTTAACCACACACTAACAAAACAAAACAAGAACTATTCAAATCGGTCGTACCATTTTCGAGCGTTTGCGAGACTAATGCACGGCAATTGATTTTTATATACGTTATGGATGTTTGGGTTGTGGTGTAACAACGTAACCGTCCGCAACCGCGGTTGTTGCAATAAATACATATTTGTAAACAATTTCTACATTATCATCTAGCCAAATACAAGGCATATTAATAAATATTGGTGGACAATGCACACAACACTATCTAGCCCCATTCTTATAATAGTGGAAGTATTATGGGAACCAGATAACTGAAAAAATACCTATTTGTATTTAAATACATACTTTTGATACCTTATAAATCAAAGACACAGTACAAACATCAGTATGTTTACAAGGCAATTTGTTATAAATACACTATGTTTACCACAATATGAATTGTGATCCCAATAGTTTTAGAAATAAGATACAAAATGTCAAAGTCAAAAATACTTTTATTCAATACAATCACAAGTATCAATTCTTCGTTTGTTTTTATGAAGTTTTATTTATTTTATTTAACTAACATTTTTTTTTTTAACTGGCCCCAAAGTAAGCAGAGCTTGTGTTATGGGTACCACATGACTGATATAGTACTTAAATACATTTTTTTTTCTTAAATACATACATATTATACATAGAAACACCCAGACCCGAGACAAATACTTGCAGAACATACAAACATTTGTCTCGTGGCGGGAATCGAACCCGCAACCTTCTGCGTCTCAGCCAGACCTTAGCCCACTGCGCCACAGAGGTCGTCACATAGCACGTCTAAATTAATTATGTTTAATTGTACATGTTTCATTCAGTAATCTTAGCGGACTTTTAATTAATAAATTGTGACATCATAGCAAACGTATGGACAATTGAATATTAAATATTTAAAAATGGAATGATAAGTGTATTATGGCGCAATGTGATTTGAACGACAAAGAATAACTGGAAAGTTCTAGACGGCCATTCCGCGATGACGTTAGAATACGCAAATGAACTTTATAATCAAACAATAAGTTGACATTGGCAAAATTGACAACATTATGACACATGCCATTAACGAAGCAGAAGATTCTTCGTTTGACATTTCATTAAGTAACATAGCTCTGCTAATTTATTATTTTTGAAGTGAAACTTCTTATGCGACTTCCAACAAGGTTGCGTTAAAAACGTTTAACGCTCCTGGAGAGGGGGAATAGATAGAGACAGAGCGAGAGTGAATGCGTGGCGCTCGAACGCATGCGCGTAGTATACCTGCCAGGCCAGTAGGGCGATTATGGAACTTTTGACACAATGTCTATCAGTTTTGATTAGCAATCGGCATAATTTCAATCATTAGTTTGATTGTAATTAAAACCAGTTTTGACAAGATGGATTACTATTACGTACGTTCGGTTTTCTATTCATATGACAGCATGAATGACAATCAACATCAACCTTCCATAATACCAATTCATCAATAGTAATTGAAACCGATTAGTATTAAAGTTTTGATAGTATCAGAATTCCATAATCGCCCGCTGCGCGAGCGTTAGCAACGAGTAGTGTCCAATATTACAACGCAAGAGGGATAGAGAAAGAAAGATACACAAAGGTAGAAAGTAGGAAAGAGAAAAAGATAGAGTCGGTAGATCCCAAGTACATGCGCGTGGTATTCTTGTTATTTTCATTTCCATATTACGAAATTTCACTTCTTCCGCGCGGAGGGACTCCACACACTATTTTTTTACTCGTTTTATTGCATGTTCTATTCAGTATTCTTAGCAGAATTTTAATGAATGAATTATGACTACGGGACGGGTATGGACAATTGAATTGTATGTGTATTATGGTGCAATGTGATTTGAACGACGAGAAATCCCAAATTTTAGACGGCCATATCGTGTGACGTATAGAATTGACAATTGACCATCGACTAAGACTAACCAAAAAAATTACTATAAACAAAAATAAACACTTGACACTGGCAAAATTGACATTATTATGTCACATGCCATAAACAAAGAAGAAGAAGAAGAACGAAAAAGAAGAATCACAAGGATCACTTTGAAACGTTTTACATACTAGGTGAATTTGGGTGCCAATTCTTCCCAACCCAAGTCCGAGAAGAACTGCAAGAAACTCGTCCTGGTCCTAGTGCTTTTTTGTATGATTCATCTTATACCTACTTAAAACTAACACAAGATAACAGTATTTTATAAATTTCAAATCTGTCAGTTAACTATCTTGTTATAGGCGACTCTTCTTTTATTGAACAATATCTAACTTCAGACAATCATTTATAATTTTGTAGCTGTTTAAGAAAATAAAAGCAGTTACAATAATATTACAGTGGAAAACTGCAGTTTACTTGAGGCAAAACTTTTTCAGAGCAAAATACTTTCCCAACAAAAACCCAAGAAGCTAAGTAGTTTTTGAAAGTCGATGTCAACTTTAGCATTTGAGGGGCTGTTTAAATTTTCACAAGTGTCTGGTTTCCCTGCGTGGGCGACGGCCCTGGACGTAGCAACGTACAGGATTCATTCTTTATTTATAAGCAATCCCGGCCCGCCCTATAGGAAAATTAAATCGTGAAATATTTCAATAGGAATAAGCCTGTTATTATGTTTCAGCTTGGACTTTGAATAATGTAGTTCTACTCTTTAAGGAGTGTAATTTTATAGATAATTTTTTCGTGTTGTTTTCGCTTCTTGAGGTCGCTCCGAAAATGGTTCAATCTGAAAACCAGTGCTATTTCCGTGCCTGGAAGTAGCACATGCTGAGATGGAACCTTGTTAGCTACACTTAAATGTTGATTGGTTCGCGGGAAGGTCTATTTTTTTATACACACCCAGTTGATTTATATTTGTTTTTGTGTGTTTGTATAAATTTCCCCTTGGGGCCTATTTTAAGTCTGTTTTCCGCTTTTGTGTTCTCTTTTGTTTTTGTGTGTGCTAAATAAATGTTTTTCTTTCTTCTTTCTTAGATACCAATATCAACTAGAAACGTATTTTATAATGTATAATGTAATGTATGTACAGTGTTTGTTTATGTATATAATTTTATACATTGTAGATACATTGCGTTTCCCGAGAGCTGGCTTCTATCTGGCTCAGCGTGTTAGCATTACCATTCAACAATGCCGCCAGTATCTTGGGAACGCTGCCCTCTAGCAGTGAACTAGATCAGTTGAGCTATCTATATCGTTTTAAACAGTCCTAAGATAACTCAACTGTTGCACATGTATTTTATATTATCTAAACCTATAAAAAGCTTAACCTGACTGACTGATTCATCATCGCAGAGCCGAAACCGCTGAAGCTAGAGAGCTGAAATTTGTAAGGTAGCTTCCTTTTATAGCAAAACCACCACCTAACTAATAATTAAAATGCAAAATAAATGGACACGTGTTTCAGAATTTTTCAAAATTACCCTTACCAAGGAGTAAAATGGATTCTCAAAGTTTGTATGGAAACTTTTTAATGGGTGGTGGTGGGTGTGATTAGTTTGAAACTTTTCAATAAAATTTGGCAAAGAGATAAATTTCATCCGGGGGAAGGATTTAAGCTACGATTACAAAAAATGCGGACGAAGTCGTGAGCAACAGCTAGTTGTATATAATTCTGTACATTTCTATAATTATTTTACTTTGTATTTTATGTTGTATAATGTATTTTATAATGTATAATATTTTTGCATGTTGACCTCGTATTTAACATTTTATATCAAAAAAGAAAATACAAGAGCCGTTCAAAGCCAGCTATATTAATCTCTTTAAAAACATTTAAATGTCTCATCCATATAAAAATAACTATATACTTGCTTAATGAAGCATTCATTCATTAATATCTGAATTATTACACCGTATTTAAATAGTCACTTCACATATTTTTTACCGATTTTTAAAACAACAAGAAAATTATTTCCAGTCTGTTCATCCCTAGCTCCTTAATAATGATCAAACTTCTTTCGAAGTTCATTTGATATTTATGATGAATTACTAGCTTCTTCTTCTTATCGTGTCTCTAGGTATTTCGAAACAGTGTGGTGAAAGGATGAAAATGCACCTAAGAGGCTTATTTCGTGCTCTTTAAAAAATATCTTTAAAAATTTAAAAAAAATGTTAGTTCTACGATTTGCTGGTTTCCTTACGATGTTACTTCACTGTTTAGGAGTACTGGTATACTGCACATATATTTTTCAAACATAAAAAGCCATTACTAAATGTTGCCTACACATTTGCACGAGATAAACCTAAAAAGTAGCTCATGACTTTCCCCAAGATACCATCTATCTCCTTTCAAATTTCATCTAGATCCGCTCAACAGTTTAGGATTATAAACGTTATAAACATACAAACAATAATTACGTTTTAAAAACTAAAAAGAAACCGACTGCATTTAATAAAATTTGAGCCTATAATAAATTTTTAGTGGAAAGTAGATGTATTTTGTATATATATAATATGGGTAGGCCAAATAAATGCAACGCTCCAATGAGACAGCAAGGTATGAAAGTACATGAAAACATCATTGATGTATACAAACTTTAGATTTTCGTTTATTTTTCAGCTCGACTGATTTTAATAAAATTTATATGGGACCACCTGTAAAGTTCTAACAAAAAAATAATTTTCCAAATTAAAAAACATTATCTCTAGCAATCGAATTCCACCAGCATCGACAAAATTCAAGTAATATAGATGTGTGGTTTAACTACTAACCTGATTCCTCCTCGCGTAGTATCAGCATTCAGTGCTCTGCCCTCATGCAGCCACGTGAGCATTGTAGGAGTCTCCACGTATCTGGCGCGGCAGACCAGCGCGAGCGTTGACTCTGCTTCGTAGTACTTCTCTAGGAGAGGCGCTCCAGCCTCGTCCACCACCCACACTTGGGGAGCTGATGGGAGAAAACAGCACAGTTATCACAAAGTAACGAATCAGTCTTGAAGATGCCCATGGGTTGACCCTAGTTGACCTACCATTTGAGAATTTTAGCATGTCTCGTAATATTGAATGCGAATGTTTATGTGGGTTTTGGTTTGTGTCTCAATCCTGCCTTAACGGCTGAACGGATTTGAATGAAACTTTATATAGATGTTAACTGTGACCTAAAATAGCATATATGCATATAGGCTTAAAATGTAGGTGACACTCGAGCAGATATGCTCAAAACTAGTTGACCGAGCGAAGTGAGTGTTTTCGTTTTAGCTTAAGCAAAAATGCTTTCGTATGTCTGTCTGTCCGGATGTTTTCCTCTACAGGTCGCATTTCTCAACTAATTCTTGTGAATTTTGTGCGCCTATAACAATATAATTTTCTATGTCGATTCAGTTTTTAGAAATTAAAAAAAAACGTAAGCGTAAAATAAGTTATGATTCAATCATTTTGAAAAATGTTCGCGAGGTCGTAATAAATCGTAATGATTAAATATTAATTGCTCATGTTGGTTGGTAGTTGGTACTTATGACTGGTCTGTCAGCTCAGTTGGTAGTAGTTCTGTCTTCTGTGCTGTAGGATGGGGGTTCGATTCCTTCCAGGGCAAACATTTGTGTATATCAGTCATATGGTCACCAAAATACAAGTTATGCTTAGTTTAGGTTTAGCTAATGTTGTGTGCATTGTCCTCCAATATTTTTTTTATTTATAGGTTTAATGTAAGATCTAAGGATCAAAATGCCCTGTTGGAGCACTACAACAAGTGATAACTTTGACACAGTGGTCCAATTTGTTTTTACTAATTTTCCAACCTCTTTACCGCGATAAAAGCTACTCAAATAAGTTTGTCCTTCCTGAAAGTTACTTTGAGTTCCATCCACACATTGAGTTATATAATTTCCATACCAAAGGTTTCGCTCCGAGAATTCTTTCGCTTTCTAAACCCTTTAGGGTCACAAACTTTGTTTTCACGAGTTGGTGCCAACGTTGTTTTGAAGTATGAAATACTTTAAAGAATAAACAATATCATCAGCTTAAACATCTTTTGCGCTTGTGGGGGAAATAATTTGAATACGAGACAGTTGTCATCTCTCTCCCTTTACCCCAATATTAAAATTAATAATGCAGGACATTTCACACATTATCTGGCCCTAATGTATGCACAGCTTGTGTTATGGGTACCACATGATTGATAAACGACTTTTTTTTGTTTGTACATTCATTCATATTATCCATACAAACACTCAGATCCGAGACAAAAACATGCAGATCGTACAAACATTTGTCTCGGGAATCGAACCCTCTTCCCCGTTCTGCGTCGCAGCCGGGCCTTGGCACTCTGCGTCACAGAGGTCACCAATATAAGATTGGTACAACTCGTTCCTAATCTACACACTCCTCTATCATTATCTATCTCTTTACTTACCTATATCATCTTTTGCACAGCCCATCAATCTTTTTTTAAATCTACCTCAACTCTTACATTCATCAATCTTGTAACATTTCTTTAATCTCTCCGCCAGATATGCCGATATCTCGCTTACTTAGTACTCCTCATCATTTCTACGCGTTACTTTTAAACATCAGTTAATTTACTGATTTTACCTACGTATAAAACTGAACATACATGTGTAATGAGAATTGTTCTTTCAAGAGTGCCTAGAGCTGCCTTATATACAAAAATGCTTTTACAATATCTGGACAAATCTATACCTATAAAAGACCTTAATCTGATTGACTGACTGACTGACTGATTCATCATCGCCGAGCCGAAACTGCTGAAGCTAGAAAGCTGTAATTTAGAAGGCAGCTTCCTTTTATAGCAAAACCACACACTAAGGCGGGGTTTTTTTTTTTATTCAATCCCTAAGAAGCTGAAAAGGGGTGAAAACGAATGAATTAAACTTTTTAAACGTCGTGCGATTTGCTTGAAACTTGATTTGAATAATTAAAATTGCTTAATAAATGGACACATGTTTCAGGATTATTCAAAATAAACCTTACAAAGGGGTACATCAAATGGGGTGTCAAAGTTTGTATGGGAACTTTTTAACGGGAGGTGTGATTTCTTAGAAACTTGGTTTGAATACATAAAATGCAAAATAAATGGACAAATGTTTTAGGATTTTTTAAAATAACCCTCATAAAGGAGTAAAATAGGGTGTGAATGTTTGTATGGAAACTTTTAATGGGTGGTGGTGAGTGTGATTGGTTTGAAACATATCAATAAAATTTGGCAAGGATATAAATTGCATCCGGGGAAGGATTTAAGCTAAAATTACAAAAAAAAAGTCGTGGGCAAGAGTCAGTATTTCATAAAACTTCAGCCGAAACAAAAGACTTGCCAACAAGGCAATTTTTGTAAAAATATTTTTTATCAAAAAAATAAAATTGTGAAATTTTGACAGAACTATTTACACTGTTGACGAATGTCGGACATTTGAAATTTGTCAACTCAACTAAAATTTTTTTTTATGTATGTTCACCTATTACTCGAAAACGGCTGAACCGTTTCGGAAAATTCTTTTTTTGTTTGAAAGGGTAAACTTTGCAGGTGGTCCCATATAAATTTTATCAAAATCGGTCGAGTTGAAAAATAAACGAAAATCTAAAACTTGTATATTTACATCGATGATGTTTTCATGTATTTTCATACCTCGCTGTTTCATTGGAGCGTTGCGTTTATTTGGCCTACCCATATTATAATATACAAAATACATCTACTTTCCACTAAAAATGTATTATAGGCTCAAATTTCATTGAATGAAGTCTGTTTCTTTTTAGTTTTTAAAACGTAATTATTCGTAGTTAAGGTAATTAAAAGATGGATCATCCAAAATAGTGCTAGGACCAGGACGAGTTTCTTAACAGTTCTTCTCGGGCTTGGGTTAAGAGGAATCGGCACCTAAATTCACCTAGTATGTAAGACGTTCTAAAGTGATCCTTGTGATTGATTGTATTGAATTAAATATCGTTTGACCTGACTTGACATATAAAGTTTAGAAAAAAAATTAACATGCCATTTCTTTGGTGAAATATGTGAACTTACTGTATGACTCAATAGAGTGTTACCTATTATATTTAAAAAAAAAACAATTTAAAAAAATTGCTCAAAAGATGGTATGAGTATCTAGCTGACCTTTATTATCTAGCTTAAAATTAAACCACCTTCATATTAATTCAGGTAACTAAATATTTGGAAAATTTAATTAGTCCCTAGTGGTTATTTTTATCTGTTATTATGTATACCCTAGGGTAGTTACTGTGACCTTGACTTCTGAACAGAGCCTAAACGATAAAAACCTATAGAGAAACTGCTGTGGAACAGTTCAAAACTTTTTGTCCCCCAAGACACTAAGTTGCTTAACCGTACGAGTAAGCTAATAGCGATGCTGTCGCCCCAGAAACGAGCAAGTAGTACCTAATTACTTTCATTTCAAGAAACCATTTCATGAAAGACCATTATCCATTTGTCAGTCTGTTAAAGCTGTCACATTGGCGATCTCTGTGGCGCAGTGGACAAATGTTTGTATGATCTGCAAGTATTTGTTGAGGGTGTGGGGATTTTCTATGTACAATAAGTATTTATTTACAAAAAAAGTTGTAAGTAGTATTACATATATCAGTCATGTGGTACCCATAACACAAACTATGCTTACTTTAGAGCCAGATGATGTTGTGAAAAATGTCCGGGATTATTTATTATTTATTTTATTTTATTTATATTTCAAATGACACGATTTATGTTCGGAATGAAGGAGTAGTAATGACTTAAGTAACCACTTAATGAAAGATCATTGTCGACTCTTCAGTCAGTTCACACTGTTACATAATGCGATTATGTTTTTACAGTGACATGAGTTATCTTGGAAATAAAATCACTCACTGAGGATCACGTGTTTTAGACAACACACATAATAAATAAATAATACCGGACATTTTACACAGCATCATCTAACTCCAAAGTAAGCAGAGCTTGTGTTGGGGATACCACATGACTCCACATACCACAATAGAACCCGCAACCTTCTGCGTCTCATTCTGCAAAATGAAGAGTTGAATAAAAGTAATAATACCCTAAACTAAAAACCAACTTCAAAATAAGGAGGAGGTCCTTATTTTGAAGTAGGTTAAAAAACGACTTTCCGCTTAGTCGTCCGCCATCGGACAGGTACCAACTTTCCTGAAAAAGCTATTCCACTAAACGCATTAGAATTCTTTTCACGTCCTTAGATAAGAAGATAAGTGATTTATTTGGCTGATATTGTCCCAAAACACATTTTCCCTTTTTGTATATTCAGTAGGACATCAGCAGTTTTGTCATCCGAAAGGCGACAAGATGACCAATGTGATAAATGACCGCTTTCCCAGTTAAGGCGCTGTGCAAACGTAGACACTTTTTGTTGCCGACACGGCACACCATCGCAGGGAACCGTAGTTGCTGTGTTCTGTAGCGGTGATCGGACACAGTCGCCCTTTGCTACTACTGGCCACTGGTACAATTCGTTGCTTGGAGAAATACAAAACAATTCGTTTGCGCAGCTCAGTACAATTGTAAGGAAAGTTAATGTTGCTTGTGTCTTCAACTGACAACTTTTAGTGTTTCAAGTTACCGACACCGAACACGTTTTGATCGTCAATGAGTATGTGTTAAGTGAGAGCAACTGGACACAAAAAATATTTACTTATGCGCTGGAAGTGGATGATTTCAAACTGTTTCTATAGATATCAAATATTCATTGGTAGCTTGTATCTGACACATGACACAAAAGTGACCACGTTTGCGCCCTACCTAAATTGCGGCGAGGGATTTTGTTCCATAATGTTTAATGTACTTATAATGATAAAGTGGTCGTCAAAAATATGTTTTTAGGAATATAAATTTCAATGTGAATACCACATTAAGTGGGCTATATATGTATTAACATAAAAACGTTTATGTAGTGTATCAGTGATGTGGTTCTCATAACACAAGCTCTCCTTACTTTGGGTTTTTAAGATGCTGTGTGAAATTTCCGTATGTTTTTTGCTTTGCGGCCAATGATTTTTCTTACACTTAGACGCAACTAATTTCTGTAAACGGAACGGTAAAAGCGTAAGCACTCTTTTCTCTCAGTCGCGTTTTGTACGCTAAGCCACAAGGATGTTAAAGTCTAGTTTATTTACCAACTTTAAAAGATGGATACAGTTCTCAATTCGGTTGTATATATATATTTATGTTTGTTACCTCATAACTGTCATTTGTGAACCGATTAAAAAAGTATATAAGTATTATATCAGTCATGCGGTGCCCATAACACAAGCTCTGCTTACTTTGGGGCTAGATGATGCTGTGTGAAATGTCCGGGATTATTTATTATTATTATTATTGTTATTTGTTAGTAAAAATATTGTTCAATATGAAAGGATATACTTTCCGATTGGTTCCATAAAAAAATCATCAAAATCAGTTTAGTAGTTTAGTTTTTAAATCAAAATAGCTGGAAAAAATATGTCATCAAATTAATGACGGAGTTATGAGGTAACAAACATAAAAAAAACAACTGAATTAAGAGCCTTCTCCTTTTTTGATGTCGGTTTATAAAATACATGTCAAACAGTTGAGCTATCTAAGGACCGTTCAAAACGATTCGCGTCCCACGACACAGCGTTGCCACCTTGAATGGCAATGTAATACGCTTGACCAAATAGAACCTAATTGAATGGGTCGAGTTTAAAATGGCAATGTACAAAACTCACTACGGATTTGTAGTCGCTACAAAAGGTGGTCTTTACAAAGGTGCCACATTTTGCCGTATCTCAAAGGTCACCAACACGTATGTGAAGCTCCTGGTGTTGCAGCGTCCATAGGCTTCGGTGACCGCTTATGCGGACCGTAAGCTTGTTTGCCACCATTGTGGTATAAAAAAAAGTCTGTGTCTCGGGACGCCCGACAGAAGTGATAACTTAAATTAATCTAACTAGCGCTGTGGGTTAGAGTGAGAAAGGAGGTCCGTGCCTACCGCTTCCGTATGCGTGAGAGAAAGAGAAGCCAAAAAGACGGGCATCGTAACGCGTTGCGTAACGAAGCGGTTTATCCTGCCATAAGAAATTATCACTTAATAAAAAAACTCTTCCAAGAAATATTAGTCTAAAGTTGTATAAACTTACTGGACTAGTTTGCAATTAGCGCAAACATTTACTTTATATAGGTTTACAAGGAGGATCTGTTAAAGGAGTTTTTTAGAACTTGTTCTTTAAACACTGGATATATGAGAGAGCTACAGGAGCATCCATTCGAGAACTCGTTAACCTCAACGGTATTGGTGCTTCGACAAATATGACCGTGCCGTTAATTTTACTAACGGTAAATGACTAGAACATTTAATGGATTTTGCTAGCAGTTCAATCCAGGAGTAAAGTATATTTATACCACACCTACTGAGAAACTTACCCATTCCTTTTCCAAATATAACTTAGAAAGTAAATCATTTCAGGCCTACTAAAATGTAGGATGGAAAAGTCAATGGAATTTCATTTCTAACGCGTTTAGCGGAAGAGAAAAGTGTATGGAAATCCATTTTTTTATATCTTCATAGAATTACCGGTAGCGTTGGTTATTTTCATTATAGGTCAAACGACAAAAAGTTTTTTCTCCAAGTCCGCCAAATGATTTAATCCTCTTCCGATTTCCGAACAATATTTTGAAAAAAGAAACCAAGTAATAAAGGCATGCGCGGGCATTTCTTCGAAATTTGAATTTGGGTTTGGTAATTTTATGAATTCTACAGAATGTCATCGAGTGCTTGTGAAGATTTTATTTTATTTTACTCTTAGGTGTAGTATAAAACACTATGAAAGTTTCGGTGCCAGAAAGTGCGATTCCTACCTCGTGTGTTTTAATGCCATCGGCTGCGTCTCGGGCCTCATATGACATACTCGATAGGAATTAGGCACTTTCTCGCCTAGGCATACAATGTAATATTGTTACCATATAGTTTTTGTGAGTTTTAAAATTATCTCGTGTCGTATCTACCCTAGTCTAGAACTAGTAATAAATCGCTAAATATTAATGTACAATGTACACAACACCAACTAGCCCCAAACTAAGCATAACTTGTACTATGGGAACCAGATGACTGAATCCTTACTATCCCTACTTCCTACTAATATTATAATATTAATATTATAATGCGAAAGTAACTCTGTCTGTCTGTCACATTTTCACGCCTAAACCGCTGAGCCGATTTTGATGAATTTTGGTATAGAGATACATGGAACCTTGGAGAAGGACAAAGGCTTCTTTTTAGGTAGTTACCACGGGCAGCAGCTAGTACATATATAGTACATTAAATATTAAAATACATACTGAAGATACCTTATAACACTCATTCATAGGAAAAACATCTACGTTCATCATACAAATATTTGTACTGGGATGGAATCGAACCCTCAACCTACAGCACAGAAGGTTTATATAAACTGGGCCGACAGGTTCATCAGGTAATAAATAAAACTATTCATTCATTCTATCCTAGATAATTCCAATTGCGTCAATTGCGTCAAATTTATTTTTTTGATAACCTATAGTTACAGGACGTATAGTTTTAAAGACTTAAGTATACGTACGCTACAATTAGTATAGTAGTTATATATAATAGTGCGAGAACAGGTGGTTTAGTGGTAGTAGCCCAGCCTTCCAAACCTAATCTAGTGGGCTCGAAACCAGTCGTACACAAATGTATGTGCGTTATACAAGTACTCTTAAATGGTGAAGAAAACCGGCAAGTTGAACTTAAAAAGCTCAAAGACGTGTCAAGTGCATAAAAGGAGTTATGAGGCGCACTTTAGTCTTCACTCCACTGGTTCGAAATAAATTGTGACACAATAAATAGACTGGAGGTATAGTGGTAACACCAAAAGATGTTAAAAAATACCCTATAACTAGTGGTTCTGTAGACCTCGCGAACATTTACAAAATGACCGATACATAACTTTTTTTACGTTATCAAAATTTTTCAAAATGACGGAGATATGAGCTCCGTCATTTTGAAAAATTTCCAAAAACTGAATCGACAAAAAATTTTATATAGTTATAGAACCTGCTCACAAAATTTCACGAGAATCGGTTGAGAAATGCGACCTGTAGAGGAGAACATCCGGACAGACGCCGGACATACGAAAACATTTTCGCCTAAGCTGAAACGGAGACACTCGCTTCGATCGGTCAAAGAATGACGAACTACAAGATACGACTGTATAACATCATTATATAGACAATATAAACACTTGACACTTGCAAAATATACATTATTATGACACATGCCATAAACGAAGAAGAAGACGAAGAAAGCTTAAAATAAAACAAAGTAGATTGGCTAAGCGCATGGAACTAGCCGTAGTGAGGACATTCGAAGTCAGCATATAAGAATGTCTAGTGCCTAATCATTAATTCTCAAGCAAATTTTCATCAAAATCGGTCCAGCCAGTTAGTATGAGTTTAATAACAAACACAGGCACTGAAGATTTATATATATAAAGATAATCAATTACCAAACAATATCTGTATCGAAAAATTTAAACATTCGATTTAAGAAACTTCGTCATATTTTTAAGAGAACTATTTTATGGCAGACGATGGGGTAGTTGAAATGAATGAATATAGACCTCCCCATTTCGTACGTAGGGGAGGTATACATCTTGATGAACATGGGCTTTACTCACGTATTATTTTGTCGATGGAGGCACCGCAGTACTTCGATTCTAGAGAACCGGTTCCGAACCGTGTACTCGAGCGGCACCGAGCGGGTCGCAGATCAAACTCACCCTGATGAAGATTCTCTAGATGAATCGAAACAGTCTCGGTGCCTCCATCGACAAAATAATACGTGAGTATAGAACGTTGTTATCAAAATGTGTAGGGGAGGCAACTCTAAAATATTTTTTCCTGTGTAACTTTATAGGAGCTATTGATACGTAACCTGCAAGTTTTATAACGATTAGACTAATCGTCTGCGAGTTAGAGCTTTGGTACGGACGAACAGACACACAGCAAGACAGACAGACGGACATGGTAAAAGTATAAGGGTTATATGACTTCGAAACCCTTAATAATAAAAGGTGAATACGTAATCGATAATTACGTTTTAAAAACTAAAAAGAAACCGACTTCATTGAATGAAATTTGAGCCTATAATACATTTTTAGTGGAAAGTAGATGTATTTTGTACATTATAATATGGGTAGGCCAAATAAACGCAACGCTCCAATGAGACAGCGAGGTGTGAAAATACATGAAAACATCATCGATGTATACAAGTTTTAAATTTTCGTTTATTTTTCAGCTCGACCGATTTTGATAAAATTTATATGGGACCACGTGTGAAGTATACCCTTTCAAACAAAAAAGAATTTTCCAAATCAGTTCTGCCGTTTTCGAGTAATCGGTGAACATACATAAAAAAAAAAAAAAAAGATTCCGACGAATTGAGAACCTCCTCCTTTTTGATAAGGTCGGTTAAAAATAGAGTACTTACTATTGACATGTAGATATATCTTGCTAACACGTGGTGGGTGGGTAGAGATTTGACACTCGTAAATCCCCTCGTCATCAGGCTTCACCTGTCTGATGAGTAGTCTCCAGTTGCCAGGGTACCTCCTGGCGACTGTAACTCTGTTGTCAGCCGCGTATGTGACAGCCCCTACTGTTAGGAGCTCTGGCATTTCGTCTTTGCCTCTTCGACGGACCCAAGACACCTGAGGAAGACTTGAAAATTATAGTAGTTGTTGAGACGAACTGTTTTAAATAGTGCCATCCCTTGTTGTAGGATAGTGACAAATAGAGACAGGATGAATCTGAAGCAGTGTATAGAGTTCAGGTGTGAGGCGTTTATAAGTACGATCGATTTAAGTTTGCAAAGCAAATGATCTTGACGCGTAAAAGCGCTCCAATTGCGATTTTTATAAGAGAATAATCAAACAAAGAATTATTAATAACTTGAACATTCAATGTTTTATGAGTTTAAGCTCTTGTTGTTCAAGTAAACAGCAAGTTAAAACGGCGACAACATGAGGAGATGATATTGAGTATTTTAGATCTTATTGCATAACTAATAAAACATAATTACGTTTTAAAAACTAAAAAGAAAACCGACTCCATTGTATACAATTTGAGACCATACAATTATTTTATTTTGAAATTTTAGTGGCAAGTACATTATTATAAATATTAAGGGGTATTTATCGCGTTTATTTACCAATTTTTCCCGACGTTTAGACAGGTTTACACTCTGTTGTGGTCACGGGATGATGGAAAGTACATGTATTTTGTTAATGTATAATATGGGTAGACAAACTAAACGCACTGTTCTGCACTGCACGTAACAAAAATATCATCGATGTATACAATTTATAGATTTTTGAAGATAGTTTAATAACCGCTCAACCGATTTTGATAAAATTTAAATGGGACCACCTGGGAAGTACCTTTAAAACAAACAAGATTTTTTCAAATCGGTTCAGGTGTCTTTGAGTAATCGGTGAACATACATAAAAAAAAGATTCCAACGAATTGAAATTGATGAAATCGGTTAAAAAAATTAATTATAAAATATCATGAGTAGGTACGTATTTCAAAATATATAAGTATTCTATCAGTCATCTGGTCACCTTAGTACCTACTACTACGCTTAGTTTGGGGCTAGAATGTTAGAATGCTTTAATACTAGCGACCCGCCCTGGCTTCGCACGGGTGTTTGCGACTTCACATTAGAAATCTCTAAAATGGCCAGTGTTTCTCCGCTATATTATGTATGTATTATATTATATTATATTAATTATGTATTATGCATATAAACCTTCCTCTTGAATCACGCTATCTATATAAAAAACCGCATCAAAATCCGTTGCGTAGTTTTAAAGATCTAAGCATACAAAGAGACAGATATACAGCGGGAAGCGACTTTGGTTTATACTATGTAGTGATATCAAAGTAACAAAAACATTTAAAGAATTTGAAACTAGGAGGCTGTTGGAGGCGAAATATTAAAAATACATAACATGTTTTAATTAAAATTATTTTTCCCTTAAATTATCAGCAGATAACCACTAAAAAGCGGCAAAAAAGGTTTTTTTAAACACAAAAGGTCATCGACTGAGCTACAGGGTGACTTAGTCCAATGCTAGTACTAGAAAAGTTACCTAAATATTCAATTTCTATCATTGTCGCAAAAATGTAATAGACTGCTACGAGTATTATCCACGAAAGTTTCAAGACACATAAGCTATTCAATTGAAACAAATTGGGTTCTAATTACTTTCAAAGTGCTTTTCAGCTCTGAAACGTCATTGCGGTACCCATTTATCTGAGGAAACGCAGAATAGTCGCAGAAAATTAAATTCGAGATTGTTTTTTCTCTCTCTCTAAAAGACTGTAAATGAACGGGACGAAGTGATCTAATAACGTTCTTGGATGATTCTTTTGTGGAGATTGGGTTCATTCTTATGTCTCCATGATAATAATAATTCTGTTTTATAGGTTCTACTATGCTAGCGGTTTTGTTAAGATTTCGTACTCTAAGAAGCTACCAGCGTAATATAGCAGCCGTGAACATTACGGCGTATAGACCATCGAGATATACATATATTATTTGCAATATTTAATTTATCTAAATAGGCCTTCATAGCTATACTACTTGTATACTTTTTTTTTTTGTAAATACATACATATTATACATAGAAACACCCAGACTCGAGACAAATACTTGCAGATCATACAAACATTTGTCCCGCGGCGGAAATCGAACCTGAAATAACTAGTGACACGATATAAAGAAGAATATGTTAGCCTTATTCTTATCGATTTGGAGACCAGACTGAGGCTGCCTTTTCATTAGAGACCAGCTACATTGCATACGGATGTGTTACAAACCCAGGTCAAATAAGGTCCAATAAGGTTATGTTTTAAGGTTCCGAAGTTCACAATAAACCTTTAACGTTTCGTCTTGCCTGTCTGTCTGTCTGTATGTTTGTCCGCCCCTAATCGGAGCTCTTGCAGTGATAAAGTTTTGCACGGTAATACACATTAGTGGATTCTACAAAGTTATGAAAAAAATTTGAAGCAAAATGCATGGGCGCAAGATTTGAGAGATTTTGTTTTTATTGTTTTTATTTGCCAATTCTTTTCGAGCTTGGGTTAGGATGAATTGGCACCTAAATTCACCTAGTATGTAAGACGTTTCAAAGTGATCCTTGTGATTGTATTGAATAAATCATCTTTTGACTTTGACTTATAAATTTTTCTTACCTACAATATATTTTTATGATATATTAATTTATATTATTTTTTATATCATAGCTGACTTAGAACTTTTTTTTAACAGTAGGTAGGTACTAGTTTTATTATGATTATTATAGCTTATTACTTTGTGCCATGCTGTTGCAAATGAATACAATTTTATTCTATTACATAATTATCACAATGTTGAACACTTTATTAAAATCCATTAAAATAAAATAAATTAAAAAAAATTCTTTGTCGGTTTGTTTGTTTGTAATGTTTCACGGCTCAACGGCTAATTATATCTTAGAGAAGGACATAGGTTACTTTTTGTGCTTTTTATGCACCACATGGGAAGACACAGGAAGCGTCCTCATATAATTAGAGATAAATCATAAACTGTTACTGATGTTGGCCTCTAGGAAATAATTTGAAATTTACGTCTCGGCTGTTACGGTGACCGTTTCTTATGAAAATAATTTTATCCAGTAATATAATTCGCACTTATTTTAGATTTCTTTGCAACGCCTTGCTATATCCTACTCGAATGATGTTTTTCTTGATCTTGAAAGACGAAGATTTTTATAATGTATTTAAATTGTAATTTTATGGGTGAAGCGTTTCAATCAACGATGTTCAATGGGATTGGAGCCTTGACTGATGCAAATTCGTTTTTCTGTAAAAAACTTCCGATCGTTATAAATGGTATCTACTTAATAATATGTTAGATTTCTCGATTGCCAATTTAACAAAGTAAAAAAACATAAGCCTTCCATAAGCAATTTTATAAAATATCAGATTAATTACGACAAAAAAGCTTGAGATAAATTTGCTCTAAATCGACTCGGCAAAATAAAATTTGCAAGGATCATAGAAAAAAGTGTTAAGACCAGACGAGTTTCTTGCCGAATTCTTTTTGATTTAGGATTCAAGAATAATGAATCCGAGCCCATCCTTCTAGGTCAGGAGGATGGGCTTGGATGGGCAGCGTTCGGGAAATTACGGCACATCTTCTCGACACAGATACCGCAGAGCCTCAAGACGAAAGTCTATAATCAGTGCGTGTTGCCACTGATGACATATGGAACTGAGACTTGGTCGCTAACTATTGGCCTCATACACAAGCTCAGAGTCACTATGTTGGGTGTTTCACTACGTGATAAAATCCGCAACGAGGAAATCCGTAGAAGAACGAAAGTCACCGACATAGCACTCAAAATTTGCAAGTTGAAGTGGCAATGGGCAGGCCATATAGCTCGCAGAACTGATAACCGTTGGGGAATAAAAGTTCTCGAATGGCGACCAAGGACAGTAAAACGAAGCGTAGGACGACCCCCCACCCGATGGACTGACATTGTAAAGATCGCAGGAAGTCGGTGGATGGAGAGGGCTCAAAATCGTTCTTCCTGGAAATCTATTGGGTAGGCCTATATTCAGCAGTGGACTTCATAAAGGCTGTTATGATGATATGATGATGATTAGGTCAGGAGGAACGGGTACCTAGATCCACTTGTATGTAAGAAAACGATCCAAAATGGTCCTTGAGATTTTATTGAATAAATAATGTTTTGATTTCATTTGATTTGTTAAGGTGGGGTACCATAACATGTATGCATACTACTTCATCATATAAACTTGTGGCTAGCTTTAGTGAAAGAGTTACTAGGCCGCTCAACAGTCTCAATCACATAACTTTCCAACTTTTGAAAAGTTAGGAACGATAGCTTAAATTGCATTCCAACGGAAGCGCTAAGAATGCTACTGCGTTCATCCATCAAGGTAATAGGTATCCACAAAGTTGCTTAACTTTGTTGACTTTGTTAGGTATTACAGAAAATCAGCGCTGCCCCAATTCTCCATTAGTTTGATTCAGTCCTTCGTTTATTTATTGAAATAACAATTCATAATCATATTTGAAATTTCGGCCGCCCTTCTTATGTTGGTCGCCCGTCTCAACCTGCTTAGGCCCAGTCTGAAAACCAGTGCTGCTTCCTTCCTTCCTTCCTTCCTTCTTTACCATGTTTGAGATCATAAGCTTAGACTGGAACTATTTGACCGCACACTCAGAGAAGGACTAATTGATAATATCAACTTGTATAGTGCTGCCTATTTTTTTTTTAAGTGAAAACTTCTTTTAGCGCGGTACGCATATTTTTTGATGAAGTAAAACCTCTGGATTCGCGACACCATTACCGTCTGGGGCGAGACGTAGCCGGCTGCCGCGCTCACTCCATTTGATTATAAACCTTAAATCACATGTATACAGTCTACTTTTATATGGAGAAGTTTACTGAGTTAGGTTTTTTGATATATTATCTACACTCTGAAAAAAAAATATTGCATCATCTGTGTTCGTTCAGTATTTGATTGGCAGTCGCCATAATTACTGATTTTGAAGTGATTTATTACTAAACTCTAACGCGCCAAAATAAGTTTTCACTTCTGTCAGCACTCCCTGAGTGCAACCTGATTTTTTTTCTTCTTATTGTGTGTATCAATTAAACATTGTCTTTTTTCTTTCTATCTTTCTTTTTCTGTTATCTTAGGTACACTTTCATAACTATCGATTAAGTATATCAATCATTTACTACCACCGATCTAAATGATTACAATAAGTGTTCTACAAATTTGAAGTATAGATTGATGTTAGTCCCTAACATAAGAGATTTTGTGCCATGGGTCATATTACATTGTTACCCTATGGCTGAAAGTAACATATTTAGTCCTGAGACGAGGTTTATATTACGGGGCCAATAGTTTGAGGGACAAATAAGTCTTTCACCCGAGGTAAACACATGTAAAAATAAAAACCTGAATTAGCTAAAGTAAAAATGAGTGTGTATTTTATTTAACACTAGCGACTCGCCCCGGCTTCGCACGGATGCAAATGCTGATACTAAATATACTACAGAATGTCTAATGTGATTAGACACCTCTAAAATTATTAGTGTTCCTATACTATACAATTATAATTTTATTATAAATATAATTTTATTTCTTTATTATTTTATTTATTTAAAGATCTAAGTATACATAGGGACAGACAGACAGCGGGAAACGACTTTGTTTTATACTCTGTAGTGATAAATCAACAACTTTGGTGACATATTAATTTTAAGTTTATGGTAAAATTAGAGCAATTAGTTATAGGTAATGAAAGGTTTTTTCTGGGTATGTCGATATTTGATATTTTCTGGGATACTTGAGTTTCTAGGAATTCTTGGGTATATGTTGGGGACATCGATATTTGTCTATTTTCTTCAGCTGTTACAGCAATGTTTTTGGATTGCAGAGAGTCAGTGGAATGCAGATTTATCATTACTGTTGACAGCTGTCAGATGAAAACGATTCTCCCCAGGGCTGAAAAGTACTACTTTCAACCAGCTCTTCAGATAACTTCAAGCCTTCTTTCCAATAATAAGTAATGAAAAACATATTTTCTTTCATTCTTCGTTAGCTATGCTTCGATTGTCGGCAAGACGAATAGTAAGATCAAAAGAAAATATTATTTATTATATAATATGTGTTTTTATAACTCGTTATCCTAATTGAATATAATGTTCTAGCTATGACATTAATCTCGTCTCGTCTTCTTTGATTCTTTGAATAATATATTCAAAAATATCTTTCCCAGAAACGCCAAAAGGGATAATAAATCAAAGGTCTTCTTCAAACAACTGTAAGTAATGGATCTAACCAAATCAATACAATAAATCATGCAAAGACAAAAGTAAGTTAGGGCGCATTGGTTCCGCTACCTTGACCTATTTAGTTTTTTATAAAAGGTACTTCCTAATGTACTAAAGTACTAACAAACTGTTATCCTAATGATCGAATCCTTCCTGAGAATGTATCTATCTATTATAAGCTAATTATATGTATATCATGCTGGCCGTAGCCTATCTGTCAGGGACTTTCGCTAGAGCAGGTGCGGTGGCTGATTGTGCCAAGAACTGGTGCAAATATGCCGGTCTCGATAGGGCCTTTTGGATTCGAGACCCTGCTGGTCCCTTGGGGAAAAGGAACCCATCGCGTTATAAAAAATATTTTACGTTTTTTGTAAAAACATCCCGTGACTCAAGCGCTGGCTCCTATCTGATCCAGGGTATGGCATTGCATTAGTGGTAAGTTGAACTATTATAATATATCAGTTTAACTATAACAGCGCCTCGGTGCCAGATAATGCATACATTTATGCATTGTACTAAGACCTTTTGTACGCTTATATTGGCAATTCAATATCTTGAATCTTGATTTCTCATTGTGCAATTCAAAGTTCGAACTCAGTGGGACTCTAAAAGGTCCTTACTAGTTGAGAAGCAATTATTTCTCAAATATTTACGTACTTCCATGCGCAAATCTGCGCATTGCCAGTTCCTCGTGTCCAAACAGCGTAGATTTAAATTCAAGATTTAGGTGACCTCTTGGAGACTGCATTCCTAACAAATGTTACTATGCAAGCATAAACATAACTATTGAGACTTAAGTCTCAATAGTTCAAGTAATGGAATATAACTGTATATTTTTTCAGTGTACGTTTTCGTCACAGCAGTACAATCAATTGTATTAATAATTGTATTTCTAGGAATGATTTCTTAAAGAAGCAAACAACCGGTTGCCTGGACTGCAAAATAGATTGTCTATTGTGTCTCGATTGTATCCCCGTTCCGGCATCCAAAGGTTATTGAGATATATTGTTATTTTTATGTTTTTTACTCTGTGTATACAGATGCAAGCATTCAAGTATTACTTTTGTTCAAGACAGATTCGCTTTGTATATAATTTTCGTAAGATAGGAATTGGGTTTCCTGGAAATTTGTCCATAGAATATTATATCTACAAAACCCACAGCAAATAATATTTTATAATTAAATTTTGTAAAAAATGTCTTAAATGGTCGCTAGTTTGTGCTCGATAATTAATGTAATATAATAATATAATACCGGACATTTTACACAGCATCATCTGACCCCAAAGTAAGCAGAGCTTGTGTTATGGGCACCACATGACTTATATACTACTTATATACTTTTTCCCTTGAGTTGCGAGCCTAAATTTAGACTTTTAAATACAATTCCCGCACTACTTTTCGGCCAGTTGCGAGTCAACGAAGTTTTCACTACCGGGTAAATTGTACCAGTAAAGAGTCAACGGGTTAATTAAGAGAACAATACTTTTTTTTTATAAGTATTGTTCTCTTAATTAACCCGTTGACTCTTAATATTGTTGTATTAAGAATGATTCATAGTGATAGCTACTCACCGTTTTGTCCTGCAAGAGACTGATTCTACAATTCAAGTGTGCGTCTTCCCCAAGTTGTATGGTGATTTTCGTCACGTTTCCATCCGAAGAGTCCTCGAACGTTGGTCCATACTTCCTGTCATGGTCGAAGTAAGTGTTTTTCATCACCACTTGTGGCACCATCTCGTCCTGAACAAAAAAAAACAAACATTAAAACCACATAAAAAACCAAATCAGATTTTTTACGTAAGAACGTCTTATAAATCGATGAACGCCGGCAGCACGTACGAAAAATTGTCACCATCCGCCTGAGCCAAGCGTGCAAGCGAGAGCGCAGAACAAGCGATAAAGAGGCACGATCGGCCTAAGCATTCGGCTTGTGATGCATCTTAATAGGTTAAAAGTATGCAACTTTTCATCAAAGTTTTCTTATGACGTTATCACGTAAAATTATCGTCTGTAAACTAACTTTACAGACAACCATTTTTTTGGTAAAAACTACTTGTAAAAAATATTTTATTTTATTATAATAAAATATTAACAAACAAATTTATGTAGTTTTGAATTCAATGCTCTGGGCAGTTTATTATCAGCTGCCTCAGTATACCGTGACACATCACAGGATATAAGCCAATGATATACTATAGGATATATAAGACACTGATATGAATATATCACGAGACGTCATCACCTCACCTGTACATTTCGATGATGATGCATGAGATATTAATATCACTCTCTGATCATCTGCTCTAAGATAACGTAGAGGAGTAACGTAAACCTTTACTCAGCTCATTCAGTAATTGAAAAAAGGCACGAGCTGAAGAACAGTAATTACAATCTTTATTTCACATTATTTGGCTAAAGCCAATATGTAATTCAGAATGTTGCGTGTTGGATTCTAGCCGCGGGACAAATGTTTATATGATCTGCGAGAATTTGTCTCGAGTTTGGGTCTTTTTCTATGTATAATATGTATGTATTTACAAAAAAGTATGTAAATGGTACATCAGTCATGTGTTACCCATTACACATGCTCTGCTTACTTTAGGGCTAGATGGCGCTGTGTAAATGTCCGGCATTATTTTTATTATTCATGCATTTTGTCATGCAGTACGAATTTATCGGTGTGAGTTGACGAACGATTTTATTCCTTAAGTAATTGGTTTTCTGTAGTTTTAGGCGTCATAAGCCCACAAGAAAACAGTTGCACTCAGCAGGTTGCGCGGGGAGCACCATTCGCATTCTGCGGATCATACCGGATAGACATGATCTGCCCATTATGAAATCTTTCATTAGGATTCTTTTCTTCGATAGAACGAAAATTAGTGTTTCTACTCTGTTGACGAATTTATGACATAATATAGGACCTGATTTCAAAAATTATCAAATATTATGACTTTTATATGTTTTTGTCTTGCGACTATGGGCCGTCGAACCAGCCAGTCTTTATTCAAACAATATTTACGTTCGATTGGCGCTGAACACTAAGCTGTTCCAAATTCAAAAAGTGCGCGGCAAAGATAATTGGGGCGCTCTTATAAAGAGGATTAAAAACTCATTACTGCCCGCTAAAAGTTTCTTATAGAAAACACCACCTTTGCACTTAAAGGCGAACCAAGTCGTCCTTTTCAAATTTATGAATAGTCAAGTACTTGAGACTGTTGGACTGGAATACGAGAAAGAGATCATAAAAATTTAATCTGTCTATCAATTGTATTGTAATGTATATCACTTACCTAGAAATCAGACATGCATATTGACTAACACAATAAATTAATTAAGAAAGGCTGGCCTGTCAGCTTAGTTGGTAGCAGCCCTGCCTTCTGTGCTGTAGGTTTAGGGTTTGATTTCCTCCCAGGATTAACATTTGTGATAAATATAGGTGTTTGTTCTGTGTCTGGGTGTTATAAAGAATCTAAGTATGTATTTAAACATATATAAGTTTAATATGTATTAGTCATCCGGTCATTATATAATATTATTACAATAATATAAGCCATGTTTAGTTTGGGGCTAGATGGTGTTGTGTGCATTGTCCTCCCATATTTATTTATTTATATATTAGACGACTTATGTGCTGCAGTGGTCAAAGTCCCGCTCGAGACTGAGACGCAAAAGATTGCGGGTGCGATTCCCGCCGCGGGACAAAAGGTTTGTATCATCTGGAAATTTCTGTCTGGGTGTTTTTCTATGTATAATTGAAATATAGTCAATTTAAATACATATTATATATAAGTAGTATCAGTCATATGTTACCCATAACACAAAGCGAAACGTCGGAAGTAAATGATACCTTTTTATATATTACCGACTGTTTGCTTATGTTATGTGCGTTTGTTTATTGAAAGTAAGTATACGCGATAAAGAATTAATTGTGATCGTAAAAGGTCATATAATTCATGTAAAGGTTGATTCCTTTATGGTGAGAGTGACAATGAATCGTCTCTCGACATTCATTTAACGACCTCTGTGCCACAGTGGGCCAAAGCCCGGCTAAGACGCAGAAGATTTGCAGGTTCGATTCCAGCCGCAAGACAAATGTCTTGGTCTGTGTGTTTCTATGTATAATATATATGTATTTAAGTAGTATATCAGTCATGTGGTTACCCTAACACATGCTCTGCTTACTTCGGGGCCAGATGACCCTGTGTGAAATGTCTAGCATTATTTATTTATTTATATTATTATTTATATTTATTCATGGCAGCGGGTTCTGGCCAACAGGTATTATGTTCAGGAAGTACAGTGGATCCCTGACACAAGATCCAGTGCGTCATTAATGGTAGTGAATAAAATGTATCTAAATTACCAGCTGACCCGGCCACGCGTTGCCTTTTCCATGTTTGTTACCCCTTAACTCCTTCATTTATGAACCGATATAAAATATTATTTTTTCATGTGAAAGGATATGATTCTTGATTGATCCCATATAAATTTTATCAAAATCGGATCAGTAGTTTTTAAACGTAAAGTAAACGAAATTACGATATTTTGCTGTGGTGTTAACCGACTCTCCAGTGGTATTAACCGACTTCAAAAAAAAAGAGGAAGTTCTCAACTCGGTTGTATTTTTATGGTCATATTTCATTCAACAAAGTCGCTTTTCTTTTGAGTTTATAAAACGTAATTATCATCATTATTACCTTTCGAACTGACACATCAACACCGCCATAATTTCCACTTTGCGGCGGGTCCTGGGAAGGCTGAGGCACTTTGAAGGACTTGGTGCTGTCGATTGTGGAGTTTCCGAGGCGCAGCATGACGGGGGCGGGGACTATGTTGGTACTTAATGCGTAGAATGACGTCACAGTTTGATCTTCCTCCGTAGT
Organism: Lampropteryx suffumata; assembly: GCA_948098915.1. Taxonomy (NCBI): domain Eukaryota; kingdom Metazoa; phylum Arthropoda; class Insecta; order Lepidoptera; family Geometridae; genus Lampropteryx; species Lampropteryx suffumata. Next base: position 3,520,634 of record OX402561.1, on the reverse strand, counting down.
CGAAGTTGAAGGACTCTCTGTGTACAAGTATAAATAAAATATATAATAAAAACCATAAAATTTGTAAATTTATAATTCTTCGTTACCTGCCTTCTACGCTGTAGGTTGAGGGTTCGATTCCCTCCCAGGATAAACATTTAAAGTGTTTGTTCTATGTTTGGGTGTTATAAAATATCATAAGTATTTATTTAAAAATATATAAGTATTCTATCAGTCTAGTCTATCTAGTCACCATAATACAAGCTATGCTTAGTTTGGGGCTAGATGGTGTTATGTGCATTGTCCAGCAATATATATTTATTTATTTATAAATAAAAATAAATAAATAAATAATCCCGATTCACACAGCATCATCTGGCCCCAAAGTAAGCAGAGCTTGTGTTATAGGTACAACATGACTGAACTACTTATATACTTTTTTTGTAAATACATACATATTATACATAGGAACACCCAGACCCGAGATTCCTCTCTCTCTCCTGAGCATTATTATTCCCATCTGATGGAAGGGTTTACGTTTATGGTGTTATTCATTCACTTCCCTCTATCTAACATCCCTGTCCTGGGAAACATTGAATTACATTTGGTAGTTTTAGATCACGTCTGTACATTTTATTTTAGATCTTCCTCTTCGCCTGCGCCTAGTGACATCGTGACCATTCCAATGAGCCCAAATACCAATGCTGTTAATGAGAAGTTGGGTATCCTTCAGGTGATGCTGCAGCATCAGCTCAAGGTTACTACATTCTTGCAATATAATTGAACCAAATTTTGAACCGATCAGACCTGTGGCCAACTAGCCAAAGAGCAGATAAATATCAAATGGATTAACACATTTGCTTGAATCATAAGCTAAGAACACTCTCCATCAAGTCACCTTTCATACAAAAAAAACTTAAAAAAACGGTTCATCCATTTGGGAGCTAGGATGCCACAGACAGACATATACACAGATACAAGATTACATTGAGCACTTCCATGCTTTGGAGGATACGTTCAAAAGCCATTACGATATTGTAGAACCTTTTCAGCGTAAGATGCATCAACAGAGATCGTCACTTCATCAGTTCTTTCGAATTAGTTGGTGAATGAATTAAAGTGCACCTCAAAGGCTCTTTTCGTGCACTTGGCACATATCTTTGAACTTTTTAGGTTCCACGACAAGCCGGTTTCCTTCAACATCTAAGAGTACAGAGCACATACATATTCCGATCATTTGTACTCGACTATATTCGAACCCATAATCGGAAGTCAGGGCCACTACGTCCAGACCACTAGTGCCCTGTAGTTTGTCAGACTTATACGAACGTACGACAGTGCTTGTTATCTACACATGAGAATGTGAGCCAAATTTAATTAGGCCACTGAGTTACAGACTCATGCGATATCGAAGAGCTTCGTAAACTCGGTCAGTACCGAAGTATCAAAGTAAATTGATTAGTGTCGTATGTGCTAAAGTAATTTACTAAGCACGCAGCTGTGGGAGAAAGCCCAGTCTGTAAGTTTATGATTGGTAGGTTCATCAAGTAGGTACCAACGTGTCACAGTTATTATAATCATTCTTCGATCATCAAAATTATGTCAAAGTCTGTATCTGAATGCGTGGCTTAGTGGTATTTTTATCGCTTTCGTGCTTTAGAGGCACGGACCTAACACGCACTAGCGCAATTATCCGCGCGGTTTAAGTCGCGCTATTCTAAAGTAAGTATGTAGTTTTCAATGCGGTCAAAAGACCGCTAGTTTATGCTCCTACGTCTAGTTTCATATTCCATAGAATAGCGCAAAAATGTGTCACCACTGATTTATTTCGCAATGCGCGCTAGACTTTAAGCTGTCGGTCTCGGCTTTTACAAGCTGTAGGGCTAAGAGGGAGAATATTAGGCCGCTTCTTAACTTTGACTCCAATGTTGGACTCCACTGACATACGTAAGAAGTAGTACAAACCTAAAGCAATGATGGGTGAAGGATCTTACCAAAAAGCACTAGGACCATGAGTTTCTTGTCTGATTTTTTTCTTTGAAGCGTTGGCATCGTAATTTACCTATCTTGTAAGACGAGTCAAAGTAACCCTTATTACATTAGATATTTTTTTTATTATTATAGATTGACCTACGTTTGACCACGAACTTGCCTGATGTTAAGCGACGATGTGGCCGACGACGGGGCACGCAGGTCAAGAAGATAACAAAATTCACTCTTGACTTGAGACAACAAATTGTAATTTTCAGGATGCAGTAGTTTCAATAATTAAATCATATTCAGTACATTTGTAGTTTGTATGATCTGCATTTACACTTACAATATTGGTAGGTTATTATTTTTTGACTCACCTGTAGCAAGCTGACAGACGACTATCTGTGTGATGAAAAACACTCCCGCCCTCCACATATCGCCAGGACGAAGCTGCGCCCCGAACAGGGGATCATCTGAAACAAACGAGAAACAACCATCAATCACTGTAAATAAGAACGAAAATTGTGTTACACTGATTGATGATTTTTAAATTATTTTTAGGGTTCGGGACCTACCTCATTGGTAAATATGAACCTTTATAGGTCTTCCACGGTCCGTCCGTCTGTCTGTCTGTCTGTCTAGATCCATATTATGGGGAAGCGGCGGTGTTGTTGTTATTATTTGAATAAATATAAAAAAAACGTGTGCGTCTCGGGACGCCCGACAGAAGAAATAACTTAAGCTAATCTAACTAGCGCTGTGGGTTAGAGTGAAAGAGGAGGAGCCTGCCTACCGCTGCCTTATGCGTGAGATAAAGGGAAGCCAGACAGACTGGCGCCGTAACGCGTTACGTAACGAAGCGGTTTATGGGAGGGTTATGGGAGGGTCCCATAAGAAGTTGTCACTACAAAAACTATGTTTCTTGTAGAAATAAAGCAAACTTCAAAAGTTTAGCACCCAATAGCATCAATAGTGGTTTAAACCATTTGTACTATAAAGTACGCGGCTTTTTCCACTAGTGCATGCGCCTACGTCTCTCTCATTCCATTTTCCACAGTATAACGCGAGAAAATTTTTCGCGTATTAATCCACAATGTGGGCAAGGCTTTAGAACGCCATCAAAAAATACAGCCATTCGTGCCCAAATTTAGACTAGCTCGGTAGACATTAAACTGTATTATTATTATTAATATCAACTGCTATATCACTGCAGGCCAAAGGCCCCATCCCTTCTCATAAATAATAACAAACTTCAACCCATTTAAGGGTACATAACTTGTCATTATAAAACGTTAGAGTGTCTGTCTTTTTCAATGTGATTTTAACGGTATAGATTATAGACTTATACCGTGATTAATGGAGTGATATGACAAAACTGGAACAAATGTTAATTTGAAACATATTTTTTTAACTTTATATACATAACAGTTTATCGAATCACTTTCCAGTAGCTTGAATAAATAGATAGATAGATATAACATTCATTTGATAAGCCCAGCACACGCGCACAATCAATGGTAGAACTGAAAGTATTGGTATATATAATATATATATACTAATAATATATAAACATAAAACTTTAGGCAAGGCACATACTTAAAACTAAAAGTGCGTGTGTGTTGCAATTTCAAAGGGGTCATAGCTCAACGATAACAAAAAGCCAACAGTGATTTTCAGCTATTACCCTCGAGATGACGAGCCGAAATATAAGTATTATGTATATATATAAGTAACTACATAAATATGGTATATTTTATAAGTATTAAGTATTATCTTTATATATATAATTCTACTGTACGTGTGTATGTCACTGAACTTGCTAAAAAAGTTTTAGAATGTATATATATGTCACAGTTTTTGTAAATTAAATAGCTTTTTACTCTACTTACTTTTCACTTTTTTTTGATCAATTCCGACATATCTAAATGATTATCGTTATGATCTAGACGAACGATCAGGGCCTCAGGGCTCTTTCATCTGTCACATCCTCTTTGGCATTTTCAGGAAGAAAAATTGTAATATTGCATGGAAATTAACTAGTTTTATCTACACAGTCCAACTCGTCAAAAAGGCCATAAATTTCAATTGTAAAAAGTGTTTTTAAAAAATTATTTTCGTATTGAAATAATGACCCTATTACATAAATAAAATATATAAAATCAAATTCAGAGTTAAACATCTTGAAACTTATCGTAAAAATATTACAAAAACTTACCTTTGTGCAGCCATGGCAAAAAAAAATTACCGCCTTGTAATCAATCACCAGTAATTTGAAAAATAAGTTACAGCCACTAATCAAGCACCGATATGTGCTGAACAACAGAACAAATTAAAATATTCATGTCAACATACATAAATATGATAAAAAATGTGGGTAGATTCGCATTATCTGGGTTAAGCTAGTTATAAGATGGATCATACAAATTACTGTAAGGCTCGCTTGTTCTCTGAGGTTCGTTTACAGTTTAGCTGGAGTGGCATTCGGTATCGCGCTAACGTTTGAATGTCAATGAAGGATGGATCATAACTCTTATGCGTCCAAGAGTTTTGTTCAGAAATACGGGCCTTAATCACAAATAAACAGTCCTTAAAAGTTTAAAAGATCTAAAGTACAATTGAACGAAATCGAATGAATGAATCTTTAGAACCTTAACCACTTGAACCTCAAAGTTCGTATTTAGTACCGTTTTTAATGAGAAAAGTGACTTTAGTTAATTAATCTTTAAGATAAAAAGAGCTTTGATCTTCCTTCTTACAAGATATCCCGAAACGAAAGATAGGAAGTAATTAGTTTATATAATGTTATTTTCATCTTATTTTGTATATTTAGGTAGATTAATTTTACTTTGTGATTTTTCGTGGAATTTAGGGAGAAAGAAGTCAGGGAAAGTACCCAATGTTTACGATGTACATTTATGAAAATGAATTGGCCATGCGTGTGTCGGAGCACGTAGAGTGAAGGCTTCTGAAATCAGTAAGGATAAGAATGACTGCTCAGATCCCAACACCATTTGTTTAGCAAAACAAGAATCCTTTTAACCTTTATAATTAAAAATATGATCATTTTGAAAACTTTGACAACAGCGGTAAGGCCGGTAAGGGCGACACTTACCTCAATCAAAAATGGCCACTCCAAATCTTATTATTAAGCTTTGATAATAAACATTGAAGTGCAAAATATTATACTAATGTTTATATGATTTGCATGTATTTGTCTCTGGTCTGGGGGTTTCTATGTATGATATGTATTTACAAAAAAAATATATAAGTAGTATTTCAGTCATGTGCCCATGACACAAGCTCTGCTTGCTGCGAGCCAGATTCTGTATGAAATGTCCAGGGTTATTTATTTATATTTTATTTATTTCAAAAATCAACTCCACATTACGACTAATAGTGTAATGGTCTGCAAGCAAGATTAAGGGCGGACAGACAGACCCTAATTATTATTACCAACTTATTAAGTTGTTAAGTTGGAATAATATTTATATTTGTATCTCGTTAAAAAGTGGTGGACTATGTACCAGATTTATTTGGACATAATTTTAACGCAATGCAATGTAGGTACTTTGCAACAAGATAATGCCTGTGATTGATTCTGCAGATCCTGTAATAATGATCCTAATGGAATACTTATATAATAATGAATAACACATTAATAAAATTTACATGCTTATTGTTCGACTGGCTTGTCAGCTCAGTTGGTAACTGCGCTGTAGGTTGGGGATTTAATTTCCTTTCTGGACAAACATTTGTATGATAAACATAGATGTTTTTTTGTGTCTAGGTGTTATAAAATAATCGTAGGAATGTTTTAAAACTTCCGATTGCAAGATACTATTAATTTTTATGGACTTAGGTATAAATTTCTTATTTTGTTTTGCTTGTGTTCCTAATAAAAACATTATTTTACATTTTGATAAACACGGGCTTTACCCACGTATTAGGTATAGTCGATGGAGGCACCGACTCTGTTTCGATTCATCTAGAGAATCATCATCAGGGTGAGTTTGATCTGCGGTGCGTTCGTTGCCGCTCGAGTTCACGTTTCGCACTGAGCTGAACTCTGAACTCGAGCGGCAACGTGAGTAAAGCCCGTGTTTATCAAAATGTATAGTACAACTCACGAAAGTTTTGAATGTTTTTTTTGTTTGTGTGCATTGTCAACCAATATTTATTTATCTTATAAATTTTCTAAAGTTCCTAGTACCCACACATTGGATTGAGCTTTAAACAATAAGTACATAATATATCAAGAATAAGTGAATCAAGTAGGTACGCTTACTAGGAAAACGTAAATAGACCCATTTCGTTTTTGTGTTGTGGCAATTATTTTAATGTAATTATTACGAACGTAATGCAAGTGATGTAAATTTTAATGATACAAGCTACTCTTCTTGTTAGGCTGCTCTTTAATCTTTTCATGGAACATTTTACGTAAGATGTTCCTATCTCTGTCACAGTCCTTACCAAATAACCAGATCATAACCGCATCACTTCAACAACCACAGATACAACCTTAACCCCGAGATACAGTTTCCAACCAGTTCGGGGGCTGGAGGTATTAAACCTTGTTGGTTTATCGACACTTTATCTACCTTCTAGAATAAGTTTACATTAAAGGTTGTCTGGAAAATATCGCCATATGGGATAAGACTGCCGTTTGCAAGACAATAATACTGTAGCCGTAGGATTAATGTGTATACCCAAAATTATATTCTCTTAATGAGATTCATGATTATTATTATTATCTCCGTGTTCAAAATATCAAGTCAAAGGATACATAATAATTACGTTTTAATAACTATAAAGTAAACCGACTTTAAAGAATGCCTTAAAATACAACCGAATTGAGAACACCTTTTTCTTTTTTTATGAAATCACGCTTTTTAGTAAATCCCAGGCAGAGTGACGTCAGTGGAGAGGAAACTTCACCCACCTCAGCTTGCTGGAGAGGATCGAAAGTTGCTCGAATGTTTTCAATTACAAATAACTGCTCTGTAACTTCACTGACGCCACCTAAATCATCTTCAACACATGAACAAAGGCCAATGATGATGATTGTTCTGTATCCGGGCATTATAAAATATTATAAGTATGTATTTAAAAATATGTGTTTTCTATCAGTCATCTGATAATACAATCTGTAATCGGTTCACCAATATTTATTTTTATTTATTTTAGTTGTATCTTGAACCTTTGGTTATTCGTATCACTTCCCATTTTCAAATTAACTCCGCTAAAGACCCAAGACGTTCGAATCATAGAAGAACTGATTGAAGTAATCATAAACTAAAATAAATGGATTATATTTTCAACTTTTAAACATCATCGTGCATTTTTGACACTTCTAAATGTTTTAGTAATCCTAAATCTACAGTACCTACATATATTCTTACCTACTTTTTATTTTTTACCTAAGAATTACGTATTAAACTAAAATAAAACCGACTTCATTTTTATAATATAAACTTTTTGTAATAAAAATTTTTTTTTTTCTTTTTTTTTCAGCTATTATGACTATCTACTGAACCGATTTTAATAAAATTTCTATAAAACCAATCGGAGAGTACCTATTTCCTTTCATATAAAAAATATTTATTCAAATTGGTATCAAAGGTATAAAAAAAAACTCGAATTTAAAACCTCCTTTTTTTTAAGGCTTAATAGGGTATGTAACGCTACATAGTACATAGAGTTAGCAGGCACTTATGACGACCTCTGTGGTGCAGTGGACAAAGGTCTGGCTGAGACGTAGAAGGTTGCGGGATCGATTCCCGCCACGGGACAAATGTTTGTATGATCTGCAAGTATTTGTCTCGGGTCTGGGTGTTTTAATATGTATGTATTTACAAAAAAAAAAGTATTTAAGAAGTATATCAGTCATGTGGTACCCATAACACAAGCTCTGCTTACTTTGGGGCCTGATGATGCTGTGTGAAATATCCGGCATTATTATTATTATTATTGTTATTATTACTTAAAACTAGGTAGGTATTTAAAAACTACAAGTGACAGTCCGAGAATGAGTTTCCACACCAGACGACATCATCTGCCCTGCCCTTTATCTACGTTAAGTAGGGTTGACACAACAGGTGCTTCTTTTCCACTCCCATCTATCACTCTTACTCTCAACAGTCACCCCTTTCTTACATAGCCCTCCATATTTCAAATACAAATCCATCACCTTTCTCGTGACATGACTTTCTTCTCTCTGCGTGACATGCCCACACCACAACAGAGGATTATAATAACTATGATATTATAATGATAGGATTTGTTGTGTTTGTTATTGTCAGAAGGTTCTTATGAAAGAAAAAATTATAGAAGCGTGAAAAATCTGAAAATTTAAGAAAACTTTAAAAATATCAACCGGACCTTAGCCCACTGCGCCACAGAGGTCGTCATTACTTAACTTAACTATTAATATAACTTAACGATGATAATAATTTTTCTCATGTAACCTTAGCGCTTTAGACACTTTTCTACTATGACAACTTTTGTAATATAACCTTATAGCGTTTGACATAACTGTCAGCCGTTTGACAGTTAAAGATCATACTGATTCGAATTAAATATTCATATTTAAGACAGGGCAACGTCTGTCAGGTCAACTAGTTATAATCAAATATATATATTTAAATACTCAGTTTTAATTAAAAAAAACCGTTCGTTTATTGCTCTTGCTAAACTACCTCTATTTATTTGGGAGTACGATGTAGGTGTCTCCTAGTGATAGTGAAAACGGGCATATACAGACTCTGGTTTAGAACACTGTATCAACAATGTAACCAACTTCATTGTTGAATTTGTTGAAACAATGGAGTGACACACCTGAAACCCCAGTTCCCGTTGATTGCATAGAAACCTGGCTTTAAGAGCTTTTGCAAAGCTTTATTGTATAAACTTAATAGAATTCCAAACTCATGGAAGGAATATAGTTTATTTAATACGAGGAGAATCGTGAATCATTGCAATACGGCCTTATATTGCAATGAAAAAATCTCAAGAAAGTTATCTACTTTTTTTTTAAAGAATTTTTTAAGTTGTTCAAGTCAAAAATTTTCAAAAATTCATAACTCGAAAACTATAAAAAATCGCGGAACATACATGGGGGTGATTCGGGTACCCCAAGGGGTGTTGTATCTCTGGACTTTCGCTTGACACTATTTTCTGGGACACCATGTATATACAACGCACTATAATACGCACAAACAGTGCGCAGCAGGATCTAGAGCAAATATGGCATATACTCAGCATTGTGCTGGATGCAAACTTAAGTGCCAACCCAGTGCTGGTTTTCAGTAGATGCCAGAGGAGCTACGTAACGACTTGTATTATAAAGTAAACCGACTTTAAAGAAGGCCTTAAAATACAACCGAATTGAGAACACCTTTTTATTTTTTATGAAATCACGCTTTTTAGTACCTTATCATTTTTTGAAACCCGTAAACACCACAGGAAAGTCACAGGCAAATAAATACAAAATTTTGTTTCGAATGACATTATTTATTACAGCTACTTTGAATTAAAAAACCTAACTTCGGAACAGATTAAGATGACACTTCTTGGACCAATCTGAAAGGATATACTTTCCACTATTCAAATCAGTTCATAAATAACAGAGTTATGGGGTCTTTTTTTTGAAATCGTTTAATAAACTTGTAGTAATCTCTAGTCTCTAGTCATGTACCCATAACACAAGCTCTGCTTACTTTGGGGCCAGATGCTGTGTGAAATGTCCGGCGGTGAAATTATTTATATTTATTTGTTTTAAAAACGACACTTAAAACTGTGACTCAAATTGAACATTATTGCAAACATAATAAGATCGTGCGTATTTTACGATACTCTAGTTAGCCCTCGAAACAACAGAACAAGAATCAATGATGTGATTTTATTAACAAATTTTATTAACCCTACTAACTGGGACCAAAGTCAAGGAATAAGGAAAGCTGGCCTAAGAAAACAGTTTTGGTACAACTTTATACCCTTGACAACGTAAACAAGGAAATGGGTATATATTTTGAGAAGCACGAGCCCCACGTATTATTTTGTACATGAAAGCATCGATACTGTTTCTATTATAGAAAATATTCATCAGGATGAGTCAAATCGAGTAGTAGCTCTGCCTACTACGCTGTAGGTTGAGGGCTCGATTCCTAGCCTGCCCGCTCAGTTGGTAGTAGCTCTGCCTTCTGCGCTGTAGGTTGAGGGTTCGATTCCTAGCCTACCAGCTCAGTTGGTAGTAGCTCTGCCTTCTGCGCTGTAGGATGAGGGTTCGATTCCTAGCCTGCCAGCTCAGTTGGTAGTAGCTCTGCCTTCTACGCTCTAGGTTGAGGGTTCGATTCATAGCCTGCCCGCTCAGTTGGTAGTAGCTCTGCCTTCTGCGCTGTAACTTGAGGGTTCGATTCATAGCCTGCCCGCTCAGTTGGTAGTAGCTCTGCCTTCTGCGCTGTAAGTTGAGGGTTCGATTCATAGCCTGCCCGCTCAGTTGGTAGTAGCTCTGCCTTCTGCGCTGTAGGATGAGGGTTCGATTCCTAGCCTGCCAGCTCAGTTGGTAGTAGCTCTGCCTTCTGCGCTGTAGGTTGAGGGTTTGATTCTGCCAGCTCAGTAGGTGGTTCCCAAAATAAACATTTGTGTGATGAACACAGGTGTTTATTCTGTGTCTGGTTGTTATATTTAAAAATGTATTTAAAAAATATTTAAGTATTCTATCAGTCACCTGGTCACCATAATACAAGCTATGCTTAGTTTGGGGCTAAATAGTGTTGTGTGCATTGTCCACGATTATTTATATATATTTATTTGGTTTTGGTTTGGTTTGAGTGTCTGGGTATGTTTTGTAGTATGTATTTCCGAGTATATATGTATTCTATCAGTCATCTGCTTCTCTTTGAGCATAATACAAAATATGATTACTTTTGGAGTAAGATGGTGTAGTGTGAATTGTTTAGCAATATTTATTTTTAATTTAATTTAACCCTTGATCAATATCAAGGGTGAAGCATTACTTATAAACACCTCTCAACTTGAGCACTTCGCCCTGTCTTTATTTGTAACTATCTTACAAAAAGAGATGTCACTATTTTTAATAGTTATTAAGGCAGGGCGCTAACGTGGACAATTTTATGTCTTGTGTCAGATACAAGCTACCGATGAATATATGATTTCTATAGAACCAGTATGGAATCATCCACTCCCTGTGTATACGTAAACATTTTTTGTGTCCAGTTGCTCCCACTTAATACTCAACTGAACTAGAGGGCAGCCTTCACTGACACTGGCAAGATTGCAAGAATGAATGGCAATTTTGTTACGCTAATAGAAGCCACACGCAATGTTTCTATCAGACGAACACCGTGAAATAATTGTGAAAATGCGGTGGGTTCCTGTTCCCCAGTGTCGCTGGGAACGCTGCCTTCTGGAACTGATCTGGATCAGTAGAGCTATCTATAGATCATTTGACGACCTCTGTGGCGCAGTGGGTCAAGGCCCGGCTGAGCCCGGCTGATTCCCGCCGCAGGACAAATGTTTGTATGATTTGCAAGTATTTGTTTCGGCTCTGGGAGTTTCTATGTATAATAATGTATGTATATAAAAAAAGTATATAAATAGTATATCAGTCGTGGTACCCATAACACAAGCTTTGCTTACCAGATGATGGGGCCAGATGACACTGTGTGAAATGTCCAGCATTATTAATTAATTATTTTAAACGGTTCTGAGATACCTCAACTATTTCACATGTATTTTATATTACACTGAACATATCTGTAATTATTTCTTTAAATAAATGTATTACTCAAATACATTAGTAGAAACCGTGTTTCTCATAATGTATTACAACTCACGAAAGTTTGGAAAGTGAAAAGCATACGGCTCCAGTTGGTAGTTACGACATTACGTGGTAACGAACGGTTGCAATATTATTAACGCATTGCCAATAAACCCGTTACAATAAAAACCACAGCTCAGTAATTTCATAATTTGCTGCACTTTTTTAAAACCTAAAAACATTACCTACATGCTTGCACACTACAAAGTTATTTGCACATCCTACCCTAATAATATTATAAATGCGAAAGATTGCGTGATTCATGTTTGTTTGAAGCTAAATTTCGCAAGAACGGCGGATGTGAACCGAATGTGTGGACCGAACGACCGTCGCGATATACTCGTAATTTTGTCTCATTATCTCGTCTCTTCTGCTGCATAAACTCTACAGACCGTTTTACCGTAAGTTGTCCCCTGCCGTGATGTTGGCACTATTGATTGTCAATCTGTTGTTGTCCAATTCCACCCAATCCTTTAGTAATGGTGATTAAAATTTACTAACATAACTAATTAAAATATAAACGCGATGACTGCATGGTTAATATTACTGACAAATTCATAATTTAACTAGGAAATGACAGCAGCACAGATTCGGATACGACAGATGATGATGACGTTTATGCAAGTGACAGTGATATGTCTGGAATCGTTCCTTTCGTCCATAACTACTTAAAATAATTTAAATTGTGTCATCATTTACAACCTTACTAGTCGTATATTATTTAAAAATATGCAAGTAAAACATTTTAATATGTAGTAGGTACATTTATGTTTAGATAATGTTGCCGGCAACCACCAATCACCAAGTGGTGTAATACTACATATATTGTTGACAACACCGTAGACAATGCAGCCAATTCCCAAGGCAGAGGACATCTTACGGTGAACGGTCTATAAGTAACCTTAGATAAAAACGCCTCTCAACTTCTTCTTCTTCTTCTTCTTCGTTAATGATATCATAATGATCAACTTTGACAGTGTCAAGTGATTGTTTGATAATAAAATCTTAGTCGATCGTTATATGTATATTCTAAATGACATCGCGGAATGGCCGTCTAAAACTTTCTCGGGATTCCTTGTCGTTCAAATCACATTGCACCATAATACACTTATAATTAAATTGTACATACTTGTGCTATGAAGTCACATTTTATTCATTTAAATACCGTTATGATTACATACAATTTATAAGATATATACGAGAAAAAAAAATTGACCGAGCGAGCGCGAAGCGCGAGCGAGTTCCTCCGTTTTAGTTTAGGCAAAAATGCTTTCGTATGTCTGTCCAGCCGCGTCTGTCCAGAAGTTCTCCTCTACAGGTCGCATTTCTCAACCGATTCTCGTGAAATTTTGATAGCAGGTTCTATTTATGTAATAAAAATCAATTGCTGTTCGTTAGTCTGGCTAAAACTCGAGAACGGATGGACTGATTTAGCTGGTTTTGGTGTTGAAATGTTTGTCGTATCCAGGGAAGGTTTAAAAGGTGCTCAAATATGATTAAAATGCTTGCTTTTTTATTTATTGATTCTGAGGCGGTACGAAGTTTGCCGGGTCAGCTAGTAACTATATACATTTTTTTGTTGATTAAGTTTTTGTTTTTTTTTTTAAATGGCAGAGATATGGTGGTAGAAAACGTAAAAAAAGTGTTTTAGTTATTTCTAAAAACGTCTGCGAGGTTTACAGCTCACAGAACCACTAGTTAATTTAGAAGTGCTATGTTACTTCATGAAATGACAAACGAAGTATCGCCTCTTATAAACAATGCTTAAGCACTTCTTAAGTCAGCCTGTTTCTATTTGTCATCATAGAAAAAGGGATGACACTATTTTAAATAGTGATAAACTTTTGACAGAAGTTGAGAGACGTTTCTTAGGCTGTAGATATAAGACGACAAACTTATATCGCCGCTGTCATGTTTGCCCAGCTGGATTAAGCTCTTCATGACCATGGTCTGTCTGCATCAGTATGGTCCGATGGTTGATTCTGTCGCGGTACTTTCGGTTGCCGCGAGCGATGTCGACGCGCTAAAACCTCAATATCTTTTAGGTTTTTAGAAAACCTGTGCTCACTTCATTTAGTCATTTATTTGATTTTACAATTTTCTTTTAGTTGTTGGACAATGCACACAACACCATCTAGCCCCAAACTAAGCATAGCGTGTATTATGGTGACCAGATAACTTATGATACTATATAATACCCAGACACAGAACAAACACCTATGTTTATCGCACAAATGTTTATTCTGGGAGGAAATCAAACCCACAACCTACAGCGCAGAAGGCAGAGCTACTACCAATCGAGCTGACAGGCCAGTTATTTATATCGTAACAGAACATCAACCGTTATAAATAAATAAGTCAAGATTATTTACTATTATTTGGGGCCAGATGATGCTGTGTGAAATGTCCGGAATTATTATTATTATTTACAGAATTTCATCAAATATAAGGCTAATGTCTAAATGTATTAAAAGTTAATTATTATTTTTAATTTTATGAATATATAACGACATAAGATAAGGTAATGTCAATCTATGCTAGGTTAAAAACATGTACTAGACTTCCTAGCCCACACTTAAATCATCATCTTGCATTCATGCATCAAGCAAATCATCCCACTCGCGAATAGATTACAGTATGGGGCCGCGGTAAAGATGGATTCGAGCAGAGAGAGCATCAGGGTCCGCGGGGCAAGCGCTCGCAGATAGCTCTACGTGTGAACATTTAGTACAGACAATCAGAGAAACACTCCGACAAGTGCTACGCAGTCTAATTTGTCTATCAATAGGTCATGAGTGTATTTCGCTAGTTCGAGAGACGTACCGTGAAAGTCAATAATTATTAAAAAGTTTAAAAAAATATAACGACATTAAATTATAAGGTAATGTCAATCTATGCTAGTTTAGAAACTTATACTGGACTTCCTAGCCCACACTTCAAACATGCAAGTCATCTGAGCAAGTCATCCCACTCGCGAATAGGGATTCAAGCAGAAAGAGCGCGCGCTCCGCGGAGCTCTGGCGGCGGTGGAGAGTGCGCCCCGAGGCTCGCGCCAGGGTCCGCGGAGCAAGCGCTCGCAGATAGCTCTAAGTGTAGACATTTAGTACAGACAATCTTAGAAACACTCCTTTTTTTGTTTTTTGTCTTTTTGTCTTTCAATAGGATAAGAGTAAATTTGGCTAGTGCGAGAGACCCTTTAATCTCCAGTAACTCATAACCTAATTGCCCCTTGATAAAGAGGGATGGGTACTATAAGTCTATGCAGTAGAATCGTTATGATCGTTCGTTTGACGACCTCTGTGGTGCAGTGGGTTAAGGTCAGGCCGAGACGCAGAAGTTTGCGGGATTATTTATTTTTATTTTATTTTTATGAACTTTGCTCATCGATTTTAGATGAACTATAACAGTTTAAAAAACAGTTAACCATTGTAATCAATTATCTTTTTAGCTACGTTTTACGTTGTCAAAGCTCAACGCTGGAGTTTATTGATTTCTATTTAAAATACAAATCAACTCGTACTACAAATAACTCAATAAACAATAGCTTTTTATGCAGCTTATAAAATTTACAAGCTCAAGCTCGTTTAATAATCGTTTAATATCCATAAAATGCTTCAATAGAGAAACAAGATATTACTCAAATAAAATTACGGATATATTCATAGTAATTCAGTTTTGTTTATGAGATGCCATGGTTTACGACCATGGGTTTTGTAATATACAGCCGTAGACAAATACCACTTCTTCTATTACTTTCGTTTAGGTCTGTGACTAACTATGATGAAGATGATATTTTGAAAACAGGATAAATAGGCCGCCCAAAGGCCTCTGTCGGAGTCTAATTTTGTAATGAACTTAGAAACAAATCCTATAAACAATTAAGTAAAACGTTACTAATACATAGCAAAAAAACAGTCTTCATGTTACCCATACTCATTTACGGTTTGTTCGCTTATGGCCAACTTAGCAAACCGTCCACTAAAATTTTCTGTAGATGAGCAATCGGTCCGAAAAATACTGGACGGTTTGCTAAGTTGGCCATAAGCGAACAAATGGCATTTACGAGAGCTTTCCAGTCGTTTTCGTTTTCGACCGCCTCTTATCTAAGAGATTCGTCCAGAGGACGCTGTTAGAATATTTATAACAGCAGATCATAATGTTGTCGTAAAATATCAGGGTATTTCAATAGAGAGGGAAATAATTTATATATACTCCTACAATAATTTCCAAGGGTTTTCAGTCAATATCCACTCAATCGTACAAACACAATGGTACAATACAATCGCATTAAATAGAGTCATATATTTTCTGTGTTTAATGCTTGTCCGAATTTGGAATATATCCATGTTTAGGGCGACTCCCTGATCAAATAATCTTAACACGTTTTAATGGCGCACTCTAATCGCGATTTTTTCATCAGAAATTATTCAAAATTCTGAAAAAAACGTTTAACGGGCAATGTTTTAATCAGCTTACATTGTTTTATTACTGTAAACTGGAAGTTAAAACGACGTCAACGTAATATTTAATATTATGTATTACTATAACTTATTTAATATTTTAGATATTATTTAATAATTAAATTATAAAGCGAATAATAACTTTTGAATAAATTTGAAACGAGGCAGTGGGGGGCAAAATATTGTAAATATAATTATAGATTGTTATCTATTATAACTATTATTATTTCAATTAACGAGCAGATATCTACTAAATATTGGTAAAAATGTTTTTTTTCGTAATTTTAAAGTTATATATGCATTACTTTTGTACAAACTTATGCATATAGAATAAGTAAAAGAAGAGAAGCAAATAGCATGTATCTGGTACTCGTAATTACTAGGGACTGGTATTCAATAAACCAAAGGTAAGCTCCTATAAGTCGATTTGGTTGTTTTTTCATTACATTTTTACAGCTAAATATTGGCAGAGCAATTTTAGAACTATGTTATGAAATACATACTTAAGATACTTTATAACACCCAACCACAGAACAAACATCTATGCTCTTCACTCAAATGTTTATCCTGGGAGAGAATCGAACCCTCAACCTACAGCGCAGAAGGCAGAGCTACTTCACTACACACAAGCCAGTCACTAGATATACACTTTTTGTAAATTCATATTTTACATACAAAACACCCAGATTCGATACAAATAGTAAGATACGTGGCGGGAATCAAAACCGCAAATTTCTGCTCCTCATACGGGCCTTCGCCTACTGCGCTACTGAGATTTTCGTATTATTTCGCTGTACTATCAGTTATTCTAAGTAGCAGAAAGTCCAATGCGGGTCTATAGATATCGTCTAGGTAGCGAAACGTCCATACTTTATAACAAAACGTCTGTAACACACAACATCTGTACAAAACTGGACATACCGACATCGCTACGCCACAGCTACGTCGCTACATCACGAACAATGTCTTGTGAACATAAACTACGCATGGACCACCCTTCGTACTGAACCAAGGACGTTCGTAAAGTAAATCTAGTCAAACAAATGGGAAATTCATTTGTATATCATGCGACAATTCCGTTCTTGACCATTTGGCGTCGGGCCAAGGTAATCGTATAATGTACAAACCAGTATCATGACCTTCAGATAATAACCATCTGTCAAATTTATTACGCTAGGATACCCTGTATCTTAATCCGAAATCTTAATGAAATAATATATACCCTACCATCAATACAATAAGAGCTGGTTTAACTATACACGTCAAACTATTGAGGTTTTCACTATAAGCGGGATATATACAACACTAGTTGCTGCCCGCGGCTTCGCACGCGTGGTACCTACATAAAAAGTAACCTATGTCCTTCTGCAGGGTCCCATCTATCTCTATACCAAAATTCATTCAAATCGGTTCAGCGGTTTAAACGTGAAAACGTGACAGACAGAAAGACAGACAGAGTTTATTATATTCCATTGGCAGAGCAATTTTAGAACTTCTATTTGTGTGGAGGATGGATATAGATGTATTCAGACGAACCATAAGTTCAGAATTAGAATTAGAATTTATTTATTTCAGAACAACAGAACAGAACAGAAACGCTAGCTGTCAACTTTAGCTAAAACTTTAATTTACTCTTAGATTTTTAAGTTTATCTAGTAAGCTCGCGTAGTATCTACATACTACGCGAGCAAAGCCACAGGCAGTAGTTACTTCACAATATTCTTAAGGACGCAAAATAAATAAGTATGTTAACGGTAATTTTAAACCATAAAGCCGCGTCTTATTCTATTTGTCCTTCCCTTCTCTAATTTATTAACTTACGCGAATCTGAGGTGAATGTGAACGACGTAATTGAAAAGACTTGAAGCTCCGTTTACAAATGAAATCAATAGACTCTAACAGCCTTTTCCAGTTAATGGAATAAAGTGTTCAAATTGTATATACGTTAAGGTTTTTGAAAGAAAGAAAAAAAGAAAATATATTTATTTGTAACAACATACACATAAAAAAAAATATGAAGGTACACTCAAAATAAAAATAAAGAAAAACAGAGAAGACAACTTAAACTAAACTAAACTAAAGAGTGTCTCGCAATCGTCCAAGTGTGCTGTTACAAATTGGTGTCCGACTCAGCATTATGTTGCGTTATACAGTCGGAACTATAAAACGCAATGCTGATCTTCCGTCGGAACCAGGACGGTGAGCCACGGGTAAATATACAATAATAAGAAACTATACGAAATACAGATAGATATAATAATACAAATAATAATGATAATGGGACATCACTAGAAGGACGTAGAGCGCGGGCAAGGTAAAGCTGTAAATGTTTTAAGAAAAACATTTACTTCAAATACGAGTATATTCAAATATGTTGACTTAATACAATCAAAAGAATCACTTGTTTTAATGATAAGAATTCATGGTCTCATGTTGCTCTGCTCTTAGACAGTTAACTGACAGATTAGAAATGTATAAACGACTGTAATCTTGTTTTAGTTTTTCGTATTTAAGCTAGTTATAAGATGGATCATACGATAAAGCGCTAGGACCAGGACGTGTTTATTACCAGTTCTTCTCGGACTTGGGTTAGGAGGAATTGCTATCTAAAATCACCTAGTATGTAAAATTGAAAAGTGATCCTTGTGATTGTATTAAATTAACATATTTATATATCATTTTTTTTTGTTTTGTAACTTTGTAGAAAGCGAACAAATATTCAGACAGGCGGACAGAGCGACACTATCCAGGTTCATTATGGACTTAAAAACCCTGAAAATTTCGCAGAATACCAATGCCTAGCTACCTCCCACTGGCTAAGCACATGCTGAGTCAAGGCCTTTTTTGTTACTAGACCACAGTTAAAAAGTTCCCATACAAACTTGGACACCTCATGTTACCCCTTCGTAAGGGTTATTTAAAAAAAACCTGAAACACGTGTCCATTTATTACGCCTTTTAATTATTCAAATCAAGTTTCAAGCAAATCGCATCACGCGTTAAAAAATTTTATACATTCGTTTTCATCCCTTTTCACCCTCTTAGTAGTTGAATTTCGAAAAATCCCGCCTTAGTGGGTGGTTTTGCTATAAAAGGCAGCTACTTTTCAAACTTCAGCTTTTTAACTTCAGCGGTTTCGGCTCGGCGATGATGAATCAGTCAGTCAGTCAGTAGACTCTTGTATAGGTAATAATAATAATGCCGGACATTTCACAACCTACTGCATCTCACCCGGCCGTTGGCCCACTGCGCGACAGAAATCTTTGAATAAGGAATGTTTTAACTTGACTTGACTTTATCTTATAATCACACAGTAGTAAATGTGTTGTTTAAATCTGTTGCTATCTTTAGCAATTGACACAATGACAAAGACGCGACGTTTCTACCAGGCACCGTGAAAGCATTTTAATTTATTGTTTGAACATATTATACACTAGCTGATGCCCGCAACTTCGTCTGCGCAGGATTAGTACTTCGTGTAATTGTAACGGTTTTTGCAGTGCACGCTAGAATAGCTTGCAGATGGCAGATTTTTTTCCTGCTTACTTGACACTTATCGTTATATTTTGGACAATTGACACAATATCCTTATTAATTACAGCCTATGTGTTATTATGATGTATAAGCTATGTTATTGTAAAGTTTCATTAAAATCCATTCAGTAGTTTTTGGGTGAAAGAGTAAAAACATACATACAAACTTCGTGTTCATAATATTAGTAAGGAGATAGTAAGGCCCGAGACAAATACTTGCGGATCAAACAAACATTTATACCTCGGCGGGAATCGAACCCACAACCTTTTGTGTCTCGCCACAGAGGTCGTTAAGAAGGCAACAAATTTAAATAACACATTCTTTGGTGTTTGGTTATGAGATAGATCCTATGCATATTTAAGTGAAGCGCATGCCGCAACATATATTCTGAACTCGACTTCTCTTTTAAAAACCCATTATTCAAGTTTCTTCATTACGTTATCGTCGTGGTAACTGGTAACCGATCGGGTTCCAGGAAATAACCTATCGCTGCAATCTGTCTCAATTAATATAGCAGCAAGATGGATGGGGCGGACGCAGAATATGAGGAAAAACTTTGTTCAAACAGTTTGTTCAGTTTATTTTATTCATTTAACTATGATATTAATGTATCTCTATATACCTATTAGTAAATCTACGCTTTGAACCTTTAATACTCGCCTTTAATAGTATACTTTTGTACATTTTATATTTACGGTCTACTTATAGTATGCCGGAAATGGGTAAACCTGTTGAAACCTGACTACATGCCTTAAGAACCATGTAAGATAGCTTTGAAAATTAAATTGTCTTATTATTTCGAACCAGTGTGATGAATGGATTGAAGTGCGCCTCAGAGGCTCCTTTCGTGCATTTTTATTCTTATACTAGTATATTATAACTGAAAATCTAAATCAAAAATATATTATTATTTCGAATAACTATACAGGGTGGTCTGGAACTAGTATGTTATGCCGAGGTGGGCCGATTCTCGATACTTTCGAGAACAACATATGTTTTACCACTTTTATAAGTTCAATGTTTTTCATTGAAGAAATGAGCAGCAAAGTTTTCTTCAAAACTGCACTTACTACAAATGGTAACATCCTTAAAATCTGCTGTTTATTTAACTCTGAGCGTGACCTCAATATGAAGTATGATTTCACGCAACAACACAAACATTAAAGTTGCCTACATTGTGATACCTCTGAGAGGAAAGACAATTTTTGTTTTTTAGTTGAGTTCAGCTGGTATTTTTAAAAGAATCTAGTTTATTCTTCTGTCAAATGTGTCAACAAAAATAAATCTGAAAAATTTGCAAATAAACAGGAATTGTTTATGATGATGATGTTGATAACATGTTCACAACTCGTTATTAAAACAACTTGATTCGGATCTTCATAAAAAATTTAAAGCATTGGGTATCTAACCAAAATTTTCCGTAAGTAGGTAGATTACATAGGTAGGTAGATTTTCATAGAAATTCAATTCATAGTTTTATCTGTCCATATCATTGTGCGACTCTGACTTCGCGGCTTTTTATCCGTCTCAAAGAAGGTGTCAAACAAAACCGACAACCAATCAGAAGAGTTCAATCCACATAATAAATAATAAATCTCGGCTAATTCTAAAACTAGTCTACCTTTGTAACAAGCCGACATTTATTATTTTTTCAGAAATAGGTTCCGTAGGTATTTTTATAATAGGTATTTTTTGTCGTTGTTCCGGTTAAGAATTTATTTATTACACATATTCTTGGAGGTATTAGAAGTAACATAGGATAATTTTATGAAAAAAAAAATTTTTACGAAATATATTTATATGGCAAAACGTTTGCTGGGTCAGCTAGTGTTTAATAAATCCCTATTTTAAAATTCATGAAATCCTTATTTAAAAACAAAAACAGCCTTTTATATAAACGCCTCTCATATTGGACACTGCGTAAATCCTGTCACTATTTGCATAATATCTTACTAAAAGAGACGGCACTATTTTAAACTGTAACTAACTTTTGATAGAAGTTGACGTTTTTTTTTTGTTTTATATATAAACTAGCTTCTGCCCGCGACTTCGCACGCATAGTACTTACATAAAAGTAGCTATGTCCGTTACTATGATACAATCCATATCCATACGAAGTTTGACGGATGCAAAAAAAAAATGTTCTGTTGATCCAACCGCTACCTAACTACATAGAATCACCCGCTAGGCCAATCTGAAACATTCCTGAAAATTTCATCGAAATCGATTTAGCCGTTTCGGAGTCTATAGGGAATATACATATGTATATTCCTTATATGTATATAGATAAATTCAATTTTGCAATTTTTGCAAAACAAAATTCAAAAATTCAATATAGATAAACCAATGAACGGAGTAGGTTGAAGTTTGGTAAATAAATTGCCTGAAATACTCGTGACGTTACAGACTTTATCCATTGAGGTTTATGTTTTTATCCCATAAATCTGCCCCCATAGGGGCATAGGGGTTGTCAAAGTTACTAGGCGGGGTATAAAGATACTTTCATATCTAAAGTCACGTAGTTATCTGCCACGTACGTCACGAATTTCTCTACCTGTTCGCAACAGGTAAACTTACAACAACAACAACAACAATTACAAGCTCTCAAGTTTAAAAACCTATTGAAGTGAAAAACAAAGTCTTCAATGATCAAATGTTAACCAAAATCCCAAAGCTTTACCCATACTTACTTATGCCATACCCATGCTCTACCATACTTTATCCTAAACTTTTACACTGCTCTACTTTAACTGTGATGGACTGTACAGACACGGTCCGGCACGGTATCGGTCTGAATTCATTTTTTGACGTGTCGTGTCGTGTCGTGCTATGTATAATATGTACGTATATGACGACCTCTGTGGCGCAGTGAGTCAAGTGCCGGGTGAGACGCAGAAGGTTGCGGGTTCGATTCCCGCTTCGGGACAAACGTTTTTATTATTTATTATTATTAAGTATTTGTCTCGGGTCTAGGTATTTCTATGTATAACGTGTATGTATTAAAAAGAAAAGTATATGAGTAGTATATCAGTGATGTGGTACCCATACCACAAGCTCTGCTTACTTTGGGGCCAGATGATGCTGTGTGATTTTTTTTTTGAATTAGCCAGATTTGTTTGACCCAGACGAATGAAGTCAAAGTCTACAAAGGCTATAAAAGATAAGAGAAAGTCGCATCAGCCGGTATGCTTAACAATTATTATCACATATAAATTTAGATTTTCATCCTCAAAAATTTTCTGCGGATACAAAAGTTTGCAGTGTTTTGTACTTAAGCATTATTAAAACTTAACAATATTGGTTGTGTTCCTGTTGTTTCGCCAGAGTAACTTAAATTTCGAAGAATACGGTCTTATTTGATTTACGCCAAATTCTGAATAAAGGTAAAGGTATTTGAAATAATTTTAGCGAGACTAGCTAAATAACAGAATCACGACCATTATTGAAGTTGGTAGGAGATGTAAAACAATGTTTTGATCTGAAAACTCAACGGAGCTTTAACTGCTTCTATAACTTCCATTTCTGAGCGAATATCAAATCCCTTTTCTGTGTTTTGAATAAATAATTACAGAAGTATTCGTGAATGTGATTATGTAAGTGATTTTCGCTGAATCAGCTACGTGACGTGATTTTTAACCGACTTTAAAAAAGGGAAGGTTTATTTCGCTTAGACGATTAAGTTGTTTTTTTTATCAGAAAGGATTTACTTTCCAATCGGTCCTATAGAAATTTAATAAAAATCGGTTCAGTTGTTTGTTTTTTTTAATTAAAATAGTTGGAACAAATATGTCATCCAAGTAAACGAAATTTCGATATTTGGCTTTCCTGTGACTTTCCAGTGGTTTTTACCCCCAAGGGTGAAAAAATAGAGTAAGTATTAAATTTTTAATGGGCTCGAATTTTATACCGTCTCAAAATTTTATTCAATATAGTCAGTTTTCTTTTTAGATTTAAAACGTAATTATTATATATCCATTTCCGTCCTAGATATTTAATGTAAGTTAAACTTAGTTATAACCTGTTTTTATTAATAAACGAATGAAATACAATTGACATTGTACACGTAATTACTTTTATTCAAAACTCGCTACCGCGGCTTCGCACGCGTGGTATCTTAATAAACTAGCCTATATTGCTATTCCATTCATAGACTACATATATGCTAAGGTTCATCTTAACGCATTAAGCCATTCTGGCCACAAACAAACGAACTTTTCTAACTTTTGAATTTATAATATTAAAAGAATACAATTTTCTCCGGTTTTGCTTTACATTTTCGACACCTGCAGCTCAGCAGCTCAGAGCTAGCTTAAGCAAAGTAACTGATTTTTGCAGTTACAAATGTTTTTTTTAATATCTGTAATAATTTTTAACTATTTCGTAAGGTATTTACCGTAATATACGAGTTTTTCTGCTTTCCGATATTTCGGCACAGTTGCATACAGTTGCATGATCACGAGATAAACTGAAGTATTTGCTGGTGCATGACACCATTATTGACATTGATATTAATATTGACATTATTGATATTGACAGACATAACGGTCTACCCTCTTTCTTCATGTTTAAAACCATGATAGTTTTAGAAATTATGGTCATGGTCTCATGGTCTCATAAGGGTTGAGACCATCTTTTAAGTAGAAGTATAATTGTGCTAATGATCTCGTTCTTCCATATCTTATGTTAGATAAAGTTACAGTATAAGTACGTAGGTATTTACAAATACTAGGGTTCCTTCAATTAGATTTCTATATATCATGATTTAATTTATAAAATGTTATTAAGCTGATTTGTAGTTATGATCATTCGATTGGAGATTTTAAAATAATATAGTGAATTTATGTTGTCATATTTTATTTTTAATTTGAAATTGATAATTATTTGGAATGAGTGTCGGTTTCCGCCCCGATTGCGTACTCAAAGGTCCCAAAAGACAACGAAGCAGGTTGTTGATATTAAAATAATGATCGGCTAATAAAGTTTGTGAGAAGGTGTCAAGTGTCCAGTGTATATTTTAAGGTGTACCCGATACAAAGAAGGTTCTGGTAGAACCTACTAAAATCGCAAAACCTACGCTTTTGCGAAAACCTACGCTTTTGCGATTTATGTTGTGGGTTCGGCACTACAGTGCAACTGTGGTGCTCCCTTCCAGACTATGTCTCATCTACTTGATTGCCTTACTTGCCCCTCCTCCTGCACAAGAGCTGACCTCAACAGCGCCTTTGACGCCACTATAGCGGCAGCAACATTTTGGTTGAGGTAAATTTGAATTATTTTGGGAGATAATAGACACGAAAGAAGGAGATAAGTATTTACAAGTGTAATATGTATTTTATCTGTCATTTAGTTTCCATAGAAGATAATGAATGCTTTGTTTAGTTTGGGACATGATGTTATTTTGTGCATTGTCCAGTAATATTTATTTATTTTCGTAAGACAATACAATCAGGTATTTCGATGGTAACGTTAGCAAACAATAAACGGGTAATCGAGCCAAACGATATTTTCTAATTTTCCATACAATTATTTTATTTACTCCATCCAATAACCTGAAAGCAATCACATCACATGTGAACCAAACACCGTTACATACAGAACCCAAGTAATTATTCCACGTAATGAGCGTTTGACGGCTCGTGCTGTCTCTTTCACTCTCTTGCAATTAGAACAGAACAAAACAAAATCACCTGCAATTACAGTTCAGGTAAGCATTTGTACAAATATAAACAAAGGCACCTGTATGTCGTTGTAGTAAGGCTGAAAAATACTCAGCATGTGATTCAGCTGACCGTACTCTCGCAATATAAGGTTTTATTTGATTCCTTTATTGCTGTTCCTATTTGGGTATGATATGAGCTTTTATGAGAGAGATAAAATAGACAAATAACTGACTCATAATTGGTGATGAAGTATCATAGAGAGCATTTTCCTTCATACGGAAGGTAGGATAGGTAGCTTAGTTACATCCATTTTCTTTTGTAATTTATCCCGATCCTTTCACATAGCTTCATCTGGCGCAAGCAGAGCTTGTGTTATGGGTACCACATGAATATACTACTATACATTTTAACCACCCAGACCCGAGACAACTACTTGCAGATCAAACAAACATTTGTCACGCGGAAATCAAACTCGCAAGCTTTTTCGTAAATTAAATAATCATGTCACGAAAACATTAAAATATCGGTTATCTGACTTGGTGTTTAAAACTAGATGACTGATAGAATACACATTATGGTATCAGTACAAACATTGCTTGGGGCTAGATTGTGTTGTGTGAATATATCCACCAAATATGATTACGTATCTATTTTACTATTTGTCAGCTTGCGAAACCTCTGTGACTTTGCTTTCGAAATGTACTCTTACAAACTATAACCTTATGCTTAACATTCCTGAAATTCAATCCAATTCCCCAAATTATTTAATGTGCGGCATTATTTTATTAAAATTAAAATTATATAATTTGAGGAATTGGATTGAATTTCAGGAATGTAAAGCTTACTAGGAACCAAATACCCTCCAAATTTCAGCTCCCAGGATTAGGCGGGACGCATTGTTATCAGATAGGACTGTAGACCTATCTACATTAAATTTCTGTAAGCTAGTATAAAAACACTCATACATAATACATAATGTCGAATGGTCCTTGTTTTTATAATATAATTTTTTTAAGATGACAACATATTTGATCACAGGAGTATTTAATTCAAATTCAAATATGTTTTAATTTAAAACAATCACATCTTCTTCTTATCGTGTCACCAGTTATTTACCAGTGTGGTGAAAGGAAATCACATGAAACACTTTGATTTATTTTATTAAATACTATAAGTTATACCAATTTTTAACGTTGCCGATTCCACCTAAGCCAAGTGCGAGAAGAATCGGGCAAGAAATTCGTCACGGTTTCGGCACATTTTGTATCTTTCTTATCTACATTTTTTTTTTAACCTATAGTGTCCCACTGCTGGACAAAGGTCTCCCCCTTTACCTTCCACTCTTTGCGCTCCAAGGCCACAGTTTGCCAATAAGAAGGCTCGAATGCATCTAGATCGTCTCGCCATCTTTTTCTGGGTCTGCCGCGTCATCTCCGACTATCGGGCACCCACTGAGTGATATCTACATTATGCACGTAATAATGACGAAATGACGAATAAACTTGGTTTTGTAACTTTTTGCTTTCAATTAAGCAGCAGAGAAGAAGAAAAGTTTGATAACCCAATAAACTTAAATAGGGATCAAGAAAAAGGTAATAAAACCGAGGGTTAACAACATAAACGGTATCAGAGACGAACGATGAGAGAATATTTCGATTTCAGTTTATGTATCAGTGTCACGCGAGTCGCTCATTTTCTGTTAAGCATTGTGGTTTGAAACATGATAAACCTTTCAGTTTTGTGTGTTTAAACGTTCTATAGATAATAATATGTTATCGAATAACGACATAGCGTTGTCATTCTCATATTTTTAGTTTATAACCATGCTATTGTATGCTATTGTATCGTGTATAGTGTTCTGGCTTCGAGTTAAATAAGAAATCTAAGTAGGTATATCTTGATTTCAGCAATATAGTGATCTTAATAGAATCAATACTAGGAACAGAAACAAATTATACATCTCTAGGTTTAGATTAGGAAAGTAAATAAGTCCTTTATAAGGAACACGGTGCGCTTCTATAATAAGCTTACTGAAAATGTAACTAAGAAATAAATGTAATCGTAATTGAGAAAATGTAACTAACTTATTAAGAAATTTTAAGCTTACATAAAGGGTGGTCTTTTGAAAAATTTGGCTAATATTGATTAAGCTTATTATAACCTAAATGACTATTTTAATTGATAAGAATGCATGACCTCATGTTGCTCAGCACTCGGACAATTAACCGACACATTTGAAATATATAAACTCTTTTGTATTCGTTTTTCGTAGTTATGGTAGTTATAAGATGGATGGATGGATGGATGGATGGATGGATGAATAAGCTTGGGTTAGGGAGGAACTGGCACCTAATTCACCTAGTATGTAAGACGTATCAAAGTGATCCTTGTAATTTTTTTGAATAAAATATCTTTTAACTTTGACTTTTGTGGTATTTTGTTTTAGTATATATATTGTAACTTTTTGTCGTATTGTATTTATCCGACTCCAAAAAAAAGAAGGTTCTTAATTCGTTTGCATAATTATCCAAAGGTCGTCAATATACAAGTACAAGTATATTACACTTGTACTCGATCACAAATAGTTGCGTACGACTAGTACTACTAGTACACTCAGTACAAAAATACGTCATAACAGGCTACTGTCTTGGTCTTTATTGCCACTTACCCAAAGCAGAGATTCAATAAACGTTACTTCATATTCCAATCACGTAGAGTCACCAGCTAATTAGTTGGATGGATACTTGCAGTTGGAGACTTCAGGAGGAATCTGACGTGATTGGATTGGGTCATTGATTTCGAGTCAGGATGGTACATTTTGATTAATTGAGCGGAGTGAGGATTCTAGTAACTTTACTTGACTATGGTTATGTGTATGCTTGATTTTGTTGGTAGTAACTATAGAATAATAAAAATAACATAATAAAATAAAAAAGCCTTTTATTTCTGGCAAAAAAAAAACTTGAAAAAATACAACAAAGTTTTGTAATCTCTAATGTTAATGTTTTTTTTCTAAACTAATTCTAGGTTAGTTTCTTGCTAATGTTTAAATTTAAATTAACAAATGTTTATAATTTTGGATTATTTGTTTGCTAGAACCCCTCCGCGGGTGAAGGCCTCCTCCAATGAAAGCCATGTATTTCGGTCTTGAGCTTCTTTCATCCAGTGTGGGCCGGCAACTTTAGCTATTTCGTCCTCCCATCTCGTTTGGGGTCTTCCTCTGGATCGTTTGCCTTTGGGTCCTTTCCATGACGTAACCCTTTCTGTCCATCTCCTCTCTCCTATCTTAACGATAGAATATCAAATCTAAAATCAAATATCGAGCTAACCTTTATTTAGGAACCTACAAGCAATATTACTTAATTTCTTAATGAGGTTAGATATGGCGAGATATTTATAGAACTTCCAAAACGCATAGATAAAGCGTTCTAATTTTACTTATTCTTCTTCTCTTCTTCCTATAATGGCATCTGTCTTGTTGATAATTTTGCCAGTGTCAAGTGACTGTTTAGTTATTAAGTCTTAGTCGATCGTCATTTGTCTATTCTAAACGTCATCGCGGAATGGCCTGACAAGAATGTTCTAAGACAACATTCTCTGGATTTCTCGCCGTCAAATCACATTGCAACATATTAGACTTATAATTCAATTGTCCAATTTATTGATTCAAATTCTGCTAAGATTATTGGATAAAACATGCAATAACATGAAAGAAAATAATAAAATTAGAAGTGCTATGTAACTTCATGAAATGGTAAACGAAGAATTAATAATGATTGTCTTTTTGAAACATTTGCGTTTAGAAATTCATTCATGTGGACTCACAGCCCAGGCTTGTCAGTCAGTCCACGTGATCATAGTTAGTTCAACATAACCAAAATGTCGGTAATAAATTATAAGGTTATACGCGACAAATTAGCGTTAACTACTAAAACAATATAAATAATTATAATAAATGGTGGCAGTTCGGTTGGTTCATTTCTAAAATTAGGAATTGTCTAAAATATATTTTAGTTAGTCATTGCATTTGTAAAACCTATTCGGTTGGTACCATCTAACTAAATTAGGAACGCTTAATTAAATTAGATAAAATTAAATTAGGATAAGTTAATAACAGCAGAATACCAAAGTTTCATTTGACAGTTCTAAACCTAATTTTAGCTAACATTAGTTAGGTTGGTGCCAACAGAATTGTGGACAATGCACCCAACACCATCCAGACCAAAACTAAGCATAGCTTGTATGATTTTTAAGTTACATAATGATACTTTATAACACCTAGACACAGAACAAACGCCTATACTCTTCCCAAAATTGTTTGTCCTGGGAAATAATCAAACTCCTTAAATCTACAGCGAAGGCAGAGCATTTACCAACTAACCAAAATCTAAGATTTTTTTACATACAATTCACATAGCTATATATACTGACTGATAAAATACCTATATTCCTACTTCTAATTACATACATACGATACATATGAGTTAGTTATAAATGACAAAATAAATAAATATAACACCTAAAACGCATACATACGCAAATAGATAGATAGATAGATAGATAGATTAGCACTTTATTGTACACAAAAAGAACACAGGAGAAATAATAGAAATAAAATTGTACAATGGGCGGCCTTATCGCTAAAAGCGATCTCTTCCAGGCAACCTCTTCTCTCATCTCTTCATAAATATAACTCATCGACTACACTTTCATAATATCGTACTTATCGAATACACGTTCATAATGTAGTCTAAGAGTCGGCTGGCAGTCGTGCCAGGTGCATGAAATTGCCCGCCAAGAGGCTTTTAACTTAAGAGCTTAAACTTAAAACGGACTGGGTCTTACCTTCATAGGTCATTTAAGTAGCTATGTTTTATTACTGACATATTATGTGGAATTAGTTTGTGAAAAATAATTTTCAATGAAATCAGGATATTTTAATATAATTCAATTCAAATATTTTTATTCCTTTTGATTCCTTTTAATTCATTTTGTACAATAGGAAAGATCACATTAAACAATAAAAATAAATAAATGAGATCCATTCATTGATTAAGGTGATCAAGTTCAAGGAAAGAAAGAAGGAAAAAAAGAAAGAAAATATTTTTATTCTTCTTAAAAACTACCACGTACATAATATTTAGGTACACAAAACAAAAAAAAGTTAGAAAGAAAAATGTTTGTGCGCAGCAGGATCTAGGATGAATATGGCATATACTCAGCATTGTGCTGGATGCACACTACATTATCATCAATAGTTTTAGCAGCGCATACCAAAAAATGACATTTACTCTAATGTTTGATATCTTGGGTTATATTATTGCAATTTTTGGGCAGATCTCCAATATATTTTAAAATTAAATACTCACGTTACTAACTGATAAGGCAGCTTTATATTAGTGAAATAATTTTTTTAATCGGTTGAGTAATTTTGAGTTTATCCATTACAAAAAATATCCATATAAAAATATCGTTAGGTCTGGCTGAAACGCAAAAGGTTGCGGGTTCGATTCCCGCCGCAGGACAAATGTTTGAATGATCTGCAAGTATTTGTCTCGGGTCTGGGTGTTTCGATGTATAATATGTATGTATTTACAAAAAAAAGGTGTATAAGTAGTATATCAGTCATTTGGTACCCATAACACAAGCTCTGCTTACTTTGGGGCCAGATGAGCTTTGTGAAATGTCCAGTACTAAAAAAAAAACTCCATTTAACCAAGGATGCCTGCTATCCTTCAAATTAAAAGGGTCTGTAAGGAAAAATCATTTGTTTTATTTATTATGTAAATAAAACGTTTAAATTATGAATATTAGAGAGTTGATACGGATAACAAACCCTAATATAACTCATCCATTTTATTTTAGTCAAATAACAGAACAAAGTAAACCAAACAAACCGCTTGTCTAAATAATTTGTTTGAAAAGGCCACTCGACCGGACATCTGTTTTTAATCAAATTCAAATTAAAAACAAAAATGTAGAGGAACAGAAATCTTCTACCGTAACACGACCCTACACAAAGCACCCTAAACTCAACTGTATAACAATGATTTTAAAGCTGAATTTAATTTGTTGATGCTGAAGTTCGGTATGAAGGGGTAGGCCATGCAAAAGGGCGCATTGCTTTGATTCATGAAATTGTTTTATGAATAAACCTATGGAACTCCGGGAGCTGTTTGTCTGTGTACTCTCCTTAAATTGAGAGTTACTAATATAATGTAGGACTACTTGAAATGCCTCAAATCGTTGAAAAAAAATAAAGAGAGCAAATTTTTATCAATTATAAAAAACATATTTATACACGAGAATTCACACAGCACCATCTAGCCCTAAACTAAGCTAAGCTTGTATTACAGGAATCAGATAACTGATTTAATACTTATATACTCATAAATAAACACATAAAACACCCGTACATAGAACAAACATCGGTGTTCATCACACAAATGTTTGTCCTGGGAGGGAATCGAACTCACAATCTAACGCACAGTCCATACCAAATCATTACCAAATAAGTCAAAATAATTTGCTAAATGATTGGACTCAACATTTTCAAAAGATCTAGTTAAATAAAGAATCTGAATTGTGTCGATTTCACAGAAATCTTAGCTTTCATTATCATGTATCTTAGTTAAAATAGATCCCTTAATTAATCGCGGAATTCGATCATCAGGCTTCGTTACAATTTGCCACTAACGAGTCGTTATTAACGACGTAATTTGCTTCCTCGCGTTTGGCTCGAAACAATCTCAAATTGAAGTACACGAGCGTATCTTGAATTACTAAAGGCATTTGAGCACAAGGCCAAGATCTATACTGCACAGTGTATACAGCCATGTACCTATTTATGTACCGATGAACTTCGTACAATCTAAGGCTCGGCTCAAACGGGCCACCGACCACAGCCACCGGTGGCTGTCGCGCGCTACCACCACATTTGTAACAGTGCCAGAAGCAAGCGACAGCCACTGGTGTTCAGAAGCCGCCACACTTTATAACCCTTCTTACGATGGACTCCGATACGGAAAGTTTCCTCGCGCTATTGTTAATACACAGACGACGTAGACAACGCCGTCGTGCCTATATATTGGGTACATTCATGCGTAGAACGTCTAACGGTTAACTGCGCGGGAGGTGGAGTAATGTGACAGTGGCGAGTGTCGGTATCTTGTGTGGCCCGTAGTGACCACAAGTGGTGAGTCGCGGACACTGCTGTAGCGAGTGGCCGCCACCGGCTACACGTGTGCGGCGCGTCTACACAAAATTTATGAAAAAGTATGTTAAGTCGCTGTCGCTGGCCACCAGTGGCTGTGGTCGGTGGCCCTTTTTCGCCGAGCGTAAAATGTATTTGATTGTATACTACTCAAATATTTACGATAACAAATCTGTCAAACCGTTTTCTTGTTTATGAGACTAAAGCACGGCAATAGATGTTTATATATGAAAACGAAGATGTTCACATGTTCATTTAATTTACAAATATAAACCATTGTACTATAAAATTTAAATTTCTAGTTATACTCATCCCTATAGTAAATAAATCAATATTATAACATTTCACACAGCATCATTTAGCCCCAAATTAAGCAGAGCTTGTGTTATGGGTATTACATCACAGATGTACTACTTATATATTTTTTTGTGAATTCATTCCTATTATACATAGGAACAACCAGACCTGAGTCAAATACACGCATATAATACACACATCAAACGTAGTGTAGGGCGCCCTGTAGCTAGATGGGGCGATTATTCGTAATGCAGCGGGTAGTAATTAGAGGAGGAGAGCTGAAGATCGAGCTCAGTGGCGTGCTATGAGAGAGGCCATGTCCAGTGGACTGACACGGGCTGATGATGATGATACAAACATTTGCCCCGCGGCAAGAATCAAACCCGCAACCTTTTGTGTCTTAGCTGAGCTTCGGCCCAATGTGCCACAGAGGTCGTAAAAGATAGATATTTTAAGGATCTCTAAGAGGGATGTCAAAGGCACGTCCAAACGTTATATATGGCAAATGCATTTTTGCATAATAGTTAGTATTCCGTGAGTGAAGGGTTGCCATCCATTCACCATTCACCACACATTCACCATTCACTTCTATGAATTCTGACCGATAGCATACCCCTTGTTTATTTGCTATTCAACGGTACCACATTAAATAGTCAATAGACTACTATAACGTACTAGTACTCTGAACAGTAGCATGTATTCAGTACCAACTACATTACTAACTACAAATCAATGTGTATTATATTATTGACCGAGCGAGCGCGAAGCGCAAGCAATTGACTCAGTTTCAGCTTAGACAAAAATGCTTTCGTATGTCTGTCCGAACGGCGTCCGGCCGGCGTCTGCCCAGATGTTCTCCTCTACAGGTCGCATTTCTCAACCGATTCTCGTGAAATTTTGTGAGCAGGTTCTATAACTATATAGTTTTTTTGGTCTATTCAGTTTTTGGAAAATTTTCAAAATGGCGGAGATACGAGGGTTTAAAACGTAAAAAAAATATATTTTTCAGTTATTTTGAAAAATGTTCGCGAAATTAATCGATCTTTACAATCTATGGTGTTAGGTGTAGTACTGTGTGCATATCTATGTTCGTGACGTCACACACCACGTCAGGTTCTGTCCGAAATGAAACGCTCCACCAATCCTCGTTTGGTCTTCTTTCCCCACACAATCTAAGTACCTACCTACTTCAGTATTATGATAACTTGCGTTTATAACCAGCGATAAAAAATATAATTTAAGCTTTCGCGATCTGAATTTAAATTGCAGTAGTAATTAATGAGTATTTATTGACTTTAAGTTTATTCGTGACGTTTCGGTTATGTTGTATCAACCGTGGTCGCAGGTTGACTGGATGCTTAGGGAACTGCCGAGTAAGAAAGAGCAGTTTTTTGAAATTATCCTCATTTGGTCTTCAGATTCCAAAATGTCTGCTTTCACATTACGCACTGATGTGATGAAACGCAACGTGTTTTAACAATAAGTTAAAAGATAATTAGCCGTTAAGGATACACAAGTCAGCGGCACAAACTCGTTAGTGGGCGCAGCTAAAATGCATGCTATTTCACCTAGCTTAGTGTGAGAATAGGATAGACGTGCACTAAGGATAGAGATGAGCAGTAAGGAGATAGCGTGATTATAATTTCGAGTCAAATGATCAGATTAATCTATGATTTCTAAATAAAATGATTGCGTAAAAATTATGAATAGACCTGTGGCTAAAGGGTTCTCATGAAAAAACTACTAAATTAGTATATTAATTTATTAAAAAAAAGTTATTTGAGCTCTTGAATAAATAATCTATGCTTGTATTGGAACAAATTTTAGTTTGCGTACTCCGTTTGTTATTTATTCACACCTAAAGTTGCGCTAAAATCAGTGATGAAAAACGATTTTTTTCGAGTCTTGTATCTTTCAAACCTATATTATTTTTACAATCCTGTATTGATCCAAGCATAGATTATGACAAGACAAATCACTCATCACTTTTAGTTTTGGTTGTTCATCATCAGACGGTGGTGTGATCACCCTTCGACGTTTGTATGGAAAGATAATCGACTTGTTCACTCTTAACAATTTCAACAATATAATTTGTATTATTATGATTTGTATTAGTTGGTAGTAGCTCTGCTTTCTGCGCTGTAGGTTGAGCTTTGTTTGTTTGAAACAAACATGTGATGAACATAGGTGTTTGTTCTGTGTCTGGGTGTTATAAATTATCTTATGTATTTATATAAAAATATATAAGCATTCTATCAGTCATCTAGTCACCATTGTACAAGCTATGCTTAGTTTGGGGCTAGATGGTGTTGTGTGCATTGTTCACCAATATTTATTATTATTATTTATTTATTATAGATTTATGTACCTAACATTAAAGTTTGTTTGTGTCGTGGGTTAAATAAACATACTCTATTTCTTTCTTTTTAATTAGCGAATGAGTATATAGACTAGGGATTTTTTACCTCTAGAATAGAAAACTGAATCCACCATCTATCAAAAGTAACCCTAAGACCGCGGTCAGAACTCCCTTGGGAACTCAAACCAATCAACCACGATACGCTACCTGTTTCCACTACAATTTAACGTGGGAACAGGTTTCCCAAAACTACCCTGGTTTAATAAAAGAGTACGTTTGACGAAGGTACGCCTGCGATAGATTTACTCAGAATATCCTTGTACAGCTTTTTATAGGGTTTGGGAAATCAATAGATTGAAAAGCGTTAAGGTATTGAGGTGGAAACATCATAATATCAAAGCAAAAATTACCAGTTCTATTATTATGGCATCCTGCTTTTGGGTTATTGTTATTGGTATTGGTAGGTAGTTAGGATTATACCGAAGGCCTTATTTTTATTGGTGGACTTATTTATATATTGTAAAGTATATACATTCTTATTCATATTGTGTTTACACTAAAGTCTAAATTAGGAGTAGATATCATTTTTATATGACACTATAAATTTGGCGTTAATGCAAGTTACGGAAAATCCTAGGAAAATCAATTGAATAATGGCAATAATAATGACAAAATTAACTTATTTTATTATTATACATTTTGATATACACGGGCGTTACTCACGTTTTACTTTATCGATGGACGCACCGACACACATCACACACTTCACGGTGATGTGCGAACCGTGAACTCGAGCAGCAACGAGCGGGCCGCGGATCAAACTTACCCTGATGAAGATTCTCTAGATGAATCGAAACAGTGGCGGTGCCTCCATCGACAAAATAATACGTGAGTAAAGCCCGTGTATATCAAAATGTATACTACAACTCACGAATGTTTTTAAAATGAAATATTTGAATACTGACATTGAAATCTATTGCCTTAAGACTTGCAGAATGACTAGTAGTCAGGTCCCAAAACAATGTAACTCCTAATTACCATAGCCAAAAAAATAGATGGGGCTTTTGAAGGTTACAAGCCAGGCTGGTAATCAAAATCTAGTATTTAAACTTTACGACCCATGATAATTTTCCTTGTAATTTCAACAAATGTCCTTATCCTTAACAGATATTATTATTCAAATATATCCAAACATTAGTGAGGTAGAGGAACGACGACACAGACCTATATCAAAAATGGCCAATTTGAACCTTAATATATATAAAACGAATGTATGTATCACAAAACTGTTTAAGAAACCTCTTACTATCCTTAAAATACCTATCCAACGATATGCCACAATGGAGTATATTATAAATAATTATTGACTTATAAATACTTGTTGACATTACATATACAATTAATGAAATTCTGTAAATAATCTTGACTAATTTATTTATAACGCTTTGGTTGATGTACTGTTATGTTATAAATTGTGTGAAAAATTGAATTGAATTGAATTGGTTTAATAATCGTGTAAAACCCTACTCTTACTTACATTGTTTCGACTCGTTTTTAGCGATGGAATGAACGACATTACTTTTGACAATCGATGTCGAAAACGAGACAACTGTCAATTTGACTGACTTGGATGTACATTTCAACGACTTTATAGTTTCGATATATCGAAATCGATTCGCGGAGTAGACGCCCTGATTAACATGCTCACAGACTTCCATATCAACAATGATTAGTAGAATAAAACGTAACTTCCACAAAATGCGTTTAAAAATAATATAACTAGCCCTTCTTTGGTTAATTTTCGTTTAGAATATTAAAGCTAAGATAGTTAAGATTCAGATGTGACTAAAGTAACTTTTATTCATATTTTGCTAAAATTACTCAACAATCTAAAAGCTCAATCTTCATTCTACTGCCAACGCCAGCTATCATCCATTCCACTGCATTTTCCTCCGTTTTTCCATTTATCCAAATGTCATCTCCACCAGGACGTGATCACAGATAAGATAACTCAACATTCAGTAAGAACACTATTAAATACCTTTTATTGAAGTGATAACTTCTTATGAGAGGGTAAACCACTTCGTTACGTAAGCGTGCCTACCTACCGCGCGGTAGGCTCCGCCTCTCTTACTCTAACCCACAGCGCTAGTTGGATTAGTTTTAAGTTATCACTTCTGTCAGGCATCTCGAGACGCACATGTTTTTTTATGTTACGAACAAAACACACTGCAAAAAATGTTTTTTACAAAAACATATAACATAACACAACATTTGATGACCTCAGTCTGCTGCAGTGGCCCAGGTAGCGACTGAGACGAAGAAATTGTGGGTTCAATTCCCACATCGGGACAAATGTTTGTATAATCTGCAAGTACTTGTCTCGGGTCTCGGTGTTTCTATGTATAATATGTATTGTAACATTAAGAAAAAAATGTATATAAGTAGTTTATCAGACATGTTGCACCCATAACAGAGGTCTGCTTACTTTGAAGCTCCTGTATAAAATGTCTAGCTTCATTTATAAAAAAAACAAAAAAAATCTAAAACAATATTTTAAATCTATGCAGGTTGTCAAAAATTTTAAAGAAAAGTTTGTAGTTAATTCATAAGAACAGATTAGTGTGATAGTACTAGATATAATCAGCCCAAATTTATTTACACAAATAATTATAGAAATGTACAAAATAATATACAATAATATAAAATACACGTGAAACAGTTAAGCTATCTAAGGACCGTTTAAAACGATCTATAGATAGCTCAACTGATCCAGATCTAATTGTAGCTAATTGTTTTTGTCGTATATCAAATTGTATTGAGCCCCAAATAGCATTAGAATATTTTTCTTATTTACTAGTAAATGGAATAGTCATGTGCACTCAAAGGGCTTACATTAGACAACGAGCATTAGAACCTACCGGTACTCGTCTCAAATTAAAAAAATGTTGTCTGTAAAGTCGGTTTACGGACGATAGTTTTACGTGATAACATCATAAGAAATCGTGCCTTTCTATCGCTTGTTTCGCGCCCTCGCTTGCACACTCAGCTCAGGCGGTACATGACAATTTTTCGTGCGTGCAGTTTGCGTTCATTGATTTACAAGCCGTTATCACGTCAAAAACTACCATCTTTCGTAGTTGGCATTCCGAGATAAATACAACTTCAGTATTCGAAAGTACTAGTGGAATCAACTTCGTGTGCTTGAAACCCGCATTTTCATACCTAGCGACTTTACTGGTGCTAAGAGAGGTTTATACTGTGCTCGGACAAACGTGACTCCTTACTTGTATAACCGCGTCAAAGATTTAAAATTTCAAAGATGGTACTTGCTATTCATGGATTCAGAGTCTGATAACAAAGCCGTGTAACGATGTCGCCTTGGATTTGATGCGGGAAGATAATACTAATATTAGTATGTTTTCTGATACTGAAGTGGGTTTCGATAAGTTTAGTTTAGTTTAGTTAAGTCTAAAACTGAGTTGTAGACCTCGCTAACGTTTTTCGAAATGACTGACTTAAATATAACTTATTACGTTTTCAACCCCCATAACTCCGCCATTTTGAAAAAATTCCTAAAACAGAATCGACAAAAAAAATCAATATACTAATAGAACCTGCTCACAAATTTCACGAGAGTCGGTTGAGAAATGCGACCTGTATAGGAGAACATCCGGACAGACGGACATACGAAAGCATTTTCGCCTAAGCTGAAACGGTGTCTCCGTTTCGGTAAATTATATGATTCAAAGTAGCCTTTGTACAGTACTATTTTGACTTTAACTTAGTGATAGTAATTTCTACTTAATTGGTTGGCTTTTCATTTAATACTTTCACCACACTGGTTCAAAATAACTAATGTATTCAAAATAATTAAAGTATTCAAAGTATTTGTCTCGGGTCTGGGTGTTTCTATGTATAATATGTAGGTATTTACAAAAAAAAAATTATATAAGTAGTATATCAGTCATGTGTCATAACACAAGCTCTGCTTACTTTGGGGCCAGATGATGCTGTGTGAAATATTCGGTATTATTATTATTATTATTAACAATAATTTACTTTACATAATTTATTTAATGCAAACTTTTGCACGCGGGTTCGCACCCATGATACTAATATTAAAAGATTCCAGATTTAGATTTCAGATTCAGAAAAGATTATATTCCATATAACAGTCTATCTTATAAACACACACACACATGATAATTTTCATACAGCTCCGTTCAGCCGTTATAATAGTGATTTAGCAACAAACAAATAAACATACAAGTATACAAAGTAGACACCCTGGCCGCATCTCATCTGTCGGAGACTTCCTTTAGAGCTGGTGGCGGCTGAATGTCAAATGCCCACCTCAAATGTTTTGAGGTCTTCACCCCATAAGGCTCAAATATGCCGGTCTTGACAAGGCTTACATATTTGAGCCTTTTGGAGTTGAGACCCTGGTCCCGTGGAAAAAAGGAGCCCACCGCGTTTTCAAAATTATCTCACGGCGTCTGGTGAAATATATTGCGTGACCCAAGAGCTGGCTCCTATCTGGCTCAGCGTATTAACATTGCCATTCAACGTGGCAACGCCGCCAGTGTCTTGGGAACGCTGCCCTCTCGCAGTGATCTGGATCAGTTGAGCTATCTATAGATCGTTTTAAACGGTTCTTAGATAGCTCAACTGTTTCACATGTATTATATATTATTGTTTATTATTCTGTACATTTCTGTTATTATTTCTGTAAATAAATATGTAAAAATATATATTAATAACATAATAACAAATTTAAAAATGACAGGTTTAGCTTTTAACGATAAATAACATTTGCTTAATGCTAAGGTTGATACATGCATTTCCGTAATTATTTTTGTAAATAAATGATGTATGGTAAGTATACAAACATACACTCGATCTTTCGCGTTTTTAAGATAAGTAAGATAGGAAAGCAATGTATTACGATTTTAACGGTCTAACATCATAAAATCACATTAAAATAAAAAATAATTGGCTCTCTTATAAAATATTGGTTGTAATGCTTCTAAATGATCCGTGATTTCGCTCTGGGCTTTTGGTTATAACGGAATATCAGCGTTGTGTTGCTATAATACAACTAATACTGAGTTAGGCGCCAATTCGCGATCGAATCGATGCGAATCGATGAGGTATCGATTGTCGATGCCGACACACAATTCTGTAATACCTAAAAAAAAATATATACTTAATATGTTGTTTTAGTTAAGTTGTTTTCTTTTTTAAATGAGTAAATATGTATTTTCCTGAGTTTACCTCACATCTGTCTCTGTGATTATGTATTTTGTTAACTGTCTACACTTTTACTGTCGCAATATTTTCTTTCTTTCTTTCTGTACCAGTCAATCTTAACGTACACAATTAGGTAGGTATGCGGCTTTTCATAGGTGGTACCTACTCGTACATAAAAGTAGTCTATGGTCGGCCATAGATAAATTATAATAACTACTTCTTATTATTCTTCATTTTTTTATTATATTTTGTTGTTTTAGTTAAGCTGTTTTCTTTTTTAAATAAGTATATATGTATCTAACGACCGTTCAAAACGATCTATAGATAGCTCAACTGATCCAACACTGATCAACTACGAAAGAACCCAAGAGCTGGCTCCTATCTGGCTCAGCGTATTAGCATTGCCATTCAAAGTGGCAAAGTTTACCGTTCATTCCTAGTGTACCCATATTGAACTTTATTTCAAGAACATGCTCTGTGCGAATACCACAGAATGTGCGTTATTCTGTGGTATTTGCACATGCACCTAACGCGATCTACTTGTAAATTTCATATAGGTACGATCTCTAAGCTCGTATCCGCTAAACTTTCCAACAACCAGTTTCAGTGAAACTCTCATTAACGGTACTTTGAAAAATGTCCAAGTTACGGTTGGAGCACGTGCCTACTGAAGTTATCTACAGACATGGAATAAGTTAGAGTATCTCGTGTAATTTTCATTCTGACGACAAAATAAGTAACAGACGAATAAATGGAGAGGTGACGACAATAATAAACTCTACAAATCTCTACAACCTCTGTGTGTTGTTTAAAGTGACAACCATAGTTAATTCTCATATTTATTGTCAGCTCTCAAAATGATATAACTGGTTCTTAAATAAATAGTTAAATTATATTTATCTATCAAATCAAATGGAACTCTACAATGGAGCAACATTAAGTCCAGGAAATTAGTAGCCAGAATGTTGCAGAAAGTTGTTCGTATGTGTCTATGTTTAACGCCGTCGTTCTGTTTTTGTTTATCCTGTCCATCCAAAGATTGCCTGGATGAGATCGATTTTAGCGATAAGACCGCCCATTGTACTATTTAACTTATATTATTTATTCTGTGTGCTTTTTGTGTACTATAAAATGTTAATCTATTATCTATCTACCCAGGGAACTTTTTTCCGTAAGTAAAATTTGGCTAGCATATCTGCGATACAAAAAGCTTGAATCCATTGCAAATTGAACCTAAAGTCTTCATGGTGTAGACGTTTATTTCACATCGCAAGCCGTTGCGAAGTGACACACACCTGTAGATAAATGGAGGTCGCGTGCGTCCGACACCTCATGACAAAGATGGGAGAGCCGCAATATTTTCATCCATATCTCGTAGGTAGATTTATTCTTATTCTCTGAATAATGATAAAGGCTTTATGATAATGTTTGAATATATCACGTATTCGTATAGGTATTTTTGTTCGGTGCCAATTTTGTATTGCATTAAACGTCTATTGCGGGTATAACATGTATTAATTGTGTTTGTAGAGTGCTTGGGTGACCTGTCAATGATTTATGATAGACATTAGACAAATAACATAACATTATCATATTTTTTCTATGTACTATATATATATTTATTTTCTTTACTTTTTCGAATCATCTAAATTACGGGCTATAATTTGGAAACGCTAGTCCCACTTTTTCTATTTTGTTTTTCCATGGAATTATTGGATACACCCGTTGTGACTTCATAGCACAATTAGAGAAAATCGAATTATATTTGTTCGTTGCTTTATGATTTGTCCGACAAATAATCAGAACATTCTGGACGATTTATTCCGTCATGACGTTCAGAATAGACAAATGATGGTTGACTGTGACTTTGTGACGATATTATAACATAATAATTTCATTTGAAATTAGGGAGATTGTTATCAAAGCAGATGATGTTAACTGGCAGGACACTGCAAAGGACAGGGGAAGGTGGCGAGTACTCTTTTCAGAGGCCAATACTCATTTTGGGTCTCTGCTTACTACTTAACACTATTTAATAGGCTTCTTCTTCTTGCCATGTCGCATATTATGTATAAACAGTGTGGTGAAAAAATAAAGTGCACCTCGGAAGCTTCTGTTACCTCGTTTCATTGAATTAAAGACACTATTCAGCTTCAACGTTTTCAATATACCAAGAGACTATCTTGAAAATTAAAAACATACTTCTGTCCACGTTGGTCAATTTGCTCTAGCACAGTATTTTTGAATATTCGCCGTGAGAATTCATCTTGTTTTACTAGATAACGGATATTTACCGCGTATTAATGTTTGATTTGTTCCCAACGTTTCGGTTATTTTGCCACAACCGTGGTCAAAGGCTGGTCACATAGCGAGTTACCGCTGAGTATAATTTAAAATAAATAAATAATGCCGGACATTTAACACGCTTGAGTTATGGGTAACTATGGGTAACCACATGACTGATATACATTTTTGACGTGATAACGTCTTATAAATTGATTAAAACCGACTACACGCACGAAAAAATTTCACGTTTCGGCTGAGCCTAGCGTGCTAGCGAAAGCGCGGAACAAGCGATAGAGAGGCACGATCGGCCTAAGCGTTCGGCTTGACGAATCTTAATAGGTTAAAATTATGCAATTTTTCATCAATGTTTTCTTTCGACGTTATCTTAACGTCCGCAAACCTACTTTACAGACAATTTTTTTTTATTTTGTAAATATATTACACATAGAATTACCCAGACCCTAGACAACTA
The DNA here is from genome assembly GCA_948098915.1 of Lampropteryx suffumata. Lineage (NCBI taxonomy): Eukaryota > Metazoa > Arthropoda > Insecta > Lepidoptera > Geometridae > Lampropteryx > Lampropteryx suffumata. The sequence goes on along the minus strand of OX402561.1, from coordinate 3,477,310 downwards.
CTTGCAGATCATACAATCAATTGTCCCGCGCCAGGAATCGAAACCGCAACCTTCTGCGTCTCAGCCGGACTTTAGCCCACTTCGTCAAAGAGGTCGTGCTGGTAAATACCCTGTAACTATTAAAACAAAATTGCTATATATCTTTTAGAATTACGTAGGCAAGGAAGTAATGTCTTCTATAAATGATGCTCCGTTATTAGATACTTACTCATTTCCTTCTTGAAACCATAGACAGTTAAACCAGTTTATTTAATTGTGTTAAATTCATTAGAAATGATAAGGTCACTTTCAAGAAACCATTTAATGACCACTTTCAAACGCAAAGTTCAAGATTTCGTGATTGTTTGAATTTTTGTAACAGAAATTACTCTTATAGATACCATTTCGGACCAATATTTCGGATTAAAAGTTCTAAATTTTCGGTCAAAAGCTTTTACGATCCAACTCCCTCACAAAGTTACGAAGTACTTTTACACTTCACCGATTCCTTGGAATTTTACGTTACCAATTCGGAAAGTTAGAACGGAACCACGTTTTGCTGCACTACTGCCAAATATATTCGTAAGTTGAGCTGAAACAGATTTCCCTATTTAGGCTGGTAAATTTCTGGAAGCATTTTTAAAACAGTGATATATTGAACAACAAAACTCAAACTGAAATCAAAAACAGAAAAAAAGATTTTTGACAGCATTTTTGATAGTACTTCTAAATTAATTATTTTCTCTCGTGTTATTGCGTTTTTAATTCAGTATTATTAGCGGAATTTTAATGAATTTATTGTCACTCATATGATAAGTATGGACAATTTAATTATAAGTGTATCATGGTGCAATGTGATTTGAACGACGAGGAATCTCGACAAAGTTCTAGACGGCCATTCCGCAATGACGTTTAAAATAGACAAATGACGATCGAATAAGATTTTATTATCGAACATTCACTTGGCATTGGTAAAATTGTCGACAAGTCAGATGCCAATAAGAAAAGAAGAAGACTTTTAAAATAATTTCATTCAGAACTGTCATAAAATATGTATATATAATAATAATAATGCCGGACATTTTACACAGTATCATCTGGCCCCAAAGTAAGCTGAGCTTGTGTTATGTGGCACCTACATAAATACTTTTTTTTTCTTTAAATTCATACTTACATAATATTATAGATAGAACCAAGACCAGAGGCAAATACTCGCAGATCATACAAACATTCGTCTCGCGGCAGGAATCGAACTTGCAACCTTCTGCTTCTCAGCCATACCTTAGTCCACTGCGCCACAGAGGTCGGCAAAATCTGTTCTTGATCTGGGTTTATGTTTTAGGATAAGGGCAGTTTAGAGCACTGGTCTATGGTATCGTCTTTAATCTTAAGGTCGTAGGTTTGAATCCGTTTGTGCTCCAATGGATTTTTCTAGTCTAAAAATGTATGTCCGCTATACTAGTACTCTCAAACGGCGATGGACAAAATTGTAAGGAAATTGGCATGTCGTAAAACCTAACAAGTTTGAAGACATGTGCAAAGTGCACGAAAGGAGCCTCTGAGGCGCACTTTAATCCTTTCACCACACTGGTTAGAAATAACCTCCGTAACTAGATTTGGTCACTGACTCATACGGAAGTAGTAGAAATACAAACCACATTTTAGGGTTAATAAATAAAAAATTGAAAATACTTTCTCTCAAATCAAATCAATATACATTTATTTTCAACTACAAAAACAAATAACAAAACATGGAATAAGAGCATAGAACAAACATAATAATTAAGTTTTAAAAACTAAAAAGAAACCGACTTCATTGAATTAAATTTGAGCCTATAATACATTTTTAGTGGAAAGTAGATGTATTTGACACCGCTCCAATGAGACAGCGAGGTATCGAAGTACATGAAAACATCATCGATGCATACAATTTTTAGATTTTCGTTGATTTTTCAGCTCGACCGATTTTGATAAAATTTATATGGGACCACCTGTGAAGTATAGCTTTTCAAACAAAAAAAGAATTTTCCAAATCGGTTCAGCCGTTTTCGAGTAATCGGTGAACATACCTAAAAAAACGAATTGAGAACCTCCTCCTTTTTGATAAAGTCGGTTAAAAACAATGTAATAACATAAACGTTAGCTTAATTGCAAAAAGGTCCCAACTCAGCATGTACAGGTTAATAACCTGCGCTGGTTATTAACTATACATAAAGTGGGGTTGTTTTTTATTTAACTTCCCCATCTTTTGGCATATCGTCTGATAGGTCTTTCAAAGATGAGACGAGGTTTTTTGAACAGTTATTTCATATAGATACTCATTTGATATACATTAGGTTTTAAAGTGGTCATAGTATTCGAAATTATAGCATATATTATGTTGAAATAATAATAATAATTAATAATAATTTGCCTGATTGAAAAACCTTAAAAATATTATATAAGCTCATGTATCATTTAAGCTGAATTCTTGCAGTTTGCTAAATATATAGTGTTAAATTTATTTGGGAGCTAAATACTTGCCATTCTATAAGGATAAGAATCCTTGCTGACTTCGGAACCCTTCACTGTGCGGAGTCTGACACGCGCTTGGGGAATTTATTTATATCTATCTAATACCTTTAAACGAGCAATTTTTTGTATAAACATATGTATTTGGCAGGCAGCTAAGGCAGCTTGGCGGGTATAATCTGAATCTCGGATGTTTCGAAGGCGATAAATCGATCTAGATAAGTTTCATTTTTAGACAACGTCGTTTTATCCGTGTTTTATACCGAGCAAAGCTCGGTCATCCAGGTACAAGATATTTAAAGAAACTTGAACGTAGTTGCTCATTCAACTCATAATTTATGATGACGTAAGACGTCTTACGTTTGGCTTGGCCGCAGTGTTCGCCTGCCAAGTTGACTTATAGTCCATTAAAATGTTACATTTTTTAGGCCTTAGTGTGCATTTGTCAGAGGACGCAATTTTATTTTTTTAATGTGTAGGGGGGGTCAGTAGAAGCTTAAGTTCAAGTTTGTGGGGTCGGCACCCTTGTCCCCCGGCCGCCATCTTGGAAAAGGGGGTGCAAAGGGTTTTCGCGCTGTATCTCGTAAACTAGTTACCTTACAGAAAATTTAATCAAACATAAAATGTAGCAAATTAAATTTCCTACAATTTTATTTCTATTACTTTTTATCGTCAAGTGACCAACAAAAAAGTTATAAACAAAAATAAATGAAAATTTTGTTTGTTTGTTCTAGGTTTTACAGCGCTCCAAACTTAAACGGATTCTCGAATGCTCATAGGGATGCAATAAAAACTAAAAATTAGGCTTACTTTTCTATCTATATTTTTTTTATTCATACAATTTATTATGATCTTAACATTCCTATGCTATTATTGAACTATGTTTGACCCTTTTACCCACCACCTATGAGGTATAACATGGGCAAAGTCAAATTTATAAAAATTTTGCAGAAGCATCCAGAGTTAGCAAGTGGAACTAAATTATTTATGAGTGAGAAAGTCGAGTCATCGTTACTCAGTGTTGTTGGCGAACGTTTTTTCGTCTTTTTATATGGCGGAAATAAAGACGATACTCTAGACACTCTGCGATACAAACGATTTGCTAAGACAGTGACAAAAAATGCATTAAAAAATGCATTAAATTTTTATAAATTTGACTTTGCCCATGTTATACCTCATAGGTGGTGGGTAAAAGGGTCAAACATAGTTCAATAATAGCATAGGAATGTTAAGATCATAATAAATTGTATGAATAAAAAAAATATAGATAGAAAAGTAAGCCTAATTTTTAGTTTTTATTGCATCCCTATGAGCATTCGAGAATCCGTTTAAGTTTGGAGCGCTGTAAAACCTAGAACAAACAAACAAAATTTTCATTTATTTTTGTTTATAACTTTTTTGTTGGTCACTTGACGATAAAAAGTAATAGAAATAAAATTGTAGGAAATTTAATTTGCTACATTTTATGTTTGATTAAATTTTCTGTAAGGTAACTAGTTTACGAGATACAGCGCGAAAACCCTTTGCACCCCCTTTTCCAAGATGGCGGCCGGGGGACAAGGGTGCCGACCCCACAAACTTGAACTTAAGCTTCTACTGACCCCCCCTACACATTAAAAAAATAAAATTGCGTCCTCTGACAAATGCATACCCAAATGTAACTTTTCAATGGACTATTATCCCGGTTCAGTGATCGGGATTTGGCCTCGACGCAAATAGATCATAAAAAAATTGGCCAATGTGCCAGTTAGAGTTGTGCAATAAAAGGACTCGTGAATCATTATATTTTGAGACTTTCTATCATTTACATCATAAAAATGTTTTTTGGAAATTACACTGGATTGTTTGTACAGTTCAGTTCGTCAATTATTTTCTCTAAGGATCGTTTAAAGATAGCTCAACTTATCCATATCAACTTATGTCTTGGCAGGTATCACATCAGAGAGAGTTAGTAGTATTCGTGATTTAGGTCTTCTAGATACTCGTCTGGTCTTACGCGATCAAATTATTTCCATGTGCAAAACGGCAAACCGTAACCTAGGCTTCATAATGAGGACTGTTTCTCAGTTCAAGGATGTAAGAGTGGCAATCATGCTTTACAATGCCTTTGTTTGAAGCAAGCTTGAATTTGGATCCATAGGGTGGGATCCACGAGGATAAAATACACGATATTGATTAAAGGCTCGAACGTGAATTCGCTAGGTACGTATACGTTTTAAAAACTAAAAAAAAAACCGACTCCATTGAATGAAATTTGAGCCTATAATACATTTTAAGTGGGAAATAAATGTATTTTGTATATATATATAGTATGGGTACAAAATAAATAAACGCACCGCTCAAAAAGACAGCGAGGTATAGGAGTAACCGAAAATATCATCAATTTATAAAAATTTTAGACTTTTGTTGATATTTCAGCTCGATTGATTTCAATAATATTTAAATGGGACCACCTGGGAAGGTCCCTCCACCTTTTAAACAAAAAAAATATTTTCCAAATCGGTTCAGGCGTTTTTGAGTAATCGGTGAACATACATAAAAAAAAAGATTCCAACGAATTGAGAACCTCCTCCTTTTTGATGAAGTCGGTTCATAATAGACAGTAGGTACCTACGAATACTATCCGTACCTTGTCCCTTTTTTATTTGTTTCTAGTATAGTCGACGTGTACTCACTTGAACTAAGGCCTAAGTTACAACTAGCTTATCACAACTGTTTATTCTCAGTGGCAAAGTCAATAGTTCAACCATATTGAGCATGATGCCGCTTTATGCTTCCGACAACTATGTGCGTTGAAGCAGACATCAACATTCTATTTACCACACACCGCGTACCTATCACGTGAACAACGCACCAACACAGAGGGCGCTTACTTAATACATAATTATCAGTGCTTACCCACCGTCCACCTCATGAGACCACCTGGGTGATCCGTTGAAAGTTTTTTTTTATAACGGCTCGCCTTTGTTCACCTGGGTGATCCCTGGGAAATATTTAGTTTCTAACGTCCACCTTGTTATCAAAACTCTTCAGATTTTAAGTGCATAGAGATTATTTAGGTTACAGGTTAGCAACTGGACAGAGTTATGTATCTAGACAGACGAACTATATTCTTCTGGCGCTTCGGCGGCCGCTGCCGCGGCACGCTCGCTTCTCTCGCTCGCCTTGCGCGTTGTTTTCTATACTCTAACATAACCTAACCAACTGGTTTCGATCTGATTAATTTCTGACGTGTACCGTCACCAATATAAAGTTAGGCGCGTTCAAATTTAATCTGAGAGGTGAGCCGTTGTAAAAAAAACTTTCAACGGTTCACCCAGATGGTCTCAGGGCGGTGGACGGTGGGTAAGCACATATAATTATGTACACAAGGTTCAACATATAGATATTTTTAATCACAGTCCTTTCGTAATATCAACTCCTTGAGAATTAACTTAAGATTTAACTGTAAGCTTTCATAACTGTATTAAACAAATAAAGTAAATTAATAAAAAAACACTGACAGAGGACGGCATCCTCAAGCCAATAGCTGCATTGCCACGTTGGAAATGCTGGGCCGGTTAATTAAAATTAATCGCATACTATAAATGAAACTCATAGCTTTAGCCAAAATGAGAATTGGTCAAAGCTTTTAACATGATACAGTAGCTCTATCCAGCAACAAACCTACATTTTCCTCATCACTAGTATCACTTAACTACATCACTAAATCCCCTTCATCCACAGGCAAAGTAATACTCAACAAAGTACTTACCTAAGTAATGCTTCAGGTAAGTAACTAACCGTACGAACCGCACATAATCTTGACATCACCAGAAGCTCACGTCTCTTTCACGGCCCATTGCGCGAAGTATCCGATAGTGTTGGCAAAGTATCGATAAAATAAGTTTCGATATCGATAAGCAACAAAGTAAACTCGTTCGGCGGTAAAGTCGTTTCCTAAATTTAAGAACACACTAGAATAGTTTAAAAATGGTAGTCTGTAAAGTCAGTTTACGGACGGTAATTTTACGTGATAATTTTATAAGAAAATATTGATGAAAAATTGCATACTTTTAACCTATTAAGATGCGTCACAAGCCGAACGCTTAGGCCGATCGTGCCTCTCTATCGCTTGTTTCGCGTTCTCACTTGCACGCTCGGCTCAGGCAGAACGTGACAATTTTTCGTGCAGCTGGCGCTCATTGATTTATAAGACGTTATCACGTCAAAAATCAGCACATTAGAATCGAGATTTTACAAGTCATCATTTTCTTATGAAAGTCAATTCACTGTATGTATCACTAAGAGTTTGAACTATGAGTGACTGATAGAATTCAAAAGAAAACTTCAAATATGTATGTATATGCTACTTTCTAACACCCATGCACAAAACAAACATTTATTTTCATCGCAAAAATGTTTGTTCTGGTGTGGAATGGAACACATAACCTATAGCGCAGAAGGCAGAGCTACTAACAACTGAGCTACAAGGCCAATTAACGAACGGCCATTTTGTTATCAAGCAGTACTTAAGCAGAGGCGCGGATATCGCACATTAAAGTTCTTTATTACGTAACTCAAGAAGTTAATTTGGATAGACAATTATTGTTGTAGTTGCTTCACAGTTTTTTTAACCTCCTACAGACATCGTCCTTTGGTATGATGTACACTGATGGTCTAGTAGTGGCACTTTCCAATCCTAAGATCGTGGGTTCAAATCCAGTCGTGCGACAATTCGTAAAATGTATGTACGCTATACCAGTACTCTCAAATGTTGGAGAAAAACATCATGAGGAAACCGGCATCTCAAGGAACCTAAAAAGTTTATAGACATGTGAAAGATGCACAAAAGGAGCCTTTAGGTGCACCTTAATCCTTTCACCACACTGCTTTTGATATAACCAGTTACATGAGAAGAAGAAGAAAAAGAAGAATGATGTACACTTACTATATTATTATAGACAGACAGATAGAAAACTCTTTATTGACTACCACACGAAATATTACAATAAAAATACCTAAATAAACTTATTTTAGGCAATACAATAGGCAGCCTTATCGCTAATAGCAATGTCTACCAGGCAGCCACTTGTTTTATGAACTTGCTCATACCGAATACTAAACACTGATATTTTTTCATAATGATTTATTTCATCGATACCTACGTAATATTGGTAAAAGTAAACATTCGCCAACCCTAAAGAGATACTTTTAAAAATCAATAGACAGCTACGTCTTTCATATCGTCTTAACGTCAAGATACGAGATAAGTCACGGATTTAACGGTTCAAATATTGAGAGAACGTTTTTGGTATACTTATTATGAGACCTTTTGGTTGTCACTTCAGTTAGCTTCTAACTCGTATAAAGGCAATAAATAAATATTGTTGGACAATTGACAATATATCAACTAGCCCAAGACTAAGCAAATATTATTTCTATAGAAGCTATATAACTGATAGAATTCATACGGAGCTTACAGTAGCTTTCGTAAATACATACTAAAGATACCCAGACACAACATACAAGATGTTCATCACACAAATGTGTGCATAGATCTATCTTACCTTATCTATCTTCCTTTGGAGTCTGGAAGAAAGTGATTTGCGAATTCCATCTTTTCATCTAAAAGGATTTCATCAAATAGGATAATTTTCCATCAGTATCTTTCAATGTTTTATAATGTTTTATGTTGGTCGCGGGCTGACCACGTTATTGCGTCCTGAAATATCGGGAATAAATAAATAAATAATAAATATTGGTGGACAATACACACAACACCATCTAGCCCCAAACTAAACATTCCTTGTATTAATGTGACCAGATGACTGATAGAATAACTTATTGACCGAGCGAGCGTCTCCGTTTCAGCTTAGATGAAATGCTTTCGTATGTCTGTCCGGTCGGCGTCTGTCCGGATGTTCTCCTCTACAGGTCGCATTTCTCAACCGATTCTCGTGAAATTTTGTAAGCAAGTTCTATAACTACATATAAATTTTTATCGATTCAGTTTTTGAATTTTGGCGATTCAGGTTTTTTTAAAAATGGCGGAGATATGGGGGTTGAAAACGTAAAAAGTTATATATCAGTAATTTCGAAAAATGTTCGCGAGGTTTACAGGTCCCTATGGCTCTCTTGCGGCTCTGTGAGCCACTAGTATATTTTTTAAATACATATATTAGATACTTTATAACACACAGATCAAACACCTGTGTTCATCACATAAATGTGTGTCCAGGGAGGGAATCGAACCTTCAACCTACAGCGCAGAAGGCAGAGGTACTACTAACTGAGCTGATATGCCAGTCAATTTAAAGGTAATATGCGATACAGACTCATTAACTACTAAAACAATAGTTCTCCTTCAGGTTTGTTTCTTGGGCCGTAGTTGTCAACCAGTTAAAACTCTATCAGAAAATATCAAAATGTTGACATTATTTGATTAATTTGTAACCATTAAGTACGTTACTCTGTTTATTATCGTTGAATATATATAGGTAGGTATATTATATGTTGATTTGAACACAATCTGCCGTTAATTCACAAGCGATTGCATAATCCGATACCTATTTCGTAGTAACTCGCATTAATTGCCACGATCTAATGTTTTGTATTAATTTAGATTCCGATCAATTTAGGATTCATACAACATGGAGTAAAACAGCTAGTTCACTATTATAGTCTTATATTAAATTCTAATTGAGTTAAATACAAAATTTAGACTCAAGATATTTTACGTAAGGCATAATTACGTATTATAAGGAATTAATAATTATTGTGAATCTAAGATTTAAATTATTAATAATAATAATAAGAAACGTTTTATTTACTATACACTGACTCATATAATGTGATGATGTAACATCTGAAATCTCACCTTGTAAACAATCGTCACTAACATATCTCGTTTATACACAACACTGAATAAACGTAAATAAACGTAAATAAACGCGATAAATACCCGTAAGTATTTATAATAACAACACTGAAAGTTAAGCGCACAGTTGATGCGTATTCCTTCTTTATTTACCATTATCTTTTTCGCCACATACTGTTCGCTGACAGTACCAACCTCTCGAGAAATGGGTTGGTACCGTCTGACGTTTAACTCTGCGTACGCTTCTCCGGCTTCTAGTTACACAATTCCGTACCTTTTCACGAAATTACTCCTGCAGATTGCAGTAAAACGAGAGGAGAATATTACACATCAAAAACGAGTGTAGTTAGACCAAATGCGAGCAGTACGTACAACCTAACATTTCCAGTCTTTTCCTGTGTAATGGACCTGTTTGGTCCAGTCTCAGCTTATTTTAGCTCCTGAACATGGTAAGGAAGCAGCGTTGATTTTCAGATTGGGTTTAAACATGGTAAATCAAGTACTAAGCAAGTACTTACATGGGTAGATCTGGAATATGCTAATATGCTCAGTGAATTTGACGACCTCAGTGGGCCAAAGCGCGGCTGAGACGCAGAAGGTTTCGGGTTCGATTCCCGCCTCGGGACATATGTTTGTATAATCTTAAGGGGCCAGATGATGCTGTGTGAAATAATAATAATGGCCATTATTATTACTCTTATTATAATTTACGCCAGTTGATCGATAAAACTAGAGGTTTGTTTGACTTTGAAAGAGTCAAAAAAGTAGAGGTTTGTTTGACATTGGAAGAGTCAAAAAACCTCTAGTATCTCTAACCAAATATATCGGCAAATAAAATGATCAAAGTGGTCCTTGGGATTGTATATTTTTTTTAAGTCATACCGGTTTAATTTAATACAATTGGCTTCTTATGATGTCGTTATTTTAACCAGTGTGGTGAAAAAGGAAAAGTACACCTCAGAGGCCAACTTTGAATTTGACTTTTTGATGCAGGAACTTTTTTTACGCTTTGTCGACTTTAGTGCGTAGTGTATATCAGGAATTTCTGTAGAAATATCCAACATACACCCAAGTTGATTTTCACCAGGGGGCAACCGCGGTAATTTTGATCGTTTGAAACAAAGCTAAAGCAAATCTAAACCAAAGTCAAAACGTTATTTTTGACATATTTCGTACCGCGCTAATCACTATAAAGGAAACGATTTAGCACTAATATGGATCATAATATATAAATAAATCCATTTATCTATAGAAATAATTACAAAAATGTTCAAAATTATATACAATATTATAAAATACACGTAAAACAGTTGAGCTATCTAAGGACCGTTTAAAACGATCTATAGATAGCTCAACTCATCCAGATCACAGCCAGAACGCTGCCCGTTCCCAAGATACTGGCGGCATTACCACGTTGAATGGCAATGCTAATACACTGAGCCAGATATGAGCCAGCTCTTGGGTCATGCAACGTATCTACCAGACGCCGAGAAATAAATTTGAAAACGCGGTGGGCTCCTGTTCCCCACGGGCCTAGGGTCTCAACTCCAAAAGGCTCAAATATGTAGGCCTTATGCAAACCCGCATATTTGCAGTAAAAATAAAATATTATATCAGCATATATAAATTTGTTCGATTGGTAAAATCAACGATTAAATTGTTCAGGAAGAATAGCCATATCCAAACCTATGCGAGAACCAATCTGTTCAATGGCAATTAAGTTGACAAATAGCGCCATTTGACAACCTCTGTGGCGCAGTGGGCTAAGGTCCGGCTGAGACGCAGAAGGTTCGATTCCCGCCGCGATACTTGCAGATCATACAAATATTTGTCATATTGGGTGTTCCTATGTATAATATGTATAATATGTATTTACAAAAAAAAAAAAAAAAGTTTATAGGTAGTATATCAGTCATGTTGGTACCCATATCGAAAGCTCTGCTTACTTTGGGGCCAGATGATGGTGTGTGAAATATCCGGGATTATTTATTTATTTATTTATTATTTATTGCCCTACAGTTTTGTACAGAAGTGGCGTGGGTTTTGATCCCAGTGTCAAATTCTCATTTTGCCGAACCGAAACTTCTGTGTTAGCTGTTTACCCTTAAGTCTGCAATATCGGTCCCTGAACAGATGGTGTACAAAAACAACAGATGCTTACACGATATATTAGATCTTCGAATTTAATGTTTCTAGAGCTGTTTCAATAATGCTTTCATATTTCTATATGCAATTTCAACTTAAATTTCAAACATTGTAGGTAAATTTGACTACTTGGAAGAAAATATCACAAGTCTCATGCTGTGAACTAACTAATAAATAAATATACTCATGGCTGTTATACCCGGAGACACCTGAAATACTTTTCTTTTTCTTCGTTAATGGCATGTGTCATAATAATGTAAATTTTGCCGGTGTCAAGTGTTTATATTGTTTATAATACAATATAAACTCATGACACCGATGTCACTAAGTCGTACCGTGTCGTTCATCATTTGTTATCTATACCTATATAAGAGCTTAACCTGACTGACTGATTCATCATCGCAGAGCCGAAACCGCAGAAGCTTTAAAGTTAAAATTTGGAAAGTAACTTCCTGATACAGCAAAATCGGCCACTAGGGTGGTATTTTTTTAAAATTCAACTCCTAAGAGGGTGAAAAGGGGTGAAAACTAATGTATGTAACTTTTTATCGCATGGTGCGATTTGCTTGAAACTTGATTTGAATAATTAAAATGAAAAATAAATGGACACGTGTTTCTGTATTTTTCAAAGGGGTAAAATGGGGTGTCAAAGTTTGTATGGGAACTTATTAACGGGTGGTGTGTTTTCTAAAAAACTTTATGATTTAGGATTTTTCAAAATAACCCAAATCATTCACCCCCTTTAAATCATTAAGGGGGTGAATACTTCGCGCGGGCGAAGTCGCGGGGGTTCCAGCTAATTTATATATAATGGTGTCTGTTCATATTATTTACGCTCGAATCACAATGAAAAGAAACTTTAATTCCAATCATTGGAAAATACAAGACGGCCATTCGGCAATGACAAATGACGATGACAACGTCTTTAGGACGACACGTTATCAAAAACAAAACCACTTGACATTGGCTAAATTGTCATCATTACTGATGCCATTATAGGAAGAAGAGAACAACGGTGAGTTTTATGTTTGATGTCGATTATTTTGGCCGTTTTACGAAGTTAACATTGATATCGCCCATTTTTTATTTATTTATATTGAGTTATTTCTGGTTTTATTAATAAGTTTAGTGTTCTTATTTAAATAAAGCTAGAGTTATTGACTCGGGTGTGAATAATTGGAATAAAAGATTTGTGTTTCTTTGTCCGTATTTATTTTATATGAAAGGCACGATTCTATATAAAATAACAATGACGAACGACATGATACGTATTTGTGACATACTATAAACAATATAAACACTTGACACTGGCAAAATTGACATTACTATGACATTACTATGATTCGTTTTTAATATATCCATATCCCAAGGTTTGCTGGAAGAGAAGTCTTTTTAGGGTTATGCTCGCCTGTGTACATGCCATTATTGATTAAGTTTAGTTTTTTTGTGTACAATAAAGAGTCAAAAATAAAGGACACGCCATTAACGAACAGGAAGAAGAAGTTTGATATCTCAGATTTGACATCAACGCAGAAAAGTGACATAAATGGCATTAGGAGTTAATGACACATTTCCGAGTGTAATGCCCATTACACTTGGGAAAAATCATGACTTTTGATGCTGACTGTACAGCAGATAAGCCGCTATACGCTACTCTATAAAACCGAATACTATAATTTGGCCTGATTTCCCAAGTCACAGATGATTAATTCCGTCGAAAATCCATTGGGAATTTATTTTATGGTTGTCGAATTTTACTACCCTGCGTAAAGTATCTTGGATATATGAAGTGGTGTTGGCTTTGAATCAAGCCACGTTCAACACGCTCTTAATTTGGATGGGTGACCGCTAGTGGCTTTCATCAGATGTGATGTGTAGTAGTTCTGCCTTCTTTGCTGTAGATTGAGGGTTCGATTCCCTTCCAGGACATACATTTGTGTCTGTTCTATGTTGGGGTGTTATACAGTATCATATTTAAAAATATAAGTATTCTATCGTCAGCATAATACAAGCTATGCTTAATTTGGAGCTAGATGGTGTTGTGTCCATTATCTACCAATATTTATATATTTAGACAATTGTTTCTGTCATTTTACTGATTTGGCTGAAACTTAATAAATAGATATATGAACTTGGTATACATAGAGTCAACATTGTATCAACGTACTACGTGGGCTAAGCCACGGACAGAGGTAAGTAAAGACGACCTCTGTGGGACAATGGGCTTAGGCATTCCTGAGATGCATGGTTACAGGAACGATTCCCGCCGCGAGGCAAATGTTTGTATGATCTGCAAGTATTTGTTTCGAGTCTAGATGTTTTACTACGTATAAAATATGGATACTTCCCAAAAAAGTAGTTTATCAGTCATGTGGTACCCATAACACAAACTCTGCTTACCTTGGGGCTAGATGACGCTCTCAGAAATGTCCGGCATTATTATAATAGTAAGTATACATATAGTATACCTTTATGACTATAAATCATGATATTTAAAAATATTGTAATCTATATATACATGGTATTATCACAGCAACAGCAACAACGTGTTATTCTGTTAACTTTTCCAAGCAAAACACTTTAATTTATTCAGCCGCAAACGCACGTCCTCAGAATATATAGTAACCAACTGTAGGCAAGCTAAGAGAGACCGTTCACTTGATAAAACGGGTCCTTCGGATCATTAGTCTAAGCAACGTATGCTCCAACTCGACTCGGCATCCGTAACGAAATTCACAAAAAACACCAGACGAGTTTCTTGCCGGATTCTTCTTGAATTAGGGTTAGGAGGAACCAGCATCGGCACCTAGATTCACTAAAATGTAAGAATACGATTCAAAGTGGTCCTTGTGATTTTATTGAATAAAGAATGTTTTGACTTTCGCTTTGACTTATGCAGCGGTCACGAAGAAGGTGATCGTTAGAAACGTGTGTATCCGAAACTAGGTACTCTAAGACGGCAATTTCTTATGTCTAGATGTTATTAAATATTATAAGTATGTATTTAAAATATATAAGTATTATATCCTTCATCCGGTCACTATATACAAGCTGGCTTAGTTTGGGGCTAGATAAGGTGTACAATGTCCTGTGTCCAATGCTTATTAACCGACTTCAAAAAAAGCGACTCAATCGATTCGTATATTTTTTTTTATGTGTGTTCGCGGATAACTTCGGCGTTTAAGAACCGATTTTGATGATTTTTTTTTGTTGGAAAGGAGTTATTCCAAGGGTGTTACCATAATAAGGAAACCAGGATCTGAAGATGGCATCTTAGAGAAATCGAGGGGAACCTTTGAAAATCGTAGTGGCGACTAGTGCGTTTGTTTATTTTTTATAAAAGTATTTTAAAGCACTACTATTTAATGAAGGTCTGGAGTCAATCTGATGATGGAGCCGAAAGACAGTCGAGGGAACTCCTCAACGATTTACAGCAATTACCTGGCTTGATTCATTTGTATTGATGAGAACTGTACACCTAGATGGGTTGTGACTGTCATTAGGGGTCTGATGATGAAGACGAAGGACAATCAAGGGAACTCCTCAACGTTTTACAGTAGCTACCTTGTGTATATACATGAAATCGGTTGTCCTTTTAGTTTAAAAACGTAATTATTTATTTAATTGAAATTGCTTAATACTTATCAGTTATGACGTCACGACAACATCGAGCAACTCAATTGTCCTATAATAGTACTGGAAATAGGACTTATGGGAATCATCGGCATTATGTTTGCATTAAAGGTGTGCTTTAAATAAATGCCTATTACTTTAAAATTTTTGAACATTCACTTCTTTTTGTTCTACTCATACGCCAGCACTATACCTGTCAAAGCTATTATGCGTTCTTAAAACCGAGAGGTAGAATCATTGTAATTAGCGGTTTGTCGGCAAAATGTTTAGTGAAACCACCAAATAGCTCGCTCGAAGTTATTAGTTTAGTCAGACTCAGCATACATGTTTTAGCACGACTGTTAATTTGGTTAACCTTAGCGTTTAATATCTAACTACTTACTAGCAACCTAATCCTACTAATTAGCCAAATAAAAGTTAAATCGTTCAGTGAAATTCATATTTTATATTTACACGAAAACCTTAACTCAAATAGGACATTATCATGAGGAAACACGTTCCTTAATCAGCACGTGCTGACTGTTTATTCTGTGGAATATTAAGCTGATGGGACCACACATACGCACATACTATTGGCTGACAGTACCAACATCTGTACTGTACATCTGTATCTGGACCTTAACAACATTGTCATTGTATATTGTCTGCTTGTATTGAGTTCGTATTCTACCAAATAAGTATCTCTTTTATTTAATGTTTGTAACTTTAACTTTTTTCAACTGTTTGTATTGTTGTATATTTACGTATAAATAAGCCTGTAATGTCACCCTGAAAGGCCCAGTCTGAAATCCAGCGCTGTCTCCAATAGGAGTGGCATTAAAGCTTAGATTTTCGCTAATGGTGCCAAATAGGTCCAGCTGTTATATGCGAAAAATGTAATCTCTTATCATGTGTAATTTGGCCTACCTACTCTAATCATTAATGTATTTGTTTCTCTATGTCTGTAACTCTTTGTGTGTCAAATAAACCATTATTCTACTCTAATCTATTCTATCTTGGAAAATGCGTTGGTACCATCTGACGGCCAACTCTGCCTACTCTACTCAAACAGATTGCAGGAAAGCGAATTGGAAGATGTTACACAGCAAAAATCTACTTGACGCTGTATAAAATTCTTTGCGCACTATCCTGGACCATACCATACCCGTATCAGACTTAAAACAAACACGACCAGACACAAATATGAACTCTAAAACGTTTCTACATCGTATCATGCCCGTATATTTTGCTATGGCAACTTCACGTAGGTACCGTA
This sequence comes from Lampropteryx suffumata, assembly GCA_948098915.1. Taxonomy (NCBI): domain Eukaryota; kingdom Metazoa; phylum Arthropoda; class Insecta; order Lepidoptera; family Geometridae; genus Lampropteryx; species Lampropteryx suffumata. Next base: position 3,460,928 of record OX402561.1, on the reverse strand, counting down.
AATGTCCACACCTGCAAAATATTGTAGACAGGAAATTGCTCTCAGTCCGGTCATGGCCTGGCCAGGGTGTTGGTCGGTAACGGAGCGGTCTAGTGATAACTGTTTCATATCAATAAAAAACACAGGAATGACCGAGCTTTGCTCGGTATAAAACACGGGTAAAACGACGTTTTTTAAAAATGAAACCTAGCTAGATCGACTCAACACTCCCGAAACCCCCTGCATACTAAATTTCATAAAAATTGTTAGAGCCGTTTCCAAGATTTAGATTATTATATATACCTACTTATATAAAAGAATTGCTTGTTTAATTGCTTGTGTAATTTTATTATATATTATATTTTTTTTAAGAACATAAAAACTGAAATATTCGGTATAATATACCATTACTTATAAATCAAAAATAGAATTCCGTTCACTGACCGCAGGTAAAGGGCCCAAAAGGCTGGCAACGTTACCTCGTTGAATACCCATACTAAAATTATTTAAAATTATTTAAAAATTATTTAAAATTATGTAAAATTATTTTATTTATTTAATCATTTATTATCAGCTTACACTGTCCCACTGCTGAGTAAAGGCCTCTCCCCATTCTCTCCATTCATCCCTCTTCCGCGCTAAGATTGTCCAGTCGGCGCGGAATTTGGTGAACTCGTCCCTCCACCTTTCTCTCGGTTCTCGGTCTGCCGCGACGTCGTCGTACCGTATCAGGGCACCACTCCGTGGTCAGTTAAGCCCACTGGTCGCCCGACATATTATATTAGATAGATTTAAAAAAAAACAAATATAAATTATTAAATAAATATTTGTGGAAAATGCACATTCATTACAACATCTAGCCCTATACTTAGCATATCTATTATGTAGGCTAGATGAATGATATTTTTAAAACATACAATTATGATATTACACTCAGCCACTGAACAAATACCTATGTTCATCACACAAATGTTTGTGCTGTGAAGGAATTGAACCCTCGGCCAACAGCGCAAAAGCCAGAGCTACAACCAACTGATCAGATAGGCTAGCAATAATAATAATAGCATTATTAATTTGCATTTCTTTTATATTTATTGAACATAATTCGAATTTTACTAAGTTTACTACGCTATTGTAAGAGAATCCTGAAAATATTGATGTTAAGTGAAATGAATAAATAAATGCGTAATTATCGTGGAACACTCGGTTGAAACGAAGTTACTATCATAGTATATTAATATTGATAAACGTATCATATTATTGATTAACAAATATAAATAAATAAGTGACTAGACACATACAGTGAAATTAAATCAAAAGCAGAAATAATTAATTAAATGAAGAAATGGTAGGAAATTTTATTGTACATTATTCTATCCATCTAATTAATTCGTTCATTCATTCATCTAATTCATTCATTCATGTGACCCTAAGGATAACCGCCTACACTAAAGAAAGGGTCGTGACGTAAATTCGTGACGGAACAATCTTACACTCTTTATATTTAGCCCTTATTCGCCAAACGTACCGTGCGATAAAGAACTTCGTTCCAATAAATAAGGTAATGGAAAGAATATTATTTTTCATGTGCTGTTATGGTTTCGGTCATCGTATCGAACGGTGTAGTAGGCAGAGTAAGTTTATAATAAGATGCGAAGATCTTTTCACTTTATTACATGAAAAGCAGCTGGTCAAAGCTGTCCTTGAACAATTTAGCCAATGTCAACTTAAAACCTTGTTAGAAACTAGTTTAACTACGTCTCCGAAACTATCTTGAAAACCCTGGAGCCTGGGATGCCTGAAGTTTCCCAAATAGCGGTGTGACGGCTTCGTCACACCGTAATGTGTAACCTGTTTCAATAAAGAAACTAATACTAAATGGCGGTTTCAGTTATGTCTTAACATAACTAGCTTAACCTAATTTATGTACTAGGATTATTTTGCGAGAGGACATCTAATTTAGACAAAAATAGAATAGAAGAAAAAGATGCTGTGTGAAATGTCCAGGATTATTAATATTTATTTATTTCACCTACGTTATTTTACAGACGTCATTTACGGTGATAGTTTTGTAGAGAACAAGGGCTGGCGGATGTGTTAATCTAAATTCCCGCCCGGGGGCGTATTACGTGGATTCCAGGGAACAAGAACGTGAATTTACGTCTAAATTCTTATCAGTGACTAGTGGAATGTTCTCGTCTCCGTCCGGATGTGCGGATGTTAGTTTTGCGTGCGATTTACATCAAGTTTGCATGATAATTAAATATTGAAATAAATAAATAATAAAAATGTATATATATGTAACTTACTTCTGCTCGCAAATATAGACTATTATATAGACTATTGGAATTATAAAAAAAATATTAAAATCATTATGTTCATTTAAGAGATTTTTGATTTTAAAATTGACAGATACAATATAAATTAATTTTACTTAATATAGCTAAATATGTTACTTCATATATTCCAGTGTGTTTTAGGGATAATTGGGGACAAATGTCCTGCCAGTGTTGCAACTCTTATTTTCAATTTATTTCATAACCCAAGAGCTGGGTTCTATCTAGCTCAGCGTATTAGCATAGCCATGCAATGTGGCAATGCCACCAATGTCTTGGAAACACCGCCCTCTGGCAATGATCTGGATCAGTTGAGCTATCTATAGATTGTTTTAACTGTTTCACATGTATGTTTATGATTCTGTAAATTACTATTCAACACTATTTACGTCACTGATACTTAGTTAAATTGATTCACAAAAATGCCAACCAAATTCCACATTAAAAAAAATGGAATATTATAACAAAATTGTTAATATTAACAATGTCAGCAAAAAAAAATTTTATAATTTATATATTAATGTATGATCTGAATGTAGTTCTCCTCGACATGGTGGACAATTTGACTAAGGCACCAGTGACTTGTATATATTTCGCAGGATACAGTATAATAATAATATATATATTTGTACATATATAAAAAAATCTTAAAACTTCTAGTGTTCTGGATCAGATCAGCTATCTAGCGTTAATTTTAATCGGTCCTTAGATGGCTTAACATGTATTTTATATTATTGTATTATTTTGTATCCTTAATTATTTCTGTAAATATATATAGGTTTAACAGACAGTAGTAACGTTCAAATTTTATATATTTATATAATGTACACAATATTATTGAAACTACTCAGTATGAATTCCCAGAACTGACGCCTATTGATCCTATAACATTCCTTATCAAAGGAGATTTACTTGAAAACCGTTTGAGGATATAATAGAGTACATGTATCAAATTCTACATAAATTTAACGTTCATTTTAAAGTGAGGCAAGCAATTTCATGAAATTGCTGAACATGTTGTGATGAGATCATTCATTATGTTTCATCATGATTCGTTAGTCGCTTTCATCATCATAGGACTTCGAGCATCTGTTGAAGATGATTTAGGTGGCGTTAGTAATGTTACAGAGCAGTTATTTGAAATTGAAAACTATCGTTCATGGATCCACTCCAGCAAGCTGTGGTGGGTGAAGTTTCCTCTCCACAGACGTCACTTTGCCTGGGATTGTGTTTGATAACGTAGGCCTTCCCAGGTACCCACACTAACCTCTCGACCTTGCCAACAAGATCCGCAGGAAAGACAAATCAGTAAATGCGGTGTCGGCTCGGTTGCAGGTGCATAACGGCTGGCACCAAGCCGGGCTTGTTTCTAATTTTCCTTCTTTATTGCCAGCTCTTCTGCTAGTCAGCAGGAGGACTAATCCTCAATAATTTGCAGACTATTGCTGTCGTCCATCATCATCAGTCCATCATCAGTCTCCAAGCTGCACTCATCTGGGATCAGTTCCACGTAGAAATCCTCACTCAAAGTGTTATATACAGTAGTTCAGCGAAAATTACCAACCTGATTTTACAGTCAGATGCGGGTGCTGAGCCATTTTTAATTATCCTCAGCTGATCGTTATGGAGTACAGCGGATGGTAAAAGTAAAAAATTGGTGTCATAACAAAGAATAAATTATGAGGTGATTATAAAAGAATAGTCAAAGGATTTGTAGAGCAACTAACAATGCACGCACGCCTTGTTCACCACGAATGCACATACTGTGTTTGAGCAAAATAGTGAATATATTAAAAACTTGAATTTTTTTTAAACAAATGGTTATAGTAGCAAATTTATAATGAATTTTCTCGACTGAGCGGTACGTCGGCATGTCCTGTTGTGAACATAGATATTTTTGAACTCTCTCTTTCTACATATAAGCTCGCAGTTAGGAACCGTTTAAGTCGTTGCGTTTAAAATATATCCTTTTATTTTGTGTATTATTATGTTTTTTTTTTATTTTATTTTCCTTGCCTTTTCCTTTTACTGTTAAATGTCCACTAACTTATTCATTATAAGGCTTATAAATTAGTGGTGACTTCGTTGGATTAATTTTATAATTTATAAAACAAAGTCGCCTCCAGCTGTCTGTCTGTTCCGATGTATGCTTAGATGTTTAAAACTATGCAACGGATTTTGATGCGGTTTTTTTTAAATAGATAGAGTTATTCAAGAGGAAGGTTTATATGTATAAAACATGCATAATATAGTAGAGAAACACTGATAATTTTTGAGGTTTCTCAAGTTGTTTTCTTAAATAAACACATTTTTTGCGCTTACATTGCCAACGCTGGCTGAACCCTACGAGATAGATGAAAATAATGTATTGCACACCTTAAAAGGTCTACACAAAAGTCCGCAATGGTATATGTCTATCTCTTATTCTATGTTATTCTCTTAGACAACGTTGTATATAAAGACATTCTGTAGTATATTTAGTATCAGCATTGCACCCGTGCGAAGCCGGGACGGGTCGCTAGTTACATAGTATAAAACAAAGTCGCTTCTCGCTGAAATGTCTGTCCCTGTGTATGCTTAGATCTTTAAAACTACGCAACGGATTTTGATGCGGTTTTTTTAATAGTTAGAGTGATTCAAGAGGATGGTTTATATGTATAATACATGCATAATATAGTAGAGAAAAACTTATAATTTTAGAGGTTTCTAATCACATTAGACATTCTGTTGTATATATTTTAGTATGAGCATTCCACCCGTGCAAAGCCGGGTCGGGTCGCTAGTATAGAAATTTTATAATGTAGTTCTGTTTGTTCTCCCAAAAACAATCACTCTCATACAAAAGCACTCGTACCACTTATTCGAAAATATTTCAACATTTTGCAGATATTGAAATCTCATAGGGTCAAATTGTGCAGCACTATCGCCAGTTATTTAAAATGTACGATGTCCCAAATACTAGCAAAATGATGACCCTACCACCTTTCCAGAAAGTCTATTCAAAACAAGACAGGGTCACGTCTTCCACAGTGTTAATGACCGTTTAAAACTAACCCAAACTCCGCCATAATAGCCACCACTGTTAATCACGACCAATATAAACAGTGATTTACCTCTAACCCTTTAGACCCAATTCCGTAACCACATTAGTTACGGAAACAGAGGCCAAGGTCCATAGGACTAACAGTTTATTGAAGGCACTAATCCAAATTAAATTACTGCTACAAGTATCATCATAATTTTAGGACGAACTAGCTCTCGTACATTCATCTATAACATAAACAGAAATGTAAAAATATATATTATATAATTATGTTAAAGAGTTGAGCTATCTAAGGATCTTTTATAACAATCTTTAGATAGCTCTTTGGATCCAGATTTGGCTCATCACTGCCAGAAGGCATAGTACCCAAGACACAGGCGGCATTGGTGGCAATTCGGTTGGTTCATTTCTAAATTTAGGAATTGTATAAAATATATTTAGTTAGTCATAGCATTTGAAAAACCTATTCGGTTGGTACCATCTAACTAAATTAGGAACGCTTAATTAAACTAGATAAAATTAAATTAGGATAAGTTGGTGACAGCAGAATACCAAAGTTTCATTTGACAGTTCAAAACCGAATTTTAGCTAATATTAGTTAGGTTGGTGCCAACAGAATTGAGGTCATTGTCACGTTAAATAGTATGCAAATATTCTAGACCAGATAGGAGCCAGAATCAAAAATTTTATAAAAGTCGTGATTTTAATCAATAAAAAATAGAGGTTTTCAATTTATTGTATTTCTTTGTTTGTTACCTCATAACTGCGTGACTTATGAACAGATTAGAAAAAATATGTTTTTTTAGGTGAATGGATATACTTTCCAATTGATCCCATAAAAATTTAATCAAACACGGATCAGTAGCTTGATTTTTAAATTCAAATAGCTGGAAAAAATATGGCGCCCAAGTAAACGAAAATTCGTATTTTGCTTTCTGTGAAAAAATAAGGGATGTTATTTGTAATGGGCTCGAATTTTATATCTTCTCAAATTTTTATTCAATAAAGTCGGTTTTCTTTTTAGTTTTTAGAAGCGGAACAAACATTTGTGAGTCTGGGTGTTATAAAACATCATAAGTATATATTTACACTAAATATGTATTATATCAATCATCTGATACCCATAGTACAAGTATTGCTTGGTTTGGAGCTATGGTGCTGTGTGATTTTTTGTATTACCTTATTTTAAAAGTAAATACAATGTTTAGTACAAACATAATATACAAACACCTACACACATTTATAATATTGGCAGAATAGTTCGACGAGATGACTGTCTGAGCAATTATTTACATACTACTATTATCTTCATTGAAACTTTATTTTTTTCCTAAATAAATTAATTGGTAGGTATTATCCAAAACACCACACTGACATGCCCCTTCTCTTGTTATTTATAGTCGCATCCATCCAACGGTTGCCTGGTAGAGATTGCTATGAGCGATAAGGCCGCCCATTTTATTGCCTTAAATAAGTTAAGTTATTGTTATTGTAATATAATAATAATAATAATAATCCCGGACATTGCACACAGCATCATCTGGCCCCAAAGTAAGCAGAGCTTGTGTTATGGGTACCACATGACTGATATACTGTATGCATATACATGTATACAATACCTGTAATGCTTGAAAATGAATTTATTATTATTATTATTAATTTTATTATTATTTGAGGCCGGATGATGCTGTGTGAAATATCGAGGATTATTTATATATTTAATTTTGATACTTTTCATCATTCATTACGATTAATTATGATTTTGCTACAATAACAATTTGTTAACTACAATTTCTGCTGGTTGTTTTTTTATCTATTCACACTATTTTGATCAACTTAACAACTTTAACTTTTATTCCCATTCCATCACCTCGTAAATAACTCTTTGTTATGACACCGACGACGTCACTAACTTCATATAAGTTCATTAAACACAGTTGAATGGCTTCATACGACGTAAAAGTGAACCATATTGGCGTTAACTGTTAACGGTCCGTTAAATGAATTAGATTTTACGGTTAAGACCAGTTTAGTGGAGGATCTTATTATTTGGTGCAGTATCTTTCATTTTATCGGGTGCTTTGTTTTTGATCGCTTTAGTTTCTATTTTCAATTACTTCAATAGGTTAAGGGGTTCAGAGATTAGATTTTAGAGATATTTCACTTTTAAAACATTCGTGAATTGGACCTACCATCTATTTTGAGGAACACGAGTTTTTAATCCTGTATTAGTATATAATTAAATAAATAATAAATAAATAAATAATCCCAGACATTTCACACAGCATCATCTGGCCCCAAAGTAAGCAGAGCTTGTGTTATGGGTACCACATGAGTGATATACTACTTATGTACTTTTTTTTTATAAATACATACATATTATACATAGAAACACCCAGACCCGAGACAAATACTTGCAGATCATACAAACATTTGTGCCGCGGCGGGAATCGAACCCGCAACCTTCTGCGTCTCAGCCGGACCTAAGCCCACTGCGCTACAGAAGTCGTCAAATTAGATATAAACACCACACCAACATGCCCCTTCTCTGTTTATTTATAGTCCAATCCATCCCAAGGTTGCCTGGCAGAGATCACTGTTAGCGATAAGGCCACTCATTGAATTGCCTTTATTTTAAAATAATTGTTTTGTGTGGTATAGCAATCAATAGTTATCTATCTATATATCTATCTATTTTGATTGCACCGACACTGTTTCATTTAGAGAGTAAATGAGGATGAGTTTGATCCGCAGTTCGCATGCTCCCAATTCGCGTTCACGATTCGCACTCAATAAAACCGCGGATCAAGGTAGACAATGCACACAACACCATCTAGCTCCAAACTAAGCATAGCTTGCACTATGATGACCAGATGACTGATAGAATACTTAAATATTATATAATACATACATAAGATACTTTATTACACCCAGGCACAGAACAAACACCTATGTTCATCACACAAATGTTTATCCTGGAAGGGAATCGAACCCTCACCCTACAGCGCAGAAGGCAGAGCTACTACCAACTGAGCTGACAGGCTAGTCAAATTGGCCACATGAACCGAAACAGTGTCGGAGCCTTCATCAGTAAAATAATACGTAAGCAAAAACTCGTAACTGGAGTTATTTGAGCTTTTGTAATTATTTATTTGATAGTTGACCCAATCAGGAATTCATTTGACACCTTATTTAAAACAGTTATATATTGTGTTACTATAAGTAAGTACCTACCCAGGTATCTACAGGTATTGAAACTCGTGAATTTCTCGGTTGATAAATCTTGTAACTGGGCGATTTCATCCATATCAACGGCTTGAGCCAGGTAAGTCCGTTTTGCATGGCTAAGCGAAACGGTTTGATTAAGCCTATGTAGGTAATTAATTCAGGGGCACGGCCTCGTCGTGTACTGCGTCTATTAATACAACAAGGTAAGTATAATGCGAGTAGGACGCTTCAGTATTCTGCTTCAACTAGATCTAAATGTTTGCTTTGAATGGCTGAACAAAAGGACGCTTATCCACTCCTCAGTCAGCAAGTCATTGTCAGAATATCATAGACCCACAAATGTACTAGTTGTCTAATGATAGTGGCTCCATTGTCCTGTTCAAATAATGTATGTGCTCTTTACAGTACTCTCAAATGGTGAAGGAATCATCGTGAAGAAACCGGAATGTGGTAGAACCTAAAAAGTTCGAAGACATGTACCAAGTGCACGAAAGGAGTCTTTAAAGCGCATTGTAATCCCGAAATAACCAAAGAGACAATAAAAAGAAGATAAAATACTTAATCACGCCGGATTCTTTTTAAACTGGGGTTTAAAAATACTGACACACAGATTCACCTCTTATAGGTATGTCTCAAAATAGACCTCGTAATGCATTGCTTATAATACTTTATTTCATACGTTTCAACTTTCTTTCATTCTATCACACTGTAGTGTTGGCCCGTGTCGGCGCAGTTAACACAAATAATATATTTGATTCGATTCATTTGTAAGATGATTCAATTATTTAGAATTTTATTTGACCGGCTACAAACACCTAGATAGTAATATTGATTAATATTGATCCACTTTGGACACTTGTGATGAACATGTTATCAAATATCTATTAAGATTAAATATGCACAAATATGCCGGTCTTGATAAAGCCTACATATTTAAGCCTTTTAGAGTCGAGACCCTGGGTCCATGGGGGTACAGGAGCCCGTCGCGTTTTCAAAATTATTTTACGGTGTCTGTTAGATAATCGAGTGAGCTGACACTTATTTGGCCCAGCGTATTAGCAATGCCATTCAATGTAGCCTTTTGATCTATATTTAGATCGTTTCAAACGATCCATGGATAGAACAAATAGGTATATTTGTTTTTTGGGGCCGACGATGTGGCACGCAGGTCTAGAAGATACTTATTGCTCTTGACTTGAAGAGAGCTAGATTATAGTTTTTAGGAAAGCCAGACGACGGCAAAGCATTCCAATCTTTGGCTGTACGCATTATAAATGTGAAAGCAAAGCGCTTTGTTCGTAAGGGTGGTAGACTGACAAGGTATGGATAGTATCTAGTATTGAGCGGTACGTCTGGTTGTCCTGTTGTGAAGAGGAGATGGTGGAATTAGATCATGCAAGTCCTGGGTACATTCTACGAAATTTATTCCATAAAAGATCGAAAGGCAAGGAACTTTACCCCGGTGCTCGAAACTCTAGAACTTAGCCACAGCGTTTAGCTGCTCATCTATCACCCTCAATGCTCTACGCTCGAACGAGTCCAAAACAGCCAGCTGGTGTTTGGTTGAACCATCCCATAGATAGCAGCAATATCTACTCCATACCAGACAGGACTTGAGCTTTATATAAAGTGGAAAGCTGTCCAGGTTTGAAGTATCGCCTCACCTTGTTGAGGATGCCAAGCTTCATGGCAACAGTCTTTGCCTTGGACTCGATATAGGAGCCAAAATTGAGAGTCCGTGTTAGTGAAACTCCCAAGAGTTCGAGACGATCTTCTATTATAGTTACCGGTATATTTCGGAAAACGGGGACTTGTAGAAACTCACTTTTTTCGCCGAAAAGAGACAAGCTTGCGTATTGGATGCGTTGAATTTAACTAGATTGGCATTAATCGGACACGACCTAGAGAGTCAAATCCAGACGCATAAGCATCTCGTCTCTGTATTTCTGAACGTCAGTTTTACTGGCTCATGCGTTGGCAAAGTATCTCTCCACAACTGTACTCTCGTCTGCATATCCAATGATTCCGGGCATAAGCAGATCGTTTATGTGCAGTAAATCAGTAAATCAGTGGCAGAGAGCATTAAACCCTTATGGTACCCCGGCATTAATTTTCAATCGATCAGACGAGCAATCGTCAACAACTACTCGAATGGAGTTTTCCCTCAAGGAGTCAGTAAACCATGAGCAGAACTGAACTGGCAATCCGTAAGCTGGAAGCTTACCAAAAAGGCTGGCGTGCCATTTTATAAATGGTGTGTATTTTAAATTATTGTATATGACTTTCAAAACTTTTGTGAGTTGTACTATACTTTTGATAAACACGTAGTGCGAACCGTGAACTCGAGCGGCAACGAGCGGACCGCGGATCAATCTCACCCTGATGATGATTCTCTAGATGAATCGAAACAGTGTCGGTGCCTCCACCGACAAAATAATATGTGAGGAAAGCCCGTGTTTATCAAAATGTATTTTTACTAGTTTACCCGGCAAACTTCGTACCGCCTCAATAAATCAATAAATAAAAAAAATTTTTTTTTCATATTTACTCACCTTTTAAACCTTTCCTGGACTTCCACAAACAATTCAAAACCAAAATCAGCCAAATCAGTCCAGCCGTTCTCGAGTTTTAGCGAGACTAATAAACAGCAATTGATTTTTATTATATAGATGACTGTACATTTATTTTATTATTTTAAAATATATGGATACACTTTTAAATGATTTTAATCACAGTTGTTTGGTTTGTGTGAGTGTTATAAAATAAATTAAGTATGTATTCAAAAATATTTAGGTACCTACTATCAATCTTCTAGTTAATTTTCATTATATAAATGTTTAAATGCTCCCTATGCCTTTTTAACATATGTATTATTAAGACGACAAAGCCCAAAGACCTAACGTTGAAAGAATCTATGAAGACAGTGTAGTTGCGAAGAGCGCTATCATCAATTTTCCGCTTCATCACACATCGACTCATGACCCACAAGATAACACACCACGCCGGGTTAACGACTATGAGCTTACTGCCTCTTTTATGTCCAAAATTGAAGAATTAACAATATTGGATTTTTTGGCAGCAACATATTCTAAATCAAATTGGTGACCTCGGACGAAATAGCATAGATTGAGTTCAAAAAAGTCAACTATAGGAAAATATATTCTTTCATGGATTGCCTTATATCTTACATCTTAGTGATCCCGTATATATAGGGCGTCACATGATGCTTAAATAAAGAACAACACTAAAACAACATAAAATACATGTGAAACAGTTAAGCTATCTAAGTACCGTTTAAAATAATCTATCGATAGCTCAACTGATCCAGATCACTGCCAGAGGGCAGCATACCCAAGCCACTGGCAGTATTGCCACGATGAATAGCAATGCTAATACGTTGGGACAGATGGGAGCCAACGGGGTCACGCAATGTTGCTACCTGACGCCGTGAAATAATTTTGAAAGTAAATAGGGTATGTTAATTGCTGGATTTTATGTTATGTAGTGAAACTGAAAAAGGTCATTACTTCAAGAAACAGCCGTTATTTTACACAAAGAACGTTCAATAATGAGCCTTGTGTAGTTAGATTATATTTTTGTTATCTCAAACAAGGATAACTAGTAGGTAAAATTGTAGCTGAAATTAGGTCAAGCGCTTAGAACCATCTTGTACATGTACAGTCGGGAACGTAACAGAGAATGCTGGGTCCATTCTCGCCTCTGAGATTGGAGTTATTGAAGTGCACTTTTGAACTTGGCTGTACAACTTCTGCCACAGTAGTTGGTAGTTAGAGTTGTGGACGGTAGAGGATATGAACGATTAGATGGTGGAAATTTGAACAGTTGTTTGAAAAGTTCTGAATGGGGGAGTTTTTAGCTATGGGTTGGTTTAGTTAGTCTTAACTAAAGCATGACCTTTTAAAATATCCTTTAGTTCACTAGCTGCTGCCCGCGGCTTTGCACGCATGGTACCTACGTAAAAAGTAGGCTATGTTCCTCTCCATCTCAATACGAAAATTCATCAAAATCAGTTTAGCTGTTTAGGCGTGAAAACGTAAATAACAGACAGACATAGTTACTTTCGGATTTATAATGTTATTTATATTAGATGATGTGTTTTATTCAAAGAAATGTGGTGTAAGGATAAACGTGCGTTTTAGAACCTCGTACCGTTTCAGTACCGTATTTGCACTTAGCACGCTTTGAACTACTTCGAATTAAGGTTCAACGACATGCCGATTTCCTCACGATGTTATCCTTCCACATTTGAGAGTACATAGCGCACGTATATTTTTTAACAGAAAAAACATTGGTACACGACCTGATTCTAACTCACAACCTTAGGATCGGAAAGCGGGGTTACTACCACCAGACCACTAATTATTTCATTCACATGTTGTTACCTTAATATAAGTGACAGGCCCAATCGGAAAGGACTGGAATGAAGGACAGGAATGAAGCCGATGTCGTTTATCATCGCCACTGTAATAAGGCACCAGAATAAGGCGGACCCAATGCGGACTGCATAGGGCTTTAGATTGAGTAACTGATCTCTTTCGTAAATAACATGTACGCTTAGAAGCTCATCAGATCACAGAAATGTTTAATTAAACAAGGTTTTGCCTGAACACTATATACCAATATCTAAGTAAGTACCTACATAATTCAAGTGTTATGTAAACAAAAATTGTACTTTTTTCTTAAATTCAGGTTAAATTAAATGCTTAAATTCTGGGGAAGTCTTGAGGCATGTTTTGCCAAAATATAATGCACTGGGTCAATCTCTCAAATCCAATATTAATTGCTCATTGGACAAAGTTGTGCGATCTCTTCCATACTACAATGATATCATTGTAGTAAGGATACATACAATCATTGTAGAAACATACAATGATACTACAATGACGAGACTACATAACGCAATCTCCTCTTCGTACAATAAAGTGTATCGTGTACGTATCCAAAGAGTTAAAGCAGCATGATAAGCGAGGCACTTCAATACAAGCCCGAATTAGGATGGCTATGAAATCATATATATTATAAGTTTTAAACTCTATCACTGTCGTGTTACCAATTGTAAGATACCCTTACATTAAGTCGTAGCTCGACGTTGATATGGGTCGCACTGGGTTTCGAGAGAACTTCATTTAAATAGCAACAATATCCTCAAGCCTATTGTCTACCGTTCAATTCACAACTAGGTTTGCATTCCTGGAATTTTAACCCAATTTTATTGTGAGTTCTAGTAGGTTTGTGCTTAATTTTCGTTTGTTACAGAACACTGAAATGAATTAATAAATAACATCCAAAGGTCCCACACGAGCACTAGCAATTTCGTATTCTATCAGACCCGCAACAAACAATTGCAGACTGAAAATTGTTGTCTTGTCACTGAAATCTAATCCAAAGCCTAGTTCTCGTATTTCATATGCCACAAAAGACGTCGTGTAAAGGGTACATAGGGGTAACCCGATTTTTCGACTTATAGCGAAAGGTGGTCTTGATTTATAGTCAATCGTAAAAGCAAGACAAGTCCGTGCCAGACGGATACGTGCACGACTATTTTTCTATAGGGAATGGTGCCATCTCACAGTATCGACACGCGTGAGGCACATCAAGCAAACTTTACAAGGCTTCTTCTTCTTCTTATCGTGTCACTAGTTATTTGTAACCAGTGTGGTGAAAGGATTAAAGTGCGCCTCAGAGGCTCCTTTCATGCACTTAGGTAAGCCTTAATGCAAGCTCTCGACCTTGCCAACAGGACCCGCAGAAAATACAAATCAGTACATGCGGTGTCGGTTCGGTTGCAGGTGCATAACGGCTGACACCGAGCCGGACAAGACTATTATCCGCATTCCAGTACTAAAAAAATCCGTGACGTCAGTTTATATCATGATCAAGTTTCATGACAGTTTCTTCAATGAGGCATTCTGTCTCTAGGGATATAACTTATTGAACGTGCTTTTCTAATCCTTAAGGCGATTCTCTGATCAAATGATTTGGACACGTATGCGCGGAACTCAGATCGCGTTTTTTTTATCAGAAAATATTCAAATTAAAAGAGTTCTGAAGAGAGTCCTCTTCAGAACACTTTTAATTTGAATATTTTCTGATAAAAAAAACGCGATCTGAGTTCAGAAAAGAGTTTAACGGGTAATTTTTAAATTAGCCTGCCTTTTTCTATTAGTGTAAGCTCCAAGTTAAAACGACGTCATTGAATATTTTAAACATTATTGAAATATTTAATTTAAAGACCTACAACTGTAACCTTAGGTTACAGTTTGAAGCAAAAAAATAATCATAAACTTTAAATACATTTCTAATCTATAAATTAATCTCTAAACTTTTAATTATTTTATCATCATAATTTTCCTGCCCTTTTCCCACATTATGTGGAATCGGCACAACATGTGTTCTTCTTCCATTCTCCTCTATCAGCCGTCATCTCAACACTCACTCCTTTCTTACTCATCCTTCACACAATCCATCCATCTTTTCTTTGGCTTACCTCTACTCGTAAATCCATCAACATTCATACCAAGCACTCTCCTAGTTACATGCCATTCATCCCTTCTCATTACATTAATTTATCATTAATTTATAAAACTAACAACTTGGTACTTTAAAAAAATTTCAAACGAGGAAGTGGGAAGTTATATTGAAAATACTATATATTATCTATTATAACTATTATACCTTCAATTGACGAGCAGATAACCACAAAAAAAAAGGACTCATTCTTCGACACAAAAGCGTCATATATTATATTTAGTAGTTCGCATATATTCCATAAACAGATTTCATTTTGCACGTTTTGGTTGAGATTTTACTGTAAAAGGTGAATTCAAATTGAGCAAATGCTAATAACATTTGCAATATACAGAGATTCGTTAAAAATGCACCAGTAGCAGTCGGTAAAAAAAAAATAGAGCGTGAATAAAATGAAAACGGAACATGATGCCATGGGTTAACTGCCCCATAAAATAATAGGGCCCTAATACGTTGGATCACGACACGTGAAGACGGTCACGGGGCGGAAAGTAAGCCCTTTGAATGTATCTACCTGATAAAGGGATATTTGATACAGGGTGAATACAGACAGCTCTCGAAACTAAAAAGAAATCAGCAGCATTTTATTTTAGTAAAAATAATTTTAGTCACATGGAAACTTTTGAGGCTAAAATCAATTTTTTGTTACATTTTGATGCTTTGAGATTAAAATGGGTGACTGTTTATATACAAACGTATATATGTATATAATAATAATATAAAATAAATATGATAAATATTGGTGGACAATGCACACAACACCATCTAGCCCCAAACTAAGCATAGCTTGTATTATGGTGACGAGATACCTGATTGTTATATATATTTAAATACATACCTTATAACACTCAGATACAGGAAAAATACCTGTGTACCAATCAATACCAATCACCCAAGTGTTTATTCTGGATGGGAATCGAACCCTCAACCTTCAGCGCAGAAGGCAGAGCTACTACCAACTGAGCTGACAAGCCAGTCAAATAGATATACAAATATATGTATGTATATGTATGTCAAAGTCAAAGTCAAAAGATACTTTATTCAATACAATCACAAGGATCACATTGAATCGTTACATACTACATACTAGGTGAATTTAGGTGCCGATTCCTCTTAAACCAAGCTCGAGAAGAACCGGCAAGAAACTCGTCTCGGTCCTAGCGCTTTTTTGCATGATCCATCTTATAACTACCTTAACTACGAAAAACTAATACAACGAATACAGCATATATGTGTAGTTACATTCACCCATTTTCATTTTTTGGCTTAAATTCTAGTCGAACCGTTACTATATTCAACTACAGTAATGGAGTACGTTGTACAATTCCAATGATCAACTAGGTGTACGATTTTTTTTCTTGGACCAACTAATTGTTGAACATTCTAACACCTACCTAGTTACTTATCTCTACCTTGTTACTTATCACTATCTAATTACTCGTTACTTGACACCGGGGACGTCTTGAAGCCTGCGTTGGTAAGCAAGCTGCATGACTTTCACCCGTCACGCGAAAAAGACTCGCCAGCGGCCTGAACAATTATAAATAACTGTGGATCAGTCCACAAAGAACAAACACTCCAAGTTACAAGTTACAAGTATTTGTTATTTTTATAAACAGCCTTTGTGGAGTAGGTGTTAAACAAAGCTCTTCATTTAAGAAGAGCATCCTCAACTTGCTCCTTGGCGGTATGACAAATGCTTCACTAAAGTTTGCACTACACTTCTGTTCCCGAGAATTGTTTAAGCAAAACACGTCTTCGTCGTATTTGACCACATGACTAACTCGTCCCTCGTCCCAACCAGTTGTCAAGACAAAGTGCACAACAAAGAGAGGGTAACTCAATGAGGACCTAAACAAACCTCTGCTCTCTAGAGACTAGGATCTTGTGAAGTACATACATACATAAGTCTCTATTGTCTTAGGTAGAGCTTTGATTTACTAAGAAGTGGCGACCGTATAGTAGATGATTTAGATGGTTTGTGGGTGATTATTATTGAACCAGTGAGTTGACTATAACCGTCATTTAACATTCGTTTTTATACATGTTACAGACTAAGGAATATGTCCATGGATAAAGCTTAAATTTAGATATGTCAAAACATTTTGATTGCAGCTTGCAACATGTCGTTGGGAATTTTTCGTTTGTCATTTCATGAATCAACATAGCACTTCTAAATTAATATTCTCTGCTCTTTTTATTGCATATTTTATTCAGTAATCTTAGCGGAATTTTAATGAATAAATTGTGACTACATAGGTATGGACAATTTAATTATAAGTGTATTATGGTGCAATGTGATTTAAACGACGAGGAATCAAAAGAAAATTCTTGACCGTCAAAGAAAATCATTTCGTGATGACGTTTAGAATTGACAATTGAGCATCGACTAGAACATAACAAACAAATTGACTATAAACAATATATATACTTGTCACTGGAAAATCAACATTATTTTGTCACGTGCCATTAACAAAGAAGAAGAACGTGTCGTTGTGACCACATCAACTTTTACTGAATTTTGTCAAAGCTCACGGTTAGTTTTGACTTTGAATCATAGCCAAAGATGAAAGATACTGCGACATTTAAGACATAGAAATTGCAGGAATTGAAAAATGCAGGACATTTTATTGTCCACAAATGTAGCAGACACTGTACCGTGAAAAGCTAGATGTAGGAACATGTATGTACATATAAAACGGTTACGTGAGTTTACGAGAGTATGACTGAAAGATTATGTAAACAAAGTTGTGAGAAATTTCACTAGTTTTTTAATATGAATATATAACGTGAGCGTGTTTTCGTAACATATACTGCCCGGCACATGTCGTACCTAGTATGTTCTATATGAGTAGAGTTGGAAATCATTGCATTTTGTATCTTATTTCATTGATATAAATGTCACCCCAGCATTCTTCTTTGTGAACAGGCTCTACTTGACTGTAGTATAAGAATCATCAACATGAGTTGATAAACGACAATTTGACGTCAGATTTCTAGATAACCAATGAGTATTGTTATTGTGTATTGCGGTTAATTTGAACTAACAGTAACCAGTTCTTGCCCAAAAAAGTGGGCGTCAGAAACTAAGACTATTAGTGTAATACTATATCGTAGTTTTAGCGTAATTTAACGGTCGATGATTCTTAGCAACCCTTGTAATTATCCAAAACATCCCAAAATTCCCTAGTAGCTTCGGAATACCCGCGTGTTTCTGCTGGCATTTGCGGTAGATTCCTGTCGGTGCTTGGTTCAATTTTCCGGTTTACACTAGATAGGTAAGCTTCGGGTCTAATGACTATCACGGATGGGGACAACTGGACTTGGGTTTTGATAGGTTGAAATACACCGAGGTTAAAACAAATATTAATTTAGTGAAGCCAGGGTTGAAACTCGTATTAAAATAAAATAAGCACGCTTAACCAGTATACTGCACTCACGTATTTATACCTTCCATCGGGTGTTTATATTACCTGTAAAAAAATGAAAGTATTAAATACTAAAAAGGTAATGTTCTAATAATATACATTGTAAATCTAAGGATACACATATATAAAAGCACGTTCGTTTCCCACAGGAGTAGTTAAAGACTACAGATTTCTACTTGCTACGATCCTGGCACTTTTAATGCTTTATTCACTTTCAAAACACACATTTTTATATTTATGATTTATTAGGTGTACCAAAAGTACACGTAACAAACATGAATCTAATATATGAGTAATAACATTTTATGGAATGTGCACCAATTACATGCATGCACAGCATTTGCCATAAAATACATTACAAATTAAACAGACATGCGCGTTTAATTAGGGTACTCTAGACCTGGCCCTAACACATGCCCAGTTTGGTCTAAATACGTCAATGCCTCCCCGTTTCAGCTTCCCCATTCACACTCGCATCATGCATTTGTAGAGTTATTTAAAAATCTAAAGATGTAGAGTAAAATGTAGATTAAACTGTAACATGTTGATCCAATTATCGTATCAAACAACCTTAAGATAATAATATTGTGTTCAATAAGATTTTTTAACACACTATTTTGACTTCTTATTATACTTCAAACATTGATAATATTAATATACAGAAAAGTTTGCCCATTCCCGCTATTACAATTGCCATTCATAATTCTTAAGACTATTTCCTATACGACAGGCTATTGGCTCTTATAACTTTGCCAATAACATCTCCTCAGTATTCGCATACATTATCCATTCATTGCTCTATTAGGTATAACTTTCATATAATATTGTTATGTTTTATTATTACTTATAAATTCTTTGTGCCACCAAACAGTACAAGTAGGACAACTCCAAATACTTTTGTTTAGTCAGTGACAAACTCGTGAAGTGGTGAGGGATTTAATAGGCCGCTAAAAGATAATATAAAAATGATACGCACCCTGATTATGAACTTATACGTTTTTCGTGCCAATCTGGCAGAGAACGCTACATAGCGATAATACTGCTCATTGTACTACCGAATAGCAAAACTTTTTTTTTCTACTGGTCCAATGTATACATATATATATATATACATATATGGTGTGCAATAAAGTATTTTGTAGCTTTAATCAATATATCTATACTTAAGTAGTTTTACGGAATAAAACTGTAAACGCTATACCAGTACTACTCTCAGTACCAGTTCCTCTGGTTAAGGAAAGCAGTCTGAGGAAACCAGCATGTCGTATAACCCAAAAATTTAAAGATATATCCCAAGTACACAAGAGCCTCTGAGGCGCACTTGAATCCTTTCACCACACTGGTTTGAAATAACTAGTGATACCAAGACGGGGTAAAAATTAAGGACACATTTTACCTCGTTAATTCAGGTCACCATAACCTATTTAGATACTTTGGTAGATACACAGCGTGACCCTAGAACTGGCTCCTATCTGCCATTCAACGTGGCAATGCCGTCAGTGTCTTGGAAACGCTGCCCTCTGGCAATGGTCTGGATCAGTTGAGCTATAGATCGTTTTAAACGGTCCTTAGATAGCCCAACTGTTTCACATGTATTTTACATTATTGTATATTATTCTGTACATTTCTGTTATTATTTCTGTAAATAAATATGTAAAAATATATATTTATAGCATAATAACAATTTCACTTTCAAAACCTTTGTGAGTTGTTGGCAACGAGCAGACCGCGGATCAAACTCACCCTGATGAAGATTCTCTAGCTGAATCGAAACAGTATCGGTGCCATCCATCGACGAAATAATACGTGTGTAAAGCCCGTGTTTATCAAAATGTATAGCACAATAAAAAAAATTAAAATTACAGCTTTTAACGATACATAACATTTGCTTAATGCCAAGGTAGATAAACTAATAAACTAACTTATAAACTATCCAGCGGTCTCCACACTAGGCCAGTCTGTATCGTGAACACCTGTAAGCAGCAGGAGAGATAGAGAGATAACTATAGAGATAACTATAAAAAATACGAATTCACTTTGCACATTTATATATAAACTATCGCACTATGTGTTTCAAGATTACTTTTAAAATAATCTGCTGTTAAATTTTAATGCACGATTCACATACTTACTACTCTACCTACTTAAAATGTATCTAAATGTATCCTACCTTCATATAATAATAACTTACGGTCATCCCATCCTGACTCTCTCGGACGACGTAACTTTTACCTGGTACTGTTTATTATTTTAAGTTAGATTAGTTCTCTTGTAAGTGACTCCAGTCTTGAGAATAAATATCTATGATCTGAACTTTTCATCGAAATTTGTTAAGCTGTTATGTAGCCGTTGTGTAACAAACGTCCATCTATTCCAATAATACTGTGATGATGTGTCATTCTAGTTTAAAGGGTAGGTATACTAATTTAATAACAATTAGTATCAAGTAGTGTTCTCACCTCTGCCATCTTTCTCTTTAGTAACATACATAAAATATTGGCTAAACTATGTTATTATTTTTACTGTCCCCAATCCTGTATTGTGTTATCAAATACCATATTCTCTTCTACTCAATCTACTTAATCTACTTCTCTTTTTTGAAATTCTCATCAAATTAAGGCAAAATTGCTTTCATTTTTATTCCCTTGAGCCAGTTCCTTCTCTTGAATTGTATGTCCTCGCAACAAAGGCAATAATATGAGTTAGGTAACATTTCAATGAAAATGTTAGCAAAGCCTATTAATTAAGCTAGGCTTGCTTGGTAATATAATCTTAGGTTTTTAGGTGAATTTATAACATGTTTATATGTAGTTAGTCGAGTCGAGTTAGTCTCATGGGTTTTCGATTGGTGTAACACAACCCTAAACCGAAATGAGCTAAGTTGAAAGTTCCGTCCATCATTGACTGCCATCTGAGGGCGGCATCTGAACGGAAGCCATCATAATTTACGCAAATGATGGTGCAAGCTGGGTCCAAATTAACTTAAGGCTACTCGACACCATGACAGTCGATACACGATTAAATCTTTCTAGAACTTTCTAAGACTCTATTGTGTAAGGATAACATGCCATAGATTGTAAGGTATTTGTATAAAAAAATACAGAACTCATAAACACTCATCTGTCACTATAGATACATAATATACCTTTACACTAACGCTGGGATGCTTGCCCCGCAGTCAAATCAAAGTCAGGCAAAATAGTAAAAGCGCTATCAGAAAATGGCATAGTTTTGCCATTATTTGATGAGATTTTAACAATTGCTTACCTTGACTACAAGTCAAAAATCCTAGCTTGTAACTCCTAGTATCATGTATATCAGGAACTGCACGAAACGTTTAATACCAACCACATGCTAGGTAAATACTCGTCGCACCTAGCAAACATTTCTCCCGCTATAAAATTGCAACCTGCATGTCAGAACATTTTCTGCTGAGGTCTCCAAACACACAGTTGACTTCAAAGTGTCTCTATAATCAAACCAGCATTTCTTATCTCTCAACACGATCTTAGAAAACAATCTGGTATGGACTAGCCTTTAGTAATTACATCCTATTCTGTGGAGTCTTACGCTTGAGTGCTTTATTGGGGCCCTTTCAATCTGAGACCGTAATTCACGTGAACGTACAGCTTCTGTTTCTGGTTAGGCGATGTACGTTTTAATACGGCAGTCATTGTTCAGCGACGTAGCGAAGTATTTATTGATGAAGTGGAACAAACCGCAGCTTCGTTTGCGTACACACTTTGACGTTTAATTCTCCTATACAGTTTGTTTTTCAGGATAAAAAGTATACTATGAGAATGTCATATAGAACATAACTTATTTGATACAACTAAGGGTCGCTCACTGGTCGAAATTCGACATAACTATTTAAACAAAAAAAAATGGATTCTGCAGTCCTTCTATAAACCTTCTATAAACTATAAGTGTGCAAAATTTCATACTCCTCCGTCCGCTCAATTTTCGTAAAAAGGGGTACAAAGTTTTTGCTTCACGTATTAATATATAGATATATGTGAAACTGCTATTTCGGGGCAGTGTTACACAATTAGACATTTCAAAATATACAGATGCAGACGCTACTGTCAGTAGCGTGCCCAGAGAAAGCATTGGCACATTTCTAGTTTAGTTTTCTATTACCAACTCAACATTACCTTAAACCAAGCTTTACCATTTTAAATTTAACTTTTCTATTTAGTTTGCCTCTAGCGGTGACATACAGACATAATTAGATCTGTGAATGACTATAACAAGTTCCGTTTTCCCTGGAAGTGGTTTTAATCGACTTCATCAAAAAGGAGGAGGTTCTCAATTCGTCGGAATCTTTTTTTTATATTTTTATGTATTTTCACCGATTACTCAAAGACGCATGAACTGATTTCAATTTTTTTTATCTCTTTCCAAGGGTATACTTCCCGGGTGGTCACATTTAAATTTAATCGAAATCGGTTGAGTGGTTTTTAAAAAATTAATAAAAATCTAAAAATTGTATACATGGATGATATTTTCGTTACCTGTAGTGCAGAGCAGTGCGTTTAGTTGGTCTACTCATATTATTATATTAACAAAATACATCTACTTTCCACTACAAATTTCAAAATTATATAATTTTATTGTCTCAAATTGTATCCAATGAAGTCGGGTTTCTTTTTAGTTTTTAAATCGTAATTATTGGCATCTTACACTACTTAGCGTAAAATAAGCTAATTAAACCATTAACGATCAAAACTTTTTTTCAGAAAGCTCATTTTTAATGATAATATAAAAATCGTGGTTTGAGCGCCGTGAATGCGTGTCAAAATAATTTGATCTAGGAGTTGCCTTAACATTGAACAGACTAGAACAGGATACTTTCACATATGTGCGTGAACGATCAAAGTTGAGGCACTAAACGAGTTCACAAAACTTCCCAGCTCGCACAATGGCGGCAATTTGCTAACTCATCATCCGCGCCATGTTTGAAATAAGTTATGTTATGTTTAGTGTTGCTCGGGACTTCCTACGCGCTATAAGTTTTGTATAGTCGGTACTATAAAAGTTACTCGTTATATGGCTGTAGGAGGCACGATTTTCAACCTTACGAATATTCACGTACTGGCAAGTTCAATTTAAATTCAAAACTTCTTAATCAATACAATAACAAGGACCACTTGAAGTCACCTTACATGCTAGATGAATATTATTATACCAATTCATTCTATCTATGTTTGAGAAAAATCCAGGTTGAGTTTCATGCCAGTTCTTCTCGGGCTTGGGTTAGGATAAATTGGCACCTAAATTCACTTAGTATGTAAGACGTTTCAAAGTGATCCTTGTGAAGTATTGAACAAAATATCTTTTGACTTTGACTCGATTTTGACGTTACCTCTTGTAATACAAGCGCATCTTTTTTAAGGTATATACCATTAAGGGGTGCCGTTAGCTTGTTTGCCAGCTTGGTTGTATTAAAAAACAGAAACTAGAGCTTAACGCAAGTTCACGTCGTGTTTTTGCCTTGATGTTCACTGAATTTGTCCTGCAATGAGTGTCTCTTAAATCTCCTTTGGGTAAGTGCCATACATTTCGAATGTACCTTTAATATATTTACAGGAAAATATTTACTTTCGCGTAAGTGCCCGAGTGGTGATAGCCTAAAAAGGGATCCATTAGTGGCATGGACATTAGTGTGATCCCAGCGGTCAGTAATCAGCGGAAAAGCTTGGGTATAAAGCTTTTTGGCGATTGACCTCTAAATAAAATCAGAGCGGGAAATATACAAAAACAAAGCAAGACGCTCATTTTACGCATGGTAGTTTGTAGTAAATAATAATGTATAGGCTTAGCCTAGTGAGGAAGACAATAATATTCCGATAAGTAGAATAAGTTATCTGCAAAGTATGAGTGTTTCTATTATCCTACCATTAGACTAGGTACTGCTATAGCCTTATGGAATTACCCTGTTTTTGATGTAATAGATGTTTTTTGGAACGATCCTCATCGCAGGGGACTTGGTGGATGGGGGCTAGGCGAAAAAAAGTGTAAGATTTTTCCGTCACGAATTTCCGTCACGACACAATTATTACTAAGATTGAATGTACAGATGGTGAATGCACTGATTAAGTTTATAATGAATTAGATGAATTAAACGACACAATAAAATGTTTATTTACACAACTGAAAAATTTCCCACAATTCCTTCAATTCATTAGTCATAGGAAAACACCCACACACCAGACCCTAACTACATTTAGATATATATTTTTTAAACAAATTGTCCTAACAGGTTTCTTGGTAGAGCAGAGTGTCACTTCTACTAAACCAATCATTTTAAAATGACGTTGACGTTGATTTACAAGCCATTACCTGATAGTCAAACTTCCACTATCTCAGACACATCAAAATCAACAAATCTGATTAAAGTCTTTATTTTAGAACAGATTACGATGTTACAGAAACTGGTATGACAATGAGATCTGCTAAAGTATAAAACTGTGTTACAGAAAAAAAACAAGGTTTCGGATTCGATTCCCGACTTAGTACAAATGTTTGCATTATCTGCAGGTATTTGTCTCGGGTCTGGGTGTTTTTTTCTATGTCTAAAATGTTTGTTTTTAAAAAGAAAAAGTATATAAGTAGAATATCAGTCATGTGGTTCCCATGACAAAAGCTCTCCTTACTTTGGGGCCAGCCTTACTGTGTGAAAATGTACAGCATTATTATAATAATTATTATTTTAGTCACCGGTTATTTCGAACCAGTGTGATGAAAGGATTAAAGTGCGCCCTAAAGGCTCCTTTTGTGCACATGGCACATGTCTTCGAACTTTTTGAGTTCTACGACTTTAATAGAATCCCTAGTAATATTATAAATGCGAAAGTAACTCTGTCTGTCTGTTTGTTACGTTTTCACGCCTAAACCGCTAAACCGATTTCGATGAATTTTGGTATAGAGATAGATGGGACCTTGGAAGAAGACATATGCTACTTTTTATGTAGGTACCACGCGCGCGAAGCCGCGGGCAGCAGCTATTACTTATATATTTTTAAAAACATACTTATGATACTCTCCGGTTTCCTCGCGATGTTTGTATTCAACGCTTGAGAGTGCGTACATTAATTATTCGAACAGAATAATTTGGTGCACAACCGGATTCGAACCCACGACTTTAGGATCGTAAGGCAGGGCACTACCACTACACCACGAGTGCTCTCAATGAACTTAAATTACACATAGTTCCACATGTCATCATGATGCCACCAACCCTAAGGTTCAGTCTGAAAACCAGCGCTGCTTTCATACTTTGTATGGGAGTGGCATAAAGCTGAGACTGGACCTATTTGGGCACACACAGGGAGGGACTGTTGGTCGTGGGTGTATGTTAGTAGGTAAGCAAAGTGTTTGGGTACCCATATGCCTAGGTGAGTGCCTATACTTATAATACTTATTTCGTTTTAGTTTATTTTTACTGTCTTTGCTTTCTTTTCTTTGTGTGTGTGCCAAACAAAAGTATATTCTATTCTATTATATTCTACCAATAATTTAAGGTAGGTATACATAAAGATATATATAAAGTACATGTGTGTGTATTATTTCATAACAATTAAAAGGTCTTCAGTGTCGTCATAGGTTAGTTGTAGCCATTAAGTACCTAATTTGAGTTTACTTTTGTTTAATGGAAGAGAATATTAACTTGTTATTTACTTTTCTCCTTCCAACCCGTGGACTCTTAGTTATACCCTGTGCTGAGAGAGGGAGAAGAGAGTCCAATTGTACTTAATAGTTTCCAAATTCTGGAGACCACGTTTAACTGTTGATGTTCTATACAGTGCAACACCACAAAAAATATCAAGCCGCTAAAGTGCTCTTATATCAATCAGCTAAAACATTCAAAGTAACCCCCAAAGCCATTGAAGATTACAAACGCCGTCAGTTTATATTTCAAAAAGCTGACGTATTTCAACCTTAAATAAGTCTCAAATTAACCTAATTAGGTACCACCTTTAGCTGACGTTAAATGATGAGGATCAAGAGAGGTTTCCTCATCAATGTTACTCAAACAAGACGAGATTCATTAACTTTATTAATGATCCTCTGTTATGACAAAGGTAGGCGGGAAATGGCTGTAACTCTATAATGGCTATCTATAAGTCGCACCCTTAGATATAAAGACATTAACCGACCCTGTCTTCAGAATATAATCTAAGACTAAAGATTCATCATCATCATGATAAGCCTAAATCAACCCGCCGCTGAACATAGATACCATCGATATTGCAGCGCCTCTGCTATGTACCTGGAAGCGCGAGTCAATGCTTTTAATGCTATCGAAAGGCTAAGAATTGCTAAATTGATGTCCAGGTCGGTCGGTCGGTAATCAATACAATCACAAGGATCACTTTGAAACGTCTTACATACTAGGTGAATTTAGGTCCAATTCCTCCTAACCCGAAAAGTACAAGAAACTTGTCCTGATCCTAGCGCTTTTTTGCATGATC
Organism: Lampropteryx suffumata; assembly: GCA_948098915.1. Classification (NCBI taxonomy): domain Eukaryota; kingdom Metazoa; phylum Arthropoda; class Insecta; order Lepidoptera; family Geometridae; genus Lampropteryx; species Lampropteryx suffumata. Next base: position 3,433,891 of record OX402561.1, on the reverse strand, counting down.
AATCTTATAACTACCTTAACTATAAAAAACTGATACAAGAGAGTTTACATTTTAAATGTGTCAGTTAACTGTCTGAGGGTAGAACAACATGAGGCCATACATTCTTATCAATAATAAATAAATTTATATTATAACACGATTTCTTTAAAAGTCTACCCTTTATGTAAGCTTTAAATTTCTTAATAGGTAGCTTTGTTGCATTTTCTAGAAGCTTATTCAGAAGCTTAAACCGACTTCATTGAATAAAATTTAAGCCCATAAAAATACAACAGAATTGAGAGTCACCTACTTTTTTTGAAATCTGTTAAAAATGAATCTCGTGTCTGAAATAGAGTTGTATTTTTATTATTACTAGTGGTTGCCCACTGGTCGAAATTCGACCATAATTCAAGTAAATTAAAAAAAAACATAAAAAAAGCATTCTGCACACCTTCTGTATGAAAGAATGAAATTTCGCACACTGATAGTTAATATAGAATTATAAGTCTGCGAAATTTCATACTCCTCCATCCGCGCAATTTTCGTAAAAAGAGGTAAAAAGTTTTTGCTTCACGTATTTCTATATAGATATTAGGGACTAGAAATCACATTAGGTAGGTAATTCTGGGAATCACCGAATGAGATTATCCGGAAATAGTGACGTTATTTTAACAATGCGGAAGCAAAATTTTTTTTAATATGAGAGTAAATAGTCTTCCATTTCGAGGCATGGAAAAATAAAATCACAATCCGATTCAAAAACGCAGCACTTACCAGCTAATTCAATACGTTCCCAACTTTAAACGACACCATCAAAAGCATTCCGCGCTTGAAAACACCGCTAAAATGGCATAGTAAAAATATTGTTTGACAGTTTCCATGAAAAAACTTTCCATCGACATTGTGAAACGCAATTACACTCGCTCTATGGCCATTTTCATTCACCACAGTGCTTGTACTTATGTTTTTAAGTTTTAAGTTGATAGCGTTATTTCAAGCCAAAATATTTTTTATCTTAATATTTGAACGCAGTGTGCGCAGTATCCCAATCTTTCACAACATCGATTTAAATCTCAGAAGCAACATGGTTTATATTTTAGAAAAATAAACTTAAGTCATTTTGTTTTTCGTGTCAAAAAAGTCTCACTTTGCTAGGTACTCATCAAAAAACTGTAATAGATGAACTGGTACAGCTTTTTGAATTATTATGTATTTGTATTGATCAAGTTACTTGAATTAGCGTTATCGACACAAACTTTAATTGTTTTGTCCCGCTCATACGCCGGCGCTATCCATTGCATGCTAGACAGAGAAATCGATATATAATATATATATTTTTTTAATGTTGATCTACTTTTTCCTATAATGACATCTGGCTTGATGAATGACAATCTTGCCAATATCAACTGGTTTTAAAATATCGTTACAAAGTGGTAGTCGATCAACATTTGTCTATTATTCTAAACGATATCATGAAATGGCTTCTAAAATTTTCTTAGATTCCTTATCGTACAAAATCAAATAACATAATACACGTATTATTCATTACACAATTAAACATGAAAAACTAATTCATTTTTGACTATGTTAATTCATAAAATGGCAAACGAAGGATCTTCATAACATCTTCTTCTTCGTTAATGGCATGTGTCATAATAATGTAAATTTTGCCAACGTATGTCTCAAAGGCGTATCTTGTAGTTCGTCATTTGTTATTTTATATAATATCTTTTCATATAAAATAATAATACGGATTGTTTTTGCTCGAATCACAATGAAACAAAAAGCGTTTATTCCAATTATTCACACTTGAGTCAATACCTCTAGATCTATTTAAAATCTAAAAAAAAAATCTAATAAAAAATCTAAATAAAAACAAAAAAAATCTAATAAAACCGGAATTAACTCTAGAAAAAATAACAATGTTAGCTTTACAAGACGGTGTACTTCATAATAGAGGTTGACATTACTTGTCTTATTGATTTGCTGATACCAAATTATTTCTTTCTCGCTCTAACTGGTCGTTTTGCCTCGCTTCAGCTCATAACTTGTCCCAACCCATAAGCGTGCTCATTCGCTTATCGCCATGAGTCGGCAATGTCCTGAATGGAACTCGAGCTTCATGCGTCATCGCCGTCATTACCTGATACTTACGACGAATGTAAAATCGTGAATACACACCCTTATCTTGAGTAGCATTTTGAGTAAGTTATCGTTTCTTAAAACTCATCATCATTACTGGCCTGTCAGCTCAGTTGGTAGTAGCTCTGCCTTCTGCTCTGTAGGTTGAGGGTTCGATTCCCTCCCAGGATAAACATTTGAGTGAAGAACATTGGTGTTTGTTCTGTGTCTGTTATAAAGTATCATAAGTATGTATTTAAATATATATAAGTATTCTATCAGTCATCTAGTAGCCATAATACAAGGTATGCTTAGTTTAGGACTAGATGGTGTTGTGTGGATTGTCCACCAATATTTATTATTATTATTACCTTTATACTTTTGGTGTACGTTTTGGAACGAAGCACAATTAACTTGTTCTTAATAGATTGACAAAGTAAAAAAACGCTCTGCAAGGTCATTAACGAGGTGGGTGACCGCAGTGGAATTTCATCTGAATACTTCCATGCTTCAGAAGGCTCGTTAAGCTTTCGGTCTCGGCTTTTCAAAAGTTGTTAATAGCCCATGATGGAACTTTTGCGTGGCCTAATATATAATATGTCGCCAATGCTTTCCACTGACTAGTAGAAGTAAGAGGCCTTTTATTACCTTTTTAATAACAAGAGTCTATTGATATTGCTCCAAACACACCATAAAAAGATCCAATCATTATTTGGAATTTGAGCCAATTTTGTGGTATGGTTACAGAAAGGCGGCTGAAATTAATCCTTATGATTTATTTTTAGTTAACTTGCTAATATTAGTCTACGTACATCCCATCCCTCAACCACATTTCAAAAGTATCCACATTCATTTCCTTGAAGCGCTTACGTCACGTGTATAATGTAAATAAGTAAGTAATAATAACCTTTATGTAATATACTCCAACAATACCTACTAAAATATTTTCATAGTTTAAGTTTTTAAAAATAAAAAATAAAAATCTAGATGTGAAGAGGACAGAGTCCGTATTATAACAATGCGCGCAAAGAGAAGGAATTTGAGGAGACCATTGCTCAGAAGTGGGAAAACATGTGTGCAATTTACACGTGGTAGACCTTCAAACATTCACCTTCAAAAATAGAATTTATAATGCTTCCTATCTCATTTTCTCGTTAAATCTAATGAATCTATGTGTCTATATTGTGTCTATATTCTATGTCTATGTCTATGTCTATATTTACAGATATGTACAAAATAATATACAATAATATCAAATACACGTGAAACAGTTGAGCTATCTAAGGACCGTTTAAAACGATCTATAGATAGCTCAACTGATCCAGATCACTGCCAGAGGGCAGCGTTCCCAAGATACTGGCGGCATTACCACGTTGAATGGCTATGCTAATACGCTGACCCAGATAGGAGCCAGCTCTTGGGTCATGCAACGTATCTACCAGACGAGGAGAAATTATTTTTAAAACGTGGTGTGTAATAAAGTAATAAGGTACATTCATATATATTATTTTCCGTATTGTAACACTTGTCACACATTGGCCTCAATTCTGTTGGCTTCAACCTAACTAATTTTAGTAAAAATTAGGTTTAGAACTGTCAAATGTAACTTTGGTATTCTGCTGCTGCCAACTTATCCTAATTTAGTTTTATCTAATTTAATTAAGCGTTCCTAATATAGTTAGATGGTACCAACCGAATAGGTTTTACAAATGCTATGACTAACACGGCCTTAAAATAAAAATCTTTCTTTGTAGCCGCGTATTACACGACTATTAGCTCTTCCAAAGTTATAACTTTTGTGAAAAATTTTAACCGTTTATCGGTAACTGCCTAACATTCACATTAATCCTGTCACCTTAATAAATGGCCACTTTAACCAACCGTTCATCGTGAACGTGGCTTGACAATAATTCTAAACCAAGCCATACATTCGGTAAGCAACGACTTATCACTGTCTAACTATTGTCGTTATCTTTGTTATACTTGTGTGTTTAGAATACTTGAATTATACTTGAACTCAAACCACTGTTTGTGAATTTTGCAGGGTTATTACGTAAAAGTAGCTGCAGCGACAGCAACAACGCAACAGTCATGTTTGCAAAATTAGTCGCAAGCTGAATAATATTGATCTTGAAGTCAGCCGCTGCCTATGACTAGCCTGTCGATCAACTACAGACGAAAACACGGTTATTAGCGTGTCAAACGTGTATTTGACAGTGGTGATTGCGCAATCACAGTCTATTGCAAGTTGACGCTAAATAGTTTGTTATGCAAAATTGTTTTTTGAATTTTGAACCAAGCGAAACACACAACTTTTCATCTCACTAGAACGAAGAAAATGCTAGATGTAAGAAATACAGCATCAATAATATATGAAATTTGTATTTTTTTCGTGCAGCCTTCGTGCTGGCCAGTGCGATTATTCTAAAAATTAGGTAAGCACACTGGCATGAAATAAGTATTAATGAAATTTCAGTGGATTGGCAGTAAAGAAAATTATTGAATAGAAAGGTTCGAATTTAAAAAATATATTTCAACACTAGCTTTTGAAATGCTCTTTTACACTCAGGTTTCAAATGATAAACAGATTTCCGAGGTTGTGAGGTGAAAAATATATTGTTGCTATTCATATATTTTTGATAAAAGTTTTACAGGCACGCGTTGCGATATTGTCGACGCGGCGAACGCGTCTGCGGTCAATCAAACATAACACCTCTATTAACTATCATACTTTGTATTTAACAAAGCTCATCGTGCCATTAGTGTACGTACTCTTAAATAAGATTTAAAAAAACTAAGCCTGAAAAAATTTTTTTAAGTCCAGCCAGTTTAAAATATTTAAGTAGATTACCACAAGGGTCTACTTTCGTGCCCAGATTATTAAATGCGGTTAGATGAAATGTATAAAGTTTATATTTATTAAAAACGTTTATAATAGGTAAGTTAATATTTAAATCAAATAATCTTGTCGCTCGTTAAAGATATATAATTGCACGTTAACATAACCTTGGCTCTCAGAAACTTCGTAACAACGTTTGGAGAGTTTACTTTGAAACTACTCAATCCGTAAAGCTGCCACAGAAATTAGTTTTCAATGTGCGAATGTTTCGCTACGGAAACTCAAATATTCATTATCCCCCAAGACAAACATTTATGTGATAGAGGGTGGTATAAATCATCTTGCATATGTATTTAAACACATAAATATAAATATTATCGCTCATTTGCAGAGGAATAATGTAACTCCGATCGTAATTGGAATCGAGGCGATTTAATCATTTTTATTATAAATATTAACGGGTATTTATCGCGTTTATTTACCTCTTTTTCCCGACGTTTCGACAGGTTTACACTCTGTCGTGGTCACGGGATGACGTGATGACGGTCAGTCATCGGGATCGGATCAACGTCGGGAAAAATAGGTAAATAAACGCGATAAATACCCGTTAATATTTATAATAATGTGTTCTGATCGCGTAAGTTTAAAAAACTTTTATCATTTTTTCCCGGACATTTCACAAAGCATCATCATCTGGCCCCAAAGTAAGCAGAGCTTGTGTCATGGGTACCACATGACTGATATACTACTTATATACTTTGAAAATACATACATATTATACATAGGAAAACCCAGACCCGAAATAAATACTCGCAGATCATGCAAACATTGACTCGCGGCGGGAATTGTACCCGCAACCTTCTGCCGGACTCAGCCGGCTGGACTTTAGCCCACTGCGCCACAGAGGTCGTCAAGTTTGACAAAACTAAATCAAAAACACTGTCAAATATTTTCAAAATAATTGATGCAGTCATATTGACATTTTACCAACTCTATGTCATATAATCATAGACGTAGAGTAGGAGAGACATAAGTATCTCAAAAATCAACACTGGGTTTTTAAATGTACACTGCAAATTGCAATCGACACTATAATAACAAACTGTTTCAATAAAATCAAAATAAACAAAATAGCACTCTCCGGTTTCCTAAAATTAGTAGAACTCCGAGGTTTTAATTTGTAAAACTTTCTGCGCTCCAGTTCCGTAATTGTTTTTCGTGTGGACTCACTAGTTGTGCGAATTTTCCGATAAATAATTGAAGTTGGGGACGTTTCAATCAGTGCGTGGACCAACAGATCATTGGACTACAGTTTCAACGGAATCAAATATCTTTCGGAAATTGTAAAAACCTTTAATATTTATTAAAATAAGGAATGTTACAAACTACATAATGTTGTAATAAAATCGACTTACAAAAAAAATTATAAAAATTCCGTAGTTTATAATCTTCCGCATGTCTGAATGTCAAATTGTAAATGAAACTCAAAATGTACGTTAATATATATACATTCTCGTTTCGGTTAACATTTGAAGGCTTATTAGGCATCTTAAGAACTACGGCAACAGATTTAGCAACTGCTTATACAAACCTTTTGCAAACAAATGCTTTTTTTCGCCTGTGGGTAGTTCAAGTGACAACATAAAATATTTTTAGCTCCATTTATTTATATTCTAAAATTATTAATAAGGGCTAATTATATGACTACTTGTAGCAGTTGCTAACACTTAGTCCCTTCCACACCGGCCATTATCAAAATCTCCTTTCCAATCACTAAAAACACTACTATAAAAACACAATGGACCTCTATACAAAGCTGTCCACAAATATGGAGGAGCTGGCAGGTTCCTTCGACACCAGGATGCAGGAATATGAAAGCAATCTAAAGAAACTCTCCAAAACAAATACAGCTGAGACTCCACACAAGGATTTATCTGCACTATCTCGTGAGTTCACTGACTTTAAATCACTTGTCTGGAAGACACTTAGTACTATGAGACTGTAATTGGAGCTCCTAGTCCAAGGCTTGGATCGTCAGGAGACCTCATTATGCAGGAAAGTGCTCCTGTTTCACGCCATAGCTGAATCCAGTGATGCAGATGTTGACGGCTCAATCATTAAGTTATTACACAACCAACTGAAGATGTGTGATATCACCTCTGAGCATTATGTTGCTTGTCACCGCTTGTGTCTAAACACAAGTAAGCCTAGGCCCGTGATGGTTCGGTTTAAAAGCTATCATGTCCGTAGTGAGGTGTGGAACGCTAAGACTGCACTGAAAAATTCTGGAATCACTGTATCGGAGTTTTTAACAAAGTCCAGACATGAAGTGTTCACTGCTGCGCGTAAGCATTTTGGTATGAGGAAATGCTGGACTTCAGAGGGTAAAATTGTCATCATCTTGCCCGACAACAAACGCCGCAGACAAAGATCTATGTTGGAGTTGAAGCCTCTTCTTTTAGAACATCCAATGACGCCTGTTGCGGACAATATGGATAGTCTCGGGACATTAGACAGCCTTCTACGCATCCTGCAGGAAGGTCTACTAGGGCTGATGCCAAGGCCAAGCGCGCCTTAAAATGATATTGATCGCGGCACCATTTGCTTTCCGGTCCTCTGTTTTGTTTATTTCTGTGTACTACGTAATTTTGCAGTATTGCACTGTATCTCTTTTCTTTTCTGACTTTGGTGTAGAATATTCTTTCGAGTAATTTTAATTACAAAAAATGTAAACAAGCTCTTTTTACTAGTTAACAATACGTCAAAGTCAAACTTCTGTAATTTCGCGTGACACTGAATTTGAGTATATTTTATATTTTTCGTTCAAAAATTATCCATTCTGTATATTCAGAAAATAATATGTTTGATTGTGTTTACCATATTTAATGAGGAACAACCAAGTATTTATATCTAATGTGTTTTTTTATATTATTGTGTTAATGTTAATTTAAGTAGCCTAGTTTGTAGTGTTTCTCTTTCAGCAAACTGATTGGCTGTGTAAGACTGGTTGACTGTGTGACTGTTTTTGTTTTAGTTAGCACCTATTCATTATTAGAATTAGGTATTCATTTTATATATTATTTTATTGGTATTTATAAGTATTTATGTCATATTTATTTGATGATAGTTTTTTTTCATGCTCTTCATTTGCTCTTCTGACAAAGACTTTGCCAGTGCCTGTAGCGATGACTCTCTACATCTTCGTGACCATCTTGAATCTTCTTTTGCGAGTTATTCTAGTAACTTAAATATTGTCCACGTAAATGCTAATTTCATTCCATCACACTTTGATGATTTTCCCTCCTCTTTCAATTATAAGCTGATCGATGCAATACTAGTTTCCGAGTCATTTTTAAAACCTGCAATGCCATCCACTCAATACCCTCTCCCTGGCTATAAACTCATCAGGAATGATAGAGTTGGTAAGGGAGGTGGTGGCGTGGCAATCTACCTTCGAGCTGACATCCCATCCAAAATTGTAGATCATTTTCTAACTCTGCTGAACACCTTTTTTTGGAAATTACAGTAAACCACACCAAAATTCTGTTAGGAGTTATTCTATCCCCCTTCTTGCAATATAGATTACTTTTCCTCTCTAGAAACGAAACTTGAATTTCTTACTCCTCTGTATGATCACACGCTGCTTCTTGGGGATTTTAATACGTGCTTGATAAAGTGTGATTCACGTAGTAAGAAACTCAATTCTTTAATAACCTCTGTCAACTTGCACATTCTTCCGCTATCTGCTACTCACCATGCTCCCCATTCCACTCCCTCTCTTCTTGATCTTATTATTGTTTCTGACCCTGACCGGGCTACATATGGTCAATTGAATGCTTCATTTTCCTACCATGACCTTGTGTACCTATCCTATAAAATCCGTTGTCCTAAACCTAAGCCTAAATTCCTTTTACTCCGCAGTTTCAAAGATATAGATCTTGATCGCTTGAAACAGGATGCGGATGGTATTGATTGGTCGTCCGTCATTGATGCGGTTTGTATTGATGACAAGGTCTCTGCTTTCAATTCAATTGTGCTTAATCTTTATGACATTCACGCACCACTCAAACGTGTTAAAGTTAAGCATCCACCTGCTCCCTGGTTGACTAAGTCTATTAAAAGGGTTATGTCTAAGCGGAATAAAGCAAAGAGACTATAAGCTGACTCCAACTGACAAAAACCTGACTACCTACAAAAAGCTTCGCAACCGCTGCTCCAAGATGTGCAGGGACGCAAAAAACACCACATACATAACTCCATTCAAAACTGTAGTCCTCCCCTTATGTGGAAATTTCTGAACTCTTTGGGCATTGGAAAAGACTCCACTGAAACCCCTATTTCTTTCGACTTAAATTAAATTAATACTCATTTTTCTTGTTCTCCTACGTCTTTGGATGCTGGAACAAAGCTCTCTACTATCGATCACTTATCTCGCCTATCTAAACCCAATTGTCCTGGATTCTGCTTTGCGGAGGTTTCCGAGGAGGATGTATTAAGATTAATTCAATCCATTTTCATTAAAGCTATTGGTTTCAGCAATCACTCATATTATCAACTTTTCCCTTGAAATGAGCTCATACCCGTCCACGTCCACGAAAAAAGCTTTCGTTATTCCCCTGCCTAAAACCTCTAACCCCTCTACTGCATCCTAATTTAGACCAATATCTATCTTACCCATTTTATCTAAAACCCTGGAGCAGGTTGTTCACAAACAGTTTTCTCTCTCTCTCTTGACTATGACATTCTTCTCTCCATCCTTTCCTCTCTTAATGTTTCCCCCGAGGCAATCTCTTGGTTTGAATTATATCTTTCAGGCCGTTCACAGTGTGTACGCTCTGAAGAGTCTTTTTCTGACTGGTGTGATATCACTGGGGGCGTGCCCCAAGGTGGTATTTGGCCTTCTGGTTAATCCATCCAAGTCTCAGGCGTTAATTTTTGGAAGCTCTTATATGCTGAGTTTCATACATAAATCTTCCCTGCCTCCTCTAATGTATCTCTAATATGTTTCACAGCTAACGCTATGAACCTGGGTGTCATTTTTGATTCTCAGTTGTCTTGGCTAAACCATATTAAAGAAATCAGTAAAAGAGTCCATTTTTCATTCCAGTCCCTCAAGCGATTCCAGAAATTTTTACCTCATGAGACCACAGTCATTCTAGCTCAAACTTTGTTACTTCCTTTTATAGATTATGCCGACTGCTGTTTCATTGATGCCACGGAGGAGTACCTTAATAAACTGGAACGTCTTCAGAACTTGTGCATCCGATTTATATTTGGACTGCGGAAGTTTGACCATGTTTCAATGCTCAGAGCCCAGTTAAAATGGCTACCCATTCGTCGGCGCCAAGATTTTCATGTGGTATCTCTTCTTTTTAACATTCTCAACAACCCTCTCTCTCCTTCTTATCTTTATGAGCGTTTCGATTTCCTTGTTCCCCGTGGTGAGTCCTGCAGAACTGCAAAATCTCTTATTCTTAAAATACCTGTCCACTCTTCTAGTCGCTATGGTGGTTCATTCACGGTCCAATCTGTGAAGTTGTGGAATTCTCTCCCTTACGTTATCCGCTCTAGTCCGCTGCTAGGCATTTCAAGCGAAAAGTCAAAGAGCACTATCTCTCCTTGTAAGTATTTAGGTATATTTATTTGTGTATTATTTTATGTAGGATTATAATATTAAGGTAGTTATATAAATATATAATAATTATATATAATATAATATATTTTGCAATAATCTTTAGGTTAATTATATTTAGTTTATATAGTATTTATCTGTATTTCTCGATTAGTTAGTTCATATTTGAATAAGTTTTATGAATTTAATCTTTCTCTTTTCCTCCTTTTGTACACTTCATTCGTTTTGAATATCTCCAATTCCCAAGGTTTGCTGGAAGAGAACTCTTTTTAGGGTTAAGCTCGCCTGTGTACATGCCATTATTGATTAATGTTTAGATTATGTTTTTTGTGTACAATAAAGCATAAGGAATAAAGAAAACCGTCTTTTACGGGGAAATTCAACATGGCAGAGCTATCCGAGTTAAAAGAATTTCGGTCAAGTTATTTAAAGTTGTTCAACTTAACGACAACACTATTTCGTAATTAACCGACTTTATCAAAAAGGAGGAGGTTCTCAATTCGTGGGAATCTTTTTTTTTTTTATGTATGTTCACCGATTACTCAAAAACGGCTGAACCGATTAGGAAAATTCTTTTTTTGTTTGAAAGTTATACTTCACTGGTGGTCTCCTATAATTTTATCAAAAACGATCGAGCTGAAAAATCAACGAAAATCTAAAAATTGTATACATCGATGATGTTTTCATGTACTTCAATACCTCGCTGTCTCATTGGAGCGGTGCGTTTATTTGGCCTACCCATGTTATATATATACATAATACATCTACTTTCCACTAAAAATGTATTAGAGGCTCAAATTTCAATTCAATGAAGTCGGTTTCTTTTTAGATTTTAAAACGTAATTATTTATAAAAAAAGGTTAACTGAGAATCGACAAAACTATTATTTGATTACGGTTACGATTGGAGTACCCCGCAAATGACATATAAAATATTTATGCATTTAAATACATACGTAATTGTAAGGAGATAGATGTACGGCAATATTCTTTTGATGCGGTTGCTTTTAGCGTTTGTGCTTTCAGCCTTGGTTACTTAAGAAATACTAAAGTGCCGACTACTAAAAGCAAATGACTAGTGTTTGCATACCAAATAAAGTGACATTTTCACCCACACAATCCACGAAAAAGTGGCTTTACCCTAATAAAGGCTCTATTCCCTCGAAAAGTGTTGTCAAAACCTCTTTCGCGTTTAGACACGTTTCAGCAACAACAAAAGAAATCACTCCGCCGCAGTTTTTGTTCAGAAAAAGAATATTTTTTCCGGTTAATAATAAGATTTCACTTTTAAACCGGCACCAGCAAAGAGGTATGCACACATTCACCAACTTTCGCTTCTTCTTCGTCTTATCATGTCACTAATTTCGAAACAGTGTGCTGAAAGCAATAAAGTGCCTCTTAGATGCTCTTTTTAACCAACTTTATCAAAAAGGAGGAGGTTCTCAATTCGTCAGATTTTTTTTTATGTATTTTCACTGATAACTCGAAAACGCCTGAACCGATTTGGTATATTCTTTTTTTTGAATGGGCATACATACTTCACAAGTCTATATTTCACTTCATTCAATGAAGTTGGTTTTCTTTTAAGTTTTTAAAACGTAATTATTGAGCATGTTTTTAGTATATTTAGTTTCTACGACATACCTGTTTCCGCGTGTTTTTCTTCTCCATTTGAGAGCTCTACATTTTTCGAACAGAAATCCATTGATGCATGACCTGATTCGAACCGTTCTCACAAGACCACCAGAGTTTGTTAAAGAGTAACGAGTTCATCTGCATTGAGGCAAAGTCAAGACGCTATAATTATCAAGCTGTTAGATCCAGTTGATTCTATGTCAATTTGATCGTCGAAGATTGAAGGCAATCAGTCGGACTATACAGGCGAATTTGCACCATATGAACGTTACGCAAAAGTTTTATCAATTTAAGGACTAGATTTGATGGAACTCTTTAGCAAGACATATCCGTAGTGCGATTCTGCCTTTAGTGATGTAGAAGTATGCGAAACAGTTTAATGGGCACTGAAGCAAGACAAATTAATGGGCTATTTTTCTTACCGTGTCATTAGTTATTTCGGGTACAAGAAAGAAGCCTCTTCGTGGCGTATCCCGGAAACAGATAGCGCACGCTAACGCAGTGTACTATGCTGGCAAATTCTCTCAATACGATGTTACAACCTCCAAATGATCCTTTATATGACCCAAACCAACCGCCTACGACATTTCCCAAAGCCAACGCCTACTAGAAAGGACTGACTAACGCTGCCCTCATCGTTGTGTTTCCATTTTGCCCCAACTCATGCACTATGGGTGATCTAATGTCCTGCTCGGATAATGCCTTGGACGTGGCTACCTACTAGTCAAATAGAATGTAACAACGACACGAAAGAAGAAGGCTAGTTATTTCGAAGCAGTGTGGTGAAAGGATTAAAGTGAATCTGAATTAACAAAGCAATAAAACAATAATTCCGCATATGCATATGTAAACATAAGAACCCGCAACCTTCTCAGTCGGGCCTTAGCCCACTGCGCCACAGAGGTTGTCGTAAGATAAAGAAAAAAACTGACGTATTCTCTTATAGCTCTTATGGCTATTATATACGACCCATTACCTAAATTCATTTTAGGTTCCAACAGCAATCAACTTTTTTATACCTAGTAAAAGAAAGACATCCATTTGACTACTATTTCTCCTCATTCACGTTAATTTGCTCCACCGGAACTGTGAAAGACAAGCCTAACCTTATTTTATGGGAATAAAACCTTTTTCTCGTTAACAAGATCCCAAAACAAAACGCCTATTCACGATGTCACACCAGATTAATTTCTGAGGACCGTGAAAGCTCGAGGTTTTTTCCTTCCCTGTAATTTATCACATTGATTGCTTGCGGCGAGGTTTTTGTTTCCAACACGACCAATCTCGTATGAATAGAGGATAAGGCTGAACGCACACGTAATGGAGTCGATCGCGTCGATAGAATTCTTTCGAACGTGTTCTACGGTGGAATTCTCTTAATGTAAATATTCTTTTAATATTCAGACCATTGTGGTTTGCATACGAGGATATTTTTTTTATCTTTTAATATAATGATCTACTGTATTCAAATGCTGACATACATTTTACTGTTAAAACTTTCGTAAGTTAAATAAATAAATAAATAATCCCGGACATTTCACACAACATCGTCTGGCCCCAAAGTAAGCAGAGCTTGTGTTATGGGTACCACATGACTGAAATACTACTTATATACATTTTTGTTTTTGTAAATACATACATATTATACATAGAAACACCCAGACCCGAGACAAATACTTGCAGATCATACAAACATTTGTACCGCGGCGGGAATCGAACCCGCAACCTTCTGCGTTTCAGCCGGACTTAAGCCAACTCCGCGACAGAGGTCGTCAGTTGTATTATACATTTTGATAAACACGGGTTCTACTCACGTTTTATTTTGTCGATGGAGGCACCGACACTGTTTTCGCAGGGCGAACCGTGAGCTTACGCGGCAACTCACGGACCGGATCAAACTCACCCTGATGAAGATTCTCTAGATGAATCAAAACAGTGTCATGTCAACAATAGGCATGAGTTGCGCGATCGGATTCTTCGTTTGTCATTTCATAGCTCTGCTAATTTAATATTTTTAATTCGTTTTATTGCATGTTTTATTAAGTTTTTTTTTTCCTCTTACTTGACACTTATCGTTATCCACCATCATCACCATCACAGCTTTTATAAAGTCCACTGCTGGACATAGGCCTCCCCAATAGATTTCCAGGAAGAACGATTTTGAGCCCTCTCCATCCACCGACTTCCTGGGATCTTTACAATGTCGTCAGTCCATCAGGTGGGGGTCGTCCTACGCTTCGTTTTCCTGTCCTTGGTCGCCATTCTATTCATCTAATCATCTAATCTAAGCGGAATTTTAATGAATAATTTGTGATGCATAGTACGGGTATGGACAATTGAATTATATGTGTATTATAGTGCAATGTGATTTAAACGACGAGGAATCCCAAGAAAATTCTAGACGGCTATTCCGCGATAACGTTTAGAATTTACAATTGACCATCAACTAAGACTTTATCAACGAACAAATTGACCATAAACAAATATAAACACTTGACACTGGCAAAATTGACATTATTATGTCACATGCCATTAAAATAAAAGAAGAAGAGTTGTGCAATCTGCTGTAAAACGCACGTATTTTTCGCTCATATGTATATCTGCTAAAAGCATATTATGCTTGGGCAACGAGTACCACAGCTAGCTTCCGTAATAAGAAGTTCATAAATTAATTACTGGTCCGTCAGCTTAGTTAGTAGTAGCTCCGACTTCTGCGCTGTAGGTTGATTCGATTCCTGCCCAGAATAAACACTTGTGTGATGAACGTAGGTGTTTGTTCTGTGTCTGGGTATTATAAAATAACTAGCGACCCGCCCCGACTTCGCGCGGGTACAATACTGTTGTACATTATTTTGATATATCCCGTAGGGTTCAGCCAGCGTTTGTAAGCGCAAAAAATGAGTTTATTTACGAAATCACTAGAAACCTTTAAAATTATTAGTGTTTCTCTACCATATTATGCATGCATATAAACTTTCCTCTTGAATAATTCTTCCCATTAAAAAAACCGCATCAAAACCCTTTGCGTAGTTTTAAAGATCTAAGCATACATAGGGACAGGCAGACAGCGGGAAGCGACTTTGTTTTATACCAACTTATATACTATGATATAAGTATTTATTTAATACAAGCTATGCTTAATTTAGCTGCCAAGTACAAAGGTATTTATTTTCTATGGGCCGTTGTTATTGTATTTCATACACTTAATTTTGTTGCCTGAAATAAAATTAAATTTTAATATTATAATTTGGAGCTAGATGATATTGTGTGCAATGTTCTCCAATATTTGTGTATTTTATTACAAATTGCGACTGATTTTGAAGTTACCATTCTTGCGTTACTATTGCTGCCGCTTCTGCGACTTTTAAAAAATAACCCTGCCACGATAGAATTTGTTTGAAGAAATTCTTTCGGCGCAGCCGGCAGCTATGTGCGCTTTTACAAGAATGTCTAATGTTCGTTCGTAAAAGTAAATGACCAACTCTAGTAGGTCGCCCGAAGACCTAGGTTATCATCTTATGAAGACGGAAGTGCTCATATATATTGTAATAATGTATTCTACACAACACTTTTACCTTCAACATAATACTAATAAAACTTTTTCGTTTGTATGTTATGTTAACTTTAAATCGTAATAGATTGAACAAATATATCGGTAAACAATGTATTGTGTGTTTCAAATATTTATGTGCAGGAAAATAATAGTAGATTGTTGCACCGAGCGCAAAGTGAGTTACTAACGCACGAGTGTTATGTCGAGTGCATTAATTACTGTCTTTAGCAAGGTGCGTAATTTACTTTTCTTTCAACTACCAATCTACCTACTGTGATAATAAAAGTATACCTACTCAAACTAAAAATTTGAAGGATCAAAGTTTTACAATGGTACAAAATGCGCGCTATTTGTTTGTTTTTTGACCAAGTCGGTTTTATTCAGCCGATTTTTATTATCAGCCAGTATCTTTTTGATGTAATGCAAACATTTTATATTCAAATTAATGAAAGATATTAATCCTCTGTGGTAAATTTTTATCTAAATAAAAAGTAAAAAACAGTGCAATAATGTAAACAATGCATTAATGAGATTTCATATAACATTACTGCACTGTTTTGGTTCTAAGCAAAAAATACGTCTTTTGTGATCGGGTTTGTAGTGATTAATGATACCATTACTACGTAGTTGAAAGAAAATAAATAAAAATTGGTGTACAATATACAAATACATACAACATCAGCTAGAAACTAACTAAGCATAGCTTGTGTTATGGTGACGAAATGACTGTTAAAATACTATATGTTTAAATAATACTTTATAAACACCCAGACACAGAACAAGCAATGTTCATCACAAAAATATTTGTACTGGGAATTGAACTCTCAACCTACAGCGCAGAAGGCAGAGCTATTATCAACTGAGCTGACAAACTAGTCACATCTTCTTTGTAAATATTCTTTAATCTTGTACTACCTGGTGCCTGCGATCGTACGCATGATTAGTACTTCGTGTAATTCTAACGGTTTTTTTAGCGCCCGCCAGAATAGCTTGCAGATGGAAGATTTTTTTTTCCTCTTACTTGACACTTATCGTTATCCACCATCATCACCATCACAGCTTTTATGAAGTCCACTGCTAGACATAGGCCTCCCCAATAGATTTCCAGGAAGAACGATTTTGAGCCCTCTCCATCCACCGACTTCCTGGGATCTTTACAATGTCATCAGTCCATCGGGTGGGGGTCGTCCTACGCTTCGTTTTCCTGTCCTTGGTCGCCATTCGAGAACTTTTACTCTCCAGTGGTTATCAGTTCTGCGAGCTATAATGGCCTGCCCAATGGCCTGCCCATTGCCACTTCAACTTGCAAATTTTGAGCGCTACGTCGGTGACTTTGGTTCTTCTACGGATTTCCTCGTTGCGGATTTTATCACGTAGTGAAACACCTAACATAGCTCTCTCCATTGCACGTTGCGCGACACTGAGCTTGTTTATGAGGCCAATAGTCAGTGACCAAGTTTTAGTTCCATATGTCATCAGTGGCAACACACACTGATTGTAGACTTTCGTCTTGAGGCTCTGCGGTATCTGTGACGAGAAGATGTGCCTTAATTTCCCGAACGCTGCCCATCCGAGTTGGATTCGTCGGCTGACTTCTTTTTCGAAGTTGGACTTGCCTAGTTGAATTGTCTGACCCAAATAGACATAATGGTCTACAACTTCGATTATATCGCTCCCAACATGTACCGGTATGGGTGCAACATGAGCATTTGACATGATTTTTGTCTTGTTCATGTTCATTTTAAGACCCACCTGTTGGGAGACGATATTGAGGTCGCTGAGCATTGTGCCTAGGTTTCAAGCGATTCTGCCATGAGGACTATATCGTCGGCAAATCGAAGGTGAGTGAGGCGTTTGCCATTGATGTTGGCCAGTACAAGAGCTTGAAAACATCCTCTAATGCAGAGGTGAACAGTTTCGGAGAAATAAAATCTCCCTGCCTCACTCCTTTATGCAATGGGATTGGATTCGTGCTCTGGCCCTGGATGGTAGCGTTACTGTACAGACATTTCAAAACTTCGATATACCGATAGTCGAATTGGAACCGCTGGAGTGACTGCAACACTGCCAAGGTCTTCTGTATAACCTGCCGGAGCGTATAAATGTGGTCTATAGTGTTAAAGCCTTTTCGGGACCCAGCTTGTTCAGGAGGCTGGAAGTCGTCAAACCTACGAGCAAGACGATTAGTAACTACTCTCGAAAACAGCTTATAGACATGGCTCAACAGCGAGATGGGCCTGTAATTCTTTAAGAGGGTGTTATCCCCTTTCTTAAAAAACAGTACCACCACGCTTTTGTTCCACGCATCTGGCGTAGTTCCCTCGAGGATGACGGAGTTGAACAGCTTCTGGAGGACCTTAAGTAACGGGTGTTCCACCCGCTCTCAGAAGCTCTTTCGTTATTCTGTCTTCCCTAGGTGCCTTGTTGTTCTTAAGCTGCTTGAGAGCCATTCGGATCTCGTATAGGCTGACGTCCGGAATGTCGGGTTAGGCGGGCTCTTGCATCGCTAGTCATGCTTGTAGTAGGACTTTGCGATGAGTTGTACAATTGTCCGTAGAACTTCTCGAGCTCTCGTAAAACTTCATGGCTTCGAGGAAACGACACTGTCACTGTCGGTCTTTAGCTTCGTCAACAGGCTTTGTTCAATAGACAGATCTCTTGCGAACACTTTGGAGCCTTGGTTGCACTCTATTGCGTTCTTTATACTATAAGTATTAAAGAGACGTAAATCGCGTCGCATAGACTTAGAGATCTGTTTATTGAGCGTGCTGTATTTCGACCTGTTCACTAAGCCTGCAGTTTCATTTCGCTACGTTCTGCCATGAGTTTTAGAGTGTGCTCAGAGAGTTTTTGGGTTCTACCTTTGCGCTGGGTTTTACAGAACTTTGGACCAACGGCATGGACAATTTTCACTAGCCCGTCATTTATTTCATCCACGGATCCGCATTCGGCGAGGCATTGGAAGCGATCTTGGAGTTCCAACTGAAAGCTCTCGGGGTTTTGGATTTGGTCAGGACTTGGGCAAAGAGTAGATTTCATCAGAGAGCCTTTAACCATTCGGGTGATCACTGCCGGTTTTGACCCTGTTGATCACTGAGACATCATTAAATATTTGGTTTTTTGTAGTCATGATCAAATCTATTTCGCGTTTGTGTCCACCGGGGTGAAGCCACGTCCATTTCCTGGACAACCGCTCCTCGAAAAAGGAGTTCATCATAAGGAATCCCTTCTTTTCCATGAATTCGGCCAATCGCTGACCCCGTTGGTTCCGCTGTCCAAATCCAAATTGCCCCACTCTCAGTTCATCGCCGTTCCTCACACCTAGCCGCGCGTTGAAGTCCCCCATCACAACCGTAAAGTGTGTTTTCGAGGCTTGCATGGCATTTGAAATGTCATCATATATAGCCTCCACTTCATCGTCTGGACGTTTCGAGTGAGGTGCGTACACCTGTATGACCTTAAGCGTATACCTTTTGGTTATTCTGAGTATAAGGTATACCACCCTACTTGATACGCTTTCGATCCGGATTTTAGTATTATCGTGTCCTCTCCCTCTCTTCGGACTTCTGATAACCCTATAATATCCCAGTGCAACTTATTTACTACTTCTTCCAGCTCAATCAACTTCTCATCGGTCCTCAGTGTGCGTGCGTTGTATGTTGCCAGGGCCAGGGGTCGTTGGGATTGGTAGCTGGACCTCTGCCGGAGATTCTTCGCACCCCCTGTTCCGACGTTACCGTGGCCGCCACCTATACCAGGAATAGCGGAACTGCCGGGAACTGGGGGCCGTCTTCTGATTGTGTCTATCATTTATTGGGGGGTTTTGCCATAGTCACCACGCTTGGCAGGCGGATTGGTGACCGCAGATTCAGTGTTAAGTACTCGGGGGGTGCTGCTGCCCAATCCCCCGGTGTGTGTGCCCTTAGTCGCCTTTTACGACATCCACGGGTGGAAATGGAGGGGTCCTACTCTAATCCGGAACCACCACGGACGTTATCGGTATCGTATATCGTTATTGTGGGGATCCTCTCCACATTTATTTATAGACCACATAGTATTCCTAACTACATATTTTATTATTATTTATTCTACATCCAACACTCATACATAAACACTACATACCTATCTATTATTATTATTTATATATTTACATTAGTACATATCATTCTTTCTAACGTTACCGGTGGCCGTGTGACGTGCTACGATATGGTAGTGAACACGCGCGGCTAGCCTGCGCGCGTGACGTCACGCGAAAGCAACGGAACCGGCTTCGAGCGCGGCCAGCGCCGCGCGCGCATACCCCCGCCGCCGGCCGCCCGCGCCGGCCCTCCAGTCTGATGGAATCTCGTGCGCGTTCTAGACGATAGCTCTGTACCTACCGCTTCGGCTTATGCAATTTATTTTCTGTGTTATTTCGCGTCTCGAACTCTTGTGCTTTCTATTAATTCTCTCGCTCATTATCTTGTGCTTGTTTACTGTGCCGTTCTCCTTCTAATTTTAAATAACTGTAATGTGATGTGCGTGTTGGAACATTAAATTGTGAAAAACTATTCTGGACTTCCTATTTACATATATTCTTCACAACCACAACAATCCCTGGACACACGCAAGAATATCACTATAACTGGTGACCCCTGAAGAACACAATAATAAGGTACGATGAGTGCAAGCAAAGAAACGGCCACGTCGGATCAAGAAATCGTGCGTGTTTCCACTAACCCGCACGAGTTATTTAAAGTCGGTGTCCGAATTCCACCGTTTTGGCCCGAGGAGCCTGAGATATGGTTCGCGCAAATAGAAGGTCAGTTCGCTATATCGAACATATCTGCCGATACGACCAAATTCTATTATGTCACCAGCCAGTTGGATCCTCAATATTCCAAAGAGGTGAAAGACATAATCACGTCTCCTCCAGCTACCAATAAATACGAGAAGCTTAAGGAGGAACTGATTAAGCGACTGTCAGCGTCACGTGAGCGAAAAATCCAGCAGCTACTGATGCACGAAGAGCTGGGAAACCGAAAGCCTTCTCAATTTCTACGACATCTACAGAGCCTAGCTGGAAACACTGTCCCGGACGATTTTATTCGGAGCATCTGGTGCAGCCGTCTACCAACTAACCTGCAAACGCTAATAGCGTCTCAGCCAACTAGTACCTTAGAAGCCTCAGCTGACCTGGCAGACCGAGTACACGATATCGTGATACCTAATCTCCAGGTAGCTTCAACCACATCGACGACTCCCGTCCCTGGTTCAGTGGAATCAATGGCGAACGAGATTGCTGAGCTGAAGAAGGCCGTCAAGAATTTGACCATGCAGCTGAACCGTCAGCCCCGACATCAAGACCGTTCCAGCCGTTCGAATGACCGCCAGCGCAAGCACCCCAGATCCAGGTCCCAATCTAGCTACCGGAAGTTTCCCAACTGCTGGTACCACAGCCGACACGGAGCCAACGCGACACAGTGTGTTAAGCCCTGTGACTTCGGAAAGTCGGGAAACGCTCAGGGCAATCGGTAAAGACGACTGACGATTGCCCCATTTCCACTGGTCGCCTCTTCATTACTGACCGCAAGTCGAAGATCCCTTTCTTAGTGGACACAGGAAGCGATGTCTGCGTCTTCCCTCGAACTGCAGTTCAGGATCGTCGAGTCAAGACCAGCTACCAGCTGACAGCTGCCAACGGAAGCATCATTGACACCTTTGGCTCGCTTCAGCTTAATCTAGATTTAGGGCTTAGACGAGATTTTCCCTGGAGTTTCATTGTGGCCGATGTCACTAAAGCCATAATAGGCGTTGATTTTTTAAGCTTTTACAGCCTTATTGTAGACATCCGTAATAAGCGTATAGGACGTATTATAGATAACGTAACATCATTATCAACCGATGCTTATTGCGCTAATGCTTCTGACACTGTATTATGTTCTGTAAAGATTCCATCTGGTGATACGTCATTTCATAAGATCTTAGCAGAATATCCGGAAATCACTAAACCAGCTGGCACGCCACACGTCCACAAACATAACACTGTTCACCACATACGCACCACAACCGGTCCCCCTATCTCCTGTTCCCCTCGCAGGTTAGCTCCCGATAAGCTCAAGGTGGCGAAGCAGGAGTTCAACTTAATGCTGAGCAATGGTACGGCACGCCCGTCGGAGAGTCCGTGGTCTTCTCCTCTGCATTTGGCCCCCAAAAAAGACAGTGGCTGGCGCCCATGCGGAGATTACAGACTACTCAACGCTCGGACTATCGCTGACAGGTACCCTATAAAACACATACAGGACTTTGCCCACAGTATCTCAGGCTGTACGGTCTTTTCGATCATTGATTTGGTCAAGGCCTACAACCAAATACCCGTGTACGAGGAAGACATCCAAAAGGCTGCAATCACTACTCCTTTTGGCCTCTACGAGTTTCCGTTTATGAGCTTTGGTCTTCGGAACGCAGGTCAGACGTTCCAGAGGTTCGTAGACGAAATGACTCGAGGTTTGGACTTTTGCTATTGTTATCTTGACGATTTCTTAGTATTCAGCCGATCTGCAGCTGAGCATGAGAGCCACCTTCGCCAACTCTTTGTACGCATGAGTAATTACGGCATAGTCGTGAACACCTCTAAGTGTGTGTTTGGAGTCTCAGAGGTAACGTTTTTAGGCTACCACATTTCAGCTGCCGGTACTAAACCACTTGACTCCAAGGTTCAGGTCATCAAAGAGTTCCCGGCGCCGACAACAGTCCGGCAACTTAGGCGGTTCTTGGGCATGCTGAATTTTTATAGGCGATTTATGCCCAACGCCGCAAAAATTCACGCCCCTTTGAACGCCCTGTTGGCCGGCTCGGTAAAAGCCTCTGACCCTGTCGACTTGTCAGGTGAAGCTTTAATAGCCTTTGAAAAGTCCAAAGAGAGCCTCTGCAACGCTGCGCTACTCGCACATCCTGATTGCCAAGCCCAACTTGCTTTAGTTACTGACGCTAGTGACTTAGCTTTGGGCGCAGTGATTCAGCAGTTCAAAGATGAGGTATGGCAGCCACTGGCATTTTT
The DNA here is from genome assembly GCA_948098915.1 of Lampropteryx suffumata. NCBI lineage: Eukaryota > Metazoa > Arthropoda > Insecta > Lepidoptera > Geometridae > Lampropteryx > Lampropteryx suffumata. The sequence continues at coordinate 3,411,094 of OX402561.1, read as the reverse complement.
TTCGCGGAAACTTAGCCCATCCCAGCAGAAATACTCACCCTACGACCGCGAGCTGCTCGCCATATACGAGGGCATAAAGTATTTCAGGCACATGCTGGAAGCGAGAGACTTTACGGTCTACACTGACCACAAACCACTATGTTTCGCCTTCAGCGAGCGGAAGAACAATTGTTCACCGCGTCAATACAGACATCTGGATTTTGTATCACAATTCACCAGCGATATCCGGCATATATCCGGTAAGGATAATGTTGTGGCTGACACGCTGTCTAGAATTGACGAGTTACAAAGTCCAGTTGATCTCGAAGTACTTGCTAAGTCCCAGACCTCAGATACCGAACTATCTTCATTACTCAACGACGAAACGACATCGCTTCGTTTCGAGAAAATCAAAGATCCCGGTAGCAAGGTGGAATTTTACTGTGACGTAAGTACCGGTTCACCAAGACCTTTCGTGAGCAAACCATTGCGAAAGCAAGTATTCGACAGCCTACACTGCTTAAGTCACCCCGGTGCAAACGCAACCGCCAAGCTTGTAGCACAGCGCTACGTTTGGCCAGGGATCAGAAAAGACTGTCGAGAATGGTCGCGAACGTGCTTAGCCTGCCAACGTTCTAAAGTAAATCGTCACGTGTCCGCGCCACTTGGTACGTTCAATTTGCCGAAAGCTCGATTTGCGTACGTCCACATCGACCTCATTGGTCCCATGCCCATTTCAAACGGCTTTCGTTACTGCCTTACAGCTGTGGACCGCTTTACCAGATGGCCTGAAGCCATCCCTATTGCGGACATTACGGCAGAAACGGTGGCTAAGGCACTATTGTCGGGCTGGATCTCCAGATTTGGTTGCCCAACTAATATAGTAACCGATCGTGGACGGCAGTTTGAATCCGCACTGTTCGAATTCCTCGCGAAAATTGCTGGATTTAAACATCGCAGAACAACAGCCTACCACCCAGCCTGCAACGGGCTGGTGGAGCGGTTCCACCGACAACTAAAAACAGCTATTACATGCCATGCTGACAATAATTGGACAGAATCGCTACCACTAGTCCTTCTAGGTATACGAAGTGCGGTCAAAGAAGATCTTAAGTCGTCTTCGGCTGAACTTGTTTATGGTGAGCCTTTACGACTCCCTGGTGAATTTTTTAACCAAACCGTAACCAGTACTACCGACCTAACGGATTTTTCCGCTCGGCTGCGATCGATTGCAGACAAACTACGTCCCGCTCCCGCATCGCGGCATAACAATAGCAAAACGTTTATCTATAAAGATCTGGCTTCCTCGAGTCATGTATTCCTTCGGGAAGAAATGCTCAGAGGGACATTTCAACCCGCCTACTCAGGCCCACATGAGGTACTGCAGCGAGGGGACAAAGTCTTTAAAATTTTAGTCAGGGGTAAAGAGACTACTGTCTCAATAGACCGCCTAAAGCCGGCCTATATTTTGTCGACTGCTTCGCCTCCCTTGCCTATCCCTGATCCTAACCCTAGCCCTACCTCCACTCACCCTACTACCCTACGTACTACGCGGTCCGGTAGGCAAGTCCGGTTTCCGGATTACTATCGCCCGTAGTGACGGTCTTCGGAAGGGAGTGATGTGGGGATCCTCTCCACATTTATTTATAGACCACATAGTATTCCTAACTACATATTTTATTATTATTTATTCTACATCCAACACTCATACATAAACACTACATACCTATCTATTATTATTATTTATATATTTACATTAGTACATATCATTCTTTCTAACGTTACCGGTGGCCGTGTGACGTGCTACGATATGGTAGTGAACACGCGCGGCTAGCCTGCGCGCGTGACGTCACGCGAAAGCAACGGAACCGGCTTCGAGCGCGGCCAGCGCCGCGCGCGCATACCCCCGCCGCCGGCCGCCCGCGCCGGCCCTCCAGTCTGATGGAATCTCGTGCGCGTTCTAGACGATAGCTCTGTACCTACCGCTTCGGCTTATGCAATTTATTTTCTGTGTTATTTCGCGTCTCGAACTCTTGTGCTTTCTATTAATTCTCTCGCTCATTATCTTGTGCTTGTTTACTGTGCCGTTCTCCTTCTAATTTTAAATAACTGTAATGTGATGTGCGTGTTGGAACATTAAATTGTGAAAAACTATTCTGGACTTCCTATTTACATATATTCTTCACAACCACAACAATCCCTGGACACACGCAAGAATATCACTATAGTTATAATTTGTTAATTCACACAATACCTTTATAAATTATGTGTGTTATTATGTGTTATTCTGGTGTATAAGCTATATTATTGTAAAGTTTCATCAAAATCCATTCAGTAGTTTTTGCGTGAAAGAGTAACAAACATACATACATAAACATACATACCAACTTTCGCGTTCATAATATTAGTAAGAAAAAGAAAAAAGATGAGAAAATTGTAGACGTTGGTAGTTAAAGACCTCTTTCCAAAACTGACACGCAGACTCAGACTCGGACAGTTTGAGTTTTGTTGTGACTGACGGGCTATGATAACAGTAGAGTGTCGAGGTGACATTAATGTCAATGATATAAGACACAAAATGCTGTGATTCACGACTCCGTATTGAACAGAAATCTAGAAGGCTCCAGAGATAAAACTTAGCAACTCAACCATCAATAATTCAGATGAGTGATATTGCTTTCTATTGCAGAAACTTTATCCCACGATATTATACCACAAATAAGTAATGACGCAATGGATTCCAAGCGACTAACATAACGCTAACCTAAATCTGGTTTTTCCCTTGTATAGTGTGCAGTGTATTATTATTTACAAATATGTACAGAATATAAACCACCCATCTTCTTCTTCTTCATATTGTGTCACTTGTTGTTTTAAACCAGTGTGGTGAAAGGAATAAAGTGCGCCTGAAGCTCCTTTTGTGTACTTTCTAGATCCATCGACATCCATACTAATATTGTAAATTTGAAAGCGTCTCTTTGTCTATTTTGTTTATAAACGGCTGAACGGAACTTGATATAGTTTCTTAAGGATATAGATAGTGTTTTGGGGAAGGACAAAGATTATTTTTTTGTAGAAAATAGGCATGCGATGTTGCAGGCCTATTGACAATGTGTCAATTATTACCAAATCATATAACAAATCATAAATTCCGGTTATGAAAGATGTCGTCTCACACCCTCAATACTAATTAGTATACCCGCCATTTAAACTCTTTTCTTGTATTTTTTTTTTAATCCCGGACTATTCACACAGGATCATCTGGCCTCACAGTAGCAGAGCTTGTGTTATGGGTATCATATGACTGATATACTACATTATATACTTTTTTTTGTACATAACATTGTCATAGAAACACCCAGACCCAAGACAAATACATGCAGGTCATACAAAAATTAGTCCCGCAGCTGGAATCGCAACCGCAACTTCCTGCGTCTCAGCCAGATCTCAGCCCACTGTAAGTTGTCAGACATTAAAACGGGTCATACAAAATATGTGTGGAACAATTGAGAATGGGTAATTTTAAACGATCAAATATACAGTTACAATTGTAACTTTAATATACTTATCTGTGGATGTCTAAAGAAAATATATTTTGTAAAAATAAATATGTGAATCAAATTATTCTGTTCCTTTTGTATGAAAATTTACTTAATTTACTACTATTTAATTTACATCAATTTATTGGTGATTTTTATCAAATAACTAGCTAACCCGACAAACTTCGTACCGCCTCAATAAATCAATTTTTTTTTTTTTCATATTTACTCACCTTAAAAACCTACCCTGGACTTTCACAAATAATTTAAAACCAAAATCAGCCAAATCAGTCCAGCCGTTCTCGAGTTTTAGACTAACGAACAGCAATTGATTTTTATTATATAGATGACAACACCAAAAGTAAGACCCCGGTGCTTGGAACAAGTTTTGAGCATTAAATTCTAAACAAAGGCTAGTTCAGTCCACACGCTATACCAGAAATTCCAGAATAACTGTCCCGTGCTCAGAGTACTTGAACTAGCTATAGTGAGTATAGAATGAAGTATGAACGAATGAGAAAGTACTTTTAACATACTAGTTTCTGCACGTCACGCACGCACTGTATTTTTATAAAAAGTAGCGTTTATCTTTAAATTACAATCCATCTCATTGCCGAGTTTCATTAAAGGTGTGTTAGTGCTACTTATCTATGAAAAAGTTAAAAAAAAAACTTTTTATTGTGTGTTTAATTAATGTATGGATCACGTTGTCAGAAATAAAGATATTATTATTATAACAAATATGGATGTGAATGTTTATGTGGTTGTATGATTGTTTGTATTTTTATTTAATACTCAATCACTCAAATGATGGCCCTACATTGGAATTGAAGCAGCGATCTTACAGTGCAGAAACATAGATACTTTCAAGAGCACTGTAAGGCCAGTTGCCTAACTCTACAACTAACAACAACATAATAATAATATTATACCATAATAGGCTTGTCATCACAAATTATTTATTGCCCACACTGGTTTGAAGTTTGTAACATAAGAAGAAAGAAAAGAAAGCAGACTCAAAACTAAGCTGCATGTACTTGACATACTCGTAGATGTCTTTTGTGTCTGGATGTTATAAAATAAATAATAATTTATTTATTATTTATTTATATTTGAACCTGATAGAATACAAAAATTTTAAATACATACTTATGATACTTATATTACACCCAGACACAGAACAAATATCGTTATTCATCAAACAAATGTTTGTCTAGGGGGGGAATCGAACCCTCAACCTACAGCGTGGATGGCAGAGCTACTACCAACTGAGCTAAAAGGTCAATCTTACAAGTATTAAGTATATCTTCTTTATACACAATAATCTTCTGTGCGTGTGTTTGTGATTATCCTTCTCCTAAACGGTTGGACCGATTTTGATGAAATATTTTCTGTGTGTTCAAGTGGATTCGAGAATGGTTTAGATATATTTTTTTTTAAACACGCGGACTATTTCGCGAACGCGACAGCTAGTTAAGTATAAGTAAATAAATAATAAATAAATATTGATGGACAATGCACACAACACCATCTATTCCCAAACTGAGCATAGCTTGTATTATGCTGACTAGATAACTGATAGAATACTTATTTATTTTTAAATACATATTTATAAAACTTTATAACACCCAAACACAGAGCAAACACCTATGTTTTTCACACAAATGATTATCCTGGGAGGGAATCGAACCCTCAACCTACAGTGCAGAAGGCAGAGCTACTACCAACTGAGCTGACAGGCCAGTCAAAATATCTTATAAGTATAGTTTGTGACTAGATGGTGGATTATCCACCATATATTTATAACCTACTTTATGAATTTACAGTTTGGGAAAACTGAGCTGGATTTAATTCTCTATATGTTTTTACTACCCTCAGAATATAACTGAATGTTGAATAATGCATGCTACGGATAACTCTCATTTATGATCAGTATGTAAATCCCTTAATACTATTCAGAATGTTTTTGAATGCCTTCGGAATTTCAGATACGGTTTCTTTGAACTCCAATTTGGGTAATGTTTACTTGAATTTATAAGTGGATTTATAAGAAGTGACTTAAATACGCACATTGATTCAACTTGCTTGTCTTTCATTTTGTTGCCGACTGTTCATCTAGTGAATTAATGAACAAAAAACTTTTCAAACCACTTCATGCTATGTAATTGTTCTACGTCGTAGGCAGTGCTACGAAATTGCTACGCCGTAGTCTATATTGGCATTTTGATCACGTGCTCGTAATTTATCAAAAGTTCGATGGATCGCAGATGACCTAACATATTTCATAGGCATTAAGGTTAGAACTCTGTGTGCTTTGAAAGTAGTTACAAAAGGCGACTCCCAAGATTCTACTTTGAAGTGTACAGGATACTAAGCCCTATGATATCCATATAATATTATATATTTGAAAGTGAGTCTGCATGCCTGTTTGTCTGGTTTCATTTCACGGCTAAAAGACTGAACGGATCTTGATGAAATTTGGCAAGAAGAAATATTGTGTCTTTTCGCTTTATCAAGGATATTTTTCATGTAAGTACCACTCGTGCGAAGCCGCAAGTATCAGTTAATATCTTATGAATCATTTAAAACTTTTAAAACTCTATTTATACCGTTGAACTTTGTATTTCTACGGTAGGAATCGATACACCAAAGAAGGTTCTACTCAATTATTTATAAACGAGTACCTGTGACTACGAAATCATAACGTGGATGGAAGTGAATACATTATGCTCGTAGCATAATCATATTAGTCTAGCTGCTGCCCGCGGCTTTGCACGCGTATTACCTTATCAGTACAAAATTTTATCAAGATTCAATCAGCCTGTGAAAACGTAAAAAACAAACCGACAGAGACACTTTAAATTTATATTTAAGGTTATAGAGTTCCTAAGTCCCCAAGGAACCCTTATAGTTTCGCTATGTCCGTCTTTTTGTCTGTCTGTCTGTCTGTCTGTCTATTCGCCCCTAATCAGAACTCCTAATCGCAGACTATTAATTTAATTGTGATTAAATTTTGCACGTTAACAGTATTAGTAACATCAGAAGTTTAAAGTTCAAGTGTACGTTTAAAAAAAAATCAACCCGTACAAAGTTATAAAATAAAAATTTGGATAAAAATGATTTTTAGAGATTCCTCTCTTAAATATAGAGTAGTGTTTAACAACCCCTTCGTGTGGCATAGTGATAGGTTTTTTAAAAATACTAAAATGTTTCAAAAACTGTTTTTCTATACAGATATACGTTAGATAAATATTTAAATTTAAAGTGATAACTTTTAGAAGTGGTCAGTGTGTCAGTCCGTGGTAAGATGCGTTAGGCCTGTGTATTAATAATAATAATAACAATAACTTTATTTTTAACCATTAAATCATACAAATGTAAATTCCATGTACATTAAGAAGGCATAAATTGCATAGGTTATATAAACTTAATAGCTTAATAGTAAACTAGTCACTTAGTAGTAGGTACATCCTTGAAACTTGGCTCACACAAACAATAAATAATTATTGACTTATTGTATTAGGTAGGTTAGTAGGCATACATTTTTTAGCTTAGTCTGCGATAAGTGTTCAGGTATCTATATGTACGATGTACATGGCTTAACCCCAACTCCCAACTAGGTTTTCCTCTATTTGAGTTATCAGTGCTTAACTGTAGAAATGTCTATTTTTTTAATATAAAATACATCCCAACCTTCTTTCTGATAAAATAGATTTCTATAGATAAAATCAATTCTGAAATTGGTCAAGTAGTTTTTATGTTTATCCATTACAAAAAACACAAAAATTCAAAGCAAACTTTCTAATACCTTAAAACGAGCAATTCTTGCAAAATTATGTATGTATATATAAAAAAAAAACTTTCATCTATATTATATTACACTATATTATATACTATATTATATTGTTTTTTTACAGAAATATTATTTCACGCCTTTTGAGGGACTTTGGGGCCCTGAGGCAGAGATTGCACCTTGTGTGTTTTCCAGACCGGAGACAGCCTCTTCGCTCCAAATGAAACCACCTTTTTGATTTACAAAAAGGTGGTTTCATTTTTTGTAGCTTGTTTACGACAATTTTGACAGAAAGCTTAGCTTTGTTTTTTTTATGTCCTCAGTACATAGGTACGTAGGAGCGCGGTTGCCGTGGTGCCAGTCGAGTGCGTGCGCTTCGCCTGCCTGCCACTGTAATTTGTTAGATTATTTAATTTATTTAGATTTGTAAAGAAAAATTGTGGTGGCACTATGCACACAACCGCCAAATGCAAGTAGAAATGTGAATACTGCTGTCGTGTCCGTGCCCGAACTTGTACAGTGCACGATATGTTCCCAGCCTCGCTTCTTCATGGGACAGAAGGGCCTCAAAATTCACCAAAAAAGAATACACAACTCTACTATCCCGCTATTTGCCCCAGTTGCAGGAGCGGTAGATATTTCGTTAGTAAATTATAATTCTACGTCTGGTTTACGACCTTTTTGGAAAGTGATTAGCCAGTGTAAAACTACAACCCCTATTTTGAAACGTATTCCTCCGGTGCTCGCATCTCTGTCGCTACTGTTCTATCTCAGGTCATTAGGAATGTTGTATCTAAAAATACGAAGCAAGCATAAGAACATTTACTAATTTTCCCCTATAGTGTACTTCATGAACAGAAAGATTTAGGAAACAAATCATCGCTTACTATTCGGATATAGCAAAATTGTGTTAGGTATACTGCAAGCATTGAGTGCACACCTCAAAATTTCAAAAATTTTTTGGACCCACAAACAAATTCAAAATCTCCCAAACTAGTCTCCGAGTCTACTATCTACAAACTTGTAGAAATTAAACTTAGCTATGGTGATATTAAGGGTGCCTCCCGTATTTTATTTTCTAGTGACACAATAGCTCCAAATTCTAAAGACACTCTCAAATCTCTTGAGATTAAACACTCTCTTCCAAGGCCCAACTTTCAACTCCCCGATCCACCGCAAGAGAGTGATGACGCTGTTGATGCAACCAGCCAGGACGTGCTCGGTGCCGTCATGTCATTCCAGAATGGTTCTGCCGACGGCCTGAATGCTGTGACTCCACAACATCTAAAGGACCTGTTGTCTGGCGATTCGGGCCATGCTGGTAAAGTTATTCTGGAAGATGTGACGGCCCTGATCAACCTGATGTTGTCAGGTCAAGTCAACAGATCACTGAGCTCTTGTACGGTGCGAACCTATGCGCACTCAAAAAGAAAGACGCCGGAATTAGACCCATAGCCGTGGGTACCACCTACCGCCGCCTAGCAGCTAAAGTCTGCTGTCGGAAAAAAGCTGCATATCTCGGTGACTTTTTCCGACCTGTTCAGCTAGGCTTTGGTTCGCGTGGCGGCTGTGAAGCCGCAGTACAGTCTCTTCGTACATTTTTGGATCAAAATTTTGGGGAGGTAATTTTAAAGGTGGATATTAAAAACGCATTTAATTCCGTAGATAGGGGTGTCTTGCTTAAAGAAATTAAGAACAAAATTCCCGAAATGTATCCATTTCTGGCAGTGATCTGGATCAGTTGAGCTATCTATAGATCGTTTTAAACGGTCCTTAGATAGCTCAACTGTTTCACGTGTATTTTATAATATTTTGTACATTTCTGTAATTATTTATTATTGATTGATAAAAAAAAAAAAACGAGTTGCACTACGGGAGTGCCGACAGAAGTGAGTTTAGTAATAAATCACTTCAAAATCAGTAATTATGGCGACTGCCAATCAAATACTGAACGAACACAGATGATGCAATATTTTTTGTTCAGAATGTAGATAATATATCAAAGAACCTAACTCAGTAAACTTCTCCATACAAAAGTAGACTGTAACCATGTGAATTAAGGTTTATAATCAAATGGGGCGAGCGCGGCAGCCGGCTGTGTCTCGCCCCAGACGGTAACGGTGTCGCGAATCCAGAGGTTTTACCTCATCTAAAAATATGCCTACCGCGCTAAAAGAAGTTTTCACTTCAAAAAATTATGTATATAATCGTATATATAATCTGAATCTCGGAAACGGCTCCAACGATTTAAATGAAATTTAGTATTTCGGGGGCGATAAATGGATCTAGGTAGCTTTCATATTTAGAAAACGTCGTTTTATCCGTGTTTTATACTTGCTCGGTAGCCCGGTCATCCAGATACTCCTTAGAATACGTGTAGATGGAGTCTAAATGAAATAATGAACTTAACTGCTGACCGTAACTTTTTCTGCGTGGAATGTTAACAAAAAGTTGCCTATATAGCATTTCAGGATCATTGTAATTATATTATTATTATTTTTCAAGTTAACCGCATAAACAACATTTTGAAATTATAAAAATGAAAATTATAAATTGGTTTTAAAGTAAGATAGACAAAAATATTTATGTATGAAATTTCTTATCGCTACCGTAGTTGTCTGTTATTGATGATAGAAGTTTCTGATGCGCACTTAAATCCTTTCACCACACTAGTTTAACATAACAATTGAAACGATTAGATGAAGTTGAAGGTTTTAATTCAATTGAAAGTTTGAACAGAAAGTTCAATACGGTAGCTACTACACACAACACCTTGTCAAACACTTTTACCTTATATCAACACATGGTTGAGCATTCGCTTACCACAAAATTGTATTTGCCCAGTACAGTAGGGTTATTACGTAAAATAGCAGCAGCGACAGCAATAGCAACGTGACACCACTATCCAATAAATCAGTCTCAAGTCGGGAAAATACTCAATAATAATAACGGAAGTTATCCGCTATTAGTAGCCTCTCGCCTAATTACAAACGATTTTATTTATGAGTAACATTTTTCCTCTAGCTTTTCTGCAATCTGTGGGAGTGACTTCCTGAAAAGGGACGGAAACGTATAACAGGAAGCATGGAAACGTGCGCTATTTGATTCGACTAATAAGCGCGTGTTGTATTAAATTTGACCAATGAGCGCGCACGATGGTAGAGTTGGCCGTCAGATGGTACCTACTCAATTTCCAAAGATGTTAGATGTTACACATCATATGCGACTACTGTAAGGCTCGTTTGTTTTTTTTATTTTTTTTTATTTAATTGAAAAATGATTTATTTAAAACACTGTAACACAAATGTCAACTGTAAAAGTTCAAATTGTATAGCACAGTCAACACCCTTCTTTATAGTGAGGAGAAAACATATTCTATGACAAGGTTTGATGAGCTTAGTGATAGATTAAAAATGGTTGGCTGTAAAGTCGGTTTAAGGATACACGAGTCAGCGGCACAAACTCGTTAGTGGGCGCAGCTAAAATGCATGCCATTTCACCTAGCTTTGTGTGAGAAAAAGATAGACGTGCACCAAGGATAGAGACGAGCAGTAAGGAGATAGCGTGATTATAATTTCGAGTCATATGATCAGATTAATCTATGATTTCTAAATTAAACGATTGCGTTTAAATAATGAATAGACCTTTGGCTCAAGGGTTCTCATGAAAAAACTACTAAATGTATTTATTAAAAAAAAAGTTATTTGAGCTCTTGAATAAATAATCTATGCTTGTATCGGAATAATTTTTTAGCTTGCGTACTCCGTTTGTTATTTATTCACACCTAAAATTACGCTAAAATCAGTGATGAAAAACGATTTTTTTTGAGTCTTGTATCTTTCAAACCCATATTATTTTTACAATTCTGTATTGATACAAGCATAGATTATGACAAGACAAATTTATATCACTTTTAGTTTTGGTTCTTCATCATCAGACGGTGGTGTGATCACCCTTCGACGTTTGTATGGAAAGATAATCGACTTGTTCACTCTTAAGGACGATAATTTTACGCGATAACGTCATAAGAAAATATGAAAAATCCCTTACTTTTAACGTATTATGATGCGTCATAAGCCGAACGATTAGGTCGATCGTGCTTCTCTATTGCTTGTTCCGCGCTCTCGCTTGCACGCTCGACTTAGGCGGAACGTGTCAATTTTTCGTGAGTGCAGCCGGCGTTCATCGATTTATAAGACGTTATCACGTCAAAATTGTTTATGGCAGAGATATCAGCGTAAAAAAAGTCCGTTTGACAGTGACAGCGCAATTCAAGCCAAATAAACTTTGAAAAATTCAATTTAAAATTTGATTGCTGTCGGTTGTTGCGTAGTAAGGAGGCGGGTATTGTATGTATACTCAGTTGACTTATCACTTAAACTTTGACACATCAAACACACGTGTTAGTTCGTAGTAATTGCTGTAACTTGCTTGTGTTTGACAAACTAATTTATAGTAATGTAGTTTCCTTTGATCTAATATGTGACGAGGCTTCGACAAATGACGTGACAGAAATAGGCGTGATGTACTCGAATGTTTGCTTCTTATATCTTATTTCAGATAATTTTGTTTATCGATTATATTATCGATTGATATATTTGATTTATTCATAATTCATTTACTGTGACATAATGTTGATAAATTAAATAAATAAATATTGCTGGACAATGCACGCAACACCATCTAGCGCCAAACTAAGCATAGCTTGTAATATGGTAACAAGATAAATAATAGAACACCTTTATTTTTAAATAAATACTTTGACACTTTATAACATCCAGACACAGAACAAATATCTATGCTCATCACACAAGCGTTTATCCTGGGAGGGAACCGAACCCTCAATCTACATCGTAAAAGGCAGAGCTACTACCAACTGAGTTGACATGCCTAAATTTGCTCAATTTATATACAATTTATAAGTTCGCTATGCTACCATTTGTAAAATATTGTGAAATTTTTTCTCATCCACCGAGGCATTTATTTTAATAAAATGCAAAATAACATAATATTAATTCAATATAAACGTCATTGTGGAACATTAATTCATTATATTTATGTCTCTTTATTAATTCAGATAAATTCAGAAACAGGATAATTTGTAACCAGGACTTGAGTTTAGATTAAGTTTAAATTTATTTAATGGTATTTCTTTATATAGTCAAGTCTTGAGTTAAAGACCTACCCGCATATTACATACCTACTATTCATATACATACTTTTGAATTTATTTCTAGAAATATATCAAAAAGCTTCTCGCCACTTAATAAAAAATAAAAAATTGCCTATGTGCTTCTCCAAGATACAATCTACCTCCTTCACAAGTTTAATCAAAATCTGTTCTGTTGTTTAGACGTGAAAACGTAACAAACAGACACTATCAAAGAAATATCAAAAAGGCACTATCGAACTTATAACTTTAATTAATAGTTCAATATGAGTATTAGTTAATGGTATTTCTTTATATAGTCAAGTCTTGAGTTAAAGACCTACCCGCATATTACATACCTACTATTCATATACATACTTTTGAATTTATTTCTAGAAATATATCAAAAAGCTTCTCGCCACTTAATAAAAAATAAAAAATTGCCTATGTGCTTCTCCAAGATACAATCTACCTCCTTCACACCTCCTCTTGTTCTTTTATTTAGACGTGAACACGTAAAAAACAGACACTATCAAAAAAATATCAAAGAGGCACTATCGAGTTTATAACTTTTGTTAATAGTTCAATATGATTTTCTTTTTAAGGATAAGGTGTTTATAGCTTTATAGTTTTGCCAATCCGTCTGTCTGTCTTTCTGTCCCCACCTAATTAGAGCTCTAGCAGAGTATTAGTCTTGTTATTATGAAAATTTGCACGGTAATACGTATTAATGTGACTATGCTCCTACAATTATAACATAGAAACTTTGAAAATGATTTTTAGGAGTATCTACATTTTAATTATTTAATTTTTATTTTACTAATCCATGGTGTGGCATGCTTGAATGTCTTTTAGGAATTTAGGAGGAGAAAAATAAACGTTTGATAGGTATTAAGCTTTAAATTCAATACATTTGATGGTGTCCAGCGTGTCCTTAAATTGGCTTAACAACTTCGCTCCCCACTGCAATTACATGCGCTTTGACAATTTACCTAAACTGATTCGGCACTCATGCTTAATATCTATAAATACCAACTCACCCTCAGCGAGTACTCATTATAATAATAAATAAATAAATAATACTGGAAATTTCACACAGTATCATCTGGCCTCAAAGTAAGCAGAGCTTGTGTTATGGTTTCCACGTGACTGATATACTTACTAATTATACATAGATTACCCAGACTCGAGACAAATACTTGCAGATCATACAAACATTTGTCCCGCGGCGATATATACTTAAATAACGTAAAGAAACAAGTTTACCTGGACAAATAATTTTCTCTGATCATAGTTTTAAATGTAATATGTGATATATGTATTGTGGTGACCAGATGGCTAATAGAATGCTTATATACGTATCGATTACGCGATCACAGTGGCGAGACAGTTAAATTATACTAAGCCAAAAGAATGAGTACTCGCTGAGGGCAAGTAGATATTTATAAATTAGTAAGTTTATTTAATTTATCAGATTGTATTTAATATTATTTATTTATTTTTGTAATATTGATGTTTTTCACTTTTTGTTATCCTGGAAATATGTTTGTATATATTATTTATATCACAAATCAGTCATATTATTTTCATCACCCTATATTCAGTTCTATTGATTTCTATCCATCCCAAGGTTGTCTGGCAGAGATCGTTATCTAAACCGATAAGACCGCCCCTTATGCAACCGTGTATTATAAGAAATGACATTGTTTATAATTACATAACTTAAGTAAATTAAGTAAAGCTAAGAACTAGGTTAATGACACTAAATAAAATTTGCATGTCAAAGAATATGGTAGGACATAATTAAAATAAATAAATAAACAATGGACAAACTATTAAAAGACCTAATTATATAATATATGTTCAAGCAAATAAATAATATTTCATTTCATTTCATTTCGTGTAGCTAAACATTACTTCTCATAATAGTCCAATGTATTTGTGATGTACAATAAATTATTTTCTATTCTATTCTATTCCACAAGTTATTCTTAGTTCCCTAACTAAAATAGTGTTGTGCGCATTGTAAACCAATATTTCTTTATGTTTTTAAGGTATGTTGTAAAATTTAAACGGACATGAGAGGCCCTGACGTGGTTCTGTCCAATTATATCAGTATATCTTCCTTAAATTATGCACATCTATCTAATGGATAGTCCCTACTGTACCTTGGGTCCTTGGTATTATAGTCGCACGTACATTGTTGTAAGCGTATTACTTCCTTATCTTCCTTTTATTTCTAATTTCCTTAAAAGGATAGCTCGTAAATTGACACGTTACTCGCATTTTAATACATAATAATACCCATTGAAGATCGAACACGGTTTTTTTTGTACAACATTTGTACAAAAATTGTAATCTTACTTAGACCAATGGATGTGTTAGAGAAAGGTCAAGTCAAGAGTATCTACTAAACCGACGCGCATGTACAAACAAAGCGATCATTCCCACTATGCAGTGGGTATGCAGACGATAGTACAGTTGTGGAGAGATACTTTGCCAACGCACGAAGCAGTAAACTTGACATTCAGAAATAAATAATAAATAAATAAATAAATAATCCCGGACATTTCACACAACATCATTTTGGCCCCAAAGTAAGCAGAGCTTGTGTTATGGGTTTCACATGACTGATATACTACTTACATACTTTTTTTTTGTAAATTCATACATATTATACATAGAACACCCAAACAAACATCAGAACACCAACTTTCTCGTTTATAATATTAGTAACAGAGAGTTAAAACTAAAAGCTATCAGATCGCAAGCCAACCCATCAAATACCAAACATTGACTTACCTCCTTTAGTGGTACCATTGAATGATTATTTCACTAATTTATAACAAGACTCGTATTAATAATACTACCGTATATATACTTAGGAGGAGGACCTCAAAAGGCGCAAATATGCCGGTCTTGATAAGGCCTAAATTTTTGAGCCTTTTAGAGTCGAAACCCTAGGCTCATGGTGAACAAGAGAGCCCATCGCGTTTTCATAATTATTTCACATGACTACACTAGTGGCCATGCGATGGAAAGAAAGAACAAGCATGGCCCTTCCGCCGCTGTAGATATATCGTTATCGTGGCCAGAAAATCATTACGTATAGGGCACGCATAGCATAAAATAGGACTATATGGCAAGAGTTGGGGAAGGCCTTTGTCCAACAATAGATATCCCTGAAATAAGTATTACCCAGAAAATACTAAGTACATATTTACATAGTTAATTTACATAAACATGAAAAATATTTTAAACATTCATAAACATTCATAAATGAAAGTGAAAGCTACTTAAAATTCAACTCTTATCCTATGTAAATAAACTCCTAACCTATGTACCTAAATACTAAAGAGAGCCAATTCTTGTGACAGAGTTTATGTCCGCACATGCTAATTTTGCCTTCCAAAATATTACGTGTCCGGATGAAATTAAAGCAGGGGTTTAATAGGGTGTTTTTTTTGTACTTGCTTTATTAATTCAGTCTTAGTCTACTCAGTTCAAACATCACAGAGAGTTTTAATAACTGCTGACTGGCTTTCGTCTAAGAAATTGTAAAAAAACTTGCAAATTTTAAGAGATTTTGTGATTGCTAGCTACATATATGGCTAGCCGGTCAGCTCTGTCTTCTGCGCTGAAAGTTGAGGGTTTGATTCTGATTAAATTCCCTCACAGACAAACATTTGTGTGATGAACATAGGTGTTTGTTTTGTCTGGGTGTTATAAAGTATCATAAGTATTTAAAAATATATAGATATTCTATCTGCCATCTAGTTACCATAATACAAGCTAAGCTTAGCTTGCGTCTAGTTGATGTAGTGGGAGTTGTCCAGCAATATAAATTTATTTTATTTTTTATATTGTGATAGTTGGCAACCTTATTCGTTCTAAGGCCTAGTAATCAATGATTTGTTAGATCATCATCATCTCCCTGCTCTCATCTTAAGTTAAGTAGGGTCAGTACAAAATATTATTCCTCCATTTCCCTCTAAGTACTTATGCGTACTCTTTCTTACTAATATCATCTTTCTCACAATTCATCTTTTCTTTAGCCTTTAGATTTGTAAGATCAATACATTCGATATTGACAGGTACTGACTGTAAGTACTTTAGGGAGTTAAGTGTCAATGAACTTGATATCTTCCTGTAGCTAGAAAACTGAGCCGACGCTTTGTCCATTGAGTCACTTTGAACTAGATCCGGCTTAGCGACTATATTGTGTTTCAAACACAATGGAGCGCAATAAGCTTAGTAATGTTTTGAATGGCTCTGGCATATGAGCCTACGTGAGGTTTTGGTTGCTGTGAATAAGCGGAAGCGGGCGTGCAAGCGAGGAACAAACCACACGTAATAGTATTCTTAAGTCGTAAGTCGTACAACCATGTAATACCCCTACATACTTCTGCAGAGAAGCAATGCTCGCATTGCTAGATACCGGTTGGAAGGGTATGAAAACCAGCCACATGAGATGTTATACCAATGATAATTCGTTTTAGAAAATAAAATCTCTTTAGCATCACTCTGTTGTCTATCTATCTGACATTTTTAAAGAAATGCGTTGAGGTAATAACTTGAATGAATATCAAATATATAGGACTACGATACCTGCTGTAAATAAAAAAAACATGCTGGACCTTTCACACAGCATCACAGAGCTTATGTTATGGGAACCACATGACTGATATACTTAAATACTTTTTTTTTAAATGCATACTTCAAACATTTATTTATATAAAAATAATTACAGATATGTATAATAAACAATAATATACATTAGGTATAAAACAGTTGAGCTATCTAAGGACCGCTTAAAACGATTTATAGATAGCTCAACTGATCCAGATCACTGGCAGAGGGCAGCATTCTCAATACAGTGGCGGCATTGCCCCGTTGAATGGCAATGCTAATACGGTGAACCAGATATAAGCCAGCTATTAGGTCACGCAATGTTTTTTCAACCAGGCACCGTGAAATAATTTTGAAAACGCGGTGTGCTCCTGTTACACACAGGCCCAGGTTCTCGACTCCAAAAGGTTCAATTATGTAGACCTTATCGGGCTAATAAGATATTTGCGCATTTTGAGGTCCTCGACACATTCAGGCGCCACATCAGCTCTAACGGAAGTCCTCGACATATGGGATGCGGCCAAGGTGTCTACGCAAGTTGCATCCCATACCAATGGCCTACCCATCTTTCAATGGTGTGAGTTATACATATTATACATCGAAACACCCAGACCCGAGACAAGTCTGTCGCATCTCAGCCAGGCCTTGGCCCGATGCGTCACAGAGATCATAATTGACCAAACTCGCTCTCGCATATCACAAAGTATGCTACTATCTGCACTAAACCTCATTTTTGTAGGTCAAACTAGTAGAATAATTTTAACCATACGGCTGCGAAATGTCAGCTTATGTCATGCAAGCTTATTTTAGTGAGTTCATTTTGTTTAACGCACGTCATAAAGTCAGTGACGTGCCAAGCGATCATGGAATACAACATCGTGTGTTACGAAGCGTCGTAAAAACGTTATTTGTCGTGCATTGATAGAATTCAAACGAGGATCGCTGTGTTTTTAACTGACTTCAAATAATGAAGAAGTCTCTCAATTCAATGGTATTTTTTTCGACCCGTAATTTATGGACCGATTTGAAAAAAATACTTTTACTTTTTATTTTATCAAAATCGGTTCTATAGTTTGGTTTTTTAATCAAAATAGCTGATAAAAATATGTCATCCAGACGACCAAAACTTCGTATTTTTATTTAAATGTAGTTGGTTTTCTTTTTAGTTTTAAAAATGTCATTATATATTTTATAATAATAATGCTGGACAGCATCATCTAGCCCCAAAGTGGCAGATCTTTTATTATGAGAGCAACATGACTGTTAAACTACTTATATATATACTAGCTACGCACGCACGCGTTGTATACTTACTTAAAAAGTAGCCTTGGTCCTTCTTCAAGGTCCTATGTATCTCAATACCAAAATTCATCAATATCGGCACAGCGGTTTAGGCGTTAAAACGTGACAGACAGACAGACAGAGTTACTTTCGCATTTATAATATTAGTAGGGATTTTTGTAAATAAAAAAATATTATACACAGAAACACCTAGAACCGAGAGAAATATATGCAGATCACACAAACATTCTCGCGCGGGAATCGGACCTGCAGTCTTTTGCATCTCAGACAGGCCTCCGCACACTGCGCCACAGAGGTGGTCGTCTTATACCTGCAACTGCAATTGCAACTGCAACTGCTACGAGCCTTGCTCAGCGTTTTGGGCAGTATATGAAAGTTCACATCTTCAACACGGTAGCTAAGCACTGTGACATAAGGGATAAGTCCCCCTCTGAACTGAAATTCATATTGAGGAAATGGCTGTTATCATTATCGTATTCTGACACACTGAGGACATTCTTGTTCGTATTGTATAGTTTATTAATATTATTTTTGAATTATTTTAGTTTTTCTTTTCTTTTCAATCTTTTTTACTACTCTTTATGGTGATCAGACGATTAATATATATTATCAACTGTTATTAGTCTATTTTGTGTTGATACTGAAAAAAATCATTTTTTTCATTTATTTTTTCATTTTATGTCATTGGTATAAATGTGAATTTACGACTCTTCTCATTAAACTTATTAAAAAAAATTATAATGTTTACTTAAATGTTGGTAAACTTATTATGTTTGTAATCACAAAAAAAATTATAAGTATATATTTTCCTAAGTACATATAAACGGTTTTTGGATATGTTTCTTTACTCGTTCTTGACTCGATTTGGACCTTAATTCTCGCAAAATTTCATGATTCTAGGGCAACGAGAAGTACCCCGTAGGTTTTGATTTACTGGCGAGTGTCGAGTGGCGAAACATGCGGCAGAAATAAAATGTATAAATAGTCGTATTTAGGCCATATTTTTTTATTGCGTTGACAAATAATCTTGATTTTTATAAATATCTAAGAGACAACGGCCTTTAACATTTAATTTGATTTTATAATGATACCTCTACGCGTTTAGACATATATACATAGTATAGATTAACTGACAGACAAAAGAAGCAATCCTAAATGGGTTCCTTTTTTCCTTTTAAGGTACAGGAACCTAAAAAACTGTTTGATTAGACGTTATAAAACATTTAATAGATGGACAACTATTTAGTACTATTCCGCCAATCTAAGAGTTAGACATGATGCAGACGCATGCACCTCCCTCCCGCCTGAAATTGATGCGCCATGCAAAGCGTTAGTAAAAGGCAAGTACACACAATCCACACATGCAACCTCAAAAAGAAATTCGACACGTGTTTTGCCCCTCCACGAGGCATCCTCAGGAACACTTGACTCACTCCGCACCCCGACGATAAAACACTCTGCTCTGCAGACTTGTTGCTTTGACCAACGTCAGGCTGAGACTAAGGGAAAGGGACGGAGGTACTTTGGGAATAGATTGGCGGAATAGTACTAAATATTTGTCTATCTATTTAATGTTTTGTTATGGATTTCCGCAAAGTCACGCCTGAATCAATTATCTGATTAGACGTTATGTATTTTAAGATGAGACTAGACTAGACTAGCCTACTGTAATGACTTGCTGCTACTTTGTAAAGATGATTTTAAATTAATTCATGCGGTTAATTTAAATGATATATATTTGGCTTTTCTGTTACCTGAGACTAACCCAAAGCAATGTCTTGCTAAAATATGAACTTTAATCGTATACCAACTGACGTGATTTCATGAGTAAACCTACATGTGTTTTGGCTCAAAGCTATACTAAAACTGATGTTTCTTGTGTAAAATAACTATAAAACCCGATGTTACAACAATACTGCTTACAGCGCTGCTAACAAAGCTCACAAAGCGCTGTCAGCGTTATGTTGATTTTATTAGATACTCTCTGGTTCTAGACTCCTTTCTGTATTAGTAGAATCGTGAATCATTGAAATTTGTATCTTACGTCTGTGACATAAATGTCACCCCAGTTTTCCGCAAACATACTCTAATGAAGAAACATAGCTAGCTGGCTGGCTCGGTTAAATTGGATGACATACTTAGCTTTTATTGTGCTTTTTGTTGTGTTCGCTATATACATAAAAACTGTGAGTGACTGACAGTCAGTGTTGGTAGATATATATTTGTATCATCTGTAAGTATTTGTATCGGGTCTGGGTGTTTGTATGTATAATATGTATGTATTTACAAAAAAGTATTCGTGTTTTATATCAGTTATATTATCCCCATAACATAAGCCTCGCTTACTTTGGGGCCAGTTGATGCTTTATTATATGTGCGTACATTTGATGACGGAGTTAATTTCTTTAACCAAAAATTATATAAATACTAGCTGTCCCGTTTATCCACGCCTTTTAAAAAAAATATATCTAATTGTAAATCTAAACCATTCTCGAATACACTTGAACACACACAAAAAGTTGCAATAAAATTAGTCCAGCTGTTTAGGAGTTCAGTGACATACTTACACAGTGATATAAAAATTGGTACCAATTCTTCAAGCCATCAAGCCAAAATATTTGCGTGTTTGTTCTGTGCCTAGGTGTTATAAAGTATCATAATTATGTATTAAAAAATATATAAGTACTAGCTGCTGCCCGCGGCTTCGCACGCAAGGTATCTACATAAAAAATAGCCTATGTCCTTCTTCAAAGTCTTACCTATCTCTATACCAAAACTCATTAAAATCGTACCAGCGGTTTAAGCGTGAACATGTAAACAGACAGACAGCCACACAGACAGAGTTACTTTCGCATTTATAAATATATGTATAGATTCCATAAATGTTGTCGAGTGTATGGTCTATATTTTTTTCTCATCAAGAGGACTCTTGAGTCCTTAAAGTCATATAATAAGACTATATGTGTTCCAGATGACTAGACATAGGCAACGGCTACCGCTTTTCGTCAGGCGTCAGGACGTTCGTCAATTTGCTTATTTATCACTAGCAACAAAAATTCAGCTTGGCTATATAGGCCATGGTCCGGCTGAGACGAAGAAGGTTGCGGGTTAGATTCCCGCGCGGGACAAATGTTTGTATGATCTGCAAGTATTTGTCTCGGGGCTGGATGTTTCCATGTATAATATGTATGTATTTAAAAAAAAAGGATATAAGTAGTATAATCAGTCATGTGGTAATAACACAAGCTCTGCTTACTTTGGGGCCAGATGATGCTGTGTGAAATGTCCGACATTATAATTTATCATTCTTATTTTATTTAGAACGGCTTGGCTTTAAAACTCTAGCGGAAATTACAATTCATAACAAAATTAAGAAAAGCGTGTGACGCTTTCAGAAGATGGCAGACTTATTTGCACTTTCAAAAAGCTAAATTTATTCAAAGCGTAATCAAGAAATGTTTTTAGTTAAAGTCAAAGAGATTGCAACTTTTTCTAAATTATGTTTTAAAAGCATTTTTTCAATGGTATTGTTTTTCAGCTCTGGCGTTTGGCGAACGAGATTTCAACAGCTACACATTTGTTTAAGTCACGTGCAATAGGTCTTTGCATCTGATTTTATTAGATTGTATTTATTTATTTGGAAAAACAAACAAAATACTGAATTTTTTAAACAAACTCACGAAAGTAATGTAATCCAGTAAAGTTTCTAATCTATATCTATAAAAGCGTTATGTGTATGTATGTATGTTCCCTATACACTCCGAAACGTCTGGACCGATTTCAATGTTTTTTTTTAGGAAATCTTTAAAATGGCCTAGCGGGTGATCCCGTAAAGTTTGGTAGCGATCGGATAAACATAACTTTGTTTTTTGCATCAATCAAATTTGTTATGGATATGGGTTCTATCTCCATAACAGGAGCCCACCGCGTTTTCAAAATTATTTCACGGCGTCTGGTAGATACATTGCGTGAACCATGAGCTGGCTCCTATCTGTATTAGCGTATTAGCATTGCCATTCAACGTGGTAATGCCGCCAGGAACGCGGGCAGCGTTCCTTAGATTCCTTAGATTCTGGAAGTGATCTGGATCAGTAGATCTATCTATAGATTGTTTTAAACGGTCCTTAGATAGCTAAACTGTTTTACATGTATTTTATATTATTGTATATTATTCTGTACATTTCTGTAATTATTTCTGCAAATAAATATAATCATCCTTTATCCTATAGGCTGATTTTTATGTGTATACTATGCATGCGAAGCCGCGGGCAGAAGCTAGTTCTAAATAAAACTCAAAACATACGAAGATAAAGTTGACATTCTGAAAAAGGAAATGTTTTTTTAACAAAAATAATTACGTTTTAAAAACTAAAAAGAAACCGACTTCATTGAATGAAATTCGAGCCTATAATACATTTTTAGTGGAAAATAGATGTATTATGTATAATATGGGTAGGCCAAATAAACGCACCGCTCCAATGAGACACCAAGGTTTCGAAGTACATGAAAACATCATCGATGAATAGAATTTTTAGATTTTCGTTGATTTTTCAGCTCGACCGATTTTGATAAAATGTATATGGGACCACCTGTGAAGTATACCCTTTCAAACGGAAAAGATTCCGACGAATTGAGAACCTCCTCCTTTTTGGTAAAGTCGGTAAATAAAGAGCAGATTTATACATTAGACAAGTTATTAAAAGATAGCAGCTGTTTGCTGATGGCGTGTTTAAATTGGAAAAAGGAGACGTCAAAAATAAATTACATAAATAACAAATCATTATTTTCATGGCTGTTGACAATAGTGTTTGAGGCGTAATTTGTACGATACTAGATTACACAGAGTAAGAAGAACTTTTTACTTTACTTTACGATGAAGATGTAGTGCGTGGACGGTTTTTTAGATGAGGTATACACCCTAGACCATCCCGCTCTGCCTAGTAGGCATAGGAAAGTGCGGAACTGACACCACGGATTTCCTTGTGATGAGTTTATTCACCGTTTCAAGCACTGGCATTACACAAATCAATTTTACGTAAGAAATATCATTTAGTGCAAAGGGTTCGAACCCAATACTTTAGCATCTACTACTACTATACACAAATCCTATCATATCTTACTAAAATAAGAGCAACAGTAAGTTGTTTTTTAGTTTCAAAATGGGCGCAAGTAGGACAAATAGACATAGGATATTATAGAGGGAAAATAACCCATAATAAATGACACTGGCCTCTATTTTCAATGGCCACTTCAAAACTTAATATTTATGAAACGAATATCTATCGAAAGCTGTATATGAAACTTACTATCTTTATAAGACCTAACCATCGATAGGTATTTTAAAACTCAACCTACTTTTACACTTATAGGAGGTATTCCTAAAAGCCTGTAGCGGTCACTAAATCATATAACCGTGCAAAATTTAATCATGAAACGAATAAAATTGTGGACAGACAGACAGACGGACATAGCAGAACTATTAGGGTTCCTTGTGAAATAAGGAACTCCAAAACGGAAAGATAAATAAATAACGCCGGATATTTCACACATCATCTGGCCCCAAAGTAAGCAGAGATTGTGTTATGGGTACATCATGACTGACATGTTACTTAATTATTATTTTTTGTAAATTCATACATATTAGACATAGAAACACCCAGACCCGAGACAAATTCAGATCATATAAACATTGTCCCGCGGCGAGAAAAAAACCCGCAACCTTCTGCGTATCAGCCGGGGCTTGGCTCACTGCACCACATGGGTTGTTAAGATAAAGAGGTATACCTAATCGAAGATAGGAAGACGATATAAAAGCTACAGCTGGAGCATTCAGGAAGAAGGAAATTCGGAAGTCCGAAGTAACCGGAAACTATGGAAGAGCGTAGGGTAAGCCTATGCTGAAAAGCGAAACGATTTTTAGAAATGAATGTTGTCAAATTTATTAGATCAAAATCAAAATTATATATAGAATTTTTGAATATCTATATATTTTGAAAGTTTATGAATTAATGGCTATCTGTAATTGAAGTTGAAGTTTGTTTGTTGTTCAATCACCCTGCAATTGCGGAATGGGTTTGGATGAAACTTAGTACAGATATATATTTAATGACCTGTAGGGCGATCGCGCTATTTGTCAACGTAACTGCCATTGAACGGATTGGTTTTGGCAAAGTTTTGGATATGGCTAATCTGAATATCAAAATGGTACGCTTCCTGAGCGATTTAATCGTTGATTTTACCAATCGAACAAATTTATATATAGAACTAGCTAGTATTACTCTATGCACAGACTACTGAGATGTACTAAATCAAACACATTCGTTAGAAAGCACTGTCAAAAATGACGCGAACGTTTGATCAACGTATGTATAATCCAAATTAGAGCTAAATCGTTCCTGTTATGATTAGCGCGGTACGAAATATGTCAAAAATAACGTTGTGGGTTTGGTTTAAATGTACTAAAATACCGCGGTCGGCCCCCTGGAATAGTAAATAGGGTATTATGTATGTAGATTCCACCCTTGTGAACCCGTAAACATTAGCGAGTGTCTAATAATATAATAACTTACCCACTATCCCCTGGCGAGTCCAACGTACACTAAATAACAAATGCCTTATCAAAATGTTCGACCTATTGTTTCGACTATTCGACAAATGGATAAACTGTGGTACTTGTAGTTAACAATAGATGAAAGGATAAACCCCGTTTTCCTAAAATACAAACTGGAAACCCTCATTAGTAAATGGCCGGTGTATTTGTTCACTCTCAACATTTGACAGATGCCCGGGGCGGAAGATTTCTATCGGTGCAGCCGATTCGAGTCCACTTTATTCGGCTTATTTCAAGATAGTACCGACTACTATCGTAGGTTAGTACTTTAAGGTGGTGCTCAAGACTCTGGAACTTAGTCTCAGTGATTAGCTGCTCACCTATCAGCCTCAATATTTTACTCTTGATTGGCGCCAAAGCAGCCGGTTGTCAGTGAGCCAACTCTAAAACGGTGAAGTAAACCATTATAGAACTTAAAAAAATCGAAGACAAAAGTCAAGTGCACAAAGGAGCCATTGAGTCGCGCTTTAATCCTTTCACTACACCAGTTTGAAATAAGTCATTATCAGCATTGCCTTCGTTCATCTGTTAAAGATGATTTAGGTGGCGTCAGTCAAGTTACGCAGAGCAGATATTTCTAATTGAATGGATCCACTCCAGCAAGCTGAGGTGGGTGAAGTTTCCTCTCCACTGACGCCACTCTGCCTGGGATTCTGTTTAATAGCGCAGGCCTTCCCAGGAACCCACACTAACCTCTCGATCTTGTCGACAGGTCCCGCAGGAACGATGAGTCAGTACATGCGGTGTCGGTTCGGTTGCGGGTGCATAACGGCTGGCACCGAGCCGGGTTTTTGTTTCAAGTTTTCCTTTTGTGTTGCAAGCTCTTCTATTAGTCATCAGGGGACTTACTAACAATAATTAATATCGCAGTCGTCACCATCAAATAGTAGTATAAGTTAAAATATGTAGTGACACGATAAGATGTGGTAAAATCTAATGACAGTGTTAATACGCTAATCAAAAGCATCCCTCATGGCAAACAGCTTTTGAAAAGCCGGGATTGATTGAGCTTAACGTGCTCTAATAAGCACGGAAGCGTGTTGATGAATGCCACAGATGTCACCTATCCAGACACTAATCTCGCAGAGAGTATGTATACTAACTAAGTAGTTAGCTATGCGACGAGAGCTTCACCTTAGAATATATACACGTAGATCATGAATATTACTTTTATGGAACACCCGCGTCCCGTGTCACTAGTTATACCAAACCAGGGTGGTGGAAAAAATTAAATAATGAGAGGCTCAAACTACCCACGCTCTAGAGTTACGTCATGGTCTAACGTAGAAACTAACAATAAACATCAAATATTTTTCCATTCTATGATAAAAATAATTAAACAACCCAGAAAATAAATCTTGTATCCTATTATTCAACAAACACCATGAAAAGGAAATGAACAAAGGCCGAAAGCTATTGTTTCTGTTTAGCTCAACATGTACCCATTAATTTACCAAAGTTTTTCTCTTGAGCCCAGTTTTTTCACGCGTCTACGCATTGTTTCTGACCAGCCAACGGATCACGGCTCATTGTGCTCACCTCCGGATAAAAGATCAGATTCCTAAACAAAGAACAGTTCCCAGCACCACACTAGTGGTGTAGCGAATCCGTAATTATTAACGTAAAAGTATCTATACTTGCCTAAATGAATAAAGAGTACTTAATTAAGAGTACTTTGTCAGAATTGCGTTTAAATAGCAAACTTGTAAAGGAAACACGACAAAGTAAAGGAAGACGAAGCGTAGGACAACCCTCCACCCGATGGACAGACGACATTGTAAAAATCGCGGGTAGTCGGTGGATGGAGATGGCTCAAAATCGTTCTTTCTGGAGTAAGTACAAAAATGTACGAAAATAATGAGAAGGAAACATAGATCAACTACTTACATATTAATGTAACCTAACCTATATACTTACTTATTGATTGGCCTGTCAGCTCAGTTGGTAGTAGCTCTGCTTTCAACGCTGTAGGTTCGATTAACTTGGTACGATTTACTTAAAGGACAAACATTTGTGCGATGAACATAGGTATTTGTTCGGTGTCTGGGTGTTATAAAATATCATAAGAATGTATTAAAAAATAAATAAGTATTCTATCTGTCACGACTGAGTTCACTCAAGGTTTTAGGTTTGGAAGGCAACACTACCACTAGGCCACCAGTGCAAAGTTACTCTCTAAAAAGTAAAGAGTTCTAAAAAAGGTCAAAGGGCAATGACTCCTAAATGCCTATTTAGAATAATGTCCTCGACCAATCCTAGTATTTAACCATCTAGAGCAGCTAGACCCAATGTACTCTTAGCTAGAAGTCCAACTGTCGTTAGTACCCTTTGCCCTGAAGCTAATTGCATTGCAAAGGTCTCCATTAGACGAGTTTGTAAGTTGGAGACCACAGCTATTGATATTATGTAACTATAATGTCCATGTTTAACTCTAGACAATACGTAAATTGGATTCCCCAAATAATAATTAGTAGTCAAAGCAATATAACGTTTCGCCAACCATTAGAAAAAAGATAGAAAGTAAGAAAGATTCTTTCTTTCTTCTTCGTTAATGACATGTGTCATGATGATGACAATTTTGCCAATGTCAAGTGATTGTTTGATTAGTCTCCGTCGAATAGTCGGTCGTCATTTGTATATTCTAAACGTCATATCTCGGGATTCTTCGTCGTTCAAATCACATCGCAACATATTACACCTATAATTCCAGTGTCCATACAGGTGCAATGTAGTCACCATTTATTGCATAAAATTCCGCTAAGATTACTGAATAAAACACGCAATAACACAAGAAAAAATAATCAATTTAGAAGTGTTATGTTATTTTATGAAGAATAACGTATTTTTAGTGGGTCGTTCAGTAAATTGTTGACTTTGGTTATAAGGTAAACATGTCAATTACTTAATGATTTGACAGGTATGTTTGACATGACAGCAAACTTGACATAAGATTGTCATAACAGAAGGATTATGAAAACCTCACATCAAAGTCTCTTGTCAATCATTAAAGTCGTTTGTTTTCTCTACCATAACACATGCATTATTATCCCACCCTTCTTATAAAGATAGGTTTTAATTATTATAATAATTTCATAATCACATTGGATACTGTGGCATTAAATTCGGTATTCATGTTTAGGTAGTATTCAAATTGAGATGCGTTTAGAAGTAAGGCTATTGGTATTTAGGTGTCTATTTCTATTAAAATATAAAAAATTTATATGCAACTTCTATGTGTGCTGGTGACTAGCTAGTAGAGCATAGAAGCATATTTTAACCTCGTATATCTGCGCCTACGGAACGGTACGGGAGTATCAAAGATCAAAGGTAGTTAAGCTATTTATTAAAAGAATCATACAAAAAACGCTAGGACAAGTACGAGTTTTTTGTTATTTCTTCTCTAGCTTGTTGGGAGTAATCGGTACCTAAGCTTTCCGCATGTATCTCGTAAGACCATCCAAAACTATTCATGTAATTGTTTAAAGAAAAAGAAAGTAGAAAAATATTTATTTAGCACACACAAAACAAAAGAGCGGAAAACAGACTAAAAATAGGCTCCAAGGGGAATCTTATACAAACACATACACATTTATACAACACACAAAAACAAACAAAAATCAACTAAGTATGCGTAAGAAATTAGCGCTTCCCGCAAACCAATCAACATTTAATTAATAAGTAATTTAAATAATTAATTAATAACATTCTATCTCTAGTATGGCTAAAAAGGTTTAATCTCAGCATGTGCTACTTTAAAATAAAACAGTGTTGAATTCGAACTTGAGGATTTCTACGCGAGCAAAGCCGCGGTTGGAAACACGTTTAAGTATAAACGTAGCGATACTTATAGAGCTACAATTTAACTCACACGTCATCAAAACTTAATAAACCATTACCTAACGTTGCACAATACAATACGACGAAGCAGAAGATCAAGTGTTCTCAAATAGTGAGAAACGTTGTGAGGAAATCGATACTCCCAGAAAGTACAAAACTATCGACGTACCCAATTACTTTAGCTCAAAAGAACAATGTTCTTAATTTCTGCTGTTTTTAATGCTTGCTGCACTAGATGGTTGATTCTGATAAGAATAAAATACATGTCAAATTTATTTCTTGTATGAGTCAGAGGACAAATCTAGTGATGGCGTGCTATTAGGACGCCTTGAGGCTCCTTCATTTCTTAGGCCAAACAGCTTAACCTGCCCTCTGAAGCACGAAAATGCTCGTTTTAAATGACATTGTGATCACCTATCTATGTCGTCTGTACTCGTACTCGTGGATGGGCAAAACCTGCTAAAACTTGACTTCGTTAGTTTGTTACGAACGACTTCTTGACCCATGGCCATGACAGTCATTATTTAACTTTTAAAACTTTTGTGAGTTGTACTATACATTTCCACGCTTCGAACGATACAATAACTGCAGTGCGAATCACGAGCGCGAACGTAAGCAAGCGAACCGCGGATCTTACTTACCTTGATGACGATTCTCTAGATGAATCGAAAAAGTGTAGGTACCTCCATCGACAAAATAATGTGAGTAAAAAACATGTTCAGCATGTTAAACCAGTTATTAAATAAAAAACCGGCCAAGTGCGAGTCAGACTCGCGCTCCGAGGGTTCCGTACAAACCTATAGGTATTTAAGTAAAATTTCACCCATCACGACATTATCCAACTATCGAGTCATAGTTGGATAATGTAACAAAAAATTTACAGTTTTCGCAATTATTCCTTTATTTGTGCTATAAGACGTTGCTACGTACCAAATTTCAAGATTCTGAGTTCACGGGAAGTACCCTGTAGGTTTTGATTCCCTTGCGAGTTGCGAGTTTGAATATATGAGACTTAAATTGCTGTTTCTCTTGATTGCGTTGACATAGAAGTTTGATTTTGTTACAGCTTAAAGGTATTATAGATTTGAGTATTTTATATGAATTTCAATTTAATAACTCTGCGCGTTCATGAGAAAAGGGGTAGTAAGTTAAAAATTATTAAAAAAAAATATATTATATGATGTAACTGAAAATGTGCGGTTATCGCAATTTATCCTTTGTCTGTGCTATAAGACGTTGCTTCGTACCAAATTTCAAGATTCTGAGTTCACGGGAAGTACCCTGTAGGTTTTGATTCCCTTGCAGGTGTCTAAAATTTGCGGCATAAACGGCTGTATCTTTTGATTGCGTTGGCTTAGAATTTTGATTTTTTTACAGCTTTAAGGGACAATAGACCTGCATATTTGATATAAATTTCAGCTTGATACCTTTACGCGTTCCTGAGAAAAAGTGTCTTGACAGACAGACGGACGGCCGGACGGACAACAAAGTGATCCTATAAGGGTTCCGTTTTTTCCTTTCAAGGTACGGAACCCTAAAAATCATAGAAGTCTAAAAAATTTGACACTTTGACATTTTT
Organism: Lampropteryx suffumata; assembly: GCA_948098915.1. Taxonomy (NCBI): domain Eukaryota; kingdom Metazoa; phylum Arthropoda; class Insecta; order Lepidoptera; family Geometridae; genus Lampropteryx; species Lampropteryx suffumata. Next base: position 3,380,677 of record OX402561.1, on the reverse strand, counting down.
TTTGACAGACTTACTAAAATTTCGTAAAATACGAACGATCTTATTTCGATTGAATCAAGGTCAGAGTCCGAGAAATATTTTTAAACTTATTAAATTGAAGTGTTTGACGTGTTCTAGCTCATTATATTCATTGCTTACTTTGTATTTACTGTTTGTTTATATACTGTGCTGAGAACATAACAATAGCGATCAAAATAACTGTTGAAATCACGTCGGTCGTTAACGACTTTGTTAAATTCGTGTTAGCTGTCGACTGGGCGGATTCTTTAATGATGTTTGTTTGTTGTATTGTGTTATAGTATCGTATAAAGGGAGAACGCTAGTGGCATATCTGAGCGATTACGTGCTTTAAAGGGCGGTTAATTCCGGCTTTATATTAAGGGGTTTCTAATAGTGACGGGTAGATTTCGAGACTCATGAAATGTGCCATACGGTTAAGTTTTTATTTAATTTAATTTGTTAAATGTGAATAACCATGGCTAGTCTCCACGGTATTGTGTGACTGGTCCAGCAATATATTTTTATTTTTATCGGTATACAATCATTCATTTTGTAGGCAAAAGTTAGTTTGAGTTAATATTACTTCAACATCAGAAAACTTATCTTTTAACTCACGAGGGAACTTGAACTTTTTCGTTTACGCGGTTCCCTGGACGTATCTTGAGTACAGGGTGAAGAAAAACCAGTCCCAAAAAACCTGACCAATCAAATCACAACCATAAAGAAAATTTTCATTTGAATTTTTAGAAAAGAACTGAGAAAGGTACCGAGTTGAATATTGAGGTACATCTCTCACCTATCCCTATCATTTAGACGACCTCTGTGGCGCAGTGGGCTAAGTCCCGGCCGAGACGCAGAAGGTTGCGGGTTCGATTCCCGCCGCGGGACAAATGTTTGTATGATCTGCAAGTATTTGTTTCGGGTCTGGGTGTTTTTGTGTATAATAAGTATGTATTTACAAAAAAAAAAGTATATAAGTAGTATATCAGTCATGTGGTACCCATAACACAAGCTCTGCTTACTTTGGGGCCAGATGATGCTGTGTGAAATGTCCGGGATTATTTATTTATTATTATTTATCCCTTCTGGTTTTGAAGATACTCTTTTTACACCTTGTATGTATCAAAACTTTTCTATTCGGTTACTGATTGATAGAATGTAAGATTTACTTAGCCGTCTGAAGGGCCTGGTACACACCTAAAACGCTCTAAGGCCTAGTACGCACTAACGAATTAATCCTTGCGGCTGTAACGGACCTATACTGAAGTAATTAGTTTTCAACGCAGTTTTTTGGCTAGTGCGAGTGCCTACGAGTACATAATCACAGAAAACTGTAGGTACGTACTCTTCATATATTTCATGGGACCCTGGGCCCGTGAGGAATAGGAGCCCACTGCATTTTCAAAATTATTTTACGTCTGATAAAAACATTGCGTGACCCAAGAGCTGGCTTCTATCTGGCTCAGCGTATTATAATTGCTATTCAACGTGACAATGCTGCCAGTGTCTTAGAAACGCAGTGATCTGGATTAGTTGAGTTATCTATAGATCGTTTTAAATGGTCCTTAGATAGCTCAACTGTTTCACATGTGTTTTATATTATTGTATATTATTATTCTGTACATTTCTGAAATTATTTTATTTTAATTTATTTTTTACTCATGTGTCTGACTTACAAATTATTTTCTACTAGCGACCCGCCCCGGCTTCACACGGATGCAATTCTGATACTAAATATACTACAGAAAGTCTTTATATACGACGTTATCTAAGAGAATAACATAGCCTAAGAGATTGGTAAATACATATTTGTGTAGAGCTTTTTAAACTGTAGAATACTGTAGTACATTATTTTGATCTATCTCGTAGGGTTCAGCCAGCCTTTGCAATGTAAGGGCAAAAATTGTTTATTTACGACATCACATTAGAAACCTCTAAAATTATCAGTGTTTCTCTACTATATTATGCATGTATTATACATAAAAACCTTCCTCTTGAATAACTCTATCTAAAAAACCGCATGTTTTCTAATAATGAAACCTAGCTAGATCGATTTATCGCCCTCGAAACCCCCTGCATACTAAATTTCATGAAAATCGTTGCAACTGTTAACGAGATTCAGATTACATATATAAATATATACAAGATTTGCTCGTTTAAAGGTATTAGATAGATGACACCTGCAATATGTCATTGTATAATTTCCTCATACCAATATAATTTGAAGTAACGTATAGAACGTATGGTTTGAAGGTTAACATTGTAAGGCAACCGGTGTATCGTAGAACCTCTAAAAGTTCAAACACATGTGCCAAGTGCACGAATAGAGCTGAGGCGCACTTTAATTAATACTTACACCACACTATTTCTAAAAAAACTAGTGACACTATCATTTGAATTTTAGTAACTTGGAGAGCACTGGACATTTAGTGATACTGGCCACGCCTTCTGATCCTCAGGTCATTGGTTTGGATTCAGTCGTGCAGCAATGTTTTTTTTCGAAAAACGTTAGTAACCTACATATTATATCAGTAATCCCAAACCGTGAAGGACACTTTTAAGGTTGTTAAAAGTTCAAAGACATGTGCAAGTGCGCTTTAATCCTTTCACCACACTGGTTCGAACACGTACACGAACTAGTAACACGAAAACAAGATCATAATCATTATTCACAAATCCTACTTAATATTATAAATCTCTTATGCAGGTTAATAAGTATCACGAGATATAGAACAAACTCCAAAACGCGTATAGCGCGTTCTAATTTTACTTGTGGCGCCATCTAGTGTTATTATAACAAACGCTAACACACTACTATACTTTAGGTACAATACTGTTAGTAGGTGGGTATGTAGTTTCAAGGCTGTTCTAATTTCAAAGCTGAATTCCGACCTACATACTTGAAAGATTAACAACTCCACACGTAATATAACACGTAATCATTCGGCAATCGCCCAAGCAGTTATTTCCAAATTATGAATTAACTAATGGAACGCTCCGTGACTTCGCGTACGCAACTTTGACGTCTCATTTAGTATTTCAGGATTCCGTACCTCAAAAAGAATAACCCTATAGAATAAAATCACTACATAGTATAAAACAAAGTCGCCTCCCGCTGTCTGTCTGTCCCTATGTATGCTTAGATCTTTAAAACTACGCAACGGATTTTAATGCATTTTTTTAATAGATAGACTAATTCAAGAGGAAGGTTTATATGTATAATACATGCTTATTATAGTAGATAAACACTGATAATTTTAGAGGTTTCTAATGTGGTTTCGTAAATAAACACATTTTTTTGCGCTTACATTGCAAACGCTTGCTGAACCCTACGAGATAGATCAAAATAATGTACTACAGTATTGTACACTTTAGAAAGGTGTTCACAAAAGTCCGCGATGGTTATGTCTATCTCTTAGACTATGTTATTAACGTTGGATATAAATACATTCTGTAGTATATTTAGTATTAGCATTGTACCCGTGCGAAGCCGGGGCGGGTCGCTAGTAATTTATAAGTAACTAGAGAAATTTAATATTTCCAGTGGCGCCAACTGGAAATATTAAATTTCTTATCGTATCGATGTGGTTTTTAAGTACTGATGGCCATTCGCGCTATCCGTGGCGGTGTTGAGGTCTACCCTTTTGCAAGTGTTTGGACACAGAGGGCACACGAGCAGATGCGACACATCATAACAGTCTTATAACGCTAAATTGGGATCCCTAAATCCCCATGTTGAGTCTTCATTGGCTAGCCTGGGTGTGAAATCGATTTAGCGTCTTCCACACACGTGTCTTAGTTGTAATTTTCTGGCGGCTGACCAAATCAGCTGGAGGATTTTATCATTCCTAAGCTAATATTATAATTCACATGTCATTTATATAATAAAAATAAAAATAAGCAAAAATGAATACTATATTTAAAAATATATTTATATCTATGTTTTAGACATTTATAAGTTTCACGCTGCACCGAATTTCGGCAAAGTTAGAATATAATAGAATAGAAAATACTGTATTGCACACCACAAATACATTAGACGGTAATAAGAAACAATGTTTAGCTACACGGTAGTACAATGGGCGGTCTTATCGCTAGATAGCGATCTCTTTCAGACAACCTTTGGATGGATAGAAATCAACATAGCTGAATCGGGGGTAATGAAAATACTATGCGTGATTTATGATAAAAATTATATGTACATACATATTTACAGGATAACAAAAAGTGAAATGCATCAATACCTAATATTACCTACAAAAATAAATTAAATAATAATAATACAATAAGATAAACTAAATAAACTAATACATACATAAATAAATATACCAATATAACGTAAAGAAACAAACAATACATAGTTAACATTATGACAAAAAGTGTTCCTTGACCATAGATTTAAAGATACTATGTGATTTGGCGCGTCTAATAGCATAAGGCAGTGCGTTCCATAATTGAACAGCCTGTACTGAGAAAGAATTGGCATAGTATGAGGAGGTGTGGACAGGTGTCGCGAGTAGGAGAGTATCAAAGAGGAGCGCAAGGATCGAGAGTGGGTGAGGTGGAGAAATTGGAAACGTTCTTTGAGATAGGAAGGTGTTGTAGGATTAAAAAATATATTATATAAAACGTTCAGAGAATGCAAATTCCGACGAAAGCGAGTTGGTAACCACTTGAGCTTTTTTCGGAATTCGGAGACATGGTCATATTTGCGCAGCCCAAATATAAACCTAATGGAGAGATTTTGAAGGCGCTCAAGTTTGTTAAGTTGCTGTTCAGTCAAATCTAAGTAGCAGGCATCAGCATAGTCTAATATTGGAAGAAGGAGTGACTGTGCAAGCGAAATTTTAGTGGCAATCGGAAGGAAGTTACGCAGTCTCCGAATAGAACCGACTGAGGCAAAAGTTTTTCGGCTGACTTCAGTTAGCTGTTGTTTTCATGACAGATTTCTGTCCATGAGAACACCTAAATTTTTTACCGTCTCACTCTGCTGTATGTGAACTCCATCAAAAATAATATGTGGAAGGCTGGACCAGTCAATTTTGGACACCATCCGTGAACCCCCAATGACAATCGCTTGGGTTTTCGTGGGATTAATTTTAAGACCGTAAGCCCTACTCCAACCCAAAATACGATTTAGATCCTGATTGATACATGTTATAGCACCAGGTAACAACGCCACCGGAGCTTGCGTGTAGATTTGTAGATCGTCTGCATAGAGGTGGTACGATGAAGTTAAATGTTGGGAGATTGAGTTTATGAAAATGGCAAAAAGTAGAGGTGATAAAACGCCGCCCTGAGGAACGCCAGCTGATATAGTGCACCATGATGAGTAAGTATCATCGATCCGTATACGTTGCCGATGCCCATACAGGTAATTACGAAACCATTCAACCACTGTTGGAGATATGTTAAGAGAACGGAGAAGACCTAGAAGAATGTCATAATCAACATTGTTAAAAGCATTGCTGAAATCTAGTAAAGACAGGACAGTCACTTTACCATTATCCATACCATTACGTACATCATCAGTTATCTTAACTAATTCTGAAACAGTACTGTGACCAGAACGGAAACCGGATTAGAAAGGATTAAGGAGATTGTTTCTGGTTAGGAAGATACTGAGTTGCTGATGTACAAGGCGTTCTAAGACTTTGGATAGGAAAAGGAAGATTGGAAATTGGACGAAACTCTGAGAAAGAAGCTGGATTGGATTTTTTTGGAAGTGGAGTAACCTGTGCTTCTTTCCAGTAAGTAGGGAACTCCCCAGTGGAGATAGAAGAATTGAGGATGTGACGGATCACGGGGACTATTTGATCGTGGATGGGGATGATCATATTCCGACTAATACCATCATTACCAATGGCTTTAGACGGAATAGATGCAATGCTCTTCTTAACATCACAATCAGTGAATTGATTAAAATAAAATGTTGAATAGTCAGGAATTGGAGTTGAAGAAAGAATCTGCAAAGTTTGTGATTTTGTGTTTCCATCAAAGTTGGAAGATGAAGTGAAGTGCTGATTTAATGAATCTAAGTTGAAATGTTGAGGGATTTTATCAAGCTGTTGTGATTTTCCAATTCCTAATGACCTGAGAAATTTCCAGACCTTTGCAGGGTCGGAATCCTCAACGGAGCTATGGATATAACGGCGTTGTGCGTCTCGACACGCTCTATTACAGCGATTCCTACAGTCAATATATTTTTCTTTGTTGTATTCCGTGTACCTACATTGGAGCTTAGCCTTCGCTACCAACTTTTTGTGCATGAAAGTTCTGATCTCAGCTGTTATCCATGGTGCTGGTAAGTGTTTTAACTTGATTGGTCTAAGTGGCGCATGTTTGTCGAATAATTGAGTTATCACAGAGTTAAATACTTCTATTTTGCCATCAACAGAAGATTCGTCAATAAGTTGGGACCAGTCAATAGCGTCCGCATCATTTTGTAGTTTATCCAGATCTATGCCACTAAAATTTCGCTGCAGAATTATTTTAAGTTACCTATCATTCAAAGAATATACTAGAATACTGCCCAAACATCATCATCATACACACTTGCTGAACGAAGATTTAAGCACCACTGCTGGCAAACTACTATAATGGAACAAACGTTCGAAATGCTGCATACGTTACAACAGTGTTGTTTTAGTGCTGGTTAATAAATTATTTTTAAGCTAATACTTTGCAGCAGCTGAATGGTCGTTCAATGCCTATGTATTGCGCTAAAATATATTACAACTGGACCTTTCCCATGTTCCCCAGTGTAGCTGCTATCAAATTCATTGCAGAACTGCTCGTCTATATGCACCTTTATCCAAAGCTTTGAAACTTTCAACTAACTTAATGCAACTAAGCGGCAGGCTCTGCATATTAATGTCTCGAAAGACGATATTATGCAAGTATCGTTCTAAGTTTCCACTCTATCATGACATTAAGTCATCGAGCCGACATATTGCCACTTATATTTGCCCCCACTGCAAAACATCTAGTCAGAAACGGAAGCCACTTTTAGACCTATCAATAATAAAGTACTTTTTATGGTGAAAGCGCAGATGGCAGACGAATGCCGGCTGTAGAACACATACGACAATATTCTTTCGCAACGGTCAGCTTTGGCATTTGCGCGTTCAACTTTACTAATAACTAATAACGACTACGATAAGCCCATTGTGTCTCAGTGCCTGGCAAAGGTCTCCTCTTGGTCTCCTCTCCATTCATCTTGGTTTTGAGCTATTTGGACCCAAGCTCTGTCAAAGGTATCGAGATCATCTCGCCATCTCCTTTTTTGGGTCTACCACGGCGCCGTCGCTCTGTCTCAAGGTTCCACTAAGTGGTGATTTTGGCCTACAGATCATCCGGATTGCGACAGACATAACCAGCCCAGCTCTTCATTTGCTAATATGGCGTGTTAAATCTGTTAAAATCTTTAATTATCGACCTTTCACAACAGGTCATGCAGACATACCGCTCAGTACCATCCATGCCTTGTAACTCTACAACCCTTACGAACAAAGTGCTTTGCTTCCACATTTATAATGCGTACAGCCTAAGATTGGAAGACTTTGCTGTCGTCTGTCTTTTCTGAAAACTACAATCTGAGGCTCTTCCAGTCAAGAGTAAATAGGTGTCTTCTAGACATTCATGCCCCATCGTCGGCCGCATCGCCGCTTACCAGGCAAGATCGCAGTCAAACATAGGTCCCTCGTTGTTAAAAGAACGAACCATAGTTTAACGCTACACTATGTAATTACGAAGTTAGACTTCTAATTCAATAACGTCCATAAATTTACATTATATCGCAATAAAGCACGTTTAACTAGCAAATTTTGATGTGACACACGTACTTTCTTATTATTATAACCTTTAAGGTTGAAAGCCGTAGATGTTATCCGAAATATCTTGATATGATATCGTATTAGGAGTACGTGAGCCTTCCCTGGGGGCTTTGAATTGAGTCAGGAGGGAAAGAACGCGAAATTGTAACTTGAATTTGTTAAATTAACTTAGGAGTCTTTCGTGTGAAATCTATTTTTAGGGTTCAGTACCTATCCCTACTAATATTAAAATGCGAAAGTAACTCTGTCTGTCTGTTTATTACGTTTTCACGCCTAAACTGCTAAACCGATTTTGATGAATTTTGGTTAAGAGATAGATGAGACTTTGGAGAAAGACATAGGCTTCTTTTTATATAGGTATCACGCATGCAAAGCCACGGGCAGCAGCTAGTGAACTAAAATGCTATAAACTGTTAAATAACTTTTTTGCCTGCTCTGCTTAGCTATCCTGTTGTTTCGAATATAGGTCTTGCAGTTATAAATATATTGTTCTTTCTAAAACAATACAAAAAAACGTTTATAAACATAAAATAAAACGGTACCTCTTTTATACAACAGCACCGGTTAATAAGCATACGGCCCACCTGATTGTTAATGGTTACTGTAACCTATGAAGCTTGCAGAACCAGGGAGTATCACACGGCTTTGGACGTCATTTATTTTGTCAGCCCAGTTATTTCACAGTAATGTTTGCACACTACTGTTTGGAGAAAGCCTATCTGGCATTGTCGTGGTACCCACAGTATCGGACGCTCGTTGTCCTACCACCAGGTTACTCATATTATTTCAATATTATTATCTCGGATTTTGAGGTTTTTCTTTGTTGAATATAGAATCTTGTATTTACAAAAGAAAAATAATTAACAACCATGTGGTACCTATAACACAAGCTCTGCTTTGGGGCTAGATGATGCTGTGTCAAATGTCTGGCATTAGTTATTTTATTTATTATTACAGCGAAAAAGGTTGCCATAATTCATAATGTCATAGTGGCAAAAGGCAGACGCTGATCTTCCAAGACGCCTTTATATTATCGTATAATATTCCCGTGTTATCGCAAGAGCGGAAATATTACAAGTAGCCGCCCAGTTTGAGTCATGTCCCTTCGAAAAAAAGATTTAGGTACTCTTTTAATTTTCTGCATAGGGGCATAAAAAATTCAATGTATGCAATATTTCCATGAGGCAGCATAGAGTCAGCACACAGCACACACGGCGCGTCGTTAGGCGAGTGTTATAGCCGGTAATGCATTTCTGACGAGTCGCACACTTGCCGGCAAATTGTATCGCGCTGTGCTGTCATAAGCAACATTCTAAAAAGCATTTTTTGTGTACCAACGACGGGATTATTAAAAAAAATTGAATCTGAATTTTTAACAGAACTTTTTTGGGAATTCGGAGGTAACGTGTATATGGAGCATTTTATTCTGAAAATACCCTCAAATCAGCTTCTGTGCCAAGTGCACGTATGGCTCCTTACGTGCACTTAGGACGTCTTTAAACTTATTAGGTTCTACGACATGCCGGTTTCCTCACGATGTTTTCCTTCACCATTTGAGAGTACAGGTTACATTTTTTGAATAAAAAAATATATCGGTGCACGACCGGTTTCAAAACTTGGCGTTATCAAACTAAGGTGGGTAATGCAGCTAGTAATGCAGCTATTATTAATAAATAATAATAAAAAATGCCGGACATTTCACACAGCATCATCTGGCCACAAAGTAAGCAGAGCTTGGGTTAAGGATACCGATATGACTGATAAACTACTTATATACATAGAAACACAGACCTAAGACAAATATTTGCATATAAATATTTGTCCCGCGGCGGGAATCGAGCAAATCCCGCAGGCTTCTGCGCCACAGAAATCGTCAAATGAAATTAATGAATTGAATATTATACTGTATGAGCACACTGACTGTTTACCCTTTCCAGATGTTCCATACAGCCGTAACTAATTTCGGTATGTATTTGATTTCATATAAATTAAACTTTGTACACATACTCGTATAGACAGTGGAATGAAACAGTATATAGGCAATTTTTATTGTAAGTAAAAGCTAGATATTATTTTATTTTTATTTAGAAAACCAACAGCTAAAACTACATCAAACTAGAAAAAACAGAGAGTCAATTACAGGTTTTCACAGATGGCAAAATATATCTACTGTATATTTGTCAAATACCAATCACTCATTCATCACAAAATCACAATAACCACCAAATAGATTGGAACAAAATTTGGTATGCAGCTTCTTCTAGGGCCGTGGGTGCTCGCTAAGAAAGGTTTTCAAAAAAATCACTCGGGATCATGGTCAAACTACGAAAACCGCGATTATGCTTTGTAATTTTTCCGAAACATCTACCACGCGGGCAAAGCCGCGAGAAACAGCTAGTATTTTATAATTTTGAGATTATTCTTATAATTATATCAAAATAAGGTTAAATTCCGCTGACAACTTCAGGCGCCATCTGTGATTAGCTTTGTCAGTGACTTCTCATTACAGCATACGAGCGCCGTAACATGGAACAGTTCAATAAGCTTCATTCAGAAGCTGATCATTAAGAGGCTTTGCTGTCTGACTTCAAAAGATGCACATATCGACTAAGATGCACAATGGGCTTTAATTTTGTGGCTTTTTAATGAATGCGTACAGTCTAACTCGAGCTGAAAAATACCTTAATTATTTCACATGTATTTGATAACTGTAAATTGTGTTACTAGCTGGATTGCCTGCAACTCCGTCCACACGTCTGCATTTAACTATAATAGTTAGAAAAAAAACAAGAGTGTCGTAGAACACTAGTTTGGAACGAAGTTACTGGCGTCTGAGAGCAATTAAATGAAACGCAAAATGAATGGTGCATTGAAGGAATGGTAGGAAATTTCGTATTTTTTTTTTTGAGTTGTGAAAATAAACATTTTATTGTACATCATTTAACAATAATAATAATAATAAAACATTATTGAGAACACTACAAAAGAAATATAAAATTTAAGCCTTAGTGCATATACATAAATTAATTAATAGTGTCCTGCAATCGGCGGTCTAATCGTGGTTACGATTTCTACCAGACAACATTAAATTAATCAAATTAATAATAATAATAATACCAGACATTTCACACCGCATCATCTGGCCCCAAATTAAGCAGAGCTTGTGTTAGCTAGCAACAGAGAAGGAAAACTTGAAACAAACCCAGCTCGGTGCCAGCCGTTATGCACCTGCAACCAAACCGACACCGCATGTACTCATCTTTCCTGCGGGTCCTGTCGGTAAGGTCGAGAGGTTAGTGTGGGTGTGTCGGTGCTGTCTTGTTTCCTTTGGGTGAAGGAAACACTAGGATAATTACTAGACAGATGGTGTCGTTATTTATCTCACCTGCGACTAACAGAAATAAAGCCAAAAATCCCTTTAAAACTACATCTACCATGCGTTTAGCGACATGGAATGTCCGTACCATGAGGACAGGCTTCCCGGACACCAGTGGGAGTCCTAATTGCGACGTACATCTTTGCAAAACAGCAGTCATAGACACGGAGTTATTTAAATTAAATATTATGATTGCCACCTTACAGGAGACTAGGCTTGCAGATGAGGGCTCTCTTCGTGAACACAATTTCACGTTTTTTGGAAAGGGAAAAGCTCTGTTGAACATCGTGAGCATGGAGTTGGATTTGCGATACGTAATGAGTTACTTATCTCTTCTGAAGGTCCACGAGTTATTTCACAGGTTGTCAGCAACCTTAGCACCATAATGCGTATGGTGCTAAGGTTGCTGACAACCTGTGGTTATGTCACCATCATTTCACTTTACGCACCTTTATTATCTTGGGTGATCTCAATTCGCGTGTAGGACAGGACGTGGTGGCCTGGGTTGAATGTCTTGGTGACCATGGCATATAAAAATTAAACAAGAACGGCCAACGTCTCTTGGAATTTTGCTCCCAGAATCAGCTATGTGTTACCAATACCTGCTTCAAAGGGAAGAAAATACGCAAAGTATCCTGGAAAAACCCTCGCTTAGGTCACTGGCACCAACATGATCTTGTCCTTATAAAAAAGAAACACCTAAAAGATATCCGTCACACGAGATCTTTCCACAGTGCAGATTGCGACACTGACCATTCTCTCGTTGTGACTACTGTAGGTTTAAAGCCTAAAAAAAATCATACGTCTCGTCCCACGGGTATTAAGAAGATTGATCTCACCAATACTAGAAATGAAGACCTAGTTGATAAATTCAGATTACTAGCATTTGACAAAATGGATACCTGGGATCCAAATGTAATATCTGCCAGCGAGGAATGGACAAATGTTAAAAATCTGTTAACAGAAACTGCTACTGAAGTGTTCGGGTACAAGAAATCAGCATCTAAAGATTGGTTCCTTGAAAACTTTGATACCTTAAAGCCACTACTTGATTCGAAACGTAAAGCTGCACTAAATCATCGGCTTAATCCTTCCAGTCAAGCATGAGCTGCCCTTGCAAGTGCCAAGGCGACATTGCAACGCACTTCTCGATATTTTTGCAATGCATATTGGGAAGAGCTTTGCCGGAGTATACAAGACTGTGGAGCGTCTGGGCATTTTGGTGGCTTGTATCAGGGGATTAAGAGCGCACTTGGTCCAGTTCCGAAAAAGACAACACCTTTATTGCACAATCTGATCTTGAAGTGTTGATGATATGAAAGGCAGAGTCGTATTTAATGGCAAAACATCTGAGCCTTTCGATATGAGGTGTGGAGTGCGTCAAGGTTGTGTATTGGCACCTACGTTGTTCGGAATTTTCTTTTCGTTGCTTTTGAATGCTGCATTCGCTGATACACAACAAGGTATTCACCTATATACAAGATCCGATGGCAAACTGTACAACATAGGTTTACTCAAGTCACGGCTTCGTCGACAGGATTTGTTTGTTGACATTCTGTTATTTGCTGACGACGCTGCATTTGTCGCTTCTACATTTCAAGAGCTTCAAAATACAATCAACAAATTTGCGGATGCGTTTAGGTTGCTTTCTATGACAATAAATGCGAAAAAGACTGTTGTGATGGCGCAAGGTGTCACTGAAAAATCTAAGATTTTATTAAACGGTGCACCTATGGAGGTTGTAGATAGTTTCTGTTATATTGGTTCTTCAGTGTCGAACAATCTCTCGATTGATGGTGAGATTAGTGTTCGCATCGGCAAAGCAACAAATATAACAAATACCTGTCAAACCGCACGAAGATGTTAGTTTACCAAACGTGCATCTTGAGTATACTTTTGTACGGAGCCGAAACCTGGACATCGTATGCGAAACAGGAACGGAGGCTTAATAACTTTCACATGCGCTGTTTTCGCAAGATATTGGGTTTCACTTGCTAAGATAAAACTACAAATGAGAAAGTACTTGATGTCGCAAAACTACCAAGCTTCATGGCCATGCTAAAGCAAACGCTTGCGTTTGCTAGGGCATGTATATCGTATAAACTCTTCTCGTTTGCCAAAACAAGCCCTTTTAGCAGAAATAGCTAAAGCTAAAAGACCTGTTGGCCGGCCAATGTTGCGTTTTAAAGACAGCGTGAAACGCGACATGGTATAGTTTAAGATCGACCATTCTAAGTGGGAGAGCGAGGCTAAGGATCGTGACACCTGGAGGAAAATCGTAGCTGACGGTGTTGTTGCACACGATAACGCCTGGCTCGACCATTTAGCGCATAAACGGGCTAAACGTCACCAACGTGCCGCAAATCCTGTAACATCTCGAGGGTCTTTTATTTGTAGCAAATGTGGTCGTGGCTCTCGCATAGGTCTCTTCAGTCATGAGCGAAGGTGATCAATTACAAATAACTGTTCTGTAACTTGACTGACGCCACCTAAATCATCTTCAACAGATGTACAAAGGCCAATGATGATTATGATGATACGTTTTTTTTTTATACATGCATATTATTTTTTGAGAAATGTTTGTACGATCTGCAAGTATTTGTCTCGGGCCTTGGTGTTTCTATGTATACTATGTATGTATTTACAAAAAAATAAACGTATATAAATAGTATATCAGTCATGTGGTACCCATAACACAAGCTCTGCTTAGTTTGGGGCCAGATGATATCGTGTGAAATGTCCGGTAGGTATTATTTATTATTTATTTATTATACATAGAAACAACCAGACCTGAGACAAATACTTGCAGATTATACAAACATTAGTCCCGCGGCGGGAATCGAACCCGCAACCTTCTGCGTCTCAGCCAGACCTTAGCCCACAGTGCCACAGAGGTCGTCGTTATTATTCATTCGGTCATCTAATTAATTCTTCATGTCACACTATGGATAACCGTCTACACTAAAAAAAGGGTCGTGACGGAAATTCGTTATGGAAAAATCTTACACGTTTTTCCGTCTAGCCTCCATCTGACAAGTCCGTACCTTGCGATAAGGAACTTCGTTTTAATAACCTCGTGGTATTTTTAGTCAGGTACTATATAAATGTAGTACATCGCGGCGTCACGGACGACCAGCGTGCAGCGTTATAAGAGAGTTTTACACGCTACCATAACCAATGCTGAGTGACGGCCGATTTTGCTGTCAATTTGCTTACCTACTTGTTTGTACATAAGTACTTATATGCTATCTAAATGTGTCACAAAATAAACATTTTTTCTTTGTTCCTTTCTATTTAATGTGTCATCAATAGTTTTCAGAGCGCACGCTAAATAATGAATATGATATGCAACTTTTTGATACCGTGAATTAAATTTTCGTAGAGATCACTCTTCTTTTTCAAAATAAAAAACCGGATAAGTGCGAGTCGGACTCGCGCACTGAGGGTTCCGTACAAACCTGTAGTTAAAGTTAACCCATCGCGACAATTAAGTCATGGTTATGGTATTTTTATTGCAAAAAAAATTATTCTAGATCTCAAGAAAGGGGTAGTAAGTTTAAAATTATTCAAAATAATTTTATTATATGATGTAACTACAAATTTACGGTTTTTGCAATTTTTCTTTTATCTGTGCTATAAGACGTTGCATCGTACCAAATTTCAAGATTCTGCGTTCACGGGAAGTACCCTGTAGGTTTTGATTCCCTTGCGAGTGTCGAAAAAATATGCGGCATAAACGAGTGTATCTTTTGATTGCATTGGCTTAGAAGTTTGATTTTTTTACAGCTTTAAGGGACAGTAAACCTGAGTATTTGATATAATTTACAGCTTGATACCTCCACGCGTTCCTGAGAAAAAGGGTTTTAACAGACAGACGGAAGGACGGACAACAAAGTGATCTTATAAGGGTTCCGTTTTTTCAAAATAGCCCATACTACTCGCTGATAATATAGTTTTCTATAAGTGAAACAATTTCATTAATCATTTAAGTTTTTAAGTACTTTTATTACAAACAAACCACAAATCAATTTATTTCTCTTTATTATATTCGTTTAAATGTACACTTCACTTGAACCTCTGTAGCGCACTGGTTCGAAATAACAAGTGACGATAAGAACAAAAATTAATGTTTGAAAAAAAATCCTAAAATTTTTGTTTTCCGTTTATTTCCGACAACTTTTAAAATTCTCATTACTTCTACATTAATTTGCCAATCAATAAATGCAGTGAAACGTAGAGTAGGATCCTTCACTTTCGGGTAGCATATCAATTTCAGAACATCGTGTATCGCCATCACACACGTCGTTTAACTTGATGCCTAAGCCTTAGCATAGTTTCATAGTCATGAATTTGGCCAGCTGTCCCTCAAATAACGTACAACAATGTTCCTCGCATAGTTCACTTAAGCTTAATGTATTCGTAAGCTGAGTGTACCTATTAATAAGGCATGCAGCACTTACTACTAGCTTCCGTAAGCGTTTAATCCTAAATAACGGGGAGGAGAAGACTAAGAATTCTAGGATCTCGGCATTATCGTAAACTTTCAATATCGCGTTAATACCGAAACATTTTAATATTTCGTAAAGTCGGTCTCTTTACGAAATATCAAAATGTTCGTTCTTAAAATTCGGTAATTTGCGCGAAATTGAAATTTTACCTAAGCCATTCAATTACCGAACTGACTATAAAAATCTAAGTTTCTTAAATATAAGATGAAGTAAATGTTTTCCGATCGTCACAACCCTACATTTCCGCCAGCTGAAAACGCGGGAAATACTATTTAAAATCAAAATCTTCATAACTTCTTTATCCGTTTCATAATTCTCCAATTACGAAAGTGAAAATGTAGATTGCGAAGCCTTTTCCACTTAAACCAATCATCACTCAAACTCGGAGCTTTGCGAACTGCCTCAAAATAAAATATTAATTACAAACATAAATCAGTCTCCAAATCAAGTGGATCGGGAGCTTTTAACGACTTCGCGTAACGAAATGACTGCGCGCTGGGAATTCGGATGCGAGGAGTCGTGAACAGTGATAGAGCATTGTCATTTGATCTATCCGAAAACACCTCTTAATATTTTGTTTCTATGAAATATGATATTATATAATATGACTTCTGAGAGGGTACCTTACCAATTTTTTCAATTACTAGTCCAACTCAGAGCCATCTTACCGTCTACGAAATTAACTTTGAAAGCACCAATCATTGCTCTAACAAAACACACACACACACCCACACTCCCATACACACACACCCACACATCCACACCGATACACACACACACACAAAATTACATACAAGCATCACACTATGATTACTGTCGGTTTATTTTGTTAATTATAATGTCAATCCGTTATTTAGAGCTGTGGATTTTGCACAAAGAATAAATAAATAAATAAACCCTTAAAATATTCCACGATATTACAATTATATATTTTGTATAAAATTGTAATTCTATGGCTTGTAGTATAATACTCTAAGCTGGCAACATCGTTATTTAAGTAGAAAAGCCGGTCGAAAGTCGTTTATCACCGGCCAAGTGATGGACCTGACTTTACAAAACGTCGCTTTCAATCATTAGATGTAAAATGAAAATGAAATATGCGACAATAATCCCCAGGCTAGGTGAACCTCTCAGTTTTGTAATCTCTTAGATTTTTAATGATTTATAAGATATTCAGTGACACATCCAAACAATCGTCATGTCTCAACGTTAGAGAGCATATAAAACATTGTATATAAAATATATATATTCTTAGTATTTTATCTGGTCACCATAATACAAGCTAGCCTTAAATTGAGGCTAGATGGTGATGTGTACATTGTTCACCAATATTTATTTATATGAAATATTATTATATTAGGAGGTTCTCTGTGCGCAGTGGGACAAGGCCTGCCTCAGGCGAAGAAGATACAAACACCCATATCCAAGAAAAATTATAGCAAACATTTGTACCGCGGCAGTAATCGAACACGCAACCTTCTGCATCTCAGCCGGGCCTTGGTCCACTGCGCCACAGAGGTCGTCGTCAATCAATTATTTCATAACTGTATTAATAGGGTAAGATCAGACAAAACTAACAAGCTACCCGCTACTTGCTCACCGAGGTCAGACATGTACCGTAGTTTTAGTTTCATTTTAAAACCACAACCCCAATTTACCAACAACCCGAATAACCAAATTACACTGTCAGTTAGCTTTCAAACTAAATTCAACAGTATTCAACGTTTTTTATTCTTTTAAACGATTATGTTTAATATGATTATAACTTTGCTGTTATCGTCCGTGGGATTACATTTGCCGTAAAAGCCTACAGTAGGTACTTACGAGATTAAACAGTTATCATGAGGGTGAAGTAATGGCTGGAATGTGTGAGGGTTTTTCGTGTGCAGAATACGAACACATTCTAGCTATGTTTAGACGTTGCGTGTTCGACGATAGCTCCAAATTGTCTGACACAATTCCAGAACGCTTAAGAATCATCAAAGCATCTAAAGATACACTTCTACATACTGTCTTTTTAATAAATGATAAGTACCTGGATGACGGAGCTTTGTTCAGTATAAAACACGGATAAAACGACGTTTTCTATAAATGAAACCTAACTAGATCGATTTATCGCCCCCTAAACCCCCTGCACACTAAATTTCATGAAAATCGTTGGAGCAATTTCCGAGATTCAGATTATATATATACATACAAGAATTGCACGTTTAAAGGTATTAGAAAATAAATATTGGTGGACAGAGCCAAAACACCATCTAGTCCCAAACTAAGCATAGCTTGTATTATAGTGACTAGATGTGTGATAGAATACTTAAATATTAAATGCATTAAGATACTTTATTGCACCCAGACACTTATGTGCATCACACTCAGCCACTCTTATAATCATCTGGAGGACGATCTGGAAGAAAAACCATCCAGCACCACCCGATGTTAGATCGCAGGAACACCCGCTCCCTGGACGTGATCTTCCATGGTCAGTTTGGAAGTTCATAAAAGGACTGCGGACCCAAGTCGGCAGCTGTTGATAAAGCATGTCCAAATGGGCCTATCGCGACTCTGCTTGTGCCCAATGCGATCCTATCCGAACGATCTCACATCTACTCGTCTGCCCCCTGTGCGTTTACACCTGCACAGAGGATGAGGATGCGTCCATTAGGGATGCCACGGACGATAGAGAGAGGGTGGCAGTATTTTATTAAAAAATAATATGTATTTGTATGTAGTAATTGTATCATTGACACGCAAGAAGAAGAAGAACTTAAATGTTTGTCCTGGGAGGAAATCGAACCCCCAACTTATAGCGTAGAAAGTAGAGCTACTAGCAACTGAACCGACAGGCCAGTCAAATGCGTGGTTCTCTACACTAATATTATAAAGAAAGATTTGTATTGTTGTATGTAACGAATAAACATAAAAACTACTAGACCAATTTGAAAAAATATTTTACCGTTAGAAAGCACAATATCCCCGGGTGACATAGGCTAATTTTTATACCGGGAAAATTGGTTTGTCCCGGGAATAATCTTCAACGCGGGCGAAGCTGCGCGCGTACAGCTAGTATGTTATACAAACGTATGGTAAATAAACTGAATTTAAATCTTAAATTTAAAGACTAACTGGTTAACTGAACGGACGGACGTGAGTTCAATTGTATGTATGTGACAGTAGTACATAAGGCGTTTCCGTATATAAGCTACCTATATAAGCTACCTACTTACTAAGTCTTATGTCAGACGAACGAATAAATTAATAAATAAATAAGAAATGCCGGACATTTCAAACAGCATAATCTGGCCCCTAAGTCAGCAGAGCTTGTTTTATGGGTACCATATGACTGATATACTACTTATATACTTTTTTTTTAATACATATTATACATAGAAACACCCAGACCCGAAGCAAATAGTTGCAGATCATACAAACATTTGTCCCGTGGCAGGAATCGAACCCGCAACCTTCTGTTTCTCAGGCAGGCCTTTACCCACTGCGCCACAGAGGTCGTCAATGAATGAAGGTATAGCGCGCAATGCGAATTATTCCGCGGGGATTTTTTCCACGCTTTCCTGAAGAACACACTAGCGAATAAAACCTTAAAAATGACATACTTCAGAATAGACTTCAGAGTGACGCGGTTTAATCTGCGCGGATTAATTAAGCGAGCGTGCTAGGCCTTAGAGACTTTTCACATAACAAAAATAACAAATGCATTTTGTAACTAAAAAGTTACTCATTTAATGTATAGTTACTAACAGTTAATATAAGTTACTATCGGTTACTTGAAGATACTATCAGATACTAAAAGTTATTAACAGGTACTAGCAGTTACTAGAAACTTCAGGAAATATGAACGTAAAATAAATAGTTTCTTAAAAATGTAAATATCCTTTGTAACAACATAAAAATTGTTTCCTAGCGCGCCCCTAATGGATTACCAGTCTAGAACACCTGTATTTTATTGTTACCTAATTTATTCTGATTTTGTTACGGAACACTAAAAGCAATACATAAGGGATTGAACACGAAAGCCTACCTTAACATCCACCAAAGCAATAACGCAAATTGTGCGTAAGGAACTAGGTAAAACTAAACAGCTAACGCATTCGAAATATATGCATTAGCTGTCATTAAATCAAGTCCCTACTAACTATCTATTTTACTTATTAACAATGAAACCAAAAATCTTCTAGATGCTATTTAATGATTCTATTGAAACTCACTAAATATAAATAAATAATGCCAGACATTTCACACAGCATAATCTGGCCCGCATAAAGTAAGCGGAGCTTATGTTATGGGTACCACATGACTGATATATTACATACTTAATATATATTTTTTGTAAATAAATACATTATTATACATAGAAGCACCCAGACCCGAACAAATACTTGCAGATCATACAAACAGTTGTCCCGCGGCGGCAATCAAACCCACAACCTTTTGCGTCACCGGGCCTTGGCTCACTGCGCCACAGACTTCTTTTTCTCATTTACTAACATTATTTTTTCTGTTTTTACTCTAAGCACTTATGTTACTTATAACTATAACTAAATAACTTGTAAATTTAGAAGAGTCCGTAGCAAGTCCCTCTGACCCCACTCTACAAGCTTTTTAGGCAGGTCCTAGTGTGGTAGTCACTTACTTTTTTTCACTTTTTTTCGTCGCAGTGCGGAGCGAGTCAATTGTTGCCTGAAGGATGACTCGAGGCGCCGCAAACAGCCAAAGCCGAAGCCGAGAGCCGAAACAAGTGTCGAGTTTCTTTTTGAGGCAAAGGTTGGTGGAATAGTACTAAATATTTGTGTATCAATGTTTAATATTTTGTTGTTGGAGTTACTAGGCCTCCCGAAAGTATCCGTTTTAGCCTAACTTTGCTTTTTGTAGCCTAAGTGCATAGGCAACTTGGAAGCATGGAGCATAAGGTACATAAGCGGATATAAATTACAGTCATCAACAGTCACCTAATCAAAGGATGACAAAGTTAAATGTTATTTAACTGTAATGTTAAATGTTTGAATTTGTTAAGTGTACCTAATAAAATATAATAAAACATAATAAATAAATATTCGTGGACAATGCACACAACACTATCAAGCCCCAAACTAAGCATAGCTTGTACTATGATGACCAGATGATTCAACACCAGCTGCTGCCTTGGACTCGATCGAGCGTAGAGAATTGAGGATGATGGGTGAACAGCTTAACGCTGAGACTAAGTTCCAGAGTCTCGAGCACCGTCGTAAAGTTGCTTGCCTTTCGATCTTTTATAGGATACATTTCGGAGAATGTGCCCATGAATTACATGATCTGATTCCACCATCTCCTTTTCACAAGAGGACAAGCAGACGTACCGCTCAATACCATCCATACCTTGTCAACCTACCCTTACGAACAAAGCGCTTTGCTTCCACATTTATAATGCGTACAGCCAGGATTGGAATGCTTTGCAGTCGTCTGTCTTTCCTGAAAACTACAATCTAGGTCTCTTCAAGTCTCGAGTAAATAGGTGTCTTCTAGACCTGCGTGCTCCATCGTCGGCTACATCGTCGCTTAACATCAGGCGAAATCGTAGTCAAACGTAGGTTTATTGATGATATAAAAAAAAAACCTATGTTCAACACGCAAATGTTTGTCTTGGGAGATAATCGAACCCTCAACCTTCCCTATTAAAGCTAAGTTAACCTCCATTTGCTACACCACGTCAAATGGATAAGCTGTTTCGGAACAGCTATATCAGAACGTTATTTCAGGTTTTATTCAGGTCAATACTCTGCGCTATAAAAAAGCAGTTTGGTATCAATCGTATCAGTACACGCTCTAGACACGCGTCGTTAGCCAATGGCCTTGGTCAGAGTGGATGCGCGATAGCGGGCACGGGAACGGACGCGGGGCCGAGCGCAAAAGTTCGGCCACAAGCGCCGCGGGTTGTCGCAAATAATCACGATTCTAAAAGTTGTATAGAATAGACTGCTTGTTAGCTAGGCTCCTGCCCGCGTATTGCAGCTACACTCTCAGTAGGGTAACTATTATTTGCGGAAGTCTTTGCAACACTTGCTTTTGTTAAAACCGTAGAGGATTCTAGAGGATACAAAAACACTACTGGCTTCTTTTCTTTTTCTGACACATTGCAGCAATACTGTCAAGAATATAACCGTAATCTGAGGCAATGATTGTTTTATCAATCGATTCTTCGTCTGTAATTTCATGGAGTAACATAGCTCTTCTAATTTAATATTTTTTACCCGTTTTATTGCATGTTTTATTCAGTAATCTGGGCGGAATTTTTATGAGTATATTGTGACTACAGGACGGGTATGGATCATTGAATTATATGTGTATAGTGGTGCAATGTGATTTGAACGTCGAGGAATCCCAAGCAAATTCTAGACGCCATTCCGCGTGTCGTCTAGAATTGACAATTGACCATCGACTAAGACTCAAACAAACAAACTGACTATAAACTATAAACACTTGACATTGGCAAAATTGACATTAGTATGGCCATGAACAAAGAAGAAAAAGAAAAAGTTTTATCAATCGCTCTAGTAGACTTGTAAAGCATTTTAACGTCTCGTCGTGAAAATGACAGGAAAATATATCGTGCTCTTGTCGCGTGGTGACCTATCAACACTATGTTTATAGTTATCTTAATTTCTTGATGAGCAATAGGTATTATCTTTTATCAGCAACCAATTTTGATAAGATGGCTTAGAATTTCGTAGTACCATTTGGTTTCTATTCATACTCATATTAAGGATAGTTTAATGAAGAATCATAAAAAAAGCGCTAAGACCAGGATGATTTTTCATATCAACTCTTCTCGAACTTGGGTTAGTAGGAATTAGCACCTGCGAGTACATTTACCTAGAAGGTAAGACGTTTCAAAGTGATCCTTGTATTGAATAAAAATATTTTAGACTTTGAATTATGACAGCATGTGCTACAATCAACATTAAGCAAGTAATAGAAGCTATGATAGTCTGCATGTTTTATTAGTATCATAATCCCATAGCATAGCCCATGTCAAAGTCAAAAGATACTTTATTTATTCAATACAATCACAAGGATCACTTTGAAACTTACATACAAGGTAAATTTAGGTGCCAATTTCTCCTGACCCAAGCCCTAGAAGAACTGGCAAGAAACTCGTCCTGGTCCTAGCGTTTTTTTACATGATCCATCTTATAACTACCTTAACAACAAAAAACCTATACAAGAGAGTTTATATATACATTTCAAATGTGTCGGTTAGCCGTCTGAGGGCAGAACAACATGAGACCATGCATTCTTATCAATAATATTGTCATTTATATTATAAT
Source organism: Lampropteryx suffumata (assembly GCA_948098915.1). Lineage (NCBI taxonomy): Eukaryota > Metazoa > Arthropoda > Insecta > Lepidoptera > Geometridae > Lampropteryx > Lampropteryx suffumata. The sequence goes on along the minus strand of OX402561.1, from coordinate 3,357,636 downwards.
ACGCTGACGCAGACCCTATATGTATGCTTTAAATTTCTAAATAGGTAAATTATTAACATTTTCAGGAAGCTTATTATAGAAGCGCACCGTTTTCTTCATAAATGACTTAAAGGACATGAAAATAATAGGTCCCAATTTGTCTTAATGGCAATAAGCGGCAGCGACGTTATGTCTGCATTAGGCATTAGCCCATCACTATGGCCAAGGCCAATCAAATGGCTCAGGTAACTACTGTTATTGCTTTTGTATGGGGATGATGGGGGATGTTTGTGGAGTAATAACCGTTTACTTTCTGCCTTTCTTTGTTATTCTTTATTGCAATCATTTTCATTTTGCAGACATATTTCAGACAGTAGTGAAGTGATAATGATAATTGAAAGTGATAATTAAAAAAAGTGTCTTCATTTTAACTAGAGACTGTAATAAAAGTGCTATTGGACTTTTATGTATATTATTACATAATATATACATAATATATGCATAATTTATGTGCATAATAACGTTTTAAAAACTAAAACAAAACCGACTTCATAGGCCATAAAAATTATCATCATGATATAAATTTTTAGATTTTTGTTGATTATTTAAAAACCGCTCGACTGATTTTAAAATGGGACCACCTTGAAATTATGTCCTTTGAGACTTTTTTTTTAATCGTTTCAGGCGTCTTTGAGTACCTTATCGGTGAACATACATAAAAAAAAAGATTCCGACGAATTGAGAACCTCCTGTTGTGAAGTCGGTTAAAAATTATGTTAAATTACTCATTAGTCTAACTTTTGTTGTCAACTAGCTTCTACCCGCGGCTTTCGTGAAGTACATATCATATAACTAACCTTTATATTAAAATCATCATAGTTTTATAAGTTTAATATCCTTAAGACCGTAACCTTTAGACCCTTAGATGTTTCGTTTCTTTAGATCAGGCCTTAGAGGATGTCTAAAGGAGGTAGTCAAAGGTACAACCAAACATTAAATGTGGTACATGCCTACGGTTGCAAGCCCATCATCGTTTTTTTATAACAAATAATTCACACCTTCGAGTTATGTAGGTTTTAGTATGCTTCCTTCCGGTTTCCTTACTATGTTTTCAGTGTTGGAGAGCACTGGCATTGGTTTGAACCCACGACTTTATGATCAAGGCAAGGGTGCTATGATTACACCACAAGTGCTTCAATAATTGCAAGTTTAGCCGAAAGGGTCTTCCTGACCAATATGTATCATCATTGGACTTTGTTCATCTGTTGAAGATGATTTAGGTGGCGTCAGTACAGTTACAGAGCTGTGATTTGTAATTGAAAACTTTTCTTTAATGGATCCACTTCAGCAAGCTGAGGTGGGTGAAGTTTCCTCTTCACTGACATCACTCTGCCTGGGATTCTGTTTGATAGCGTCTAGCGTCGAGCGATAGGCCATCCCAAGTACCCCCACGAACCTCTCGACCTCAGAACCCGCAGGAAAGACGAATCAGTACATGCGGAGTTGGTTTGGTTGCAGGTGCATAACGGTTGGCACTGAGCCGGGTTCGTTTCAAGCTTTCCATCTCTGTTCATTCTCTCTAGCTTTTCTGTTGGTCAGCAGGGGGACTAGCCCCAAAAAATACCTATCACTGTCGTCTCCATCATCAGTCTCCAAGCAGCACTCATTTGGGATAAGTTACACGTAGAACACCTCACTCTAAGTGTTATATAGTTCAGTGAAAATTACCGACCCGATTTTTACAGTCAGATGCGAGAGATTTTTTATGATCATTAGCTGATCGTTATGAAGTGAAAACTTATAAAATATTTTTTTTTGTAAAAATCATCTGAAGGGATGACAGGTGACATTTTATGTATAGGATGGGTACAAATCGTAATCTAATAGGTTAACTAGATTCCAATTTTTTTATTTTTTTTAACAGGATTAAAACTAAAAATAACCTGAAAAAAATGTATAATATATCCACCATTGTAATCTTAATTCCTGTCATATTTATGAATCTGTCGAAGTTTTATAGTAATATTTTTTTTGCCAACATTATGGCTTAAACATATTGCAAGTCAAAAAGAAAAAAGGAAATCACAAGTAGCCAGGAAAGTGCTACGTTGATGTCAACATTGCATTAAAATTAACTCAAATTGATTAATACAACATTCCTCTTTAAAAAGTTCCAAGTTAACTAAAGCCCTTTGAAATCTTCGAATAATTAGACTTCTCAACAGCAATTAAAATACATTGTCAAATCCTTTAATTAAACATGAATCGTCTTTGTTTTCAAAAGAGATTTCTTATAAACTTTTCTCTTCGTGACGTCATTGGTTTTAAAGGAGCGGAGGCAAGAGACCTGTCTGCTGTATTTTACGGTATTACACGAGTATGACACGTATCCGTATTCTACATAATATTATAAATGCGAAAGTGTCTCTGTCTGTTTGTTACGTTTTCAGGGCTATACGGTTGAACGGATTTTGATTAAATTTGGTAAGAAGATTTAGGAGGATAGAGCATTTAGGAGAAGAACATAAGCTACTTTTTGTGTAGGTACCACGCGTGCGAAGCCGCGGGCATCAGCTAGTTATAAACTTCAACGTAACAGCAAAATTCAAAACAAACTCGTTCTTTATTCAAAATTTAATTTACATAAATATCTATGCAGTGTTTTTCCTGTTGTGAATCAAAACAAATTCTTATTAAAAAACGTGAGTAAATAAGAAATTCCACATCTTTGTACATTATCTAAAGCTGACTGTACTCGTATGATGTAATAGGTAGGTATAGTCATTAAATTAAACGTTATCTAATAAATTGTGTTTAGTCTGAATGTATAATAATTAAATTTGGTTGTTGGAGATTTTAATCTGACAGGTTTTAAGCTTTTTAACTTGAATTTATATTTTGATATTGGCAGTGCTCTAGATCAGTTAAGCTATCTCTTATGAAATGATCTATCGTTTTATACGGTCCTTAGAAAACTTTTCTGTTTTACATGTATTTGATAATATTTAATAATAATAATATTGTTTATTATGCTGTACAATTCCATAAATAACTATTTGGTTTCTCATTAAAACCTTTCGTAAATTTTGACACCTAAATTCAAATAATATTAACAGTCAATTATAACTAAACGAAAAACCTACCAACCTAATTTGTAATTATGTATACCTAAAATAAACGTGGTAATGCCGCCAGTATCTTGGGAACGCTGGCCTCTAGCAGTGATCTGGATCAGTTGAGCTATCTATAGATCGTTTTAAACGGTCCTTAGATAGCTCAACTGTTTCACGTGTATTTTATATTATTGTATATTATTTTGTACATTTCTGTAATTATTTCTGTAAATAAATGTATTATAACCCTAAAATAAATAATGTTGTTCAAGTGGAAAAATTCCAACAGCACTGACTGCATTATCCCGCTGAATGGCCAAATAAAATCTTTGAAAATGGAGCCAGTCCTTTTGTGGCGACGGCTAAAAGTTATGTTACTTTCTTATCAAATAATTAAGTACTGGGCCCCCATAGTCCCATAGTCTCTAAAATGGAAAAATGTAATCATTAAAAAGGATTTTGTATTTTCGCCGCTTAGTGTCTTCAGCTATTTCCGCTGTGGCTGAATTAGCTGAAAGCCCGGCCTAGCCCTAGAAATTGCTCCACTGAGATATCAGACCTAACATGTTAGGTCTAGTAAATTAAATACATTATTTTCAATTTTAATTTGAAACGAAACCCGTGACTCGCACCGAGCGATACGTGGCCTGCAGTGCGAATTCCGAACGCGAGCAGACCGCGGATCAAACTCATCCTGATGATTCTTTAGAGGAATATAAAAATAATTATGTACAGAAATGTACAAAATAATATATAAAATACACGTGAAACAGTTAAGCTAGCTAAGGACCGTTTAAAATGATCTATAGATAGCTCAACTGATCCAGATCACTGCCAGAGGGCAGCGTTCCCAAGATACTGGCGGCATTACCACGTTCAATGGCAATGCTAATACACTGAGCCAGATAGGAGCCAGCTCTCGGACCATGCAACGTATCTACCAGACGCCGAGAAATAATTTTGAAAACGTATATATATAACTAGCTGTCCCGGCAAACGTTGTTTTGCCATGTATGTTATTTTTAGGAAACATTTTTATAGGTAAATATGATGTTTAAAAAATAAGGGTTGATCGTAGAGGGGTGAAAATTTAGGGTTGCATGTATTTTTGTATGATGTATCATAAAAAAATAAAAACAAAAAATTTTGTCTGAAAAATAAAAAAAAAAAATTAAGGGGTAAAAAATTAAACCCTTAACATTTAGGGGGATGAAAAATAGATGTTGTTCGATTCTCCCCCCTGACTAATATCCTCGCTAAGGATCACGAAAATCGGTCGAGCCGTTTCGGAGGAGTTCGATTACGCACCCCGTGACAGAAGAATTTTATATATTAGATAAAAGGAATATAAATATAATAAATATAATATAAATATAAATAATATAAAACGTGAGTAAAACCCGTGCTTATCGAAAATATTTGGTTGTTTCTAATATTATGATAATTTTAAACGAATAAGAAATGTTTACAAACTTAAGTAGGATTTTACTTGACTTTCACTTAGTTTTCTAATTCCGAGTATTTCAAAACAAAAACAATCCACAACAATGCAAAACAATCCAACAAAGGTATTTGATTCACCTTCTACTTCATCAAACACAAATTAGATGCCTTTGATCCCACTAGTCGGGAAAACAGAAATTATTTCACGAAAACAGAAATTCCCTGGAAGAATATGCAAATCCTGAAAGGCTCAAATAATAGATTTATAGTATGGACGTCCTTTATCATGTAAAAGATTCAGGCTCAACTTTTATTTAAATACAATGCCGGGACAGAATTATTTATGAAATATTTACATGAATTATTAATTTATTTATTTTCGAAATATAATTTAGTTTACAATAATAAGTTGGTAGTTTTTTTTTCGTTATTTAATTTGTATTGCTGGAGGAGTTAAGAAAACAATAAATGTTTGTATTTATTTGTAGGTATTTATTGCATAATAATCTAACAACCGATTGAAGCATCCGTCAGTAATTTTTTCAATAAGAAAATAAACGGTCCGTCCAGATTTTCATAGAGAAATCAGCTGATGCTGAATCAGAAGTATGCATTTAAAAAAACTGTATATAATTATATCAGTCATGTAGAACTCATATCTGTAAGTATTTGTCTCGGGTCTGGGTGTTTCTATGTATATTATATATGTATTTACAAAAAAAAGTAGTAAAAAAGTATTTAAGTAGTATATCAGTCATGTGGTACCCATAACAAAAGCTCTGCTTATTTTGAACCCGATGATGCTGTGTGAAATGTTCGGTATTATTTATTGATTTATATGCTCTATACCAGTACTCTCAAACAGTGACGGAAAACATCGTCAGGTAACCGGCATGTCTTAGGACCTAGAGAGATTCAAGACAAATGCCAAGTATTTTAACCCGCCAAACATTTCGCCAAACATTTATCCAGCGGCGGGAATCGAACCCGCAACCTTCTGCGTCTTAGCCGGACCTTATTCTACTGCGCCACAGAGGTCGTTGAAATTGGGCAAGATTAGCGAAAACGACACGCAGTGGCATTGTGGCGCCCAGGTGCAGTCCATGTCACACGTACTTGTGTCCATCTTGCCCCAACATGGGTGATCTGATGTCCTGCTCGGACAATGCCGATGTGGCTAACTACTGGTCAAAAAATAGGATGTAACAACTATACGAAGAAGTGCACGAAAAGAACTTCTAAGACGCACTCAAATCCTTTCACTACAATATCTCGAAATAACTAATTACACGATAAAATGACTATAGAAGAAAATTCTAATGGGTCGTTAAACTCAGAATCAATTAATCAATATCATACATAAGTACGAGAAATAGTTATACATGGTACATGGTAACCGTCCTTCTAGGTAACTAGGCTATCTTCCGCATATAGAAACACAAGTAGTGAAAGTAGGGTAGTCGTCATTCAATAATTACTATTATACTAACAAACAATACAAACTATATCTAAACTCGTACATAACAAGGTCTTGTTTTCTATGTGTCAGTTTTCAAGTACCTTTCTGTTTTGAACCAAAATATAAACTACATGCTGCTATGACTTATAGATAGATAGAAAAAACCAATAGCCTGTCACTACTCACTACCGTTATTACGATTAGTGTTTGAATATTCATAAGCTTTAAGTAGTATAAATATTCACTCCCTTTTTCGCTTTAACCTATTTTCATGACCCATCTGTTAAGGAAAAACCTTTGAAAGATAATCCTTACTAATATTTTAAACGCGAAAGTTTGTATGTATGTTTGTTACTCTTTCACGCAAAAACTACTGAATGGATTTTAATGAAACTTTACAATAATATAGCTTATACACCAGAAAAACACAGGCTATAATTTATAAAGATATTGAGTGAATTGTCCAAAATATAAGTGTCAAGAATGTAGGAAAAAATCTGCCATCTGTAAGCTATTCTGGCGTGCGCTGCAAAAACCGTTAGAATTACACCAAGTACTAATCCCGCGGGCACCAGCTAGTAAATAAATATTGGTGGACAATTCCCACAACACCATCGAGCTCCAAACTAAGCATAGCTTGTACTATGGGAACCAGACGACTGATAGACTTATATACTTTTATTTAGGACTCCAAGACACAGAACAAGCATTTATATGTATCGCCTTGGAAGGAACGGAACCGAATGACGAATAACTTAACTCCTGATTCGATCTCTAAGAGAAACTCTGAGCATATCTCTCTCTCTCCATAGCTCGCTGAGCAACCTTAAACTGGTGGACAAGTCGCACGGATAGTGGCCACATTTCGGCTCTCTATGTCATTACTGGTAGAACGCACTAATTAAAAACGTAATTTATTTTTAAACGTTACTTTTTTTATATATTTATTATAAACTAGCGACCCGCCCGGTTTCGCACAAGAGCAATGCTTATACTAAATATACTACAGAATGTCTAATGTGATTAGAAACCTCTAAAATTATCAGAGTTTAACTACTATATTATGCATGTATTATACATATAAACCTTCCTCTTGAATCACTTTCTATTAAAAAAACAGCATCAAAATCCGTTACGAAGATCTAAGCATACATAGGGACAGACAGACAGCGGAAAGCGACTTTGTTTTATACTTTGTAGTAAAGATCCATAAACAGATCCATATTCTTTTAAGAGCATCTTTCGCACTTGACCGCTTTATTTCCTCTGTTCAGATAATACCTATTTCATCAGATAAGTTGTATAATATATAAAACTACTTGTTTTTACGTTATCGACTTACACTTTTATATCTGTCTCGCTCATACACCCTTGCTATCAATTGTATTGCTATCCCTGTCAAATAGTACTTTTTAAGTGCGGCTGCTGTATTATTAGAAGCCTTGTAAAAAAAGGGAAGCCCAATTTCCTTCGATACAAAGAGATACTCAAGTAACTGTACTCAAATACGCACACCTGTCATACACACTAGGTTCTGAAAGCTGTGGACAAATTATCTGACAGGTGTAAACGTGGCAGAAGACGTATGTACCGACATATTAATATTATGTTGGCTCGTTGCTCTTTACTCATTTTTTTTTTATATCTAGGTCATTTCACTCATCATAATCTGGCCCCAAAGTAAGCAGAGCTTGTGTTATGCATATACTTATTTTTTTTTGTAAATACTTAATCATATACATAGAAACACCCAGACCCGAGACAAATACATGCAGAACATACAAACATTTGTCCCGCGGCGAGAATCGAACCCGCAACCTTCTGCGTCTCAGCCGGATCTTAGCTCACTGAGCCACAGACGTCTTCACTTTTTCTCTATAATGTAAAGCTTGCGCCATATTAATTTTACATATGATTTAATTCTTCAGTATCTTTAAAAGCATATAGTGTTCTACTTATACATGCCTTAACAATAACTGTAGTTAACTCATAGATAAATAAATAAATATTGGTGGACAATACACACAACGCCATCTAGCCCCAAACTAAGCATAGCTTGTATAATGGTGACCAAATGACTGACATAATTCTTTTATTTTTTAACCTTATTTTTTATACTATTGTTACTATATAACACCCAGACCCAGAAGAACACCTTTCATACATTAATGTTTGTTCTGGTAGGGTATCGAATACTCAACCTACAGCGCAGAGAAGGCAGAGTTACTTACAGGCCAGTCAAAGTCATAATATGGAAGAGCGAGACCTTCTCACACAAGTATACCTAAGTATACACAAGTCATTTTATACTTATTTTTTAAAATAACTAGTGTAAACTAATTCAATCTCATTCTAGCTCGTGGCTTTCATGTTACTCGCAGTTTTTAATTTCAAGGGAATCATCGCTAGCACAAAAAAAGGGTAGATACGCTTCCAATGAGTTTCTATTACATGGACAATTAGTATTGCCATGTACTCGTATGTAAAATCAATATTAAACAACATTTGATTAATTGGTCGTCTTTGGAAGCAAATATTACGCTCTTATATCATTTATGTTTCTCGAGTTATTTCTGGTTTTGTTAGTAATTTTGGTGTTTTTATTTAAATAGAGTTATTGACTCGGGTGTGAATTATTGCAATAAAAACTTTGTGTATATTTGTGATTCGAGCAAAAATAATCTGTAGTCGGGCAAAAATATTTTTTTTATATTAAAGGCACCATCATTACATAGTATAAAACAAAGTCGCTTTCCGCTGTCTGTCTCTACCTAATGATGCTTAGATCTTCAAAACTACGCAACGGATTTTAATGCGGTTTTTTTAATAGATAGAATGATTCAAGAGGAAGGTTTGTATATATAATACATACATAATATAGTAGAGAAACACTGATAATTTTAGAGGTTAGCGTATATCGCACCGCAGCTAGTTTTATATAAAAAACAAATGACGATCGACAAGATAAGACTTTGGGATTATATAAACAATATAAACACTTGCCACTGGCAAAAATTACATTATTATGACACATGCCATTAACGAAGAAGAAGAAGCAGAAACAACACTTATTTATTTAACACTTTTATGTGATAGTGGCATCATCAAATTCATTGTGTTGGTGAGTGAAACCGATTATTTACCCATGTAAACGAACATTAAAGGTGCTCGCGTTCAGTGGGTCTTTCAATATCTCTATTGCCGCCTGACATTCGAAATAGTTGGCCGTTTTCGGTACAAAGGATATTCGCAAAAGGCCTGTAACGTTTCGTTTCCAATCGATAGTCAGAACATCCGACGTGTCAATTAGCAAACTGAGCCTCGAGGCTTTCGTTCACCTGGAATAAAATGTTTAAATGAATATCTTTTTTACGGTTGTGGTAATTTACGAGTATATCGACATACATGTATGTATGTCTATTTATACTAATATTATAAATTCGTGAATGAATTTGTCTTTATCCAAATTCATTATGTTCTGTCTGTCTGTCTTTTTGTGTGTTTGTTATCTATTTCCCGCAATTTACACAGCAGCTAGCCCCAAAGTAGGCAGAGCTTGTGTTATGGGTATTAAATCATTTGTATACTATGCTATCCATACGATATGCTAAATATCTTCCAGACAACCATAGGTAAGGACCTATGGTTGTCCGGAAGATATTGCCATATGCGATAAGACCGCGGTTTGCAGGATTTATTACATTGTATGTACATATTATGTATGTACCTAAAATGTTATGTTTTCAATAAAGTTCATTCATTTATTTATTTATTGTTTTCAAAAACTTGTATACCATCACTATCTCACATCACTGTTATAAATGTATTTTTTTTTTTTTTTTTTTTATATTTTTATTTATATGTATGTATGTAGTATCAAGTTATGTAATTCCAGTATTCGTTTATTGTACGCCGCGCCTTCCACTATATTTTATACGATCAAAAAGGTTGCCAGGAAGAGATCACTTTCAAGCGATATGGCCGCCCGTTGTACCACTTAAATATATAAATTGTTGTATTTTTTTTTACCGTGTTTTATTTCATAAGGTGTACAATACAGATTATATTTTTATATATTCATTTGTGATATATATACTACTTATGCACCTTTTTTTGTTAATACATTCATAATACATGGTTATATGTATATATTTACAAAAAATAATGAGTAAATAAGTAGTATATCAGTCATGTGGTACTCATAACACAAGCTCTGCTTACTTTGGAGCCAGATGATGCTGTGTGAAATGTCCGGGATTAATACGTGAAGCAAAAACTTTGTCCCCTTTTTATGAAAATTGCGCGGACGGAGGAGTATGAAATGTCGCACACTTATAGTTTATATAGAGGAGTGCAGAATGCGAATATTTTTGCAATTATGTATAAAAATACATTTATTATGGTCAAACCAAGATCAAACCAAGATACTTGCAGATCATACGAGTAGAAACATGTAGATACTACGTACTTATATGAAGCCGTAGTCAGCTTGAGCTATAAGCACTCCACACATTTGTGTCTGCATTGAGCATTGTACCTAACTATGTGCTCTATCAGGAACGAGGTAAGTCATAAGCGTCCCACGCAATATCTCATCTACATTTCGCTGACATATTCATGCATCGACGCACGTAATCTCAGTCGGGGATAGCGCCGGGGGTGGGGAATTCCAATTATAGAGACACTAGCAACTCGCGAATGTCATATTACCAAAACTGTTTTACCAACACATATAACATACAATACCTTGTGGAGTAGAGTCAATGGTGATTCTCACCAGTCAATCTAAAATATAAATATAAACATAAAAAAAAGGTTAAATTGGTATTTTATTTTATGTATTTAACTGATTTTAGCATTTAACATCAACATCAAATTTCATGACACCTAAGATACGATTATATGTAAAAACCATCTCAATTTCGTAATTTTATAAAGTGTCATTAAAAATGTTACCAATATTAAAAAATATATATCTCTTATTACAGTACTTTTGTTAGTTTAGCGATACAGCAGAATCAATGCCATTATTCAACCATTAAAGAATCATGACACCAAGTGTAAATATCTATGCATTCCTCCACTTACTAATTTTATATATACAAAAGTGTGTCTGTTTGTTTGTTATATTTACACGGCTTACATATTTTTTTCGTAAATACAAACATATTATACATAAAATATCCCGTCCGTCCCTTATCCCGTCAGGAGTCCCTCAGGGTTCTTTATTAGGACCGCTGCTCTTTGCTATGTTCATCTGCGATATCTCTTCATGTTTTCTTTCTTCTAAAATTCTATTATACGCTGAAGATATGAAAATTCTACATCAAATTAAAACGATTAATGATGCATATCGTCTTCAAGAAGACTTAATTCGATTTGAAAGTTATTGTGTGATCAATAAATTGGACTTGAACGTTTCCAAGTGTAACGTTTGCTCTTTTACTCGTAAGTCAGTTGCTATTAAATTTGATTACACAATACACAACTCGCCACTCATACGGGTCGATACAATTCGCGATTTAGGTGTCACTTTTGATAGTAAACTCTTATTCGACTGCCACATCAATAACATTGTAAATAGAGCATCCCGTGCACTTGGATTCGTTTTGAGAATGTCTAAGGACTTTACAAATATTAAAACCTTTAAGATATTGTATTGTGCATATGTGCGCAGTCATCTGGAATACGCATCCCAGGTCTGGAATCCATGTTACGACGTGTATTCTTCGCGCTTGGAGCGCATTCAAAAAAGATTTCTGCGTTACTTGTAGTTTCGTACAGGTGTTTTCCTTCCAGATTACATAGCTAGATGTCGCAAGTTTCATTTCCTCCCACTTTATGAACGAAGAAATATCGCCGATATAGCATATTTGATGAGCATTGCAAATGGCACGGTGGACTGTTCTGAGTTGCTGGAGCTATTGGGGCTGCGTACTAATACTGCTAGTTTTAGAAGACCTAACATCTTATATGTTCCAACGGTTAAAGCAAATTATAGGCAAAATGCTTTTATTATTCGAGCAAGCGCCTTATTTAACACCTTAGCAATCGCAGATATTGATATATTTAATACAGCAACGAGCAAGCTAAAACGCTTGCTCTGTGACAAATTCTTTTTATAGTACAAGTACTCATTTCGTTTTATCTTGTTGTTTGATCTATGTATTTTTAAACTATTCCCAGTTATTTTCTCTTTTGTATTACTTTGTATTGTTTAGGTTTTCACTTGTACTGTATTTTTCATTACATACATATATATGTTATATCTATCAGTGTGAACTTATAATTGGCCTTCTGCATACATGTTTTATAAACATGTATTATTTGTAATTATTATTAATGTACCTAGCTGTAAGTTCTCCAAAAATTATAAAATAAAATAAAATAAAATAAAATAAAAATAAAAACACCCAGACCCTATATTTACATAAATACTTATATTTATAACACCCAGAAAAGACAAATGACGATAGACTGCGCCTTCGTGCCGATATTAAAACAAAACAATCACTTATGATTTGCCAAACAATCAAGACAGATATCAGATAACAGAAAAAAAGAAGAAAGTATTAAAGAGCCGAGATCGACAACATTAGCCTGAAAGCTGCGACTACTAACGCGATTATTTGTTTGTTATTTCATTAAGTAACATAGCACTTCTAAATTAATAATTATTTCGCGTACTAGCGGAATTCAATCAATAAATTGTGACATAGCAAATAATAATAATACCGGACATTTTACACAGCATCATCTGGCCCCAAAGTAAGCAGTGCTTGTGTTTTGGGGTACCACATTACTAATATTATACATAATTAGTTTTTTTTTGTAAATACATACATATTACACATAGAAACACCCAGACCTGAGACAAATACTTGCAGATGATAGAAACATTTGTCCCGCGGCGGGAATTGAACCCGCAATCATTTGCGTCTCAGTTGGACCTTAGCCCATTGCGCCACAGTGGTCGTCATATATATATGGACAATTGAAATATAAGTGTATTATGTCGCAATGTGATTTGAACGACGGGAAATCCCGAGAAACTTCTAGACGACCTTTCCGCGATGACGTTTAAAAAAGACAAAATGACGATTGCCTAAGAATTTATAATCAAAGAATCATTTGACACTGGCTAAATTGTCAACAGGAAAGATGCCATTATAGGAAGAAAAGAAAAAGAATTGTACATTCAACCCAATTAATGTCCGATTATGTTCAATCAATTGTCTACGAATACTCTATTCCCCAACTAGTTTTAGTGTATCAAATTTGCAAATTCAACGTTTTGCAAACATTAATTATTTGGAACACGGCCCGTTATAAGCTAATAAGGCTTTTCATTCCAATTTTGAGTAATGATCGTGACGCTAATAAGCTTTGAAATAATAGTAACTAGTATCGAATTATACAAACGATTTATTGGCGAATCATTAATGAGGTACTAACCGAATACTGAATTAATTCTGTTAAGTTGTGAGGCATATAGAATAGTTACATCTAACAACTTTAAAAACGAGCAATTTTAAAATAGATTATACACTTATTTACAGAAATAATTACAGAAATGTACAATATAATATATAATAATATAAAATACACGTGAAACAGTTGAGCTACCTAAGGACTGTTTAAAACGATCTATAGATAGCTCAACTGATCCAGATCACTACAAGAGGGCAGCGTTCAAGATACTGGCGGCATTACCACGTTGAATGGCAATGCTAATACGCTGAGCCAGAAAAGAGCCATGCAACGTCTTGCAACGTATCTACCAGACGCCGTGAAATAATATAATATAAATAATATAAGCAATTCTTTTATATATGTATATAATATACGTAATCTGAATCTTGAAACGACTCCATTGATTTTCATTTAATTTAGTATGCAGGGGGTTTTGGGGGCGATAAATCGATCTAACTAGGTTTCATTTTTAGAAAACGTCTATTTATCCATGTTTTTTACCGAGCAAAGCTCGGTCATCCTGGTATCTAATAATAATAGGTCGTTAACTATGAAGTTACTATTCTATAGAATGAACGACAACTTCATAGGTAAAGACTTCATGAAACTATGAACTTAAAGTTTATAAATATTGGTAGACAATTAACGCATTACCTTCCTAACTAATAATAATTAGTATTAGGTACCAGATAGCCGATAGAATACTTTTTACTTGTAAATACATACTTATGATACATCACTCAGACATAGAATAAACATCTTATCGAATACATTTTTGGCTTAAATGAGAATCAAACCCATGACCCAGCAGAAGGCAGAGTTACTACCAGCTGTAAGACAAGCGCAGCCTTCAGAATGTAGTCCTATAAATTTTATATTAATATTTTATTTCACATCGAGTTCCCATGGTACTAGCTTTGATCAGTTTAAGATATTATAAAATTAATGATAGTTTATTTAAATTTGAATTTATTTGAATTCAAGTTCAAATAGAAAGATATGCATTTATTTTATCATTTTAATATATATTTAAATATTAAGTGACTTTAATCATAGCCATTACGGTCTTGACAGAGCGGTCGTGGTCATGAGAAGTTAGTGTTAACCGGTTAACAGACACATTTTTGTCGCACTAGTTCCATCAAATGTGAACTGAATGCGACAAAGAGGAACAGACCACAGAGCATCCACTACCTTGGAGTACATTACGACAGTGTACTTTCCTTCTAAAATAGTTTTTTGGCTGGGAGAACTGAATATTTACTTCTTATCTGTCCTAGTGTCTTAATCTACATGAGTACTTTAAAAGATTTTACAAATTACTTACTTTTTTAATTTAATTCAGTTTTTGTTTATTTTTAGATAAATTATTTCCAGAAATAATTACAGAAATGTATAGAATAATACACAATATTATAAAATACATGTGAAACAGTTAAGCCGTTTGATACATGTGAACAGGACCGATTAAAACGATCTATAGATAGTTCAACTGAACTAGATCATTGCCAGGAGGCAGTGTCCCCACTGGCGGCACTGCTTCGTTGAATGGCAATGCTAAAATGCTTTAATAGTAATATTAAATTAAGATTTTTGTTTAGTACCGTCTATGTATGTATGTACAACTATTTATATAAATGGGACAGCTAGAAATAATCGTTTTTGTTAAGGGCCGATGTTAATCGCACGATATATTGGCATATATTTCGATAGGTTGACATCCTTGTGCCCTCATGCAAAAGACAACTAGCAGCAGATTTGTCATACAAAACAGGAAACCCAAAAGCTGGCTCAAATCTGGCTCAAAGCATCCGCATAGCCATTCGACGTGGCATTTCCGCTAGCAATACTTCCGTTTCCTAGTAATTTAGATCATTTAAGCCATCTATTATATTTGTATACCGTAATGAAATACTCTCCAAACTAATATTATAATTCTGAAAGGAGTTAAACTGTCTTTAATCAAATACATTTTTAAATTCAATAATTCAATAAAATCACAAGGACAATATTAATCGTCTTCTTATTATGCTGGGTGAATCTATGTTCCGGTCCCTTCTAACTTTAGTTCAAGAAGAATCCAGCAAGAAACTCGTCTAGTCTTAACGCTTTTTTGCAGGATCCGTGCTATAATGGAGTCGAGTTGCAGGAAATTCGTTTCAACCAGGTTAAATGTCACTTTTTATGTATATATCATTTGTGCAAAGTCGCAGGCAAACCTATTATTCCCACAAAAGCACAATATAAAAATGAAAACTATATTTTATTTAGATGAAGGTCTCAACTCAATACATTTTATTTTCCTTTGTGATGTTAGATTTGATCACAATACTGAGAGACATGTCATCTCTTGATCGAGTTTCATCATTTTATTTCAACGTCTTCGCAATTTGGAAACGAACCAAAAAAGCTAAATTCTTACAAATGTCTACGAATATATCTCGTATGAAATAAAATAAATATAAGGCATTTCATACACTATCTTGCACAAAACTAAGCATGTATTATGGTGGTCAGATGAATGATAGAATACTTATAAATTTTTAATTACTTATAATGCTATAAAACACAGATACAGAACAAACACCTGTGTTTATCACACAAGTGTTTATCCTCTGAGTGAATCGAACCCTTAACCTACAGCGCAGAAGGCAGAGCTACTACCAACTGAGCTGACAGGCAAGTCAGTAATGTGAACCAGATAACTGATTATTACTAATCACTTTTAAATAGATAGAACATTACGTTCATCACATATTTTTCCTTGATAAGGATTGAATACACAATCTACAGCAGAAGGTACGGTTACTTCCTAACTGAGGGAAACAAAGTTGCCTGAACCAACTGATAGAATAATGAACATTTTTTAAATACATCCGTAAAATCTATACTAATATTATAATTGTAAAAGTAACTCTATCTGTATGTCTCTCTGTCTATCTGTTTGTTACATTTTCACGTTTAAACTGCAGAACCGATTTTGATGAATTTTGGTATAGAGTTACATGCGACCTTGGAGACGGACATAGGCTACTTTTTATGTACGTATCACGCGTGCGAAGTCGCGGGCAGTAGCTAGTACTTTATAACACACAGGTTCAGATTAAAAAAGCGTTCATCACACAAATGTTTGTCCAGGATGATAATCAAACCCAGAACATACAGTGAAGTCAGAGATATTACAAACTGAACTGAGTAAGGTAAGTTAATTAAGGTTAGATTAAATATTCAAGGTGCAAAAATCTATTAAAGCAAAAGGAGCGTAATTCAATTAATTATTAAGGAGCACCCTTAAAACCACATGCTTTCATTCGTACCGTATTTTGAGTAATATATTTTTTATTAAAATTTAATCTGGAAACCCGGACCCCGGGCACGAAATTAAATTGGCTGCGCACTAACGTAAGGCCTGTTTTCCACTAGAGCTTAGATAAGTATAATTATATTTAATCTTGTATTACAATGTCACTTTTATTGGTCACTTAGTTTTATATGGATTTAGTGTCACGTTAAAACCGTTACCATCATATGTAATATATATTAGGAATGACAAAGGCAGATGATACTTTAACGACACCTACTAAAATGGCGATTGTAATGATTGCGTGAACTATGAAGTATATAACTTTAATGTACATAAATATGTGTAATAATTTTTGAACCGTTTTGTTAAAAATAAACATATTTAATTATATATTTTTGTAAGATGTCTGTATTTATATGACATACCGATAATAAAGAGTTAGGGCAGTATAATTACGGATTAAGTGAAGTGACGATAAAATGTTATTCGATATATAATCAATGAAAAGAATACCATAATCATACTTTATCGACACATTAGCAAATAATATAGTTATGAGATATATTATAGACGTTAAACTACAATTTACTATTAATTATATAAATGTTCATATGCCATTAATTTAGTTTATATTTATTCCCCGCATTATAACATGACGCAGGGATAAATTCCATGAGCCATGTCATAAACTTGAGTCGTACAGTAAAGCTTAATTTTAATCTCCATAAAAATAATGACAAAACACGCCGCAAAAATGCGCACTCATCTCGCTTTAATTAAAAATACAACTTACCTGTAAAGTGAAAAGGTCATGTTTGTTTCTGGGAATTAGGCTGAGAACACTTACACTTTACACTTGTACGCACTTAATTACACTTTTCATAGTTCTAGAACTGCACTGTGCACTTTGAGAATTGAAAGCGAAAGTTGCAAAAGTAGGTTTTGTTCGCGCCGCGTTACATGCCCATCGTCTACGGCGTAGCGTTTGTAGCGGTTGGCGTAGCGCGACTGACGGTTTTGCTACGCGGTCTCTACGGCGCAACTCTAAGGCCGGGTCTACAACGGAAAGTTCATCTTGTAATAGCAAGAAACTTAAACATTTCGTACGAATTGATGTACGTATACGCGTGTGTGGTTGAAACTTCACTTTACTTTAACGATTAATGTCGAACATAATTTTCTTTGTTCCGCGTTTTTTTTTATATGAATTGTTTGTTCTAAGTCAGAGGTCAAAGGGTCCTAAAATAATACAAGCTACAAAGAGTACCTCTAATTAACATTGTGTATAAAACCGACGAATGTTTGCGGACATTCATTTGAAATTATAATAGCATGCGTGAATAATTTAGCGTTGATAATAAAACGACGACAAATAATAAAATGTTATAACTAAAATACACACAACATTTTCTAGCCCCAAACTAAGCATTGCTTGTTTTATGGTGACCAGATGACTGATAGAACACTTATATAGTTTTAAAAACATACGTATGATACTTTATAATACCCAGACACAGAACAAACACCTAAGTTCGTCACACAAATTAGTCCTGGGAAGGAAACTTTCGATCTTTCGATCTTTCGATCTTTGATCCGCCGCCTTTAACGGTTCGCGATTCATCATATAACTCAACTGTTTCACATATATTTATATATAAAAAACATTTGTGTGTGTGTTTATAATTAAACTCTTAAACTGCTGGACTGAATCTGATGATTTTTTTGTGTGTGTTCAAATGGATTCGAGAAAGGTTTAGATTTACAATAAGATTTTTTTTTCTTATAAAACGCGATTTCGTGAACTGGACAACTAGTATTATATTGTATATAATATTCTGAATATATATATATATATATGATAGATAGATAGATAAAAGCTTTATTTTACCTAACATCACACTGACACATAATAAGTTACGAAAATAAAATACTAAACTTAACATCTAACACAAACAGAAATATGACATAAAAAATAAAAAGACACGGGTTCCAACTAACATACAAAGTAGCTAAGAAACAAGGTAGGTGCAAGGAGGTCTGTGTGGAATGATAACAAGGATCAGTCTCAGCTTATTGTTATTCTGCACCATTTGGCGTAGGGCAATGCTGGTTTTCAGACTGGGCCTGACAGCTTCGTTGGTAGTTGCTCTGTCTTCTGTATTATTGGTTAAGGGTTCAATTCTCACCCAGTATAAGCACGTGTGTGATGAACACAGGTGTTTATTCTGTATCAGGGTGTTATAAAGTATCATAACTATGCATTTAAATAATATATAAGAATTATATCAGTCACCATAATACAAGCTATGCTTAGTTTAGAGCTAGATAGTCTTGTAATTGTTTTTATTTATACTATAGATATATCTATTTTCTAAGATTTTAGGATTAACCCAACCAGAACTCTGCCAAGGTTGCTTAACTAGCCAGTAGCTATGCTGTAGTCTGTAGGAGTTATTAAAGAAAATCTTGTTATCACGATTAGGGCAATTTTGGTGAAAACTTATGTTATTAAGAATATTTTTAGTACTTACTCGTAGAATCTCGTAAAATCATTTAATAAAGAATAACCACCATCAAAACTCACACACATGCACACTAAAACACTCTTCACAACCGTTTCATTTCGCCCCCTAACACTTCAATCACACATGACTACAACAAAATGATTAAGATCTTATTATACTTTTAATTTTAATTGACTTTAATTGATTGAATTTAATTGACCGAGCGAGCGAGAAGCGCGTGCAAGTATCTCCGTTTCAGCTTAAGCAAAAATGCTTTCGTTTGTCTGTCCGGCCGGCGTCTGTTCGGATGTTGTTTTCTTTACCAGGTCCAGGTTTTATAACTATACAAATTTTTTTGTAGATTCAGTTTTTAGAAATTTTTCAAAATGGCAGAGAAGTAGGGCGTTGAAAACGTAAAAGAGTTTTATTTCATTCATTTCGAAAAATGGTTACGAGGTCTGCAGCTCACAGAGCCACTAAATTATTTAACTTTATAATTTTTAAGGTTATAAACTTTTTTATTCTGCACCTACACCACATGCAGACCGGCTTATAACATACCTAGCATATAATATTAGCTTTATTATTAAGTATTAAGAGATCGTGTGGCGAGTCCTTGTTACCCTACTGTTCAGACTTTTTAGACCTAATACGGAGAACAAGAACTAAACTGCGGGTCAATTTTAATTGTCATCTAACTGTGTTTGTTAATTTGCTCTACCAGATGAATATACAAAACAATAATTAGTTTTTTTTATTATTGTTAACGACACATACGACGCTGAATTCCAGAGTAGCATTGAATCTATAATCAATCCAATCTATTGAAATAAAACTGTCAGGTCGGGAACAGGAGCACACCGCGATTTCGAAATTATTTCACGGCGCTGCGAGTAGATACATTGCGTGACCCAAGTGTTGGCTCTGCGTATTAGCATTGCCATTCAACGTGGCAATACCGCCTTTGTCTTGGAAACGCTGCCCTCTGGCTGTGATCTGGATAGCTCGTTTTAAACGGTCCTTAGATAGCTGAACTCTTTTAATGTATATTATATAATTGTATATTACTATCTACACAACTGTTGATAGAATCCGTATCTCACGATAGCTAACAATAGGCGTGAATTACGCAATCACTGCTATCAAACATACTTTTTGTACGCTAATATTTTTGCTATAAGCGTATTTTCATATGCAGAAAGACCGAATAATTTTTTTATTCAATTTTTTATTTTAATAATTTTTACTACTTGAAATCGAAGATTTTGCTGTCACGTTGCTATTGCTTGTCGCTACTTGTACGTAATAGCTCTGAGGGTTTGTTATTTCCTAACACCCGCAAAGGCAGCAAACGGTTCGAGTGTGCCTATTGACTAGATTTTCTCCATTAATAGAGTACGTTCATGAGAGAAACGTATCTCATTGCATTGTATACCTTATGTCATTGACATAAATGTTACCAGCGCTCTACTTTTAGCGAACATACTATTCTTAGTCGTGTTGCCATTAATCTCAGTTATATAAGGTTTTAATGTAATGATCCGCAACTTGACTCATATTGAAGAATCGTGTGTAGTTTGTGATCTATTTTAACGATCGTAAAATGAAATAGAACAGTCAATAATTATAAATAAACAATGCTAACCAGTCAACAGTAATATGGAAAGATACAAGGAAGACAACCAAGGGGAAAGAATCCGATGCGGTGGAAAGACCAGATCCGGGACACCACCAACAAGAACGTCCACGACGTCCTACACACTGCCGAAGACCGAAGCAAGTGGAAAGCGATCGTCGAAGGAATGATTCGCGAAGGTCACGACCCTCAGCAATGAACACGACACAAGGAGGAGAAACCAGTCAAACTGACAACCAGAAACACAGAGACGAGATGATTTTATGTTTGAGTTTAACTCTAAAAACCGTGTCCGATTGGGGCGATGCCAGCCTAGTTAAAAATAAAAACGTGAGTTTCTCCAAGTTCCCGTTTTCCGAAATGTAATGGTAACTTAAAAGATCATCTCGAGCTCTTTGGAAGTTTCGCCTACACGGACTCTCAATTTTGAATCTTATATCGAGTGGCTTTGCTTCCACATTTATAATGCATACAGCCATGGATTGGAATACTTTGATTACTTTGATACTTTTACTTTGTCTTTCCTGAAAACTACAATCTTGGTCCCTTCAATTCGAAAGTTAATAAAAAAATATAATACTTAGAAACACCCAGACCTAAGACAAATACTTGCTGAGCATACGAATATTTGTCTTGCAGCGAAGATCGAACCCGCAACCTTCTGCATCTCAGCCGAGCCTTGACCCACTGCGCCACAGAGGTCGTCAAATGTTTGTTATTTAAATGTAAATAACCACAAATTATCGACTTTTGGATTTTCTCCTTCTCTTGTTCAGTGAGAACCTTCTTGCCGAATTTCATGTTTCTAGCACAATGGGAAGTACCCCACAGGTTTTGATACAGCAAGTGTTTAAATAGCCGTGCTATTTAATTGCGTTGACTTAAAAGCGTGATTTGTTTAGAGCTCCAAGACCTTAATTCGTTCAAGTAAAATGGTACTCAGCTTACATACAAAAAAGTGTTAAGACCAGACAAGTTTCTTGCCGGATTCTTCTTGAACTGGGGTTAGGAGGAACTGGCACCTAGATTCACTAGCATGTAAGAATACGATTCAAAGTGGTCCTTGTAATTATACTGAAATTACAAGGACCACTTTGAATGCTGCAGCATGTTAACATGTGACCGCGCTGGTCTTCTGCTGAGGCCAGTGTGGATTAAATGAGGTTATCTCATCAATAACAGAAGACCACCGGTTGTTTAGTGGTAGTGGCCCTGCCTTCCGACCCTAAGGTCATAGGTTCGAACCAAGTCGTGCACCAATGGATTTTTCTGTTTGAAAAATGTAAGTGCGCTATACTAGTACTCTGAATGAGTGATGGAAAACATCATAAGGAAACCGGCATGTCGTAGAACCTTAAAAGTTCCAAGACATGTGCCAAGTGCACGAAAGGAGCCTCTGATGCGCACTTTAATCCTTTCACCACACTAGTTCATAAAACCAGTGATAAAAATGCATGGCCTCATGTTGCTCTTCCCTCAGACAGTTAACCGACACATTTGAAATGTATTAACTCTCTAGTTTGTCGTACGAGTTAGGTAGATATCAGATGGATCATGCAAAAAAAACGCTAGGACCAGGACGAGTTTCTTGCCAGTTCTTCTCGGGCTTGGGTTAGGAGGAATTGGCACCTAAACTCACCTGGTGTGTCAGACGTTTCAAAGTGATTCTTGTGATTGTATTGAATAAAATATCATTTGACCTTCATTCACTGTACAAACGCTTCGTCAATATTTCTCTTATTGTTATACCCTAAAAAATGAACACGAGAAAATGTAAGTCTAGAATCATAAGCTCTGACTTCGTTCGTCTTGTCAGTGGTGTCATAATGAACATTAATTCAGTTCTGCTAAGCGGTGATGGACTTGCAACCTGTTTTGTGTTGAATACTAAGTTCTAGGCAAATATTAGGCTAATGTGCAAAATAATGTTTGGCCGTGACTCGCCATCAAATTATATATAAGTAGCTTGAAATCTGAAAAATATCTGCCAAGCCTAAGGGTATTCGTTAATTCTAATAACAATTTTTAGGGTTAAGAAGTCTAACAATTATTAATTGAACTTATTTATCTTATTTCTATTTCTTTATCATAAATTTAAAAAAAAATTAGTGAACAATGCACACAACACCAACTAGCCCCAAACTAAGCATAAAATGCCGCCAGTATCTTGGGAACGCTGCCCTCTGGCAGTGATCTGGACCAGTTGAGCTATCTATAGATCGTTTAAAACGGTCCTTAGATAGCTCAACTGTTTCACGTGTATTTTATATTATTGTATATTATTCTGTACATTTCTGTAATTATTTCTGTAAATAAATTTTTACTTAAGATAGCTTGTATTATGGTTACCAGATATTTTTAAATACATACATTATGTTACTTTTATAACACCCAGACACAGAACCAACACCTATGTTCATCATACAAATGTTTATCCTGGGAAGGAAACGAACCCTCAACCTACAGCGCAGAAGGCAGAGTTACTGTCAACTGAGATGACAGCCCAATCATATATACTAATCAAAGCCCAGACTGACTTGTCGTAGCTGGTTATGGAGACTTGAAATTTTGAGAATGTGTTTTTATAGTGTGGAAAAGCATACTAAGCCATTGATGAATTTCTAAAATTAATAGGAAAAAAATATAAAACTTCATGTTCATATTTAAGAAAAGACTAAAACAATATTTAATAAGTTAACGGTACCAACCATCACTGTAAAACCATAAGCTGTTACAATAAGCAAACCAACCTTTTCAGTGGCTTAACAAAAAAATGAAAAAACCCAACTATAAGTTCGTAGAAAAAAAAAAAATTGCGGCTAAAATATGTATTGTATCGTATAGTATTGTATATCAAATGAACGGTACGGATCTCGTCCGTCACATCAACCAACCGCGACTGCCGGAACAAAATAAAACGCATTTATTGTGTAACATTCCCGCGTGGCACTTTCTGGCCAGTTGCGAGTATACAGCAATCATATTTTTTTTTCATTTCGGGCCAGTAAATAATCAACGGTAAATATAAATAATCAATAATCAACGAATGAAATAACCTAGTACTAGTTAGTTAAGATGGTAAGTTTAAGATTTTTGTAATACCTACTCATTTAAGTGAACATTGTTCTTTTTGAGAAATAAATTCGTTAAACACAAAAGGTGCAGCAAGGGCGTCTAAATTGGTATAACAAGTATAAATAAAACGTTTTAAAAACCACCAAAACAAAATCTATAACCTATTCATTGAGATACATTTGCTGTAAGGTATACTGCAGATTCCAGCTGAAGACTTCTCGAGTCAATAAGACCAAGAATGACCCGACCACTACGGTCGGGTCCCAAATCGGTTAAACACCACTTAGTTATTAAACAACACGTAGCATCGAACTTTCCTTTCCTTACCAGTCGTAATAATTGTTTTTCAAATATCCTTACTTAATGTATTATAAATGCGAAAGTTTGTAAGTATGTGTGTTACTCTTTCACGCAAAAACTACTGAATGGATTTTAATGAAACTTTATAATAATTTAGCTTAAACATCAGGATGACACATAGGCTATAACTATTAGGTTGGGGAAAAAGTCTTTTCGCATTATAGTATTTATGAACTTGTAATAAAATCTCTTTGGCTATACTATTTGTATCTGGCTGGTTTTGGTATCATTAAAAGATTAAATTTTAAAGAAATTCTTCTTAATTCAAATTAGGAAAATGTGTGATTTTTATTTGTTTTTCGTACTGTCAAGATGAGTGAATCTAATGAAGAAATTCGATACATTTTAAAATTTTACTACAAAAAAGATAAAAATGCAACGCAAGCCTCGAAAAAAATTTGCGATGTTTGTGGACCTAGTGCAGTGTCTGTGAGAGTAGCACAAATTTGGTTTAAGCGTTTTCAATCCGGAAATTTTGATGTCAAAGATGCACGTCGCTCTGGTCGCCCTATTACGGATAAAATGGATGCCATTTTTGAAAAAGTGGAGCAAGATCGGCATATCAGTAGTTACGACGTAGCTGAAGAACTGGGAATAGACCACAAAACAGTTTTGGCGCATTTGAAAAAAACTGGGTACACAAAAAAGCTCGATATTTGGGTACCTCACGAGCTCACTGAAAGAAACCTAATGAACCGTGTACTCATTTGTGATTCTTTATTACGACGTAATGAAACCGAACCATTTTGAGAAACTGATGAGATTAAAGCAAGAAGTTGAGAGAAAGCGGCCGGAACTAATCAACAGAAGGGGTGTGGTTTTTCATCATGATAACGCTAGACCTCACACATCTTTAGCCACTCAGCAAAAATTAAGAGAGTTTGGCTGGGAGGTGTTAATGCATCCGCCGTATAGTCCTGACCTTGCACCTTCAGATTTCCACCTGTTCCGGTCTCTTCAGAATTCTTTAGGCAGTGTCAGGTTAACATCACGAGAGGACTGCCAAAACTACTTGTCGCGGTATTTTGATCAGAAGTTCTAAAATTTCTATAGTAATGGGATCATGTCCCTACCTACAAGATGGCAAAAAGTTATCGAACAAAATGGTACCTACATACTTTAGTTAAATGTAAATAAACTATATTAAAAAATGTTTTGTATGTTTTGTAAATACAATGTATTTTGTTTAATGAATAAATTAAATGAGTTTTTTTTTATTTTTTTTTTTAAATGCGAAGTAACTTTTTCCCCAACCTATTATAAAGATATTGTGTGAATTGTCCAAAATATAACGATAAGTATTGGGGTTTGGGTGACAAAAGAAACACGTAATTAACGATTTGATATAACTGAATTTAATTAATCGTTATTATTTGTAGGAGAGGTGTGTGTGCTCTATGCCAGAGCTTTAACCGGACTACACAAAAGAAATAGGAACTATGCCTATTTAACCAGATCCTCTTGAGAACAATAAAGTACTGTTTCACTAAATACTTATACGTATAAAAGAGCAAGACACGCTAACTATATGTTAGAGTGAGATAGATTTATTTTGTTATATTCCAACACGCCCCCTCAAAATTAATCCTCTTTCTCAAAACAAGTATTCAAAACTATTTACAAAAATAATATCACACACCTTCCTTTATTTACCTGGGAGTACAAATTATCTTGGTCCACCATTTGATGCGCAGGATTAGGGAAACCCAGAAAACCTAATCAGACCAATTCATCAATAATAAATTGAATTTAAAGTTATGGTATCTTATTTACTTATTTACAACACCCCAAGTTTTTCTCTCATTTCAGAAAAACGGACTGTCGGTAATGACTTTGTTAAGATGTCAGCCAACTGATTACCTGAGGAAACATAAATCATTTTAATAACATTTTTCTCCACCTGTTCTCTAGAAAAGTGATACTTTATGTCAATATGTTTTGATCTTTTGTGACTTGTAGGATTATTTGCAATGCTTATACACCCATTATTATCCTCATAGATAGGAATTGCATTGGGTATTTCACTGTCAATGCTGGTCACTAATGATTTTAACCAAAGAGCCTCTCTTACCGCTTCAAATAAAGCCATGTACTCAGCTTCAGTGGACGAAGCCGCCACTGTAAGTTGCCTCTTTGTATTCCAGCATATTGTACATTGTTCAAATAATTTAAACAAATAACCCGTAGTACTTCTTCTGCCTACTTCATCACTTGCCCAATCAGAGTCAACAAAGCCACTTAATATGTTATGATTATAGTTATTACTGCGAACGTAAGTTAATTGTAGATCAATTGATCCTTTCAAGTAACGTAATACCCTTTTTAAGTACGACCACAGTGAATGATTGTTTTTGTTAGCAAATCTACTCAAGATGTTTACACTAAAGCTCAAGTCAGGGCGAGTGCATACCATTATATACATCAAGCACCCAATTAGATTTTTACAAGGAGCCATTGTTACTTCACTTGAGTTTAACGCTTTGTAATCTACTTTGGTTTCCAAGGGTGTACTGACAGTTTTACAGTCACTCATATTGAACTTTTCTAAAACTGTTTTTATATACATTTTCTGGTCTAAGGTAACCTTGTTGTTACACCGCTCTACTTTTATTCCCAGAAAACATCTGATATCTTTTAAGTCAACCATTTTAAACTTATTCATTAAGTAGTTTTTAAAACTCTTCATGGCATTTATATCAGCAGTTGAAATTACTAGATCATCAACATAAAGTACAACATAAATGTTTTTTAAGATATCACCCGCATCTAGAATGTAAATGCATCGATCAGCTGATGAGTATCGAAAACCCTTTTCAATTAAAGCTTGTTCGAACATTTGGAACCAACAGCGTGCAGACTGTTTTAATCCATATAACGCTTTGTTTAATTTGCAAACTTGGTTATCTGCAATTTGGATTCCTTCAGGAATTTTCATATAAATTTCTTCTTTTAGTTTCCCATTCAGAAATGCAGTTTTTACGTCCATATGGTGGACAAGTAAATTAAACTGATTTGCAAAAGCTAGTATAAATCTGAAACTTGAGATTCTTGCAACTGGTGCAAACGTTTCGTTATAATCAATCAGATATTCCTGACTAAAACCACGAGCTACTAAACGAGCTTTATATTTTAGGGGTTTTCCAAACTCATCATTTTTAATAGTAAATACCCATTTACAATCAATAATATTTCTGTTTTCGGGTTTTTTTACAAGCGTCCAGGTTTCATTTTCAGTGAGTGATTTTATTTCCTCACTTATAGCATTTTCCCACAAAAGCTTATCACCCCTGGATTTGATTTCATTATATGATGTAGGTATTTTGCATATTAAAGATTTTGCGTATAACAAATAGTTTACAGAAATATCATCTTCATTTTCGTCATAAGATACAGTGGGCAGATTTTTAATCCTCTCACTCCTTCTCTGATCATTAGAAGCCAGTTCATTTCGAGATGAAGTCAATGTATTTTGAAATGAAGAGTCATACACATCTGTTTCACATACAGATTTATTAGGTGGTGGACCTAATGACACAGGTATTTTATCAGTTTGCTCACTCATTTTCTTTACTATGAGCTTATCAGAGTCACAAGGGCTATTGCTATTTTCAGCCAATATTCCCCCAGGCTTTAATGGCCTGCTTGAGAAAAAATTAATTTCATCAATTATCACATCTCTGACTTTCACAAACTTTTCATCTACCACACTCCACACCTTATAACCATTCGGTTCATAACCAACCAATATGCCCTTTAACGATTTTTCATCGAACTTTGTTTTTCTTGTTTTATTAACAAAATAAACAGTTGAGCCAAAAACCTTTAAATATTTTAGTTGTGGTTTTTTACTGTGCCACAATTCAAATGGTGTGTTAGCCTTTTTTAGTGCTCTCGTGGGGCTGATATTTATCAGATATGTAGCCGTTAACACAGCTTCCCCCCAGAACGTTTTACTTAGTTTGGCACCAGATACCATTGCACGACTTCGTTCTGTTACAGTTCTTATCATTCTTTCAGCAATCCCATTCAAAGCTGGGGTATGCGGCACTGTTAAGTGGTAGCTTATACCTTTTACAACACAATACTCTTTCATTTCTTTTGACAAATATTCACCACCGTTATCACAATACAAATTGACAATTCTCGAACCGAAATGAGCTTCACACTTTGCAACATAATCTCGAAACGTAGCAAAAACGTCTGATTTATGGGCTATTAAGTATGTCGCACAGTAGTGAGTGTATTCATCGACAAAAATCACAAAGTAGTTTTTGCCGTCAAGTGTTGAAGGAGTGATGGGACCACACACGTCTGTATGCACATTAAATAGAGGTCGTTTAATATTTTTTGACTTTGATTTATTAAATGGCAAACATGCTTGTTTTCCATTTATGCAAGCTTCACATAGATTATCATTTGGTGTAACATGATTTAATTGCTCATTGTCACAAAACATTTCATTACTTTTAATTTGCAAAAACTTAGATTTGCCAATGTGACCAAGTCTTTGATGCCATAATTCATACTTATTGTTTACGACCCTATTTGATGAGCTTTCAGCATTTAGAGCACATTTGTCAAGCACAAAATTTATACCAATTAAATTATTTAAAAACTCACCCTTTGTTACCAGTTTACCCTTGTTGTATATTTGCACACCGCCGTTACTGCCAAAAACAACGGTTATTCCAGCTTCTTGCATCTTCTTAACTGAGAGCAAGTTGTAAGGGATTTCAGAACAGAAAAGGACATCCTGTAGCGTCCCCTTTACACCCAAGTTGCTGGTTACTAGAAGATTGCCTTTCTTCGTTGCTCTTATGTACGTTCCATTTTTCGCAACTGATATATTTATTGGATTTTTCAGTTCCGTGAAGTTTTGTGCCAGATCTTCTCTGTTAATTAAATGATCTGAGGCACCCGAGTCCAAAATAAACGTAATGCCGTTTTGATCACGTACACATTCATTTTCATAATCTCCAACCATAAAAGCAAATCCCGAGATATTAGGATCTTTAGTATCCGTAATATTTACAGTCTGAACTGTTCTGTTCATTTCAGAACGTTGTTTGCCCTTCTTGTTAAAGTAACAGTTCTTTTGTATGTGACCTTTCTTTCCGCAGCAATGACATTTAATATGTTTTAGTTTATTGAGTTTTGCTTTGAATGAAATTTTATTTGACTGTCCACGATTCGGGTTCCATTTCGTGTTGGAATTTTCAGAATAAGATTTTGATGTTTGGAATTTTGACGATTCCGCCTGAAGAACTTTCATACTTGTGTCGCGTCTTTCACTGATTAACTTTATTTCGTGATCGAGAAGTCTAGTTTTGACAAAGGTTAGAGTCAGGTTCTCCTCAGCCAATGTTTCAATTGCTGTGACGACACCATCATAGCTGTTAGGCAGAGTCATAAATAGATGCGTTACTTTATCTACTTCTTCCAGTTTTGCACCTGCAGCCATTAATTCAATTAACAAATCATCAAACTCTTGAAAATGTTTCGTCAAGGGGTTTTCTCCTTTCAACTTAAAATTTAATAATCTTTTCCTCAAGGCTAATTGAGTCGCTATGCTTTTTCTTTCATAAATCGAATCCAGCTTCAAGAAAATTTGTCTCGCAGTATTTTCTTCGCTAGTAAGTCCCAGCAAAGAATCTGACAGATACTCTATTATCGTATTCTTAGCGATTCTCTGCTTTTTGTGCCACTCATTGTCCGGTTCCTTGGGAGCTTCTTCATCAATAGTTTTAAGCACTTCAAGTTCATTTAATAAATTACGTATTCTAAGTTTCCACACACTATATTTGTCCCCGTCAAACGGTTTAATATTTCTTTTTAATTTGAAATTATCCATTTTATCAAATCACTAAAAAGTCACTTAGAATACTAAAATATTTTAACTCACTGCCTCCGACCACAGGCCACAAGTCCCTTAACACTATGCACTTCAAGTGTCCTTTTTATTTAAATAAAAACTTTACTGAATCTTTTTAATTAGTCTAAATTCTGGGCCCATAACCTATTGGGGTTTGGGTGACAAAAGAAACACGTAATTAACGATTTGATATAACTGAATTTAATTAATCGTTATTATTTGTAGGAGAGGTGTGTGTGCTCTATGCCAGAGCTTTAACCGGACTACACAAAAGAAATAGGAACTATGCCTATTTAACCAGATCCTCTTGAGAACAATAAAGTACTGTTTCACTAAATACTTATACGTATAAAAGAGCAAGACACGCTAACTATATGTTAGAGTGAGATAGATTTATTTTGTTATATTCCAACAATAAGTGTCAAGTAAGTAGGAAAAAAATCTGCCATCTGCAACCTATTCTGGCATGCGCTGCAAAAACCATTAGAATTACAAGTACTAATCCTGCGCAGACGAAGTCGTGGGCACCAGCTAGTATAAAATAAATATTGGTAGACAATGCACACAACACCATCTAGCCCCAAATTATGCATAGCTTAAATTATTGTAGCCAGGTGACTGATAGAATACTTGTATATTTTTAAATACATACTTTTTATGTCTTGTAACCCTCCTACAATTTTGAAATATTGGCAGGTACCTCCAAACATCTCTGTCTGGATCACAACTAACAACATGGTCGATTAAAAGACCTATCAAAGAAATAAAATAAAATTAAATCAATACATCGCTGTCTGAGCTACGCCGGATTAGAGATCAATTGTTTTTATTAA
The DNA here is from genome assembly GCA_948098915.1 of Lampropteryx suffumata. Lineage (NCBI taxonomy): Eukaryota > Metazoa > Arthropoda > Insecta > Lepidoptera > Geometridae > Lampropteryx > Lampropteryx suffumata. The sequence goes on along the minus strand of OX402561.1, from coordinate 3,326,585 downwards.
AAATGATCAACCACCATATCAACTCACCCTTATTGCTCAGTGAACTCTTATTTAAATGCCATCAAGCGAATTCAAGAAGAAAGAGAGTCTTTGACCCCATAACCGCCCGTACCAATTACGGGTCTAATGTTTTTATACGCAAACCTTGCAATGATCACAATGATCATTTCTCCGACATTGTCATTTTTTCCAATACAATCAATCGTTTTAATAGCATTGTTCTAAAGAGAATATACATTTATTTACATAAATAATTACAAAAATGTACAGAATAATATGCAATAATATAAAATACACGTGAAACAGTTGAGCTATCTAAGGAGCGTTTTAAACGATCTATAGATTGCTCAACTGATCCAGTGTTCTAAATGTTTTGATAATTAATAACATAGTTTTATTTTGTATTATCATTTAAATTTATTATCGTTTTTTTTTTAACATTATGTGAACGAAGTTGAGGGAAATTCCATTAGTAGATTATAACAACGAATGTCCTTGGGCAGAGAGAAAAAACAGACTTAAAATATTTTCATCATCAATTTTGTGTTAGCTTGTAAATAAATGAAACGTATTTAATTATAGCCCGCTGGTATCTGCACGGATAAACCAATGATAATAAAGATATATAATTTAATTTGAGAGCCCGGAGCGCCTGATATTTTACCGACATATGAAACAATATTCAGTTTTACAGATTTCATAATACAATATTTATTATAATTATACAAATACTAGGTTCTGCCTGCGACTTTGCACGCAGAGTATTTACATAATGGGCTAAGAGCGTGTCAGATCAAGCACAGTGAATGTACGGATTAAAAGTACTAGTGGTCAGGTCCTAAAGCAATTCAACGCTAATAAGTAAAAAATTGGTTGTCTGTAAAGTCGGTTTACGGACGATAATTTTACGTGATAACGTCATATGAAAACATTGATGAAAAATTGAATACTTTTAACCTTAATTAAGATACAAGTCTACAAGCCGAACGCTTAGGCCAATCGTACCTCTCTATCGCTTATTCCGCGCTCTCGCTTGCACGCTCAGCTCAGGCGGAATGTGTCAATTTTTCGTTCGTGCAGCCGGCATTCATCGAAAAATTGTATGAAGTTTCCATGATTTTATTAATGTTTTTAAATCAGGCTCATAATCTAGTAAAACCTTGGGTCACTGGGTCAATGTGTCACTTATTTTTTTCAGCATCCTGTTTCTTTTGGCAGCTGTTACTAATACTAGTCCAATTACACCGCCATAAACTATGAAAGCACAAAACTGCACTGCACTGCTAAGCAGAGTGCGGAGTGCAGTGCAGATCGCTTTTCAATTGCGGGCGGGAGGGAAGTGCATGCGTCTGCATCGTGCTAACTCATTGGGAATAGATTGGCGAAATGGTACTAAATATTTATCGATCCGTTTAATGTTTTGTAATGGATTTCCGGAAAGTCACGCCTAAATCAATTATCTATTTTACACAACATCTGGTCTCAAAGTCCCGAAGAGCTTCTATTATGGGTACCACATGACATGATATACCATTTATTTATATACTTTTTTTTTAAATACATACATATTATACATAGAAACACCTAGACTCTAGACAAATATGCTTGCAGACCATAGAAATATTAGTCCCGCGCCGCGGTAGGAATCGGACCCGCAGCCCTTTGCGTCTCAGGCACGTCTAGGCCCACTACGCTACAGAATGAATGGAAGTATCATCATTGGCCTTAGTTTATCTATTGAAGATGATTTAGGTGGCGTCAGTCAAGTTACAGAGCAGTTATTTTTAATTGAAAACTTTTGTTCATGGATCCACTCCAGCAAGCTGAGGTGGGTGAAGTTTCCTCTTCACTGACACTACTCTGCCTGGGATTCTCTTTGATAGTGCAGGCCTTCCAAGGTACCCACACTAACCTCTCGACCTTGCTGACAGCGCCCGCAGGAAAGACGAGTCAATACAGGCGGTGTCAGTTCGGTTGCAGGTGCATAACGGCTGGCACCGAGCCAGGTTTGTTTCAAGTTTTCCTACTCTGTTGCTAGCTCTTCTGTTAGTCGGCAGGGGGACTAAACCCAATAATTTGAAGACTATCGCAGTCGTCTCCATCATCAGTCTCCAAGCAGCACTCATCTGGGATCAGTTCCATGTAGAAATCCTCACTCGAAGTATAATATAGTTCAGCAAAAAATATATTAATGGATGTATGGATGAATGTTTATAGACCGTCACACAGGTTCTTTAGATAATTCAACTGATCAGGATCTCTACCAGAGGGAAGCTTTTAATTATGTTGATTTAATCTTAAAAAGCTTCTTAGCAGAACCCTCCGCGTATTAATTCCTTTAATCTGTGATAAATAATAGAATGTTTGTTCTGTGTCTGGGAGTTATAGAGTATCTTAAGTTTGTATTTACGAGTTTATACCAGTCATCTGATTCCCATAGTACAAGCTATGCTAAGATTAGGACTAGATAGATGTTGCTGTGTGGATTGTCCACAAATTTTTATTCGACAAAAGCCGCCAAGCTCAAATGGGACTGGGCTGTTCATGTCTGCCGCATATCGGGAGACCAGTGAGCCAAACTGACCACGGAGTGGTGCCCTGATACGGTACGACGACATCGCGGCAGACCACGAACCAGGTGGAGGGACGAGCTCGCCAAATTCTGCGCCGACTAGACAGTCTTAACGCAGGAGAGGGATGAATGGAGAGAATGGGGAGAGGCCTTTGTCCAGCAGTGGGACAGTGTGGGCTGATAATACGAATAATATTTTAATTATTTAGGACCTCAAAAGGCGCAAATATGCTGGTCTCGATAGGGCCTCGATATATGAGCCTTTTGGAGTGGAGACCCTGGGCCAGTGGGGAACAGGAACCCATCGCGTTTTTATCATTATTTCACGGCGTCTAACTTTTCACCTCGCGTGACCATAGAGCACCTATCTGGCCCAACGTATTAGCATTGCCATTCAAAACGGCAATGCTGCTAGTGTCTTGGGGACGCTACCTCCTGGCAGTGATCTGGATTAGTTGAGCTATCTATAGATCATTTTAAGCGGTCCTCTTTTTAATGGTTCCACTATTGTATTTTATATCAATGTATATTTTTCTGCATATTTTTGTATATCATTTTGATAATATAGATTAGTACTTATTTATCATCTATACTTACATATTCAATATATAACCTTTGTAATTTTGTTTTGTTATTGGTTCGTTTGTTAGTCTTTGGAACTACAGAAACAATTAAAAAATATTTGGCTGAGACAAAAAAGGTTGCGGGTTCGATTCCCGCCGCGGGACAAATCTTTGTATGATCTGCAAGTATTTGTCTCGGGTCTGGGTGTTTCTATGTATAATATGTATGTATTTACAAAAAAAAATATATAAGTACCTAGTATATCAGTCATGTGGTACCCATAAGACAAGCTCTGCTTACATTGGGGCCAGATGATGCTGTGTGAAATGTCCGGTATTATTATTATTATTATTATTATTATTATTTTACCAATACATATAAAAAAAGAGTTCAAAAACATCTGCAACACCAGAACCATTATTAATGCATTGTCTGTCTGCAAGGTCTTTTAATATTTTACTTTCAAAATATTAAATATTAATTGGTTAATGTTATAATTCGGCGGAAAAACCTCGAAAGAATGGATCATTTCACAATCTGCACGTATAGGGAAGAAAAGATCTCGTAAAACGAATAGTGTGAGACACCCACGTATTAATGAGGTGTGAATGAGCATTATTCCAATTCACGAGGTCCTGTAATACTTTATTTATAAACATACGTACACACATGTTTCCCGACTTGTTGGTAAGGACCAAAGGAAATAGCTAATGAATTGAATAAATCTGTCTCTATTATTTGACATAAGAATGACAAGGACAAAACATACTTCAGCGCCACGATAGCTAATTATGTAAGTATAGGTTAAAAAAGCATGGCTCATGTTGCTCTGCCCTCAGACATATTTGAAATGTATAAGCTACTGTAATCTAGTATTAGTTTTTCGTAGTTAAGCTAGTTATACGATCATACACAAAAGAACTAGGACCTGTAGAGCGATCGCGCTATTTGTCTAACCATTGTACAGATTTGTTTTGGCAAAGGTTTGGATATGGCAAAGCTGAATGTCAAAATGGTACCGCGCTATTCTTCTTCATTTATTATTCGAACAAATTTATATATAGAACTAGCTAGTATTACTCTATGCACACGATGTACTAAATTATAAACGTTTGTTTGAAAGCACTGTCAAAAATAACGCGATCCCTTAACGTTTGATCAACGTATAATCCAAATTAGCGCTAAATCGTTTCCGTTATAATGATTAGCGCGATACGGTCGGCCCCTAGGACGAGTTTCTTGCCGGTTCTTTTCGGACTTAGGAGGATTTTGCACCTAAATTCACCTACTATGTAAGAAGTTTCAAAGTGTTCTATTTCAATTAAATGCTTGGTTTATGGCCTTTGTGGAAGGGTCTCTTCTTCTTCTTGTTCGTTAATGGCATGTGTCATAGTAATGAAAATTTTGACAGTGTAACGTGTTTATATTTCTTAACGTGTTTATATTGCAATGTCACATAATCTTATCCTGTCGTTCGTCATTTGTTATTTTAAATAAAATGGTGCCTTCCATATAAAATAACTACGGATTGTTTTTGCTCGAATCACAAAAGAACACAACATTTTTATTCCAATTATTCACACCCGAGTCAATAACTCCAGCTCTGTTTTAATAAAAACACACCGAAATTACTAATAAAACCGTAGAAAAACTCGAGAAAAACAAATAAAGTAAGAACGCAATATTTTTTTCGTCAGACGGCCAAAAAATACCCGGACGGAACTCGAAAGTGATCTTTGTGATTGTATGGAGTTAAAATATTTTTGACTTTGACTGACTTTAAAAGATCAAATTTAAAATCTTAAATCTGGTTAAAAATTAACCAGATATCAATATAATGATACATGTTTAGTCTTTTGATTAGTAACTGAGCAAAAAAACTACAGTAAGCTTATCTCAAAATGTTCCCTAATCAACGGAACACAACCGCGTCAGCAGCAATAAATATTCAGAACAATGCTAACTAATCGCTTTTGCTACTTAGAAAACTAGCCAAGCATCTCAAAACATACACACTATTATAAAAGTGCCACAGAAGCGGGTCGTATCGGAAAACCTACCCAAATTACTCACCTAAGTTTTCTATCAGACATGCTATTGTTAATGTTTTAGTGTGATGCACGAAGAAAGACTCTGAGGTGCACTTTAATTCTTTCACCACACTTGTTCACAATAAATAAATAATGCCGGACATTTCACACAGCATCATCTGGCCCCAAAGTAAGCAGAGCTTATGTTATGGGTACCACAAGACTGATATACAACTCATATACTTTTTCTTTTGTAAATACTTACGTATTATACATAGGAACACCCAGACCCGAGACAAGCGAGAAACCCGCAAACTTTACAGTCTCAACCAAGCTTTGGGTCTCTGCGCCACAGAGGTCGACAAAAACTAGTGACGTAAGGCTTTACTGGATGTTTCCTCATTCATAAACCTTATAAATATAAATAAATAACTAATATACATAAATTTCCATTTAATTACAGAAATAATAAACAATAATACTGTAAAACAGTTAAGCTATTTAAGGACTGTTTAAAAAGATCTATAGATAGCTCAATTGATCCAGTCCTTGTGTTAGGGTACAAAGTGACTGTTATATTACTTATATACTGCATTTTGTAAATCTATATCTAAATTTCAATTCAATTCCATTCTATTTCATTTTTTTCAGCCTTCATAAGTATATGTACAAATTTGAGCCATATTTAGCATAATAATAATTTAAAACATAGAGAACATAAATAAAACAATGAAATTAAAATATAGACTGCATGCATCACATCATTACATCACCGGTGCGAATGGTGCACCTCTGTGCAGTGCTTCATGAAGATGCAGTCAGTATTCAGCCTTCCTGCTATAAGTTGCAGGTATCTGTTGGTGCTGTCCCTCACGTGACGCATCAGGGACGACGTTCTCTTGCGGATGATCGCATAAAAGTCATCGACGCGTGCGTTCGCGAACATCCCCGATGCGCTACACAAGTATAGCAGCCTCAACAGCACCCTGAAGCTATTATATAAGACGATGTGTTCTTTATAGACTCCGATTTATGGACTGATTTTGATGACATTTTTAAGAAATCTTCAGATTGACCTAGCGGGTCGAAGTTTGGTAGCGATCGGATGAAGAAGACTTTTCTTTTTTGGCATTAATCAAATTTGGTATGGATATAGATTGTATCATAGGAACGGACATAGGCTTCTTTTTATGTATCTACTATGCGTGCGAGGCCGCGGGCAGAAGCTAGTATGTATTAAAACTCAATACTACGAGTAAATCCCTGTAATTTGCTTACTTATCTAAATGGTATTGGAACCTGACCATTAGTCATTCTTATACTCATTGGCTTCAAAGCCTTTACTGTCTGTGATCAAATGCACTTTGCCAATTTATTTTATATATTCTCATCACTTAACAACATTGTATAAAAGCAGTAGCCGCTGTCATTCGAAAACCCTTTCTGGAACAAGATTTATTGGCTCTACGTCTCGTTATTTCGTCCACAATAACTCAAGTGCTATTGTGTACTTGTAGTAATAAATAAGTATTTATATATCAGTGAGCTGTCCCGTTAACGATTTCGTCCGCGCATTTTAAAACGAAAAAAAAAACCTTAACTATTATCGAATCCACTTGAACAATTTTTTAAATCGGTTCATAAATGACAGAGTATTAACTTTACAAACATAAAAAACGAATTATAACCTCCTTTTTTTAAGTCGGTTAAAAACAGAAAAACAGGCAGAGACACATTCAAACTTCTAATATTTGTGTTAGTATATGGATAGTATCACTGAATATTGATTCCGGAAATTGGGTATGACCAAGAAATGAGCACTTAATACAGCACGGGCGCAAAATCAAAAGGTTAGGTCAGATCTTAGAAAATGACGGACGTCAATCACGTAATGGCGGGGTCTAATGACAAGGAATAGGAAAACCACGATTCATTAACACGTTCACTGTCCAATGACTGTCCAATGTATGAATAAGTGTAAAAACAGTATCATGGACGTATGATTAGATATCTAGACTACATAAAATTCAAATGAGCCTACGTAAAATGTTGCCAGCTCGCCATATATATGGGAGGTTAAATAAATCAAATACTGTTATAGAAAGTTGTTGTTTATTCATTTTAAATCTATGAAAATTGTAATAACATATACGGCATAACATTTTTATTATTATTTCCTTGAGTTCCTTTGCAATTCATTGAAGATAAGGCACGAGTTATTTTTGTAGGACTTTCGTAGTTACTCAACTGATCTGATACAACGATACCTTTTTTCCCTTTATTACCTACTCCAAAATCCATTCAGGTTTTAGGACTGATTTTTGCCCGCTACTCATTTTTATTCCTTTCCGTTGCATGTTGAAAAAAGTGTCACGTGACGTTTATCTTGTAGAAATGTGTGCAGAAGCGAAGTCAAGTTTCTACCATGTGGTTGATTCTCAAGGTACCTAAGAGAGACCTCGTGTGAGGTTCCGGTGAGGTTTTTATCTACGGATGAAAATGAGGAAACAGCTCTGATGTTTTATCCCACGTTTACTACTCACAATAAACTGGCCACAAATAGTAATAGGAACTAATTAACTTATTAAAATACAGATATAAAGAGGTCACAATGTGTGTCCATCTGAGGTCGTCAGAAAAGGGAACAAGCCAAAATATGGCTCGAGTCATTATACTGAATGTATCTGTCAAATGTTAGGATGACAGATGTAACGACATTGACAGTTACATAGGCAAGTCAAGTGACATACTACTTGCTATGTCTTTTTGATATTGGATGGATTAACAGATAATCAAATCGATAATTTTAACACTACCCCATAATCCATACAATATCATGTTCTAGTATAATCAAACCTTATTATACAAACATGTTTAAGTACCTACTCTATGGCTCTACCAATAAACAAGTAAATTATTGCATTCAGTACTCTACAACTCTACAAGTACCTTATGTACTTGTAGAGTTGTAGAGTACTCTACAATGTTTATAAATCAAAGTAGGTAAGTACTCTACTGCTCTACAAAGGACACATACTTATTCCAATACAACAGTCAATAAGCAATGTCAACTCTTAGGAAATAAACAAATACAATATGAATTAATAATAATATCCTTAGTTAACTACTACATCAAACTTTTACATTCATACTGTTTATAAATTTGTCATGTTTTAAAGCACCCAGTGGTTTAGTAAGTACATCTGCTATCATACAATCTGTCTGCAAGTACTTATCTATTACAAAATCTTTCTGAACGAAGTCTTTAACAAAATGTTATCTCAGATCAATATGCTTAGTGCGTTTATGACAATATTCCTTTATTTGCTATAACCTTTGAGCAGATTGATTATCATTAAATATTGTTACATGACATTCCTTATGTATAATCTCAGACAAAAAAAATCTTATAAAACAAATATCTTTACATACATCAGTTATTGCCAAATATTCTGCTTCAGTACTAGATAGTGCCACACAACGCTGTTTACGTGATTCCCAATTAATGGCATTAGCACCCAGTTTTACAACAAACCCAGTATAAGATCTTCTATCATTGGGGTCATTGGCTCAATCAGCGTCTGCAAAAGCAGTCAAATTCAATTTACCTCCTTTTTACAAATATAGAGAAAAGTTAATTGTCCCTGCTAAATATCGCAATATTCTTTTAGCTGCCTGCCAATGTGTTTCATGAAAACAGTTGTTAAACTGACTCAATTGACTACACGCATATGAGATGTCTGGTCTGGTACGGACGGACAAATACATAAGACATCCCATAGGCTGCCTATGGGATGTTTATGTATTTGCGCCTATGCCTATACTGATCACACAAATTAGTTTCACCCTTAACTAATTTACAGTTGGTAGGCATAGGGGTTTTAACCACCTTACAGTTTTCCATACCAAAGCGTTTTAACAATATTTTTATGTATTCAGTTTGACTTATCTTCATGATACCCTTCACCTGGTCCCTCTCAATGCTCATACCTAAGCAGTTCTTCAAACTACCCAAATTGCTTACATTGAAACTATTTTCAAGCACAGGAAACACCTCATTACATTTAGTGCTATAAAATACATAAAAGTCATATAAATACAAAGCTATTATTGTCACGTACTTATCAAAACGTTTTATATACACACAAAGTTCACATTTACTTTGAATGTAACCATTTTCAGACAATAAATTATGTACTTTAATGTTTCAGATTCTACTGGCCTGTTTCAGGCCATAAATACCTTTTATCAATAGACAAACCTTATCTTTGCAATCACTATTGCTAAATCCAGGAGGCTGTTTCATGAAAATGGTTTCATCAAGGTCACCGTTTAAAAATGCAGTTTTACATCTATATGATCTATACTTAAATTTAATTCAGTAGCTAATTAAAATAATATTCGCATGGTACTATGACGCACAACAGGGGAAAAAGTGTCATTATAATCTATTCCTTTCACTTAAGTAAAACCCCATGCAACCAAACGCTCTTTAAATTTATCCAAATTACCATTAGCATCATACTTTGTCTTATAGATCCATTTACATTTTATTACATTTTCATTAGATGGCCTATCAACTAACTTCCATACATTGTTAGAAATTAGTGAGTCATATTCACATTTCATAGCATTTTGCTATTCATGACTATCAGGAGAATTTACAGCTTCCTCATAAGATTGTGAGACCAGCGCCTCTCAGCATACACCTAGCCTTCTCCAAAAGTGTCCTGTTAAGACGTTCACTATCCCCGTTCTCAGATTTGTGTTTCATCAAATAACCAAAGGTCTTCCTGGTGTAGTCGTCAGTGAATGTTACCAGGTACTTCGCACCATTCCAGCTGCTCTCAGGTAATGGCACACAAACATCAGAATGGATCAACTCGAGGGACTGGGTAGCTCGCCTTGCCTCTCCAACCGGAAACTGCTTGGCTGCCATCTTTCCCTCCAAACATGGCGAACATTCTTTCAGAGCCTGCTCATTGTCAGTCAGGTTTCCAGTTTCAATGTAAATGGTACCTTTTCCTAAACACTTTGGCTTCTCATCATTCGCGATATATATAAGATTATTACAGTCTTTCAATTCTTCAAGGAAACACTTATTATTACACATATGCGCAAAGCACCCGGAATCGACCAGCCAACAGTCTTGTGATTTAGCCACATATGCGGTGGCCACAAGTGATGAATCTTCTGGTTTTGTCTTGTCCTTCTTCCACTTGAAGCACTTTGACTTTATATGACCAACCTTTTTACAATAATGACGAATAACCTTGCTTTTACTAGGTTCTTTTCTATTCTTCGAAACATAAGCGGTGTCAACGTTGTTGTCAAAGGTTTTTTTCCAATATTCTTCCTGAATTAATCTTGTTCGAACCAGCTCACTCAATTATGTGTTGGTGATGCACGCTGTTTCCAGATTAGAAACCAGCGCGTCGAATTCCTGGGGTAACCCGCAGAGTAACCAGCTCAGCCATTTCTGCATCCTCAATGACTTTGCCGATGTCGGCTAATTGTTGAACACGTGTCATAATTCCATCAATGTAGTCTGTCATTGAACTAAACTGACCATAATCAGTGTGATGCAGCTGACGCAATAACAAAACTCGCCTGTATAGCCCTTTTTCCTCGAATGTGTTTGCTAATATGTTCCACGCGTCCTTAGCTGTTATACATAACCGCACGTGTTGGTAACACGCGGCCTTCACACTAAGGCATATGCGTGCCAGAGCTCTTTGATCTCGCGTCGTGTCTGTCTCACTGCTTCCAGTTCCACTCTCAATACAGTTCCATAGGCCTTCAAGGGTCAACAACATTTTCATTTGGAACTTCCAAGAATTATTATTACAGATGCCTTCCAATTTCTCAATTTGAACACCTCCACTAGACGTCGACATTGCTGCGCCGGCGCCAGGTACAGTAGATAACCTCTCTTCCATGATGCACGCACACTTGCACTATGTGCGCACCTACTGTGCCTCGAGAAAAATCACCAGTTTTTTCTTCTTTATAACTGGACATCAGTGTTGCAGTGTCTGGGCTCTCTTAACCTGTAGAAGTGTGTGCAGAAGCGAAGTCAAGTTTCTACCATGTGGTTGATTCTCAAGGTTCCTAAGAGAGACCTCGTGTGACGTTCCGGTGAGGTTTTATTCTACGGGTGAAAATGAGAAAACAGCTCTGTTGTTTTGTCCTACGTTTATTACTCACAATAAACTGGCCACAAATAGTAATAGGAACTAATTAACTTATTATTAAAATACAAATATAAAGAGGTCACAATGTGTCTCCATTGGAAGTCGTCAGAAAAGGGAACAAGCCAAAATATGGCGCGAGTCATTATGCTGAATGTATCTGAAAAATGTTAGGTTGACAGATGTAAGGACATTGACAGTTACATAGGCAAGTCAAGTGACATACTACTTGCTATGTCTTTGTGATATTGGATGAATTAACAGATAATCAAATCGATAATTTTAACATTATCATGCCACTTTATGATAGTAATATTGCCTTTCTGCATAGCTGCAATATCGTCTCTCTTCAATTTACTACCAGTGACAGCTTGCGGTAGCCCTCTTCGTTTTCTATTCACTGCACCTAGCAAATCAGTGAGACAGCTCTACAAGAAGGTGGCTGGCGGTATGATGGTGTAAAAACTATCAGTTATTATCAATATATCATCTCATCTAGCAAGTTTTCAGTAAAACGTACGACAACACTTTCATACCACAGCATACTAACCAAAACAAGTTAATAATAATCTTCGCATTTAGAAACATCTACAAGTCGATGACTTGGAACGAGCTTACCATATTCAATTCATACGTCCATGATTCGAAACGAGTTACAACATTTTATGTTTAGACGTCCATGACTCCTTCCGGGGTCATTTAGTTTTTTCTGATTTTTCCTGAAAAAAATTTTTTTTTCTGTTCTTATTAGCATTAATGTAATCCCTCAGATCCTTTTGCTAGGTAATCAAGAAATTTCAGTTGGACGTTAGGGTATATTTTAAACATTTGTATTGGAACAGTGAACGTGTTAAAGCAACACAGCAATGTAGACAGATACTCATCAGACCCCACTTGCACCAACGAAATCTCAAACTATCCGTAACGTCAATATTCAGTGATTTCTATCTTAAGACCGAAGCCACCTTCGATTTAGATGTCTCCTAGAGTTAGTGCAACCACTAACTCTAAGCGACACCTAAATCGAATTCCCAATGCATAAGAAGTAGCTAAAGCAAAAAATGCTCCACTAACCGTTAAGCGCTATCTAAAGATATCTATGTTCCGATCTAAAGGTGACATAAGTGTTACATAGCTAGGTTAATGAAATTAACCTACTCTCACTCAGAAATCTTGTAGATCTTAATGTTTTAGACATGTTTTTTATGAGTCAGTAAACCAGTTTTTGTAACCTTTTTAAATAGATTATGGATTTATGTTATAGTCACATAATAGCTAATAATTTGTTATTTAAATCTTCTTCTTCTTCTTCTTCGTTAATTACATGTGTCATAATTATGTCAATTTTACCAATGTTTTAATTGTTTATAGTATGTCACAAAGTCGTATCTTGTCGTTCGTCTTTTGTTATTTTATATAAAATGGTGCCGTTCGAATCATAAAGAAAAACAAAGCTTGTATTCCAATTATTCACACCGAATCAATAACTCTAGCTCTATTTATATATAAACACCAAAACTATTAATAAAACCGGAAATAACTGGAGAAAAATAAATAAAAGTTTGCTTCGCAAGACGACCAAAAATAATCATCCTCCATCTTGTAATCTCATGTATGCTAGAGTGGCGTTTGAGTTAATCTGTCCTTGTCATTTGTCATCAAACTATTCGACACGTCAAAAACAATTAGTTAAATAAAGATATAACCAAGATAACTCTATCATAATCCTTATAAACGGTTGTATCCCACTCTTTTCATCGAAATACAAAATAGAAAAAGTGAGACTAGCGTTTTTTTCCAAATTTTAGCCCATTATTTCTAATTCGGCAAAAAATACGCAATGAATTGAAAAATCTTCCGTGCCTTTTTATCTTTTTCAATAAGAATAGCAGTTCCCATTGAAAAAGTAAAATCAGATCGGAACCAGTTGGCTGGGTTATGTTAGAGTATATAAAACAAAGCGCAAGGCAAACGAGCAAAGCGAGCGTGCTGCGGCAGCGGCCGCTGAAGCGCCAGACGAATATAGTTACCATGGTTCGGTTGACCGGACAGCTGAAAATGTTTTTTTTCTTGGAGTGGTCAACTGTAACACGGAAATGTGCACGCCGTTATAAGAGGTGATGTAGTGTTTTTGCCGCCGCCCCGCCAGCAATGGAAACAGTGGGAGAATCAGTCCCAGAATATCTATCAATCGAAATAGTGGGATACACCCTCATAAACTACGTAGAACCTGCAGTCCAAGATTTATTTAAATTTAAAATTGAAGTCTAGCAGACTTCAATTTTAATCGGTAAATTCTTACCAAAAATAAGTTTTACGTTCTTGGCGCAAGTGAGGATGTTTTGGCGAACAGCTGCCCAAAGGTATAAAATATAATACAAACACTCACGAGGACGTAACATCAGGAATTGAGGCAATTTAATCGTATATTTTATATCGTGGTATGGTATAAATAAAACTAGCCTGTACCTTCAGGGCGGACTATTAGGGGTACTGCATTTACGTAGTTTTGCGGACTTTTTGTGTTTATTCGTTCATTGCTGGCTACATTTTTCATATTACGGAATTTCACTTTCAAAACTTTCATTAGTTGTACCTTTTAATAAACTCGGGTTTTAGTAACGTATTTTGACCATGGAGGTTTCGACACTGTTTCGATTCATCTAGGTTCGAAACCAATTTCAGCCCTATGATGATTTTTTGAAAATTTTACAAAATATTTTTTATATTTATAATCTACATGTGAGTATGTATGTTCCATATAGACTTTGAAACGGCTGGACCGATTTTGATGAAATTTTTAGGAAGTCTTCAAATTGTGATTGCAAGTGATCCTGGGAAGTTCGGTAGCGATCGGATCAGCATATATTTTTTTATCAAAAGTCAACAAGTCAAGTCAAAAGATGATTTATTCAATACAATCACAAGGATCACTTTGAAACGTCTTGCATACTAGGTGAATTTAGGTGCCAATTCATCCTAACCCAAGCTCGAGAAGAATTGGCAAGAAACTCGTCTTGGTCCTAGCGCTTTTTTATATGATCCATCTTATTACGAAATTCTATTACAAGAGAGTTTATACATTTCAAGTGTGTCGGTTAACTGTCTGACGGCAGAGCGACATGAGGTCATGCATTCTTATCAATAATATAGTCATCTATATTATAATAAGCTTTCTTCAAAAGACTACCTTTAATGTATGCTTTAAATTTCTTAATAGGTAGTTTAGTAGCATTTTCAGGAAGCTTATTATAGAAGCGCACCGTGTTCCCCATAAATGAGTTATTAACTTTTTCTAGTCGAAGCCTAGGGACGTATAATTTATGTTTATTTTGGTAATTTTTTGTAAACAAATTTGGTATGGATATATATTGTATCTTAGGAACGGACATAGGTTACTTTTTATGTATGTACTATGCGTGCAAAGCCGCGAGCAGAAGCTAGTAATATATAAAATTTATATTTAAATATTGGTATATAATGGTAAGAATCGAACTAAGCAAAGCCACTGGCTAGGCTTGTACTATAGAAACTATAGAATCCTGCCCTACTAACTCACAACAACGTCTTTACCAATTTAGATCTTAGTTACATATAAACTACTGATTTACGTACTACGCCAGTAAAGCCGTGGGTAGCAGCTGGTACAGCATCAAACACTATGGTACTTACCTTAATAATTATCTGCTAACAATGTCCCTTAAGCGCTGTGTGGCTTAGCTAAGTGCGAGTCATGTTGCTCAAACGTCTTCCAAATCATTATGTGAAGGCGCTCGAGCGCCTTCACACTAGCGTTTGTCCAGCGTTGGCGTTCGATAAACGTGTGCGCAGCGCAGACGCCGCGACTACGCGGCGCAGGCGTCGCGTTGTTGCGGCGTTTCCTCTGGAGTCATTTGAACGCTGCGCTAACGCGGCGCAGACGTCACGCAATTGCGTTGTCGTTTCGGGAATATCATTAACAAAATGGATTCTAACGAGGAAACACTATTGTTGGCTTTGCTTTTAAAAAGAAAATTATTGCAAAAACGTGAAAAGAAAAATATAAGGATATGGGAGCACCCATTAAGGAGTGTACGGTCAAGTGAAAGTGATTATTTTGTGCTCTATTGTAAACACATAAAAAATGATTCAACATATTTTTATTCTTACTTTCGAATGGCAAAGCCTATATTCGATGAACTGTTGCAAAAAATACAAAGTGATATACAATATCAGGATACACATTTGAGGCTTTGCGTATCGCCTGAAGAAAGACTTGTTATTACTTTAAGGTAAGGTATATTTAATAAAAAAAATAAAAAAACATAAATATGATTAATATGTTATTTCTTATTAAAAATGAGATTGAATTAAAAATACACATTATTAGTCATACAAGTCATCGAAAAATTGATCTGAATTTTGAGACGCATCGCCACTTTGTTCAGAAGGAGAAGGTTGTGGTGAAGTCATCACATTTTGTGATGTGTTTATAGCCTGGAAATTAGATGAGTGAGTTGGCATATCTTCTCTGTTTAATGTTTACATAATTATGTGTCGATGGAGAAGAAAACTGCCAACCAGTGGCAGTATATTGGGCAGTATATACCTGGGAAGTTATTGTTTTGTACAGAGCTTCTTGACATTTGCTTATATTTTTTTATGGTATTTAATATTTCCACTCTCGCATCCCTTTTGTAGTCTGGATGGATGCTTCCAAATTCATCTACTAACGACATCAAAAATAGGCGATCCGGTTGATTATCTTCTTCTTTTTTTTTGCCATCCTCTCAGCTAAAATATCAATAAGTGCGTCATCTCTTTCATTATTTTCTTCTATCTTTCTTTTCCTTTGATTTGATTCAGTTGTTGGCAAAGGCGGTGGTCGAGTCTTTGATAACGGATTTAAAAAAGAAAGTATATTTGAGTACACATAGTCCCGACCACTACAAGCACCAGAACCACTTTTCTCCTTTTTGTTTTTTGAACGTGTGTAAGCATATTATTATAAATACTTACGGGTATTTATCGCGTTTATTTACCTATTTTTCCCGACGTTTCGACAGGTTTACACTCTGTCGTGGTCACGGGATGACTGCTAGGTAAATAAACGCGATAAATACCCGTAAGTATTTATAATAATGTGTTCTGATCGCGTAAGTGTGTAAGCATCTCTAATGCTTTTCCATTTTTTTTGTAATTTTAATGCTGTAATAAAAAAAAACGTTTGTTATACTTTTCAGATATTTAGCTACTGGATGTTCTTTAACAGAGCTTCATTATTCATATAAAAGAAGACTATCAACAATTCAAAACATTGTACGAACAACTTGCCAAGCGATAATAAAAAACTTATATCATATTTGCACACCTCCCACACAAGCTTGTGAAATGATTGGATTAAAATAGCCGATGGATTTAAAAGAAATGCTAACTTTCCAAATTGTGTTGGGGCAATCAATGGCAAACATATTAGGGTAATAAAACCATGTGGTAGTGGATCACTTTATTTTAATTATAAAAAATATTTTTCAATAAACTTATTAGCTGTATGTGACTCGGATTACAAATTTGTATATGTGGATATTGGTTCTTATGGAAAGAGTTCGAATTCGACTATTTTTTACAATGGCTCCTTGAGATCAGACATTGAACAGAACAATTTAAATATACCTAAATTAATTGAACTGACGGAATATAGTTATCCACTTCTTTTAACATTTGTGGGGGACGAAGCATTCCCTTTATCGGAATACATGCAGAGACCGTATGCAGGCAACAATTTATCACAAAAGCAAAGAGTATATAACTATAGGTTAAGCCGTGCAAGAAGATACATAGAATGTGCATTTGGTATTATGGCAAATAAATGGAGAATTTTTCATAGACCCTTAAATGTTGGAGTTACTTTTAGTGAAGACATAATTAAAACTTGCTGCGTATTACATAACTTTGTTAGATCTAGCAACAATACACTAAACACTGTAATCGAAGAAGACATGCCGGGTATTATTGGACTATTTGATAATCCACTTAATAACGGAGATATTCAATCATCAGGCGGCAATGGTGTCAGGAATAAAGTTGCTGATTATTTTGTTTCACTGTGTGCTGTTTCACAGCACAGGGGCGCACAGCTCTGGGTGGCGGGGAGAGGTCGAATGTGAACAGGATTGTACATGACTCCGCAGAAACGCAGCGCATGCGTCGCGCACTTGTGGCGCTAACGCAGCGTATGCATTTACCCTTGCACTGACGCCGCGACAACGCGACGCCTGCGCCGCGTAATCGCGGCGTCTGCGCTGCGCACACGTTTATCGAACGCCTATGCTGGACAAACGCTAGTGTGAAGGCGCTCTAGCGTCATAAAACTCTAGATCAAAAAAAAACCGTGTGCATCTCGGGACGCCCGACAGAAGTGATAACTTAAACTAATATAACTTGCGCTGTGGATTAGAGTGAGAGAGGAGGAGCCTGCCTACCGCTGCCGTACTAGAGAAAAAGAAGCCAGACAGACTGGCGCAGTATAGCGTTACGTAACGAAGCGGTTTGCCCTCCCATAAGAAGTTATCACTTCAATAAATAAAAAGGAAACTTGTGGTTACCCTACACCGGAGGCATTACGGTACAATGTCATGGTCAACCCTACGTGACTGAGATAGGACAAGATGGATGGATGGACAAAACGAACGATGTTTAGTATTATCAACCACGTCATGTAACGAACGAGAGGGTTTGTTTAGGGACCACTCTGGTCGAGAAACTTTGTTCATTTGATGGTGCAAGCGGTTATCTATATCCATATATAGTTCCATATTATAAATTTAATAGAATTAGAAATATAATAGTAAAATGGTGGTAATTCGGTTGGTTCATTTCTAAAATAAGGGATTGTCTAAAATATATTTAGTTAGTCATAGCATTTGTAAAACCTATTCGGTTGGTACCATCTAACTAAATTAGGAATGCTTAATTAAGTTAGATAAATTAAATTAGGATAAGTTGGTAGCAGTAGAAAACCAAAGGTTAATTTGACAGTTAACAGAAAACAGAAAACCTAATTTTAGCTAAAATTAGTTAGGTTGGTGCCAACAGAATTGAGGCCAATGGCCTTATTTGTACACCTAGGCGAGAAAGTGCCCAATTCCTATCGAGTGTGTCATTTGAGGCTTTAAAACTGCCTTAAAACACATGAGATAGGAATCGCACTCTCTCCATACAGAGTGATATATAGTGCTTTATACTACACCTACGAGGAAAATAATAGGAGAATTATTGTTTAATTGTATTTTTTTCTTGTTTTTCCAATACAGAAAATCTTCATAAGTTTTGTATGTATTTCTGGATTTCTCGGGCAATAGGTTCTCAATCACTGTTTGAGCAGTTTTTTTTATTTCTGGCGGTGTAATAAAATCTTTACTATCACTCGACGACATTCTGTAGAATTCATAAAATTACCAAGCCCAAATTCCAATTTCGAAGAAATTCTCGCTCATGCCTATTTTCTTGGATTCTTTTTTAAAAATATTGTTCGGAAATCGGAAGGGCAATAAATCATTTGGCGGACTAGGAGTAAAAACTTTTTGCCATTTGACCTTTAATGAAAATAACCAAAAGCTACCGGCTGATCTATGAAGAAATAAAAAAAAAATACGTTAGAAATCGTAGACAGAGAAAACAATAGACACATGGTGATCGTGCTGCGTGTGAGATAGAACGATAGGTGGGTGTTGCCACATTAAAACTTTTACCCTAGTCCTAAGTAATCCTAGATTTATTCTTGACGTTATGTTGTAGTAGAAATCTCTAGAGCTTTCCTCTCTATCACAAAACTCAAACTTTTTAAGAGCTGTGTGATATAGAAAACATATAACAACATGTGTGTACTTAATTGTTTACTTATTATTAAAGCTAAGCATAACATTACAGAAATAAAAAAACCTTAATATAACACAAAGTCAAAAGATACTTTATTCAATACAATCACAAGGATCTCTTTGAAACTAAGTCTTACCTACTAGGTGAATTTAGGTTCCAATTTATAATCCAAGCCCGAGAAGAGAAACTCGTCCTGGTCCTAGCGCATTTTACATGATCCATCTTATAACTAAATTAGCTACGATATACTTATACATGAGTTTATACATTTCAAGTGTGTCGGTTAACTGTCTGAGGGCAGAGCGACATGAGGCCATAGTCAATAATATATCAATTATGTATCAATAATATAGTCGTTTATATTATAATAAGCTTTCTTCAAAATACTCTTTTATGTAAGCTTTAAATTTCTTTATAGGTAGTTTAGTTGCATTTTCAGGAAGCTTATTATAGAAGCGCACCGTGTTCCCGATAAAGGACTTATTTACTTTTTCTAGTCGAAAAGTATTGATCAGTATCTACCTACCTACAGAATAAAAACTCTTAAAGCATTTATTTACTAACCACCAGTGGAACAGCATTAGGATACAGAATAGTTAATTTATTCTTCTTAAACAAGACATTTTTCTCAAAATGGGTTCTACAAATCCTCGAAGAGTTTTTGGATGTCCAGATTTTTCGGCCTGTGGCTTCAACCCACTGCAAACGTACATTATCGTTTGATGGAAAAATGTAACAAATTAATAGCGAGGTGTTTTATTTTACAATGTAAAAATCATTTTAATCTATTTATTTATACAGGGCGGTATGGTTATTGTCGCTGACAGGACATTATTTCACAATCAATTGACATCAAAATGTATGAAAGGTTTCCTCAGACCGATTTTAAGCCGCTTTTGCCTTTACCTTGCCTCCATATATTCATCTATCAACATTGTACGATATTTACGTTAAATTGAATTATTAAAATTCATACGAAATGTAAAACATATTTTATGTACAATTTATGTACCTAGTCTGGGGAATGTTAAGGTCGAATGCAGGCAACACCAAAATAAATAAATTATTTGTTATGATTTATGAATTATGCTGTAGCGAACAAAGTTCAGTTCGAAATGCTGTTATCTAATGTGTATATTATTAAAAAAACAGTTTGAAAGCTAATAACTACTCAAAAATACTTGTACTTACGAGTAAAAAGACAAAGTAATTCGCAAGTAATTCTGCGTGTTCACATTTTTTTATTGTTAACTGTTTTTTTCCGGTTATTTCACACAAAGCGAGCACAAACCATCCAAACAATGGCAAACTGTCAAACGTTGCTTTGCACAATCTGGTGCGAATCTTGAAAAAACAGGCACGCGACATGAAACAAAAAATCAAACCATTCTATCTCGTTTCTTTACAGTATCTGCACATAAGTTGTTCTCTTTCTTGTATGAATGCGACGGATGCTATCTAGTCGTCTATTAGTTTCTCTGTCTACGTTAGAAATGGATTTCCATACACTTTTCTCTCCCGCTAAACGCGTTAGAATGAAATTCCATAGAATTTTTTGTCCCGTTTTTAGAAGGCCTGAAATTATGTACTTTCTAAGTTTTATTTAGACAAGGAATGGCGAGTTTCTTAGTAGGTGTGGTATAAAATATTTATCTACCGTCACAAAACAGATCCAGTGAGAATATAACTTATATTACTGTTTATACATCGTGACGGAAAAAAGACTACCACTCAGCATACTACCTATTAGGTCTAGTCAGAAAACTAACTCTACTTTCTTAGGAGAGCAGATTTATCACTGAGATTGGACCTGTTTGGACATACCACACACAGGGAAAGGACTAAATGTTTTTGAACCACAGTTAGTATATATAACTATACAATTGTACACTAATAGTATCTAGACAATTAGTGTACAATTTTATATACTATGTTATTTTACTGAATTGTACTCATTGTTTTCTTGTTTTTTTGTTTCTTTACATTCTGTAGAATTCATAAAATTACCAAGCCCAAATTCAAATTTCGAAGAAATTCTCGCTCATGCCTATTTTCTTGGATTCTTTTTTAAAAATATTGTTCGGAAATCGGAAGGGCAATAAATCATTTGGCGGACTAGGAGTAAAAACTTTTTGCCGTTTGACCTTTAATGAAAATAACCAAAAGCTACCGGCTGATCTATGAAGAAATAAAAAAAAAATACGTTAGAAATCGTAGACAGAGAAAACAATAGACACATGGTGATCGTGCTGCGTGTGAGATAGAACGATAGGTGGGTGTTGCCACATTAAAACTTTTACCCTAGTCCTAAGTAATCCTAGATTTATTCTTGACGTTATGTTGTAGTAGAAATCTCTAGAGCTTTCCTCTCTATCACAAAACTCAAACTTTTTAAGAGCTGTGTGATATAGAAAACATATAACAACATGTGTGTACTTAATTGTTTACTTATTATTAAAGCTAAGCATAACATTACAGAAATAAAAAAACCTTAATATAACACAAAGTCAAAAGATACTTTATTCAATACAATCACAAGGATCTCTTTGAAACTAAGTCTTACCTACTAGGTGAATTTAGGTTCCAATTTATAATCCAAGCCCGAGAAGAGAAACTCGTCCTGGTCCTAGCACATTTTTACATGATCCATCTTATAACTCAATTAGCTACGATATACTTATACATGAGTTTATACATTTCAAGTGTGTCGGTTAACTGTCTACGGGCAGAGCGACATGAGGCCATGCGTTCATATCAATAATATAGTCATTTATATTAAATAAGCTTTCTTCAAAAGACTTTTATGTAAGCTTTAAATTTCTTAATAGGTAGTTTAGTTGCATTTTCAGGAAGCTTATTATAGATGCGCACCGTGTTCCCGATAAAGGACTTATTTACTTTTTCTAGTCGAAAAGTATTTATCAGTATCTACCTACCTACAGAATAAAAACTCTTAAAGCATTTATTTACTAACCACCAGTGGAACAGCATTAGGATACAGAATAGTTAATTTATTCTTCTTAAACAAGACATTTTTCTCAAAATGGGTACTACAAATCCTCGAAGAGTTTTTGGATGTCCAGATTTTTCGGCCTCATTGTTCTATATACCTTCCTAACTGCTTGTTTCTACTGTATTTTCAATTTCCGTGTGTGCAGATATGTAGATACCAAATAAACATTCTATTTCTATTAGGAAATTTAAAGCTTACATATAGGGTACTATTTTAATGAAAGCGTATAATAATATAAATGACTATATTATTGATAAGAATGCATGGCCTCATGTTTCTCTGCCCTCAGTCAGTTAACTGACAATTTCGAAATTTATAAACTACTGTTATCTTGTATTAGTTTTTCGTTAATAAGCTAGTTATAAGATGGATCATACTAAAAAAGCGCTAGGACCAGTAAGAGCTTTTTGCCAGTTCTTCTCGGACTTTGGTTAGAAGGAATTGGTACCTAAATTCAGACGAATGTATTTAAGACGTTTCGAAGTGATCCTTATATTGAATAAAAATATTTTTGACTTTGACTTTGACATATGATACAAGAGTGTGAGGATTGCTGTACAGCTGGTATTCAGTATCAAAGTCTCTCTCTATTTGTTTGATACAATTTCCCGGCTTAACAGCTGAACAAATCTTGATATAAAAAAAAGAAAGATTGTATCTTGAGGATGGAGATATTTTTTATGTACGTAGCTGAATACTCGTAGAAGGACTAGTATACTAGTGGATAAACACGGCTTTTATTCACGTTATATTTTGTCAATGAAGGCTCTGACGCTGTTTTGATTCATCTAGAGATTCGCAATCAGGATAAGTTTGATCTGCTCGCTCCCTCGCGAAAGCGTTTCGTCCTGAAGATAAAACATGTATTTACAAAATATATACGTAGCAAGAGCGACGCGCCTAAGTATGCTCTGTCCCTGTCATTTTAATGTCAATGAACAGAGATAGCAGTAGATAAAAACAAAACAAATTAGCTAGTGACTGCTTGCGGTCTTTATAACAAACCAACATTTCATCAAAATAATTACGTTTTAAAAACTAATATCGTTGGATGACTTATTTTTTCCAGCTATCTTGATTTAAAAATCAAATTACAGAACCAACTCTGATGATTCTGACGATGATTTCTATGGGACCAATCGGAAAGATACACATAAAAATTTGTTATTAAATCAATTCATAAATGAAGGAGTTTTAAACTAAATACAACAGAATTGAGAACCTCCTTACAAACCAAATATAACAAACTAAAAAAACATGCATACTCTTAATTAATGGCGGTGACCCTTGACATGTTTCACTGTCCAAAGAGCGAGTTCGTAAAGAGCGACATTTTATAATTCAAGTTATTGTATATAGGTAATTATTATTATTTTGTTTCAAACTATATTAAGATTATTTATTATTTTGACATTATGAAGTTTTTAATGTAATTATTTAGGTATTATTTGATTGAATTTATTTGTTATTATTGTGTGATTGAATTATTTTATTTTAGTTTTGGCCCTATGGCATGTATTAATTATATTGTGTGTGACTTCTCTATTGTATAAGGTCTAACCTGTAATGGTAGATGTAATGTTTGAAAAAATAAATAAATAAATTTTAAAAATGAAAATGGACATTCTGCCATACCTGCGATAACATAAGTTTATTTTTTAGCCTAGAGGTATAAAAATAACTCATGCAGCTAAGTCAACTGCGTCCAAAGAATCGCGTCTTCACCATTACTCACGCGTTGCTAACCCGAGACAGTAAAAATGTTGTCTTGCTTTACTACCACAGAATACTTATACACTAAGTACAGAAGGCGTATTCCTCCAAGACATTTTTATAAATAGACTCGTGCTATGCCGTAATTCAGCTCGCCCGCAGTGCAATTTAGCTCGCACAAGCTCTTAGAGCCTAACAATATATTTACCTACGTATAGCCTCTCTTTCTATAGCGTAACTCTGTCTCGACTGAGGTGGCACTTTTCTACGAATTTGCTCAACAAGTCGGTTGTTAAATTTACTTTTAACTTAGTACCTAGGTTATATTTTTAAACATCATTATTAACGCCGGAACCTAGCAGGTTTTCAAAAAGTTTTCCAGACTGGTATTTCTGGTGTACATTTATTTAATGATTTTATCTAGCACTTGCATTTATATAGCGCTCTTGCATTTCCACGTAGTGTTTTATTATTATATAAGATCTACCCTTGTTGGCGTAACTGTTGCAGCTTCTTCCATGTGCTCCTGTTCCTGTTCAGACTCCTTAACCCATAGGGGTCAGTATGCCTAATCATAAACAGCTTAAATCGTGGCTTATATAGATTATTCTTACGTAGCGTGTACCGCGCGTCAAAACGAATGCTGGCTGATGCTAGGTCATGTTATCCCGTTAACGTTACTCACAGGCAATGTATGTGACTTTTGGCTACTGGTATGAAATTTTTATTATTACCTTCAAGACCATTTAAGGACGGGAGAGGAAATGTAAAAACAATAGTTCTTAATTACGGTAAAGCTAGCGTAGCACGGCGATCATCAACCTTTCTTCCGAGAAACTTTTTTCTTAATAAAATGCATGACTTAAGCAATTGTAATTTTAATAACGGTATTTTGCGACATGGCAAAATTGTCGACTAAAGTCGTTAAATACTCGTCTAATGTGCAGGTTATTTATCCCCCTCTGATACTTGGTGAATAATCCTATGAATTTACTTTGAGCAGGATATACAAAAAATACAAAAAACTGGTGCTGAAGGTGCTGAGTCTAATGTTAGTTCCTAATATACCTACCTGAGCTTCTCATTTAACCTTTCCATACATTTACTTCGAACCATTCATCAGCTAAGGTTCTTAATTATTAACTCCTTTCTGAGTTCAACGATCACAGATTACCTAAAAGCTAGTACAGGAATCACTCAAAGCCCTTAAATTAACTTTTCCAAGCGCAGGACCGTACCAAGCGTATCAATCACGGGGTCAACGTCCTCTCTAGATACTTAGGTATAAAAGTAGGCGGTTCGAGCAGCAGTAATATCCTAACGCGTTGCGTTCTGATCCAAGAACGCATCATGGAATTAGCAGAAACGTATGCAACCAAGCTAAAAGCCACCCAAACTACAGACTTTCTATCGCCAGATTGTTTGCTCGGGTTGACCTACTAACGCGCACACTGGGCCAACTAAACTGTATTGTTGGTTATGAGACCGTAAACTAAACAATCGGCAAGTGTGCGTGCGTTCATGAGTACCATACTTATGTAGCAGTCGCCAAACACCCAGTATTTCGCCGACATAATTAGTTAAAAAGCATTGTGTGGCAATTGTGTAGCCAATCAATTTCTTATCGACTGATTTGAATTTGAACAATGAAACAATAATATTTCAAGATGTCATTCCGATATAATCATAGTTTATTTTTTAACAAAAAACTAAAACCGGATTCTTATACGTGAATATCAAAACCTGTGTTTTGTTAAAGTGATAACTAATATAATATTTTAATGAGGATCAGTAATGTTATAGCAAATTCCATAAAACTAGTATACACGTTATTTTTATTATGACATATGAATGATATATCTTTCTGAATTATGCAAATCAGACCATTACTTACGAAAATACAACAACAAAAATAGTAACAAACATTAGGCTGTTCCTGTTGGAATATAACAAAATAAATCTATCTCACTCTAACATATAGTTAGCGTGTCTTGCTCTTTTATACGTATAAGTATTTAGTGAAACAGTACTTTATTGTTCTCAAGAGGATCTGGTTAAATAGGCATAGTTCCTATTTCTTTTGTGTAGTCCGGTTAAAGCTCTGGCATAGAGCACACACACCTCTCCTACAAATAATAACGATTAATTAAATTCAGTTATATCAAATCGTTAATTACGTGTTTCTTTTGTCACCCAAACCCCAATAGGTTATGGGCCCAGAATTTAGACGAATTAAAAAGATTTAGTAAAGTTTTTTATTTAAATAAAAAGGACACTTGAAGTGCATAGTGTTAAGGGACTTGTGGCCTGTGGTCGGAGGCAGTGAGTTAAAATATTTTAGTATTCTAAGTGACTTTTTAGTGATTTGATAAAATGGATAATTTCAAATTAAAAAGAAATATTAAACCGTTTGACGGGGACAAATATAGTGTGTGGAAACTTAGAATACGTAATTTATTAAATGAACTTGAAGTGCTTAAAACTATTGATGAAGAAGCTCCCAAGGAACCGGACAATGAGTGGCACAAAAAGCAGAGAATCGCTAAGAATACGATAATAGAGTATCTGTCAGATTCTTTGCTGGGACTTACTAGCGAAGAAAATACTGCGAGACAAATTTTCTTGAAGCTGGATTCGATTTATGAAAGAAAAAGCATAGCGACTCAATTAGCCTTGAGGAAAAGATTATTAAATTTTAAGTTGAAAGGAGAAAACCCCTTGACGAAACATTTTCAAGAGTTTGATGATTTGTTAATTGAATTAATGGCTGCAGGTGCAAAACTGGAAGAAGTAGATAAAGTAACGCAACTATTTATGACTCTGCCTAACAGCTATGATGGTGTCGTCACAGCAATTGAAACATTGGCTGAGGAGAACCTGACTCTAACCTTTGTCAAAACTAGACTTCTCGATCACGAAATAAAGTTAATCAGTGAAAGACGCGACACAAGTATGAAAGTTCTTCAGGCGGAATCGTCAAAATTCCAAACATCAAAATCTTATTCTGAAAATTCCAACACGAAATGGAACCCGAATCGTGGACAGTCAAATAAAATTTCATTCAAAGCAAAACTCAATAAACTAAAACATATTAAATGTCATTGCTGCGGAAAGAAAGGTCACATACAAAAGAACTGTTACTTTAACAAGAAGGGCAAACAACGTTCTGAAATGAACAAAACAGTTCAGACTGTAAATATTACGGATACTAAAGATCCTAATATCTCGGGATTTGCTTTTATGGTTGGAGATTATGAAAATGAATGTGTACGTGATCAAAACGGCATTACGTTTATTTTGGACTCGGGTGCCTCAGATCATTTAATAAACAGAGAAGATCTGGCACAAAACTTCACGGAACTGAAAAATCCAATAAATATATCAGTTGCGAAAAATGGAACGTACATAAGAGCAACGAAGAAAGGCAATCTTCTAGTAACCAGCAACTTGGGTGTAAAGGGGACGCTACAGGATGTCCTTTTCTGTTCTGAAATCCCTTACAACTTGTTCTCAGTTAAGAAGATGCAAGAAGCTGGAATAACCGTTGTTTTTGGCAGTAACGGCGGTGTGCAAATATACAACAAGGGTAAACTGGTAACAAAGGGTGAGTTTTTAAATAATTTAATTGGTATAAATTTTGTGCTTGACAAATGTGCTCTAAATGCTGAAAGCTCATCAAATAGGGTCGTAAACAATAAGTATGAATTATGGCATCAAAGACTTGGTCACATTGGCAAATCTAAGTTTTTGCAAATTAAAAGTAATGAAATGTTTTGTGACAATGAGCAATTAAATCATGTTACACCAAATGATAATCTATGTGAAGCTTGCATAAATGGAAAACAAGCATGTTTGCCATTTAATAAATCAAAGTCAAAAAATATTAAACGACCTCTATTTAATGTGCATACAGACGTGTGTGGTCCCATCACTCCTTCAACACTTGACGGCAAAAACTACTTTGTGATTTTTGTCGATGAATACACTCACTACTGTGCGACATACTTAATAGCCCATAAATCAGACGTTTTTGCTACGTTTCGAGATTATGTTGCAAAGTGTGAAGCTCATTTCGGTTCGAGAATTGTCAATTTGTATTGTGATAACGGTGGTGAATATTTGGCAAAAGAAATGAAAGAGTATAGTGTTGAAAAAGGTATTAGCTACCACTTAACAGTGCCGCACCATTTGAATTGTGGCACAATAAAATCCACAACTGAAATATTTAAAGGTTTTTGGTTCAACTGTTTATTTTGTTAATAAAACAAAGTTCGATAAAAAAAAAAAAAATCGTTAAACGGCATATTGGTTGGTTATGAACCGAATGGTTATAAGGTGTGGAATGTGGTAGATGAAAAGTTTGTGAAAGTCAAGAGTTGTTATAGTTGATGAAATTAATTTTTGTCAAGCAGGCCATTGAAGCCTGGGGGAATATTGGCTGAAAATAGCAATAGCCCTTGTAACTCTGATAAGCTCATAGTAAAGAAAATGAGTGAGCAAACTGATAAAATACCTGTGTCATTAGGTCCACCACCTAATAAATCTGTATGTGATACAGATGTGTATGACTCTTCATTTCAAAATACATTGACTTCATCTCGAAATGAACTGGCTTCTAATGATCAGAGAAGGAGTGAGAGGATTAAAAATCTGCCCACTGTATCTTATGACGAAAATGAAGATGATATTTCTGTAAACTATTTGTTATACGCAAAATCTTTAATATGCAAAATACCTACATCATATAATGAAATCAAATCCAGGGGTGATAAGCTTTTGTGGGAAAATGCTATAAGTGAGGAAATAAAATCACTCACTGAAAATGAAACCTGGACGCTTGTAAAAAAAAAAAACCCGAAAACAGAAATATTATTGATTGTAAATGGGTATTTACTATTAAAAATGATGAGTTTGGAAAACCCCTAAAATATAAAGCTCGTTTAGTAGCTCGTGGTTTTAGTCAGGAATATCTGATTGATTATAACGAAACGTTTGCACCAGTTGCAAGAATCTCAAGTTTCAGATTTATACTAGCTTTTGCAAATCAGTTTAATTTACTTGTCCACCATATGGACGTAAAAACTGCATTTCTGAATGGGAAACTAAAAGAAGAAATTTATATGAAAATTCCTGAAGGAATCCAAATTGCAGATAACCAAGTTTGCAAATTAAACAAAGCGTTATATGGATTAAAACAGTCTGCACGCTGTTGGTTCCAAATGTTCGAACAAGCTTTAATTGAAAAGGGTTTTCGATACTCATCAGCTGATCGATGCATTTACATTCTAGATGCGGGTGATATCTTAAAAAACATTTATGTTGTACTTTATGTTGATGATCTAGTAATTTCAACTGCTGATATAAATGCCATGAAGAGTTTTAAAAACTACTTAATGAATAAGTTTAAAATGGTTGACTTAAAAGATATCAGATGTTTTCTGGGAATAAAAGTAGAGCGGTGTAACAACAAGGTTACCTTAGACCAGAAAATGTATATAAAAACAGTTTTAGAAAAGTTCAATATGAGTGACTGTAAAACTGTCAGTACACCCTTGGAAACCAAAGTAGATTACAAAGCGTTAAACTCAAGTGAAGTAACAATGGCTCCTTGTAAAAATCTAATTGGGTGCTTGATGTATATAATGGTATGCACTCGCCCTGACTTGAGCTTTAGTGTAAACATCTTGAGTAGATTTGCTAACAAAAACAATCATTCACTGTGGTCGTACTTAAAAAGGGTATTACGTTACTTGAAAGGATCAATTGATCTACAATTAACTTACGTTCGCAGTAATAACTATAATCATAACATATTAAGTGGCTTTGTTGACTCTGATTGGGCAAGTGATGAAGTAGGCAGAAGAAGTACTACGGGTTATTTGTTTAAATTATTTGAACAATGTACAATATGCTGGAATACAAAGAGGCAACTTACAGTGGCGGCTTCGTCCACTGAAGCTGAGTACATGGCTTTATTTGAAGCGGTAAGAGAGGCTCTTTGGTTAAAATCATTAGTGACCAGCATTGACAGTGAAATACCCAATGCAATTCCTATCTATGAGGATAATAATGGGTGTATAAGCATTGCAAATAATCCTACAAGTCACAAAAGATCAAAACATATTGACATAAAGTATCACTTTTCTAGAGAACAGGTGGAGAAAAATGTTATTAAAATGATTTATGTTTCCTCAGGTAATCAGTTGGCTGACATCTTAACAAAGTCATTACCGACAGTCCGTTTTTCTGAAATGAGAGAAAAACTTGGGGTGTTGTAAATAAGTAAATAAGATACCATAACTTTAAATTCAATTTATTATTGATGAATTGGTCTGATTAGGTTTTCTGGGTTTCCCTAATCCTGCGCATCAAATGGTGGACCAAGATAATTTGTACTCCCAGGTAAATAAAGGAAGGTGTGTGATATTATTTTTGTAAATAGTTTTGAATACTTGTTTTGAGAAAGAGGATTAATTTTGAGGGGGCGTGTTGGAATATAACAAAATAAATCTATCTCACTCTAACATATAGTTAGCGTGTCTTGCTCTTTTATACGTATAAGTATTTAGTGAAACAGTACTTTATTGTTCTCAAGAGGATCTGGTTAAATAGGCATAGTTCCTATTTCTTTTGTGTAGTCCGGTTAAAGCTCTGGCATAGAGCACACACACCTCTCCTACAAATAATAACGATTAATTAAATTCAGTTATATCAAATCGTTAATTACGTGTTTCTTTTGTCACCCAAACCCCAATAGTTCCTGCCGGTAAAATGTGACGTGACGTGTGAAATGTAATGTCAATGACGTCACACGTGCGTGTGACGTCACTGGGACGGTCCGAGCTTTCACGATTCGATAACTGGCGGCGACCGTCCCTGTGATGTCACAGCTTCCGCAAGCACTCAGTGAACTTCGCTAGTCATTTCGTAAATTTTTGTTGTAGAACAAACATTTTTGCGCTGTATGTTAAGGATTTCTTAGTTCTATGAATCTGTATTCTCAACTAAAAACGTTACGGAGCCTCATTGCGATACATGAATTGTTTTTCGTAAAAGAGTTCTGTATCTAGGGTATCTTCAAAGTCTATTGTCAAGCTAGTTTACCACTGTAAGGTATATACCATACTAATAGACTTGGAGACTTATGATGGAGTTGAATACGATAGTTGAATACGATCTTCAAATTATTGGGGGTGACCCCTGCTGACTAACAGAAAAGCTAGCGATAGAGAAGGAAAACTTGAAACAAGCCCGGCTCGGTGCCAGTTATGCACCTGCAACCGACCTACACGGCATGTACTGATTCGTTTTTCCTGCGGGTCCTATCGGCAAGGTCGAGAGGTTAGTGTGGGTACCTGGGAAGACCTGCGCTTTGAAAAAAAATCCCAGGCTGATAGACGTCAGTTGAGAAGAAACTTCACCCACCTCAGCTAGCTGGAGTGGATGCATGAACGAAAGTTTTCAATTACAATTAACTGCTCTGTAACTTTACTGACGCCACTTAAATCATCTCCAACAGATGAACAAAGGCAATTGATACTAATAGGTATTCCCTTACGATATTTAGCTTACTTACTATATTTATGTTTAACAACATAATTTACCCGTACCCATATAAGTTTAGTGAGGATCTGATTAGATTCGTTAGATCCTCACTAAACTTATATGGGACCATTTCGGAGGTTGACCTATAGAATAAAAAAATAACAGTGAAAATCGGCTAATAAATTGGCGAAGATATAGGGTACTATACATACAAAAATACATACATCATTTCCTTTTTTTTAAATACAACCGACTTTTTTGGGAAGGATGTTAAAAATCTGTTTGCCAAGTTAATCATGGTTATATGAAAAGAGGAAATATTATTGTATGTTTTGCGTAAAATAAGGAGAGTCGTGAGCAACATTTTGTATGGAATAATGCCCGAATCTGATAACCACACCAGTCATGCAACATACTCGTAGCGTGTGCGGTAAGACTGTGACTTGTAACACACAGCGTTGCGGATGTGGTTTTATTTCCGACACGACGTAACAAGTCAGAGGCTGAGATACTAGGAATTTGTCCTCTGTTATCTCGTGTATTTTACGGCTATCCGCTGACGGGCGTTTTATCACAAAGAAAGTTCAGTGTTCTTTGCGGATTCTCTAAAGATATCCGCTCAGATTAGCATTAAAATAATTTAAACAAAGGCATCTGGATAAAAGTAGCGTCGTTTTTAGAGGTTAGCTGGGTGTTATGAAACTTAAAAATAAGGATAACACTATTTCTTGGAAACAAACATAACGAAATTAAATCCTTGAACATTTTTTTCGTTATAAGTTTGCCGATCTATCGACAAATCTGTCACATCGCTTGGGACATATTGTTATACAAGCAAACACTATAAAGGCCTATAAAATAGTTGATACCATTAGTCAGTCTTACTATGAGAACGAGTTTCTTTTTTATTTCAGGTATTAATATGTATTGTTAGCTGTTTCAGCTAAATAAACATAAAAAAATAACAAACGCACTAAACAATTTAATTTTACAGCAAAATAAAACTAATCGAGACGAACTGAAATAGACTCTTATCCAGAATAAACATTATAACAGTAAAACTATCAAAATAACACTATGTAGGTAAGTGGTAGGTGTTGTCGCTATGAAGTCTCAAGCAAAAGTAGGCCCGTTGCAGGCGCGCGCTTCGTATTTATAGTCGATTGGCAGGGTTGCTATGCAAAATGGCAGCTTCTTCCTAATAGTATGTATTTTATAAACTTTTGTATTAGTATTGACGTTTTGTTATCCTGTATGTATGTATATTATATTCATCATAAATCACTTATTATTATCGACCTCTGTGGCGCAGTGGGCTAAGGTCCGGCTGAGACGCAGAAGGTTGCGGATTCGATTCCCGCCGCGTGACAAATGTTTGTATGATCTGCATGTATTTGTCCCGGGTCTGGGTGTTTCTATGTATAATATAAATGTATTTACAAAAAAAAAAGTATATACGTAGTTTATCAGTCATGTGGTACCCATAACACAAGCTCTGCTTACTTTGGGGCCAGATGATGCTGTGTGAAATTGTCCGAGATTATTTATTTATTAATTACTAGCTGTTCCCCGCGGTGTTACACGCGGTAACAAAAAAAAAAAAAAAACCCGCAGTAAAACGTAGCCCACACTCACAAACTTTCGCATTTATAATATTAGTGTGATTTATCTCCCTTTTTAAAGCTACATTCAGTCCCATCCATCCTAAGGTTGTCTGGCAAAGACCAACAATTGTACTATCGTAAGACATCAAAATGTCGGATGATGTCGTTCGCGTTTGTTATAAAAAATTGTGTCTTTTATAAAATAATTAAACGGATTATTTTTACTCAAATGACAAAGAAGCACAACACTTTTATTCCAATAATTCACACCCAATTCAACAACTCTAGTTTTATTTGATAAAAAGCACCAAATATACAATTAACACATATAGGTAGTATAAGAATGCATTGATTGCTTCGCAAAACGGCCAAAAATGATACCACTACGAACTTATTGTAGGAAGTAAATAAATAATAATGCCGGATATTTCACACAATCATCACCTGATCCAAAAGTAAGCAGAGCTTGTATGTTATGGAACACAAGCTCTGCTTACTTACAAAAAAATAGATATTGGTGGACAATGCACACAACACCATCTAGCCCCAAACTAAGCATAGCTTGTATTAAGTTAACCAGATGACTGATAGAAAACATGTATATTTTAAAATAGATAAATACATATGATACTTTATAACACCCAGACACAGAACAAACACCTAAGTACGTCACACAAATGTTTATCCTGGGAAGGAATCGAACCCTCAACCTACAGCGCAGAAGGCAGAGCTACTACCAACTGAGCTGACAGGACAGTCTATACAGTAAATACATACTAATTATACATAAAAACACCCAGAACCGAGACAAATTGCAGATCATACAAACATTTGTCCCGCGGCGTGAATCGAACCCGCAACCTTCTGCGCCTCAGACAAGTGTTTACCTACTGCGCCAAAGAGTTTGTCAAGTACAATATGATTTGTGTCATTGTCATTTCCAGTGTCATGTAAGTACGCTTTATCATATCTGTGGTAGGATTCCGCGTCAATTTCAATCAGTCGTCTAGACGATATCTAAGTTTCTCAGCACGGCATGAATTAATTTAGTTAAGGATTGGTGCCAGATGTTTAAAACTGAGACATTTAGACATAAAGTTTTTAAGTTATTGGGACCTAATGAAGATCGCAAATCATTCTGTGCCTAAAGTTTCTATGTAGATAGGCCTTGATCAAGTAACGAATCTTTAATTGCAGTTCGAGTCATGTCCAATATTGCTATTGTGTGGGTGAGAGGACATGCCTCTCTCTCTCTAATCGTGTTAGATAGATAGATAGAAAATACATTATTGCACACCACAAAATACATTAGACTCTTATAAGAAACAGTGTTTAGCTACACGGTAGTACAATGGGCAGTCTTATCGCTAGATAGCGATCTCTGCCAGACAACCTTAGGATGAATAGAAATCAATTTAGCTGAATATGGGGTGATGAAAATAATTTATGTGATTTATGATAAAATAATACGTACATACATATTTACAGGATAACAAAAAGTGAAATACAGCAATACCTAATATTACAAAAATAAATAAATAATATTAAATACAATATGACAAACTAAATAAACGAATACATACATATAATATATAGAAACCTAAATAATGTTAAGAAATAAGCAATATTTAACAATGTGTGTCGTCAAAGGATTCAATTGCGCCTCTGAGGCTCCTTTCGTGCACGTCGCACAAGTCTTTAAACTTTCACACTGAAATCACCATTTAAAACTAACAATTTTTAATAAATTTTCCGTCTAGACCTACTAGAGTCTAGACATATTCATTAACAGTATTAAATAGAACATTTGACATTTTATATCTAAGTTTATAAACATAGTAATTAGTATTGAAAAGAGACTCTCAAAAACCATCAAGTAGCAAGCTAATGAAGGTATTTAAACACGAATTAACTTTCAAATTCCCTCTTGAAATATAATACCATTCGTTTCTGAATTTTAGCTGTAGCTTTAATTTTAAAAGCATTTTGAGATATTCTATTAAATGTTGGTAACCTAGTAAAACCTAGGATTTACTAGGCTATTTAATATTCTAAACCCTTATTTTTTAAGGTATCTTTTTATATTCGGTTGACGATCGATGTTGTAATCATAATAATTAAATCATAAAAATTAAACGATACACGATAATAATCCTGAGGCTCGGCAGACATCTTACTATCATCATCAGCCTGTATCAATCCATTACTGGACACAGGCCTCTCATAGCACGCCACTGAACTCGATCTTCAGCTCTCTTCCTCCAATCCCTGCCTACTGTGTTACGTATCATCCCCCTACATGGCACCCTACACTACGTTTGCCGACACGCAACCTCCATTCTAGAACCAGTCTACCCCAACGGCCATCAGCCGTTACCTGCTGCGGCATACATGACCTGCTCACTGCAACTTCAGTTTGCTATTTTGCTAGGCTAATCTCAATAAATCTCAATAAATCTCAATCTTTATCAAAATATTATCCACTGATTTAAGTATATTAATTTAGACAACTATAGTTGACACTGGCACTGACACTGGCACTGACACCATCAATCTAGAGAATCTTCATCAAAATGTTTATAATATACGAAAGTTTGAGTTTTTGAAAGAAAGATTTTGAGGTTATCCATTAGAAACAAACATAAAAACATAAAAAAATTACGGGATGCACTCCGGGAGTGCCGACAGAAGTGAAAACTTATTTCGGCGCGTTAGACATTTTTTAGATGGGTACCAGGGTTATTGGGTTATTGGGTTACAAAAATACTTATAATGAGCAGAATAAACAGTTTTGTGATAATAAACACCCCTTAGTATCGATAAATCCAGTAAATCCACTATCAAATCACAAACAAAACACAATCAAAGTTCACTGAACTCACACAGACCAACGCGAAACGCGACTGCCAATCAAATACTGAACGAACACAGATGATGCAATATTTTTTGTTCAGAATGTAGATAATATATCAAAGAACCTAACTCAGTAAACTTCTCCACACAAAATAAGACTGTAAACTTGTTAAATTAAGGTTTATTATCAAATGGGGCGAGCGTCTCGTACCGGTGTCGCGAGTCCAGAGGTTTTACCTCATCTAAAAATATGCGTAGCGCTAAAAGAAGTTTTCACTTCAAAGATGACATTCTAATATAAGTTTTGATAGTTTAGATAAGTTACAATTCTGATTTGATTTTGAATGAGATTCATACTGATACTGATAGATACTGGCCTTACAGCTCAGCTGGAGGTAGATCTACCTTTTGCTCTGTAGGCTGTAGGTTCGAATCCCACCCTGAACAAACATTTTTGTGATGAACATATGTAGATTGTTCTTGGTCTTTTTTGGGGTATTATAAAGTATATTATATTAATATTTAAGTTTTAAAATACCTTTTTTAGCTGTCATCTGGGCTCCCATAACTACAAGCGTTTCTTAGTTAGGGCTAGATATTGTTAATATTTATTTTACTTACATGGGGCTTTATCGGTTAGGCACATTCGCGGTAGGTACCCTAACATAAGGAAAGGGATCGTTACCGGTACTTCATGATTTATTAAAGGCAAATTGTGGGCCGTACAATAATAAGCGGATGTGACGTCATTTAGCTCGCCGAAGGCTTTGCGGGCCATAACTGATGCGGTAAATTTTTGATAAGCTATAACTTTTTAATATCTATTTTTTGCGAGAGTTTTTAATCGATATACAAGAAAATGTCTCAGGTAGACTCAGACTGTTCTATAGATGTATATGGTGATGCTTTGTCTGATTCAGGTCTCGTAGAGCACGTCTTTATCTGTCATAACTTACTACTCGTGATATTGTAATTAGTATTGAGCGAAGTTTACAAACTACCATCATCTAATCAAATAATAATAATGCCGGACATTTCACACAGCATCATAGGCCCCAAAGTAAGCAGAGCTTGTGTTATGGGTACCACATGACTGATATACTACTTAATACCTACCTTATTTTTTGTAAATACTTAAATATTATACATAAAACACCCAGACCCGAGACAGATACCATATCATACAAAAATTATGCCGACAAAAGCTTTTCGTCATGGCTTAACCCGTTGACTCTTTTCTAGTACAATTTACCCGGTAGTGAAAACTCGCAACTGGCCCGAAAGTTCCAGCACGGGAATTGATACACATAACCTCCCCGCGTTTTATTTTGTTCAGGTGGTGGTGGCCTGAAGGACGGAATCCTTACCGTTCATTTGATATACTCTCTGGTCTACTCTATGGTCGTTGAACATTTTGATTCAGATAATCTGTAAAAAATCGGCGACATTTTTTTCGACAATTTTCAAGTACAAATAACTTGGTATTTTTATATATATATAAGTAAAATTAAATATGTCACTTATCAAACAATATATTGACAAATATAACAACATATAATATTTACATAAAGAATTATGAGTTTTTAAAATAAACAGCATATAGTATGAAGCGAGTGAGATTAATTAATTTATTAATATTAATTAATAAAACATATTTATAATAATTATAGAATAATGGATGTAACTACAATAATCTAATAGAAAAATTCAATAGGATTCTTGAGCTGTTCTTGGATTGTTGATAGAAGCAGTAGTTTGTTCAAAATAGTTGATTTTCTGAAAATGCATCTTATGCCGCCATTTTGTCGCCACAGCCGCTTGACGCCATATTTAAAAGTCTAGATTTAGGTTCGCCACCCAAGGGGTTAAACTACTCTAATTTATATAAATAACAAGTACGAACCGTGAACTCGAGCGGCAACGAGCGGACCGCGGATCAAACTCACCCTGATAAAGATTCTCTAGATGAATCGAAACAGTATCGGTGCCCCCATCGACCTAAATTATTCGTGAGTCAAGCCCGTGTTTATCAAATTGTTTAAATAACAAGTAGTTGATGCATTCAGTGCCTTCTCCTAGTTTCGACAATCAGGGATGCTTTCCGGCTGTGTCGGCCGAAACGGTTTAACCGCGTTTGAGCCTTGTTTACAGCCACTCTGGCCTCCGCCAATTTTATGTAATCATTTTCATAAATTAATATCAAAAAAAGGGGCGATTTATAGCAAAACCGAGCGAAGGTGTATCAATTGTAGTCATTAATCATTTATAATGAACATATTTTGTATATTAACCTAAAAGCTTATTGATAAGGTTTCCTTAAAGTAATTTATCCTTATTTTTTATTATCGTTGGTTTTAGTAAAAAAGGACGCAACGAAACGAGACTTTCAGTTTTTGTCGTGATAACGTCTTATAAATCTATGAAATCCGGCTGCACGCACGAAGAAGCATGACTCATTGTCACGTTCCGCATGAGCTGAACGTGCAAGCGAGAGCGCGGAACAAGCGATACAGAGGCACGATCGGTTTATAAATGTTTTCTTATGGCGTTATCACGTAAAATTATCGTCTGTAAACCGACTTTTGTTCGAATTTAGAATATCCTAAAACATTAAGGACGTGATTACATTTTTGACACTCTCAAATTTAGCTTTCTGCGCCCTACAGCACAGCCCTACAGCACACTACAGCAAAGTGCCAACGCACACATTGAAGCCGTCTTATACATTAACTAACGAATCTTGATACTTGAAGGTTAGGTAGGTAAAGAAATGAAATACGTTTTTATATTTTTTTTATTACTAATAATAAACCAATACACAATAAACACGCAACACAGCTCAGTTGCTAGTAACTCTGCCTTCTGCGCTGTAGGTTGTGGGTTTGATTCCCACCCAGGGCAAACATTTGTGCAATACCTAACATAGATGTTTGTTTTGTGTTTGGATGTTATATGTATCACAAGTATATATTTACAAAATAAAAGTAT
Organism: Lampropteryx suffumata; assembly: GCA_948098915.1. Classification (NCBI taxonomy): domain Eukaryota; kingdom Metazoa; phylum Arthropoda; class Insecta; order Lepidoptera; family Geometridae; genus Lampropteryx; species Lampropteryx suffumata. The sequence continues at coordinate 3,287,655 of OX402561.1, read as the reverse complement.
ATAAGTATTTTATCCGTAATCTAGTTCCCATAATCCAAGCTCTAGCTTAGTTTGCGGGTAGATGTCACTTTATGAAATTAATGTCCTGTAATATTTATTTATTTATTAATAAACCAAACTTCAGGGTAGTATATAATTTTTTTAAATAATTTACATAAAGTAATGTTTTTATGCATTTTTTTTCTGTTAAGATGTTTTTGCTTGTGTGTGAGCTATGATCTCGAAGATCCATAGACCTGGAATAACGAGGGTCAGCAAGTTCAGGAAGTAAACAGTTATTGTAGAATTTTACCAAATGCCCCTCCATGTTTTCCTTCCAGAACTGATCGTCTCTTTTTTACGAATTCATATTTTATTTTGCCGTCACCAGTCTAAACAGCAAATACACACATATTTTGATCAGTTACTCGTAATTGGCCCTGAACCTGGTAGTACCACTTGCTTTTTTTATTCACTGTGTAAACATCAGATTTGTACAACCAAAAGTAAATTTTCTTTCGTTTGATTGCTTCTTCAGGCTCTAAATTGTAAGCGGATGATGGACACTTCACTTCTACAATACCATGTGTGCATTTGCCGTCTGGAGTAGCTTCCAGATATGTAAATTCTTTGTCAATGTGCAATCCACACTCTAGAATATTAACGTTTAACGTCTTTTCTAAATCAAGAAGCGCTATATTCTCGTTATTCTTGCCGTGTTTTATGGAAGGCACATTACTTAAGTCTTTTTCATAAAGAATTTGTTTAATTAGGGGAGCACAGTTAGTGCCTGCACGCCGCTTGCAGACTGTGGCAAACCAAGAAGCGGTTAATAGTTTTCTTCTGGTTTCTAGCCAGAGCGGGCTAGCACTTTGCAATACTGTGCTCCTCTCAATGCTATTCTTCCCCTCAGTAGACCGTTCTAACGTTTTGAAAAAACGATTTTTCGCTGTAGCATATTCATTGATATCCATGTCAGGTTTCTGGCATATTTCACATACTGAGCATCATTCGTGGTTACAGATTTAATCACTTTCTTCTTTTTAATATTTCTCCTTTTAAAGTTTTATTTTTTACGTCTTTTTTCTAGCTGATATATTTCTGGATTAGCATCAGTACCAAAGATGAATTTGTGAACATACGATTGTAAAGTACCAGTATTGAAAGATATAACAGCTGCTGCGCATCGACCGCTATAAAAACCTTTTGATGCATAGTTCACTCTTTTGCCTCCCACATATTTTGCAACTCTTGCATTAAAACTTTCAACCAAGTTGTTAGTTACATTATACGCAAAACTGTAGGAATGCAAGGAAAGTCTATGGGCCAAATCAATTATTTTTTGGAAAATTCCATAAGCTTGCAATTCTTGGACAAAATTATCATTGATTTTTTTAGGCTATCGGTGCAGAAATATGATGGACAGTTGCTGTGGTCACCAAATATATGATATGGCCCATTTTGTATGTCTTTTTTTATATTTTCAACTTTTTCCGTGAAAGGGATTTTTTGAATGGTCCAGTGTTTTATACAGGAGTCAACTCCCTAACGTAACCGCAAATATTTTTCTTTTACAAGTTTTCTCGCTCGGATGTGGTATACTGTGTTGGTTGAAAGTCCTAGGAGAGCTTTGCAATAATTCCGCAGCAGGTGGTTCTTGCATTCTACTTTACCGACTGTTATTTCTGGATAAGGTCGAGCATTCCTAATGCAAGCGTATGTACTGGCGTCCCCATCAGCAATCAAATGAGAATAAATAAGTCCATGATCAGGCAAGGAATGTTTAAAACCTTCGGTTATTATAGCAGCTTCCATCGCAGTCGAAGGACTACTAAAGTTCTTGAAGCATGTATGATCTGGTGGCTTAATTCCTTTGCTCGTTGATTGGAAGCATGTGGCACAGTATTTATTTTTCACGCCACAGTAAAGAACTTGTTTACTGTGCTGGCCAACAATTGCTGCAGCGCCAGAAGAAGCATTATAGTTTGTACCGTATGAACGTTTACTCCAACATGCGTCTGCTATTACTGCTATCATCGGCGTTCCTTGGGATGAAACATTTCCAATACGTTTCGCTTCTTCAATCTCTTTTTTCCCTGCCTCAGCCATACAATGTTTCGCTGTTTTTTCCCACCATTGGCAAATTTGATTGTGCGTTGTTTCATACAGCCGCAGAGGTATTTGTGGGATGTCAGCATGGGCAAGAACAGTATTAAGCTGGTTGTTTCTTGCACCAGTAGATATAATTCCTGCTACAACTTCCTCATTTATATCCATTCTACTCTGGACTTTGCGCACCGTTTCAAGCTGAAACTTTTCACCACACATTTTTCAATGAAGTTTAAATTTAGAATGAAGGCCAGATCTTTTTTCATCAAGTATGCTAAGATACTTCACTACTACTGGCTACCTATATAGATTAGCTGCTCAAATAGGTAATTCATTTCAATGATTCTTCTCCCTCTCGGTCTATATTCTTTTTCTGCACATTCCTGATCCTGAAGTAAAAAAAGACAATATAAGTATAATAAAACAAAATTACTAATAATAATTGTAAAAAGATTTACGATTGAAATTTCATGCTGCTCATCGTCTACGGAAACTTCTTGGCTGCTTTCTCTGTTCACAAAAATTCATTCATTAGATTAAATTACCTAATTCATAATAATTCCTGATGGAAAAAAAAAGATAATTTCTTGGAATAAAGAGTACTAACAAAACTGCATTAGTTTTATTTCTTCCTTTTGAAAGTTTTTTGGCATCATCACTACCATCACTACCCTTTGTAATCACCACACTCGCATTAGTATTGATTTTTCATAAAAAAAAGGGATAACCGCCATCTTGGATTCCAAACTGAATATTATATCCGTAATCAGCATCCTCGAAAATCCCGATGGTAATATGCATATTGATTTCCCATAAAAAAGTAATATCCGCCATCTTGAATTCCAAAATGAATATCATATTCGTAATCAGCACCCTCAAAAACCCTGATAGTAATATGCATATTGATTTTCCATAAAAAATTAAAATCCGCCATCTTGAATTCCAAAATGAATATCATATTCATAATCAGCACCCTCAAAAACCCCGATAGTAATATGCATATTGATTTTCCATAAAAAAGTGATAAACAATAACCAAAAAAAGTGCTATGTAGTTATCACTTTTTTATAGAACACTGCTTTTCCAAATCAAAGCAAAGTAGATGCACTTATAGTAGGTAGGTAGTACATACTTACTTTTATTTCGGTCCAAAAAAGTATCAACTTTATCCAGCCACAGTACACAACATGCACAGTCCTAATTTAGAACTTTGTCGCTCTAACTATTTGCAAAAATGCGATACGCCCGTGCTTCCATGAGCGCGTCTGAGCGCTGAATGGCGAACAAACAAAATGTTACAGAGTAGGTAGCAAACTAGTAATGCGCTCTGTTTGAAAAATGTATGGAGAAATTATAGTGCGTTTTTTATTGTCTATTCTTTCTCATAAATTAAAAAGTAATTTATTTGGGTACAAAAAAATAAGCAAGACGGATAGAAGACTGTATAGGCCACACTTTGTTATTATTTTCATGTAAAAATATGCAGCAGATTTAGCTATTTATGTACCTATCCAGACACCATTTTTCGATATATTTAGCGTTTCTTGCAATGGTAAAAACATATTTATGTGAAAATGTTGTATAGGACTGCCCAGTTTTTATTCGCTATTTTTAGAAATGAATATATTATCTTTAGTTTTATACCATGTTATCTCTACAGTTGTCATTCCTGGTTCATTAAATGGTACCCAAAAACCATTGATATTTGTTAATACGTCCTTAATTGCGATGCCAAAAAAGAATGACTGAACTACAAACAAGAGAGGTTCAATTCAAATCATATTATTTATAGACAGCGTAGTTTTCTGAATGCAATGAATTATTCTGTTTACGAACGAACACGATTATAAATTATTTTATTGTTTCTGTCTGGGCTGTAAAACGAGAGCTTTACATATCGAATGCTGTGTCGTAAAATACTTGAGATAAACGCCTTCTCGGTATAGTATGACTGTACCTACGTGTAAGAATTTATAAACAATATAATAATGTGAATTCAGAAGACCTACCTGTTCAAAACGACATTAAATAATAATAAATAATCCCGGACATTTCACACAGCATCATCTGGCCCCAAAGTAAGCAGAGCTTGTGTTATGGGTACCACAGGACTGATACACTACTTATATATATGTATACTACTTATATATATATATATATATATATATATATATATATATATATATTTTGTAAATACAAACATATTATACATAGAAACACAAAACTAATAACCATTATAGTATTTGAATGTCGAATTAGATTTCTGTTAGTTATACATTTTGATACTCGGGTATTACTCGGGTATTACTTACGTATTATTTTGTCGATGGAGGCACCGACACTGTTTCGATTCATCTGACAACCTCCGTGGCGCAGTAGGCTAAGGTCTGGCTGAGACGCAGAAAGTGGCGGGTTCGTTTCCCGCCACGGGATAAATGTTTGTATGATCTGTATAAGTATAAGTATTTGTTTCGGGTCTGTTGTTTTTCGGGTGTTTCTATGTATAATATGTATGTATTTACAAAAAAAATAAAGTATTTAAGTAGTATATCAGTCATGTGGTACCCATAACACAAGCTCTGCTTACTTTGGGGCCAGATGATGCTGTGTCAAATGTCCGGCATTATTATTATTATTATTATCTAAAGAATCTTTATCGGGGTGAGTTTGATTCGCGGTCCGCTCGTCACCGCTTAAGTTCACGTTTTGCATTGAATTTCAGTGCGTATAATGAGTACGCAAAATGTAAGTACAACTTACATTAATTTTGATTATATATGTTTTTTAGTAACGGATAAACACAAAATCTACTGAACTGATTAAATAAATTCACATATTGAAAGCTACATAATAAGCAAGTAACATGGGCTGTATTGTATTATATTCAGAATGAACTTTTTCACACACTTCACACACATACACACACAAACTCACACACACACACACACACATATACACATACAAACACGCACACAGTAACTCATAAACACACTAACTGACTCATACTGTTAGTTGGAACACCTAAATCTCTGTAAACGGAGGCGGGCGTTGGTGTCTGCGACACAGTTTTTCTAACTTCTGCTTTTCTAATTGTTTTATAAGCAAATGTTACTTGTTCCTAAATAAACATTTTTGAATTTTGAATTTGAATATTACCCATACGAAAATTGCATTAATGTAACGCTTGCAGCCGGGCAAAGCTGTGAAGGATCGCTAGTCATTAATAAATATAATAATATGTATTCAAAAACCTACCTATTAAATACGACAATAATTAATTGAACACCTGTATTTTGATTCGTTAACATGCTTTGTGATTCGAAAAGGCTTGATGTCTGACGTTTTTACAAAAAACCTAACAAATTTAGTCGCTACTGTAATCCCCAGTGTTGGTAGAAACCTTCTAGAACTCTAGTTACTAAGATCAATATCTCTAAGGGAGGTAGTCGGGAGCACATTATATTTGTTATGCCGACATTTTGCATAAAAGTTTATTCTTTACAATATAATATAAACAAACAATCGGGACAAATGTTTGTATGATCTGCAAGTATTTGTCTCGGGTCTGGGTGTTTCTATGTATAATATGTTTGTATTTACAAAAGACCAAAAATGTATTATAAGTAGTATATCAGTCATGTGGTACCAATAACACAAGCTCTGCTTACTTTGGGGCCAGATGATGCTGTGTGTAATGTCCAGCATTATTTATTTATTTATAAAGAAATACTAACCCATGACACACTCGACGACCGCTTTGGCTCAGTGTTCAGAAGGTTGGGGGTTCAGTTTTCGCCACGAGACAAATGTTTGTATGATCTGCAAGTATTTGTCTCGGCGCTGGGTGTTTCTATGTGTGTAATAAGTATGTACCTACAAAAAAAAAGTATATAAGTTAGTATATCAGTCATGTGGTACCCATAAAACAAGATTACTTGCAAACACGTGTTTGCATCATCGATCCGTTAAAAAGTTTTAAAAGCATGTTCAATAACCTAATTCTCACTTCGAAACCGAACCGAAACTCAGTTTTCGGGCCACATAAACTCATAAAGTATGCAAAACTTTGTAGGTTTATCCAAACTCATACATAATCTTAGAAAGTATCTGCATAGGCTTTCCCAAACAATTTTTCATCCATTCAAAGTCAAACTTGCCAACAATGCAACCAATCATCCCTTCGTGTCATCATTTGTATTCCGTCCGCGAATCGACCGTCCGTCTCGGGCTCATGAGATTGGTTATATGCACTTACATTATACCATATCAGAAACAATGTTCTGACTGACTCATTGACATTAAACAACCCACAGTCAAAGCCGCTGGTCATTGAAACGTAAAAGGATGTGTTCCTCATAGAGTGTTGACGCGTACTATGTTAATTAATTACGTGTACGTTTTTCGCCCGTGAAGTCACGCCGGTTAAGGTCTAGTCTGAAAACTAGTGCTAATTTCTTAGGAGTGTAGCATCAACGCTGAGATTGGACCTGTTTGGACATACCACACACGGAAAGGACTGAGTGTTTTTGAACCACAGTTGGTATACCTACTATTAGTGTACAATATATAAGAGCTCCCATCCAAACGATGTCACATCTACTCTAACCTAATTTCGTTGTATCATTGACACGCAAGAAGAAATGTAAATTGTACTATGTTATTTTACTGAATTGTACTCCGCTTTTTCTTTTTTTTTTTTGTTTCTTTACTTACCTTCTTACCTCATTGTTCTATATACCTTCTTAACTGCTTATTTCTACTGTATTTTCAATGTATGTACCCAATCAATATTTGTTCTATTCTATTCTATTCTAGTATGGAAGGTGTTGGCGAAATTCAACCTTAATGAGGTGAAGCCAGAGAGTTATAATTCGCATTACCTAAACATTTTATGATTTACTAGATGTGCCCCGCGGTGTTACCCGCGGTAACAAACAAAAAAAAAGATATTTTCCCGCAGTAAAACGTAGCCTATGTGTTAATCCAGGGTGTCAAGTAACTCCATACCAAATTTTATTAAAATCGCTCCAGCCGTTTAGACGTGAAGAAGTAACAAACATACACACTCACACACTCACAAACTTTCGCCTTTATAATATTAGTGTGATTACAATATTATGGAGTAAAAAATAGAAAAAATTGATAATTAGAACCAGTGTGATGAAAGGATTAAAGTGCGCGCAGTGCAATGGCTCCTTTCGTGCACTTAGCACATATGTATATTTATTTAGTTTCTACGACATGTTGGTTTATTCTCTCTGTTCTCCTTCATTTGAGAGTACTTACTGAGGCTGAGGCTTGTATTTTAAAATATTACTTATACAAGAGGTGTCGGGGGTGTTCATAGTATTAACATAATTCGAGATATGAACACTCATGTGGTGACGGTACCGACGCGTCACGTCCTTCAACAATAATAATAAGATCTCGGATAAATTTCCAAGGATGGAGCAAATCAAAGTGTTACTGACTGTTATACATAGACAAGTTCAAGCAAGTAATATGGTCATATATAATTACATTTGATTATTTATATAAAAATACGAAATTTAGTTTACTTGGATGACATATTTTTCCAGCTTTTTTGATTTAAACTGAACCGGTTTTGATGATTTTTTTATGGGACCAATTGGAAAGTTTATAATTATTATCGTTTTACATAAAAAAATATTTTTTTTTAATTGGTTCATATAATGACAGAGTTATTAGGTATGTAACAAACATAAAAAAATATAACCGAATTGAGAACAGAAGGTTCTTAATTTGTAGGAGGTTTTTTTAAGTCGGTTAAAAGTAACTGACAAATTCTAATAACGGATGTTTGTAAATAACTGGTTGTACTTATGTGCTAGGAAATATTTCTGAACAACTTTTGAAATTTTAATAAAATGGTCAATCCCGAAATTCACGGCCAATCGTAGACCAAAAATAACTTTGCAGTTGAAAAAATATTCCCAAACCTCGAAATAAGTCTCGGTCACCTAAGTTTGTAAACGTAAAAAAACTGTTTCTGGTGTGAATATACAAATTAATTACTTTTGGAGTTTTTCCTATAAATACTGGTATTGTGAGACCTTGTTTTTTGTCGAATTTCATGGTTCTAAGTTAACGGTAAGAACCCTATAGATTTTAATTTACGAGCGAGTGTTGAAATTAAATATTCGGCATAAATGGCAGTATTCTGTTTTTTTTATTGTGTTTACCTAGAAGCTTATTTTTTTTTTACTAAGGTAAAAGATCGTAGACCTTAGTAATTGATGTTATATTAAGTATAATATCTACTTAGAAATATTCCTTCTTTTCTCAGAAGTTAATCACTGTTTAAAATAAGAAATTAAATTTCTTAAGAGATAGTGACAAATAGTGACACGGCGAATCTTAAGTAGTGTTTAGGCCGTGTTAAAATTGACAGGCGTTATAAATAAATAAATAATCCCAGACATTACACACAGCATCATCTGGCCCCAAGGTAAGCAGAGTTTGTGTTACCCCACATGAATGATATAATACATAAATAACTTATTTTTGAAATACTCAGAACTGTGAGAAATACTTGCAGATCATACAAACATTTGTTCCGCGGCGGGAATCGAACCCGCAATCTTTTGCGTCTCAGCCGAACCTTAGCCCACCGCGCCACAGAGGTCGTGTTAGAGTGCGTTTTCTTTAAAGTACGGAACCCTAAAACAAAATGGCAGACAGCATAATCTTTTATCTCCTATTGAGATTACTTTACTAGAGATGCCGTGTCAGTGAACTTTTTCAGTCTAATGATGATGATGAAATGTATATAGTGTAAACGGCCTCGTATGACAAATGTGAAGTTGACCTCTGTAGAAATAACTGAGCAAAGGTGAGGATAAGAAGATAAAAATCAATAAGGGCAATCTCCTAATCCTTTCCTCAATGTCCACTTGATTGAATGAGTCAACAACATCGGCAAAATTATTTTTCCTTACCTATTCACGGATAGATGCCTCTAATACCAAGCTGAAGGGTCAACCAAATATGTATTTATTAGTTTTATCATCTCAAAATGAAATAATGAATGCCATCAAAAACATAACATGTAAAAAAACCAAGTTGTTTTTTTCGTTAGCGTAAAAAGTTGTGAGATCCATGTAATACCAAGTCGGTTAATTTATTCAGTGCCTACTTAAGGGACTTTCTGTCTTAAGTTATTACGTAATTAGCTAACCAAACAACATCTTATAGTGACCATATCAATATTAATAATCTTTTATGTTTTGAGTTGGTATTCATTGTGTTTTCATGTGATGGCCAAGTCAATCTATATATATAAAACATAATTTTTTTTTACCATTGATATAGTCACTATAAGATGATGTTAGGTTAGCTAATTGTCTTGTTTTTTTTTACATGTTATGTTTTTGATGGCATCTCATTTCTTTTTGTAGAGTTAAACGCAGCTTTAAGTTTTTCTATGACAATATCCTTTACAATTTTATGTGACCCTTCACTTTCCACAACAATACTGCCAACTTTTCATAAGACATTCTTGGTTTTTAATTCCGTTGATTAACCATTCTACAAGTTACTTATGAAAACAAATATATCTAAGTACCCATTACTCCTATTATTCCATTATAAAAATACTAGTAATATGTGTTTGTTTGTTTTACATTATATATTATATTTCACACTGATATGTTGCTTGAAACGAATCACTAGTTGGAGCAGACGTCTTATCTGGAACGTAGCTCACTAGTACACCTATTTATCAGCAAAGAGTAATATACCGACTCCATCTCCCATCTCCCATCTCCCATCTCCCATCTCCCATCTCCCATCTCCCATCTCCCATCTCCCATCTCCCATCTCCCATCTCCCATCTCCCATCTCCCATCTCCCATCTCCCATCTCCCATCTCCCATCTCCCATCTCCCATCTCCCATCTCCCATCTCCCATCTCCCATCTCCCATCTCCCATCTCCCATCTCCCATCTCCCATCTCCCATCTCCCATCTCCCATCTCCCATCTCCCATCTCCCATCTCCCATCTCCCATCTCCCATCTCCCATCTCCCATCTCCCATCTCCCATCTCCCATCTCCCATCTCCCATCTCGCATCTCCCATCTCCCATCTCGCATCTCCCATCTCCCATCTCCCATCTCCCATCTCCGATCTCCCATCTCCCATGTCCCATCTCCCATCTCCCATCTCCCATCTCCCATCTCCCATCTCCCATCTCTCATCTCCGGGTTATCATAAAACAAGCTCTAAGTAGGTTTACACTACCTAATTGGCATTATGCTGAGCTGACCCTTTTTGGAGCGACATGATGATTTTTAACACACTATGTTGTGCACTATGGTGCGTAAGACATCTTTGTAAATGGCGACCTACCCTACCTTTTATATTGATTCTGATTGCAAGTATTTGGTCCGTACCAAATACTTGTCACCTACCGAGTTTTGTGGCGTAGGTATATTTTTTGTTTCATTTACCACCTTAACCTTTAAGTCTATATTGTGTTGTGTCGTCTTCATTTCATTTCTTTTCAGTTAATTGGAGTGCTTCCATTGCAAGCTATAGTTTGTCGGTCAGAAAGTTAATTGATTAAGAACCACTCCACATCACCAGACTCCATCATTAGAAAAGACATCTACGTAATTTGTTGGCCAAAAGAATCTAAATTTGAAAGCACAAAATAAAAGCGATCATTTTTAAAATTCCTGAAGCTGTCAAAAACTCCGCAATTTTCATTCCTGTTCCAAAACTTTCAGGGTGATTAATATGAGGTTTTTTTATTTAAATCTCTGAAATTAATTTCGTAGTAAGCCACAATATATCAGAGTCAGCCGTCTCCTGGGCTTGTTTTAATAAAGCTTTAGTGCTTCGTCTAATTGTAAAGTTCCATCGCCGACCTTTTGGTTTAGACGAGGGTAGTTACTAGATTTAGTTACTCGCTCAGGAACTTATAAAAGTGTTGGATTTACATCGTAACTATGAAGGTATGCAAACCGGCTAGTAATTATTTTGGCGAAGCTTGCTTTGTGTTTCATAACAGATCAATAAGATAACGACCTCTTGGCTTTTCTTGAAGAAAGTGGTGGGTTCGGTCCCGCCGCAGGACATTTATTTGATGTGCAAATATTTGTCACGTGTCTAAGTGTTTTTCTATGTATATGTATGTATTTACAAAACAACGTATAAAGTGGTATAACAGTTATTTGGTTCCCATAATACAAGCTCTGCTTACTTTGGGGCTATATGATGTTGTGTGAAATGTTTATTATTTCTTTATTAAAGTTCATTATTAGTTCATTATTTATTTATTAAAGTTGAAAACAGTTATTAAATTGATGAATGGCTCATTTATTTACACTAAAATACTCTTCTTCTTATTTGTTTTTGCGGATATATATCACGCTGTATTTACAGCCATTTTGAAAAAGAAAAGAAAATTCTGAGTCGTTGCTAATTTCAAAGCGCGAAGACTTGGACCTTTTTACCTACAAGACAGACAGTTACTAACGTCGTCTAAATGCAGCATTGTGTGGTACCTATGACACAAGCGTACAAGCAGTCATTTCGCCTTTTTGTTCGTACAGTGGTGTTTTGTTGAGTTGCCCTGTCTAGATTAAACTGTGCAGAATGCATTATTTAGTTGAAATGAGTGTTGCCCGCTTTGTGATGCAAAGTTTTGTTTTTCTCTGTTTTGCGCGCTTTGTAAGCGTATGTCGGTTTGTTTATTTACCGTGAAACCGGTAAGTAAATAATACTGTGAGTATAATTTATTCTGACGACCTCTGTGGAACTGACGAATGTATTATGCCTGGTCTAAGGCGTTTTGGTGGTTTAATTCTATTAAGAAGTCATATTTATTATATTTTGAATCTTATACCAATGTCATAAGTATCATCTTATACCAATATCATACGTTGTATAATCTAATAAGGTGCCAATGCTAAATAATGCTAATATTTGTAACCAATATCCTGACTCCCATTTCGAAACGGCTAGGCTAGACGGACGCGATCTACGGAGCTTGAGCATGTTTCTAACAGGTGACATGGAATATAACATTTCCATGTTATATTCCATATTATATTCCATTACTTATATATTTTTAAATAAATACTAAGGATACCTTATAACACCCAGACATAGAATAAACATCTATGTACATCACACATATGTTTGTCGGAGGGAATCGGTACCCAACTTCCAGCGCAAAAGACAGATCCACTGCCAATTGAACTGACATTTAATAGTCAATATTTTTTTATATTTGTGTTGTATAAAATGCATATAATTTTCACTCAACACACATATCCATACTAATATTATAAATGCGAAAGTGTCTCTTTGTTAGTTACTTCTTCACACTCAAACGGCTGAACGGATGTTGATGAAATTTGGTTAGAAGATGTATTGCATTTGGAGAAAGAACATAGGCTACTTTTTGTCTCTAAAAACAACCATGAAAGGGGTAAAATAGGGGAAGAAAGTTTGTATTGGGCAACTCCTGTGAATGTAAATATGAAAATAACTCTGTCTGTCTGTTTGTCTATCTGTCTGTTTGTTACGTTTTCACGCCTAAGCCGCTGAACCGATTTTAATGAATTTTGGTATAGAGATAGATGGGACCTTGGAAAAGAGTAGGTACCACGCGTGCGAAGCCGCGGGCAGCAGCTAGTTTAATATATATATAGCTTATACCCTGCATTAACACATACGCTGTTTAACCATGGGTAAAACCTAGTAGTAATAATGTATGGTTTGAACAAAGCAATGTTTTTTGCTATCTCCGTACGTTTAAAGAGCTGTTAAAGAGAGCCTTGATATTATTTTTAATTAACTCTGACCTCAGTAAATAATCTAAATATTTAAATACTTGCTGTACTACATGTTGTGCCTTAAAATGAGCAAGAAACTTTTCTAATTTCGCGCCAAAAGTACGTTTTAGCCGTTAAATTATGAGGCAGAAAAACAACGAGACGTAACCAAATAATTTTATTTTTTACATCCATCGTATACGAAACATGAAACAATTTGTATTAACAGCAAAATAACAAATAAAAACCATATAAATATTTCGACGATAAATAACATTCGCTTAATGTTAAGTGTAGATGCTTATAAACAATCCAGCGGTCTTCACTTCATACTAGGCAAGCCTGTATCGTGAACACCTGCAAAACTTTTTCATCGAATTTAATGTATTTAGTTCAATTTTACACTTCCAAAACAATTGTGGCCTCTGGCAGTTCAATATTCGGCTACTCATAAGAGCAAGCGCACCTTGCAGGAACTGCACATTTATAAAACAGTGTAACTTTAGTGAATGGTAAAAAAATCCAAATATAAAAAAAATATGTTTGGTATGTAAAATCTCAGTATTTGAGTTTAACAAATTAAAACAAACCAAGATAAAATAAAATGGTTTGGAAAAGGTGAGACTGGAAAAGTCAAAACTCATAATAATGTACTTAATCAACATAAAGTACAACAATGCAATATAAAGTTTAAGCAATGTATAGATATTGCAAAGGCATGAGAAACTTTTTAATCACATTCCAGTCTCTACTAGGGACCCTTTAAACTTTTATCATGTAATCGCAGAGTCATTGTTAAAAGATAATTGACAACAATGTGACATACAATGCCACTTAGGATAATGTGGACAATTACAATATTATTAAGGTATCCAAACTGATTGATGTAAAATAGAGTTTCTTGCTGGATATTTCTTGAACTTGAGGATAGGTGGTACCGGCATCGGCACATAGATTCACTTAGTATAAAAGAAGACGATTAAAAAGGGTCCTTATGATTTTATTGAATAAAAGTTTTCTCCTTTTCTTCTGCAAAGTACAAAACATATGACGGCGCCATAGCGAATTTTTTAACGACAAGAGTGACAGGCGGCTGCGAATGTCACTCTAGTGGAGCGTCGTGTTGATGGTAGCGAGGCATCCATCTGGTTTTTGAGACTTCTTGGACGAGAAGGGGCCAGCGCACCACGTTTGCGCCGAATCGCTTTATATCTAGCCAATCAAAGTTAATCGGGCATAAATTAGTGTTGATTTGAGTAGGTACTAAACATTATGATTAATCTTCAGGAAGATTTATTTTCTATGAGTAAGAGTAATTGAAAGAATTATGCCATTTTTGTTACAAGGAGAATAATGATTTAGTTTTGCTACTTCACCTGCGTCCACGACAAGTATAATTAATTCTGATGAAGGCCCTCCTGCGCTTTCACATATATTTAGTAACTTAATCAAGTTACTGAAACCGATGTGAACGCTGGAAATTGAAATGAAAGTTATGAAACGGGCACTCGTTTATTTTACTTGGAAACAACTTTATTACAAAATAAAATAGCACTTTGTTCGATTCAATATCCGGTCACGGGTCCGTTTTTGAAATTTATCTGCGTAACCCTCTATGATTGCTAGTTCTGAGTAAATTGAAAATCCAAATATAATAAATATTATTTTCAAAAGTATCTAAAATATACCCATAAACTTTTATTTGTTTGATACATTTTTACGCTTAATGTCAAAATAGATCTTAGTAAATTAGATCGTAAATTAGAATTAGATCTTCGTAAAATAGATCTTCGGAAATTTCGTAAGGATATAGATTGTATTTTGGGAAAAGACATAGGCTATTTTTAAGTAGGCACCACGAGAACAATGCCGCAGGCATCAGCTTGTTAACTATATGAACAAAATAAGCTCTGAAATTCACCCACCCAGGAGATTGATTGATAGCAAAAAACAAAAGAAAAGTACATGCTCTCGGCTGTAATCTCCGGGATCGTTAAACAGATACCGCCTCAGATCTTTTAGTTATATTGTTCTGTTCTTTGTTCTTTGAGAATGTCAAAGGTAGTCAGAGGCACATACAAATATCGATAATTGATTCAGGCGTGACATTGTGGAAATCCATTAGAAAACCGTAAACGGATGTACAAATATTTAGTACTATTCCGTCAATCTATTCCTAATGAATTAGACCCGATGAATTGTGTGCGCTAATATTTTACTAACGCTTTGCATGGCTTTTCAATTGCGGGCGGGAGGGAGGTGCATGTGTCTGCATCGTGTCTAACTCATTAGGAATAGATTGGTGCTACTAAATAAGTTTAACATCCAAACATCAGATTTGTCATATTTATCACTACTCATGACTATTGTTATTATTTATTTAACCTTCAAAAGAGGAGGAGGTTCTCAGTTCGTCGAAATCTTTTATAGAGAGTTGTTTGTATGTGTTTATGTTTATCGTGTAAGTCTAGCATCATTATAATAAAATTTTGTATTTTTATATATTTTGTATTAGTATATACCCTTTCGCTATTTGAAGGTACAATTTGACCAGTACGACCGCCGTAGACTCGCAACTGGCCCAAAAGTGCCAGCGCACGAAATGTTACACTTAAAGTAGTTTGTTAAAAATAGTCGATTTTCTAAAATTATTTACACCGTCTTATCTTATACACCGTCGTCGTTCTGTTTATGTTTATCCTGTCCATCCAAAGGTTGCCTGGAACATATCGCATTTAGCGATAAGGCATTGTACAACTTTATTTCTATTATTTCTTCTGTGTTCTTTTTGTGTACAATAAAGTGTTCATCTATCTATCTATCTATTTATCTATCATATTAGGCACTGGCTAACGATGTGCACTGTTGTCAGTAACCCGTACGTGAAAGATTGCAAGCCTATCGCCGCCTCTAAGAATACTAACTAAACTCACACCTGCGATTTTTTTAGGTTTTAGGATGTGATGGTTTCCTCGCGATGTTTTTCTTCGCCACTTTAGAGCACTAGCATTAGGCAAATACCTTTTTGGAAAAGATAATTCTATTGGTGCAGGATCAGTAGGGCAATTATGGAACTCTAATTACAATCAATGTCTATCGAAACGTCAAATTCGTCAAACGAATGATTGATGGCCATGGAGCCATGATAGGAAGATATGGGTACTATTACGGCAGCACCACTGCATGAACAAAACTAATAAATTATGTTAGTCTGTGTGCGTGTGTGTGTCATCGATGGGGCAGAAAAAAAACGAAGATTAAGCAGCGAAGAAATAGAAGGACTTGCCTATGCACTTGACTTACTGTTAAATCATTTTAAAATTTTAAAATGGACGCTATTGGTGTTGCTTCTATTGTTTCGCGAGTATTTTAAGTAGTTTTTTGAAGTGTCATTAAGCACATATAAGATCGTTTGTATATTACGAAATGTTATATAATTCTAATTCAGACTTTGATGCAAACAAAATATTAAGTACAGTACTATACGTTTTGATAAACACGTTACTAGAGTATTATTTTGTCGATGGCACCGACACTGTTTCGATTCATATAGAGAGCTGGTGCTCGCGACTTCGTTTGCGCAGAATTAGTACTTCGTGTAATTCTAACGGTTTTTACAGCGTAAGCCAGAATAGCTCGCAGATGGCAGATTTTTTTCCTACTTTCTTGAAAAAAACACTTATCGATATACATTGGACAATTTAATCAATATCTTTATAAACTATAGCCTATGTGTTATTCTGATGTATAAGCTATATTATTGTAAAGTTTCATAAAAATCCATTCAGTAGTTTTTGCGTGAAAGAGTAACAAAGATACATACAAACATTCGTGTTTATAATATTAGTAAGATATGATAAGATCTGGATCGGAATGAACCGTGAACGCGCGTGTGAAAATTATATAGACGAATCGAAACAGTGTCACACACAAACACACATGTTTAACTAAATTTACAACTCACGAATGTTTAATGAACGAATTTTAGGAAATTATTGTTAGCCCAGAGGAACAGAATTAGGGCAATAATCATGGACCAAGTATAGACGTTACACGAAGTGATCTTCAGATAGCTTCTTCTTCTTATCGTGTCACTAGTTATTTCTAGCTAGTGTGGTGAAAGGATTAAAGTGCGCCTTAGAGGCTCCTTCAGATAGCTATGCCATATAAATAAAATTCTTAACTCCATTGAAAATCAACTTCCTCCTCAATTTATAATTCAAATTCTTTGGACTCACTAAATTAAACGTTTGTCATGATAACTAATGCCATAAAACGCTAACAGCTTCGTATAAAACTAATATCTAAACACGAATACGAATGTTTTATTTCTGTAACTTTTGTATCAAAAATTAACAGTATTGGATAACTCATTTTAAGTACACACGTGGGTTAAAATAAATCGTGTACTACTTAAACAGCTTTTTCTAAAGTAAATAGTCTAGTACGTAAAGCCTCACTATGAATATGTTCATAAATTATTAACGGTCTTTCGTCAGTCTGCCAAGATGCTCTTAAGCTGGACGAATACTACTTATACACCACACTAAAACCGAGTCGAGACAAGTTAGTATCCAATAACCAAACGACAATTTTATTAAGTCAATATGAGTAGAGCATTCTGTACGTTTTGTCATTAACATAAAGTACCTGGATGACCGCTTAGCTCGGTATAAAACACGGATAAAACCAAGTTTTTTAAAAATATAACATGGCTAGATTGTTTTTTGCCCTCGAACCTCCTTGCGTACTACTTTTCATGTAAAAAGTACGTTGTACGTTGGAGCCGTTTCCGAGATTTGGATTATATATATACATATATAGAAGGTTTGCTCGTTTAAAGGTATCTTTATATATACGAGTATAATTCTACTGTACGTGTGTATGTCACTGAACTCCTCCTAAACGGCTAGACCGATTTTAATGATTTTTTTTGTATGCGTTTGGGTGGTGCCCTGGATGGTTTAAATTCACAATTCAGCCCGGCAGGTGGCGCTGCAGTCGCAATTAGATATATTTTTTCTTTTTAAAACGTGTGGACGAAGTCGCGAACGTGACAGCTAGTTAGATATATATTTTAGATGTCACCCCGGCTCTACTCTTAGCGATACTCTAGCTCAATTAGTGTAGTGGGTTACAGAACGGTTTTTCAATTCTATAGTCGAGAGTTCAAACCCAGTTTCGCACTCATAGGCTAAAGCACAGAAAAAAACATACACTATCTCAAGACAGATAACAAATATCTCAGAATTCTATCCTTATGTCAAATATCTCAGAATTCTATCCTTTTGTCAAATATCTCAGAATTCTATTCTTATGTCAAATATCTCAGAATTTTGATTGACGAAATCGTAAGTACCCTCTTAGTTTTGTCACAATGTTAGCCATAGATTTTTTATTATGAATGGATGAACGAAAAAAATTTTTATAAATATTGGTTACAACGCACACAACACCATCTAGCCTTACTAAGTATAGTTTGAATTAAAGTGACCTGATGACTGCTTATGTGTATATATTTCAAACACCCAGACACAGAACAAATACCTCTGTTCATCACACAAATGTTCTGAGAAGGATTCGAACCCCCAACCTACAGGCAAGCTACTACTAACTGAACTGACAAACCAGGCTAAATTAATGAATTAATGAATGAATATCTGGCATAACGCATTGCTCTCAAGAAGTAGAGGAAAGTGTTGGAAACTCACGAGGTGCATGATTAACTAGCATCTACCCACAGCTTCGCATACGTGGTACCTACATAAAAAGTAGCTTACGTTTTAATCAAGGTTTATATCTATATATATACCTAATTTCATCCAAATTGGTTCAGCCATTATAATATGATTGAATATCAAACAAATATCCAAACATTCGTAAACATTTTATTTGTACTGTAATACGAACAATGATTAGTAAGATACACGCTGAACCACAGCGGTCCTCAAATGTCTCCAATGTCTTCTCCCCTTATAATACAAGACTCGCTGCTGGCTTGCACTGGCTTAGTACATTGTCCTCCCAGTGTGCAAGTACCGTTAGGTTTATTGGACGTACGTGCCTTGGCATTTGTCTGAATCCAATTCCCTTCCAAATCTGCTCCACTTTGCACAGTGCCACGGAACAAATACTAGTATGTTCCTACTTGTACTCACTTTAGAGTACGAAACAGTATTTCAAGTTTTACAACTTGGCAACTGTCTGTAATACGGCATGTGCCCTTATCCGGTACGGATTGAAGGATGTTACACTTTTATGCTCTTGGCACATTTATTCGGCACTTTTAACTTGAATTGTAGGTATTTGGCGTAGACTTTACAGGTCGTACTTATTTCAGACGCAAAACTGAAACTCAGATTGAATAATATTTTTTTACATATAAAAACCTGTACTTACCTGTACCAATACAATACTTTAATGGGGAGATAAAGTACCTTTTTATCCCGATAGGTGTCGCATTATCGACAAAACCTTACTTTGACCTTTTATCTGTCAAATTGCATGTTTATTTGTGTTTGTAAATTGTAGATATCCAAATTGTTAATAAAATACCACAGTGCCACAACACTGACTGACTGTAAAAACAGAGGCTCGCATATACACCCCAATGACCCAAAACAACGTTTTTTTTGTTTTATGTATCATTTTCATTATTAAATCATTTATTTTATTCACTACATATTATAAAACAAAGTCGCCTCCCGCCGTCTGTCTGTCCCTATGTATGCTTAGATCTTTAAAACTACCCAATTGATTTTGATGTGGTCTTTTTTAATATATAGAGTTATTCAAGAGGAAGGTTTATATGTATAATACATGCATAATATAGTAGAGAAACACTGATAATTTTAGAAATTAGCGTATATTGGTTGGTAGCGTATATAACGTTTTAGAACTACTGAGCTACAGCAACGCGTGGCCGGGTCAGCTAGTCTAATATAAACGACATTTCAGTCGTTTCAATCAAAAACCTCCAATCTATGAAGAAACCAATCTATTGCGATACACGATATTTTTGTCGATGCGCTCCGTAGGGTATCTTCAAATCCCATGATCAGATCAACTGACAAGTTTCTTTTAAGCTATTGCCTGTGATCACTAATAAAATGCCTTAATTGCAATACATGAGCTGCTTTTCGTAGAAGTATGTAGCCACTTGAACGTCTAGGTAACAAAATCGACCCAAAACTTTGTTGCGTAGAACGTCCGGGTAACTTTTTATACCCATCTTAGTTTTAATCTGTATAGTTTTACCCATTCATAAGTATTTTTATTTAAGTCTAGCTATAGTAGTTATCTAGTTATTACGCTCGAAGTTGAAAATGAACCAAGCTCTCGTCGCCGCAGAATTCCGATCGCGCGGGCGGACGTTCTAGAGGGAAACTGCTGCCGTGCTCGGACGTTC
This sequence comes from Lampropteryx suffumata, assembly GCA_948098915.1. NCBI lineage: Eukaryota > Metazoa > Arthropoda > Insecta > Lepidoptera > Geometridae > Lampropteryx > Lampropteryx suffumata. Next base: position 3,267,356 of record OX402561.1, on the reverse strand, counting down.
AAGTGTGTAGGTTAGCTTCAAAGTCCATTGCCAAGTTAGTTGACCACTGAAAGAAACCCAAATAGGTATTGCCTAACTATATATGTTCAATACGACTAATTTGAGATTCATTTGTGCGCTTGGCCAGGTGGTTTTCAAGTTTCGATGTGAAGATGCGAGCTGCTCTACTGGTAATTATTATTAACAGTGTGGTTTTATCCATTTTTATGCAACTATGATATATACGAATTGCATATTTCTCGTTCTCTGTTTTCGAGACATCCGTCAGAAAACGTTCAACTCGCGTCTGCGAACAATGTTCTGGGGTTAGGGAACGGAATTGTAGTTTAAAGGTTTTAAGTCAAGTCAAGTCAAAAGATACTTTATTTAATACAATTACAAGGATCACTTTGAAATTTCTTACATACAAGGTGAATTTAGATGCCAATTCGTCCTAACCCAAGCCCAAGAAGAACTGGCAAGAAACTCGTCCTGGTCCTAGCGCTTTTTTGCATGATCCATCTTATAACTACCTTAACTACGAAAAACTAATACAAAAGAGTTTATATATACATTTAAAATGAGTCGGTTAACTGTCTGAGGGCAGAGCAACATGAGGCCATGCACTTTTATCAATAACTAGCGACCCGCCCCGGCTTCGCACGGGTGCAATGCTGATACTAAATATACTACAGAATGACTTTATATAGATAGATAGATAATACTTTATTGCACGCCAAATATACATTAAACAAGTAGAAACAAAAATAACAATGTTTTGCTAGTCGGTAGTACAATGGACGGTCTTATCGCTATATACAACGTTATCTAAGAGAATAACATAGACTAAGAGATAGACATATACCATTGCGGATTTTTGTGTAGACCTTTTTAAGGTGAACAATACTGTAGTACATTATTTTGATCTATCTCGTAGGGTTCAGCCAGCGTTTGCAATGTAAGGGCAAAAAAATTTGTTTATTTACGACACCATATTAGAAAACTCTAAAATAATCAGTTTTTCTCTACTATATTATGCATGTTTTATACATATAAACCTTCCTTTTGAATTACTCTACCTATAAAAAAAACCGCATAAAAATCCGTTGCATAGTTTTAAAGATCTAAGCATACATCAGGACAGACAGACAGCGGGAGGCGACTTTGTTTATACTATGTAATGATATAGTCTTTTATATTATGATCTGCTTTCTATTTATGTAAACTTTAAATTTCTTAATAGGTAAATTAGTTCCATTTTCAGGAAGCTTATTATAGAAGAGCACCGTGTTAACTTTTTCTTATTGAAATCTAGGGATGTATAATTTATTTCTGTTCCTAGTATTGATTCTATGAAGATCACTATTTAGCTAAAATATATCTCTATTTTTAAAAGTGTATAGTAGTAGTTTTATATATATTATATACTGTGAAGCTATTATAAGAATATCAATTTCTCTAAATATTTTTCTTAATGACTCGCTGTTTCATTCTATGAATGGCACGTATTGCCCTTTTTTAAATTACAAATATTTTTTAAATATCAGCTGCTTTTTCCCAGAGAATAATGCCATATGACATAACACTATGGAAGTAGCTGAAATAAACCAGTCTAGCTGTAGCTTCATCAGTAAGCCAACGTATCACACGAAATCTCCAAGATTAATTGCCTCCCCATTAATTTCAATGTTGGTCGGACTATGAATAACATATGGCAAAGTGAATTTGATACATTTAGTTTTTTTAGCATTTAGTAAGAGGTTATTTACAGTGAACCAGTTAAGAACTAACGATAAAGATTAATTTACGCCATCGCAAATACTACATACCTTCCTTAATGTGGTGCAACATAAAGTGCAACTTAATAAATTCTGTTAATTTACAACGGTTATCGTTTCATTCCAATCCATCTACATTTCGTTTCCAATTACGGTGCGATAATTACCCAAAAACCTATCCTGTTCCATCTATCTCTATGACCAAACAAATGAAAACATTCGATCGATCGTTAACGACTTCGTAAACGTATTGTTACTAAGTCGTTATTAATTACCAGAATACGAAAACATGCCAAAAGCTTTTGACGTGTTCAGCTGCTGTTCGATTCCAACCGAGCTAAAATATTAGAAGAATTACCCTTCGAAATTCAAAATCTAAATAGATCGAAGCATAGATTTTTGTGGGAAACCCTAATTTTAGCTCTCGGTTTGAGTTTTGTTATGAAATACGCGCAAAAATAGATGTGATTTTTGTTGGGTAATCACATCAACCACAGGTCAAAGCTACATTATAAAATTTGAAAATTACGACATTATTTTGACGACTTCTGTGGTGCAATGGGCCTAGGTCCGGCTGAGACGCAGAAGGTTGCGGGTTCGATTCCCGCCACGAGACAAATGTTTGTATGATCTGTAAGTATTTGTCTCAGGTCTGGGTATTTCTATGTATAATATGTCCTCCTCCTCCTTGTGTCGTGTTCCTCATTGCTGAGGGTCGTGACCTCCACGAATCATTTTTTGGACGATCGCTTTCCACTTGCTTCGGTCTTCGTCAGTGTGTAGGCTTTCGTGGACGTTCTTGTTGGTGGTGTCCCGGATCTGGTCTGTCCACCGCATCGGACTCCTTCCCCTTGGTCGCCTTCCCTGTATCTTTCCTGTCACCAGGAGCTTTTCAAGGCTGTCGTTCTTCCTTCTGGCCATGTGCCCGAAGAAGTCGAAGATCCTTCGGAGGCAGATGGTTGATAGCCTTACGGTGATTCCCACTTCGCGCAGAATAGACACATTTGTGCGGTGCGCTGTCCAGGGTACTCTCAGCATTCTCCTCCAGCACCACATTTCGAACGCGTCGATGCGTGTACGATCAGCCTTTTTGAGGGTCCACGTTTCAGCGCCATAGAGAAAAATTGCAAATACTAGGGTCCTCGCCAGGCTTATCTTGGTCTTCAGAGAGATTGCTCTATCCGCCCAGATCCTACTAAGACGGGTCATCGCGTTCTTTGCCATCCCGATCCGCCTCCGCACGTCCGGTTTGCATGAGCCATCGTTACATATGGTAGAGCCCAGGTATATGAAGTTGTCCACATATTGAAGGTTGAGTGTCCCACTAAGCTCCAGCTGCTTCGTGCGATCTACCACCATGATTTTGGTCTTGGCTTTGTTTATCAAAAGCCTAAGTTCGCCGCTCACACGTTCCATACGCTCCAGTAGCGCTCCCATCTCTAATTCGTCGGTCGCGACCAGTGTAGTGTCATCAGCGTAGCGCAAGTTAGTGATTCTGACGCCTCCAATAGAGACACCGCCTCCCCAATCTTCGAGAGCACGTCGCATGATGTATTCCCCGTATGCGTTGAAAAGAATAGGAGACAGAATGCATCCTTGTCTCACTCCTTTGCCAAATTTAAAAGGTTTCGAGAGGGTTTGATCCACTCTTACAACTCCATGGTTGTTTATATATAAAGACCGGAGGAGCAAGATTAAGTGCTGGGGTACGCCAAGCTCGTTAAGCACGGTCCACAAACTGTTCCAATTAACACAGTCGAAAGCCTTGCTGTAATCGACAAAGCACAGAACCAAGGGGTATTATATTCGTAAGACTTCTCAATAAGTTGTCTGATGTTTAAAATTTGTTCTCTAGTGCCCTTTCCCTTCACGAAACCAGCTTGTTCCGGTGAAATTTGCCAATCCAAATAATGGCGGATCCTGTTATTTAGGATGTGCAGGAGGACTTTGCTTCGTATAATATGTATGTATGTACAAAAAAATAAAGAAGTATATCAGTTACTTCTGGTTACTTTGGGGCCAGATGCTGCTGTGTGAAATGTCCGACATTATTATTATTATTATTATTTGTTGAAATCAGAACAAATAAATATTATTGACCTAGCGAAGCGGGTGTCTCCGTTTCAGCTTAGGCGAAAATGCTTTCGTATGTCCGGATGTTCTCCTCTACAGCTCGCATTTCTCAACCGATCCTTGAGAAATTTTGTGAACAGGTCCTATAACTATATAGAATTTTTTTTCGATTTAGTTTTTGGATTTTTTTCAAAATGGCGGGTCTACAGCTCACAGAGCTATTTACTAGTATTAGTTATATGTATAGGTGCAGTGTGCGGTAAGTGTGTAAGAAAATATTTTTTTATATGTAGATGATCGGTCGTCATGGTCGTAAAACCTTGCGCCAACGACATCGCTGGTCTTTCACAAGCTGATAATAATCACACTGTAAGAGTGCTGTAAGTATAAGAAACATCATAAACACTAATAAAAGGAAATCCAAATCCTTACCTCATTTGCTATTCAACGAACAAGCAGGGTTCAAAATCCGATTGATCCATGAAAAAACATCTTTTATCCAAGTCAAAGTCAAAGTCAAGTCAAAAGATACTTTATTCAATACAAGGATCACTTTGAAATGTTTTACATACTAGGTGAATTTAGGTGCCAATTCATCCTAACCCAAGCCCGAGGAGAACTGGCAAGAAACTTGTCTTGGTCCTAGCGCTTTTTTACATGATCCATCTTATAACTACCTTAACTACGAAAAACTAATACAAGAGAGTTTATACATTTCACGAAGCTGTCCCCAGTTGCGTTTATATCTTAGAAAGCAATCACTGTTAAGCGAGACGTAGAAAGGATTTTTCCTGCAACTAAATTTAAAGTATTTAAGTATTTTATTACAAATTAAGTATTTTTACTAAATATCTAAATATTACTCAAAACCGTATAGCACTGTTTTCAAAACCAAGTTGTTTCCTTTGTACTTCACTGAAAATCCCGTGAGTTTAATGTCTAATAATTTAATTTTAGTACAAAGATAAGGTAAAGCTTAAACTGCTTGTATTTAGTAAGCATGTTAATGTACAGTATTTAGATAAACAACACCAGTTTTAGCAATAAAATCTTACCGCCTCGGGGGCCTAGTGGTAGCGGCCCTAAGAACGTAGGTTCGAATTCAGTTGTGAACAAATGCTTTTTTTTCTTATGTGAGCGTCTTTTTAACTGACTTCATCAAAAAGGTGGAGGTTCTCCATTCGTCGGAATCATTCAATGAAGTCGGTTTTTTAGTTTTTAAAACGTAATTGTTTCGTGTCGTTGTTATATCTTATTTGACTAGTAGCTACATTTACGGCATCATCCGAGCACTCATAGTGCATGAGTTGGGGCAAATTGGCCACACAAGTACGTGTGACATGGACTGCATCAGGGCACAACAATGTCACTGTGTTTCGTTTTCACCGATAATGCCTCATTTGCCGAGGACTCTTGTATCGCCAGACTTGAGATCGCAGTCTGTTAAGGCACTTCTACACTGGACATGGGAGCTCATATACGGAGGGAAGTTTTTCTTCAGGAGTAATGTAATCCGGAGTGTTTTGAAGACCATAGAACAAGTCGGTGATCACTTGCGTTACCAGAGAGAGCTGAAGCTGAATTTAGGATCTTTTTTGACATTTCAGGCGCCTTCTTGGTGGGACAACATTATAAAGTGGATGTCTGTAGTCGTTTTCCTGTTTTGCCTTCTCTAAGGGAGGCTATTCCAGCTAGCGGGTAAAGCTTGATTAGTGGAGTTGGCTTTAGGCAGCCTAACCTAACCTTATAATAAGTAACATGAAAGTGAAATATCACTATTATACAACACTAGGCACAGTGCTTAGAGGTAATGTTTCTTTATATAAACTCAAAATAACATAAACAAAATTCACGCACTCTGTCTCTGTCGATACGTAAGTGTAAACTGAGACAAACTCATCTATTTAAAACGCTTGTTTAGAATGTTCAGGAGAATCTCAAGATATAAGGATAGACAAGATTTTCCGAAGAACTCGCTAGTGACTCGATATCGTCACATACCAGTGCTAGCCCTCCAGCTTCGCTTCTGGCTCGGCTCCAGAGATAGGGCTCTGGACAATGGTCATTCATAAATTACTATTCACGCAAATGCTGCCATTTTGCCATATCTCATTAATAAAATTATTTTTTTCATTTTTTAGTTTTATATTCACTACACTAGCTATTGCTCGCGACTTCGTCATCGTGAATATGAGTTATCGCGGTTGGATAAATATTATTACTAAGTCATTCCTTAAGGTTTAAGCTTGCTCTATACTATAAAAACCTTTCCATCATACATTACATATGTGTAACTCTAGCGGTTTTGGCAGCGCACGCCAGAATAGCTCGCAGATGGTTGATTTTTTCCTACTTACTTGACATTTATATCGTCATATTTTGGACAATTCACACAATATCTTTATAAATTGTAGCCTATGTGTTATTCTGATGTATAAGCTATATTATTGTAAAGTTTCATTAACATCAATTTAGTAGTTTTTACGTGAAAGAGTAACAAACATCCATCCATCCATCCATCCATACTTACAAACTTTCGCGTTTATAATATTATAGTAGGATTTTAGTTGAATAACTAATAACCCTAAAATAGGGTACATTTTCTTGTTAATTTACTAATGATCTATTCATGTTTTATTTGTAAAGTTTAGAATACTATTATAACTTTCTGGTGCTTACATTGGGCACAATTAATAGGGCTATTTAACGACGTAACATTTTAAGCAGCCTTTTGGGCACTTTTTCTGTGGCCAGTGAACTGAATTCTGTTTTTTATCTATAAGTAATCTATTTACGGCTAGTAGAAAATGGAGTAGTTTTAAGTGGTTTAATTGGTTTTAATTGGATATCTAGGTTACTAAAAGAATGTAACCTCATTTTGTTACGGTATACATAGTTTTGTAACCATAGACATTAATAAATAAACATATCACTTTCTCTTTTACTCTCGTCGACTATTTAGAAAGCTCTATTGTTGTTTATTTATTGATCTTGAAGAGCTACTCAACTTGAAGTTGAAGGCGTGCTTACTTGGTGATGCTCTTTAGATATTCAGATAATTTCCTTGAATGATTAATTTGTGTCATCGGTGATTACTTGATGAGGCAGGAAAAAAAAATAAAAGGCAGGAAACTTTTTCTCGGAACATATTGGACTAAACTTTATAGGTATTTACTTTATTCATTATATTAGTGTATTTACCCAAAACTAATTTAAAATACATTTGCAAAACTTATACAAATTTTGGTCTTGTATTATATGATAGTATGATACTAAACTTAGTATAATAGTACGCTTTAGTTCCTTTAATTTGAATGGCCTGTTCTACTCAGTTGGTAGCAGCTCTACCTTCTGCGCTGTAGGTCAAAGTCAAAGTCAAAAGATACTTTATTCAATACAATCACAAGGATCACTTTGAAACGTCTTACATACTAGGTGAATTTAGGTGCCAATTCATCCTTACCCAAGTCCGAGAAGAATTGGCAAGAAACTCGTCTTGGTCCTAGGTTTGATTCCCTCCGGATAAAAATTAATGTAATACACATAGGTCATTGTTCTGTGTCTAGATGTTATAAATAAAGTATTATAAGACAGTATTCCAACAGTTATCTGGTTCCCAAAATACAAGCTTTGCTTAGTTTAGGGCTAAATTGTGTAGTGTGCATGGTCCACCAATATTTATTAATCAACTTCCAAAAAAAAGGATGTTCTCAATTCGGTTGTATTTTTATTGTTTGTTACCCCATAACTCCGTCATTTTATGAACAGATTTAAAAAACATATTTTTAATGTAAATATTCTTTCTAATTGGTTGGTTTTTAAATCAAAATAGCTAGAAAAATAAATCATCCAAGAAAACGAAATTTCGTATTTTGCTTTTATTGTGACTTTCCAGTGATTTTTACGAATTTCGAAAAATGATAAGGTAAAACTAAAATGCGAAACCAAAAAAATACCACCAAGGTTGAAAATGATTGAAAAATTCAATGAATTTGGTATTCTTTTTAGTTTTAAAAACGTAACTAATTATTTATTTAATATTCAATACCATAATAAAATGTCCTACAGTTTTATTTCATGAGGTATTCTTTAAACTTTTTCCACATTTTGTAGTTGAACGTAAGTGTTTTTCTGAATAAGCCGTTCTACAATGAGAAAATGTAGGACCTTTCACGATCTCCGCCTTTGTACACATTTTGTCTCTAAGTGGTTTTCAGAGGACAATGACTTTATACCACTTGGGTGCTCGTAAAAAATAGTAACGCGATAGAATAGATTGGGTACTAAAAAATTCTGTCCAGATAGATGTACGTACAATATCTATTATATATTCAATGCGTTTAAAAATGTACTCGTGAGTGTAAAAGGGTTTTTTACACTCGTTTTTTACGCCTTTTTCAAGCAAATTATCATGTTTCACTATCATCTTCCAATTTGACTTAACCACTTTTGTGTATAGGTCTCTCTTTTGCATTTAAAAAAATCGTTGGTACAAATAATATCTGTGGTAATATAAACTATATATTAATATAAAGATTAATATATATATTAATATTAATATATAGATAAATATATAATAATATTAATATTAATAATTTATAGATTAATATATTAATATATAGATTTTGCTTCACCTACGTGAAGCAAAAACATTGTACCCCTTTTTACGAAAATTGCGCTGACGGAGGAGTATGAAATTTCGCACACAGTTTATATAGAGGAGTGCAGAATGCTAATATTTTTTTTTAATTATGCATAATAATACATTAGTTATTAATTATGGTCGAATTTCGACCAGTGGGCGACCACTAGTAATTATAATTTTGAATCTTCGCATGACTTAAAGGCTAGCTCTTTTCTACTATTGCCATTCTTTTGTTACTATTGCCATTCAACGTGGAAATGACGCCAGTGTCTCGCCGCTGCTCTAGCATTAGTGAGCTAGATCAGTTGAGCTAACTATAGATCGTTTACGAGCTTTACGGACGAGTTTCGTGCTAGTTCTTCTCGGACTTGGCACCTAAATTCACCTAGTAAAATATCACCAAAAATTTTTGAATTTGAATTTAATTGGTCTTTAAATAGCTCAACAGTTTAACATTTATTTTGTATTACTGTAAAGTATTCTTTACAGATATGTAATATCTCTGTCTGGGTGTTTTAAGGTATCAAAAAAATGTATATAAAAATTATAAGTATTCTCTCAGGCTATTAGATGATGTATGCAATGTTTATCAATAGCTATAAAAGAGCTTAAGCTGACTCACTGACTGATTCATCATCGCCGAGCCGAAACCGCTGAAGCTAGAAAGCTGAAATTCGGAAGGTAGCTTCCTTTTACAGCAAAACCCCACTAAGGCTGGATTTTTCAAAATTCAACCCCTAAAAGGGTGAAAAGGGTTGAAAATTAATGTATGAAACTTTTTAACGCGTGTGCGATTTGCTTGAAACTTAATATGGATAAATAAAATGCTAAATAAATGGACACGTGTGACAATGGATTTTTTAAAATAACCCTAACAAAGGGGTAAATTGGGGTGTCAAAGTTGGTATGGGAACTTTTTAACGGGTGGTGTGATTTCTTAGAACCTCGGTTTGGATACTTAAAATGCAAAATAAATGAATACGTGTTTCAGGATTTTGCAAAATAACTCTTAAAACGAGTAAAATGGGGTGTGAATGTGTATGGAATCTTTTAAATGGCTGTTGGGTGTGATTGGCTTGAAACTTATCAATACAATTTGGCAAGGAGATAAAATGCATCCTGGGGAAGGATTTAAGCTACAATTTCTTTAAAAATTTGGACGAAGTCGCTAATTCTATTATTATTCTATTCTAATGAAGTGCTCGTGACATAGCTTACTTAATTAATCTTAACAAATATTAGTAGATTGTTGCACCGAGCGCAAAGTGAGTTATCGCGATAGTGCTCGGGCACTCGTGCTAATGCATGAGTGTAATGTTGGTGCGTGTGAGGGTACTAAATTAACATGAGTTCATTAATTACTCTCTTTAGCAAGGTGCGTAATTTACTTTTCTTTCAACTACCAATCTACCTACTGTGATAAAATATACCTACTCAAACTAAAAATATGAAGAATCAAAGTTTTACAATGGTGCAAAATGCGCACCATTTGTATTTTTTTCACCAAGTCGATTTTATTCAGCCGATTTTTATTATCACACAGTATCTTTTTACATATACAAACATTTTATATTAAACTTAATGGGCGATATTAAACCTCTGTGGTAAATTTATATCTAAATAAAAAGTAAAAACAGTGCAACAATGAGATTTCATATAACACTTCTGCACTGGTTGATTCTAAGCAAAAAATACGTTCTTTGTGATCGGTTTTGTGATTAATGATAAAATTATATATATGATAAAATTACTACGTAGTTGAAAGAAAACGAAATTAAGCAACCTTGTGCGCGGTCAGTGCCATTTACTGTTGATCTCATGTTGCTCTGCCCTCAGACATTTAAACTGTTAGTCCCGGCTTTAAAAAGTTTGAAGACCGTAATGAAGGTCTTGAGCGGCCTATTAACTACGTCACTAAAATTGGTCACTGAACCATACGAAAGTAATATGAGCTGTATAATCAAGCCTCAAGCTAACTCAATTTTCTTTCGATAAATGGGTTTGCGATAATAACCAGTAAAATATTGATGCCACAATTTATTACTTGATCAGGCTCATTCTTATTCTATGTGGCTACCTTATCGATTGGTATTACTCTGTACAAGTTACTTGGCTAAACAAGCTCCTCTAAATCGAGCGAACGTTGTTCTCGTAAAATATGAACCATTGACTCTGAAGGCTTTCGTAATTTATTTGTCCTTGTACAGGAGAAAGGTGCTGCGACATGCTGCTGTTTGTATTTGTTTATAGTCTTCTACGTCGTGTAGGCTACACCAAAACCAAAACAAACATACTCACGACTGTTACTTTGGACTGTATGAACAGACTTCAAAAATGGAGAAGGTTCTAAATTCTATTTTTTTAAATGTATGTTACCTCATAACTCCGTCATTTGTGGACTGATTTGAAAAAAAAATATTATGTGAAAAGTTATACCTACCTCCCGATTGATCGAATAGAAATTTAATCAAAACCGGTTTAATGGTTTGGTTTTTAAATCAAAAAAGCTGTAAAAATATGTTTTCCCTGTAAATTTAATTTTATATTCGACTATCCAGTGACTTTCCAGTGGTGTTTACCAATTTCGAAAAATTATAAAGTTTTTTAACCGACTTTAAAAGGAAGAGGTTTTCAATTAGGTTGTATTTTTATGTTCAATTAAGTTTTCATTATAGTTTTTAAAACGTTATTATTTTAATTTCATGAGACATCTTAGATCTCTAATTACTTCGTTTTTTTTGGATCTTAAATCAGAGGCCCGCTCAAACAATATATTTGGCCCATGCCAGTTTTTTTACAGTTACTATTCTTACGTGACGTGTAGAGGAGTAAAGTTGTCTAAAAAGGGTTACTTTCAGAAATTAATGTCCAACTATGAACGGCATACCTTCTGCAAAGTTATTAACATAGATAGATAGATAGATAGATAGAAAATACTTTATTGCACACCACAAAATACATTAGACTATTATAAGAATAAAACATAGGTACCTATGGAGTTAATAACTTTGCAGAAGTACTTGACATATTTATTTTGCCTCCAGACCGATGACACAATCATCGACATAAAGAAGTCAAACATTACAAAACTAGAGTTGCAAGTACCCCTGCATACCGCGTCGTTTGTGTCTGAATGTGTAAGCTCCGACGATAGATCTTACAGATGCGATGTCCATGTTTTGTATTAGAGTCTGTTTTCTGAGAGTAGAGCACTGGGGTGGTATTTATGTCAATGATATAAAGCACAATATTCTATGGATCACGATTCTTCTCATATTGAACAGACCCTTTTCAGAATATTGGCATGTGGTCAAGGGATGGCATTGAATATAGTGCGACAGTGATATGAGTCTGTTTTCTTTGAAACATATTTTGAGGTTAACATTTTCCTATTGACAACCTGTGCACTAGCAAGCAGTGCCAGCTGAGGTAAGAGAAGTGAGAGAAATTTTAACCTGCATCATGAATTTTCAATAGACAACAATTTAAACTCGACAAAATAGACAAAAATGCCTTTTATTTACTGATTTCAAAAATAAGAAACGGTTCTCAATTCGGTGATATCTTTTTTTTTTAATGAATTTTCATGTGAAAATGTTTACTTCCCGATTGGTCCCATAGAAATTTCATCAAAATCGGAAAGTTATTTTTATTAATATGTCATCCAAGTAAACGAAATTTCGATATTTTGCTATCTTGAGACTTTCCAGTGGTATTAGCCAACTTTAAAAAAAGTAGGAATTTCTCAATTCGGTTGTATTCTTATGGGCTCAAATGTTAAATTCATTTTAGTTTTATTTAAAACGTAATTATTTAGAAAACAAATAATGCTGAGTATTTCACTCAGAGCTGTAAGAGACGCCTAGACCTGAGATGAATATATGCAGATCATACAAACATTTATCCCGTCCCGTCGAACGAACCCGCAACCTTTGGGTTTCAGGCGGGCCTTCGCCTACTGCGCCACAGAGATCGTCCATTTGTGTTCACCTCTGTGGCGCAGTGGGCTAAGATCCGGCTGAGACGCAAAAGGTTGCGGGTTCGATTCCCGACGCGGGACAAATATTTGTATGATCTGCAAGTCTTTTTCTCGGGTCTGGGTGTTTCTATGTATCATAAGTATGTATTTACAAAAAAAAAGTATTTAAGTAGTATATCAGTCATGTGGTACCCATAACACAAGCTCTGCTTACTTTGGGGCCAGATGATGGTGTGTGAAATGTCCGGGATTACTTATTTATTTGGTTATCGAAAATCATACATTTAATTGGGTACTAGAGAGCCTGGTGAACTTACCTCCTAAAGTTAATTAGATTGTAAACAAACCCAGTATTGAAGAAAACAAAATAGAAAAATAAATATTTCATTCGATTGAGCTATATTTGAGTTTTTGCAAGACTTACGCAGGTTATTATATATTTATGTTTGATTATTAACACTGTCTTGTTTACTCTTCTTTTCTGGTTTTTCTTTGTGTGTGTACAAATCAATGCTATTCTATTATATTGAATAAGCTAATATAAAAGGACCGAACATTGTTTTATGTTTGCAATATTTTTTTATGTGATAGGTACAAAATAGCAGTTGTCAGATTTTTGCTTTTACTTGTGCTGTGAGACCTTGCTTCTTGCCAAATTTCATGGTTCTAGGACAACGGGAAGTACCCGGGTTTTGGTTTAATAGCAAGATTGAAATATATGGCATTAATGATAGTATTTTTTGATGGCGTTGATTTAGGACCTTGATTCTTTTGAACTTCATGGAACCTTGTTTCATTTCATTAAATACTATTAAATGAAATAAATTTAATTAAATTGTTTATTGAAAAATAAAACACATGAATAGCTGTAACACCTGGTTCACACAATCAATCGTAATCTGTTTCTCGTCAGTTTTACATTAGGTACATAATTTAGTAAGTATATGTGGTACTTATATGAAACCCTACTTATAGCATGTTCGCTGTAAAGGGCCGTTATATATTGGTTACTACGTTTATTACGTTTATAAAATAATCATAACAATCAAAGGAGTAAATAATATACAATATAAATTAATGGTACCTACTTATAAATTAATGCCGTAAAGAAGCGACATCGTTAATAATTTATTTATTTATTTATTTATAAACATGTACCTCTATCCTTACAGGCACCCCTAATGCAATAGAGTACCTTATATTCTAGTCTAGCCTAGTCTTAATATTAATATTAAAATTATAAAATCCTTTACGCATTTAAGAGATACAAAAAACAAGATAATTTACTTAAGTACTATATAAAAAATTATATTATAATGTCAAAGTAATTTGATAATGGACTACCATACTTCTAAATTAGTCAACATTAATTAAATTTGCTAAATAAAATCGGATTAAAAGTCATAGCCATTTGAATATACAATAAAATTACATTTAAAAGTCACATCACAATGTCAATAATTAAGACTAACTAATTTTAAAAATTAAGTAATACTAAGGAATGATTAAATTAATTAGATATTAATATTAGGTTGACACCTTTATGTGTGCCTGATGTAATGGGTCTTCACATACACACAGACAGACATAAGGATTCCTTTTATTCTATTTGAAGTACCTAAAAACAGCATCAACATAGCTAGTAGGACGGAACAGAAACACATAACCTCAAACCCCTAGTTTATTTTTTTTGACGAGTAATTGTATCAGCTTATAAAATATTTTGTGCTACTGTTCAGGGGGTGAATAGTTGATTTAGTAATATCTGACTACCCTGAAAGGTTAGTAGGTAGTAGCGCAAAAGGCAGTTGCGCTGTAGGTTGAGGGTTCGATTCCCTTAAAGGATAAACATTTGTGTAATTTACAAAGGTGTTTGTTCTGTGTCTGGATGTTATATAGTATCATTAGTACTAGTTTTAGGCTAGATGGTTGATTGATAGATCATCATCATCATCATTATTATTTATTTATTACTAGCTGCCTCGTTCGCGACTTTGTACTAGTGTTTTAAAATGAAAAATATATCACAATAAATTGCCATAACCTAACAAACCGAACGTCGCCAAAGGTTGTATCAAACTTAACTCAACACTGTCTATAATTTTGCAAATGTTAAAATGTTTTAGTTATTCTGCTATTTGGGGCGGAGACAAATCCAAAAAATCAAAAATCATGAAAATTGGTTTAGCTGTTCTCGAGTTATATATGGTGTAACTAACACGAGCCCCTAATATAATTATAAATGCGAATGAAACTCTGTATGTCTATCTGTCTGTTTGTTACGTTCTCACGCCTAAACCACTGTAATGATTCTGATGATTTTTGCTATAGAGATAGATGGGACTTTGGAGAAGAACATAGGCTACTTTTTATGTAGGTACCACGCGTGCGATGCCGCGGACAGCAGCTAGTTTGTCATATATAGAGATTTTATCTTCAAAGGTTCATTTGATGAACAGTACGTAGCTCAGTGTATATAGATAATGTTCTAACTGCGTCGTTTTAGAATTTTCCGGCGGTGAAAGGGTATGAAATAGGTTGTATTCAGTTGAAAGTAATATGTTCTGTCCGTCTCGCACTCTCAGCTCTGCTGATGCTCATGCTCTTACTTTATAGACCGTCGTTTAAATTTCTAGATGAAGGGATAGGATGCTACTTGCGTAGACACCCTGGCCGCATACCATCTGTCGGGGACTTCCGTTAAGGCTGGTGCGGCGGCTGAATGTGCCGAGGACCTCAAAAACCTCAAATATGCTGGTTTGGATAAGGCCTACATATTTGAGCCTTTTGGAGTCGAGACCCTGGGCTCGTGGGGAACAGGAGCCCACTGCGTTTTCAAAATTATTTCACGGCGTCTGGTATATACATTGCGTGACCCAAGAGCTGGCTCCTATCTGACCCAGCGTATAAGCATTGCCATTCAACGTGGTAATGCCGCCAGTATCTTGGGAACGCTGCACTCTGGCAGTGATCTGGATCAGTTGAGCTATCTATAGATCGTTTTAAACGGTCCATAGACAGCTCAACTGTTTCACGTGTATTTTATATTATTCTGTACATTTCTGGAATTATTTCTGTAAATAAATGTAACAGAATATTCCAACATGTCATGCTTAATAAATATATTACTAAATAGCTAAATAAACTAATATTTCGGTACATAATTATCAAACATTTAATCTTATCTTAAAAAATACGTGAAACATAATTAACATATTATGTATGGATTACTAATGCATTATTAATGCATTACTATTATTGTAACACATGGATTAAAAGGCAATAATAGGCACTATTAATGAAAAATTTTATTTATTTATTCAACCAAATACATAAACCTATTTAATATCTAATTTTAACGATGAAAGTTATTTTCTTAATTACAATAAAGATATGTATGTTAAAATATATTTCATGAAACAATGGATTCATAGTTTTGCTATGTTAAGTCATAATAAGAGAATTGTAAACAATTTACCAAAATAGTAAACAAGTAATTGAGGGGCTTATAAAAACTGGAATAATGAAAACAGAAAATAATATATTTAGGTAAACAATGAAATTTACAAAATATAATAACCATTGTAATCTTTCGTTCAGAAATCTTAATTTCGCTCTCAAATATGAGTGACGGTTTAATTATTTTTATTACAATAATATTTATCAAAGTAAATCCTTAATATAATATTATAAATGCGAAAGTAACTCTGTCTGTCTGTCTGTCTCGCTTTCACGCCATAACTACTGAACAGATTTAAATTAATTGGAAAAATGTGTTATAAGGGGTTGAAAAGGGGGATGAAAGGTTGTATGAAAATATTGTCATTTTCAGAACTAGAAGCATAAAGTTTTAGGCTGTTGATCCTTACTAATACCTATATTTACTAGCTGACCCGGAAAACCCAATTTTTTTGGGTTGAGCCACCCTTAACACTTAGGGGTATAAAAATTAGTTATAAGCCTATTCTCAGACCTACTGAATATACATATAAAATTTCATCAAAATCGGTCAAGCCGTTTCGGAGAAGTATAAACACGAAAACTGTGACACAAGATTTTTATATATATAGGGATATTTTTTATATATCTATACTAATATTATAAATGTGAAAGTAACTCTGTATGTCTGTCTGTTTGTTAAATTTTAACGCCTAAACCGCTGAACCGACCTTGGAGAAGGACATAAGCTACTTTTTATGTAGGTACCACGCGTGCGAAGCCGCGGGCAGCAGCTAGTGTTAAATAAAACCAACAATTAAAATACTTAATAAGTACCTACTTAAAATTGTTTACATAATGCTGGTATGGCGACGACTTCTAGCAACCGATTTACAATTACACCATCTGTGATTTTAGTTGTGAACTAAGTGAATGGATATGTGGTTTTATACTGAACTTTATTAATATTTTTTCGAGAGTCTTCGTTTGTCATTTCATGAAGTAACAAAGCACTTCAAAGTTAATATTTTTTCTCGTTTTATTGCATTTTTTATTCAGTAATCTTAGCGGAATTTTAATCAATAAATTGTGACTACCTAGGACAAGTATGGGCAATTGAATTATAAGTGTATTATGGTGCAATGTGGTTTGAACGACGAGGAATCCCGAGAAAGTTCTAGACGGCCATTCCGCTATGACGTTTAGAATTGACAAATGACCATCGACTATGACTTTATTATCAAACAATCACTTGACACTGGCAAAATTGTCGACAAGACAGATGCCACTATAGGAAGAAAAGAAAGAAAGAAATATTATTTCAAGTATACTGTCACACGCGTACATGACGTACCATGTACATGAAAAAAACTACAACAACTAATTACAACCTCTGTGGTGGAGTTGACGAAGGCCCGCCTGAGACGCAGGTTGCAGATTCGATTCCCACCACGGGACATATGTTTGTATGATCTGTAAATATTTATATCGCGTCACGTGTTTTTCTAGGTACAATATGTACATTTCTATGTGTATTTTATATAATAGTTTAAAATTAGTATATCAGTTTGGGGTTCCCATAATACAAGCTCAGCTTACTTGGGGGCTAAATGATGCCGTGTGCAATGTCCGGCATTATTTATAATAAAAAAACAAGATATAGAAGTGTTAATACTCCGAGCTCTTATCACTATTAATAATATTAATCAGGTACTTTAAACTAATTTTAGTATAAAAGTGAAAGTTTGTACGTATATTAGTTTGTTGCTTCTCCACGCTTCTTCGTGTAACTATGTAGTTGTTTCAAAGGATTCAAGTACGCCTCAGAGGTTCCTTTCGTCCACTTCTCTTCACGCTCAAACGGCTGGTCGTATTTAGATGAAATCTGGTATAGATATGGATGCATATTATCGATTAGGAAAATGTAGAAAAACCTGTTAGGTACATCTTACATGCTTTTTCTCTACGTACCACGCAGGTAAATCCATGTAAACTTGCTAGTAGTTGAATGGAAATATTATTGAATATCCAAAAAACTAAACAAATGAAAAGCAAAAAGTGAAAATAACTAAACTGAATGTTAAATTGAAGCCACATTTGAAAGGCTCTAACGGCACTGAAGGCAGCTTAAAACGGATAATTATCCACAACGACACTTTTGCGAAACTCCGGGAAGATTACAGCCGAATTTAGCCCTTGAATAATGTCTCAAAAACTTCTTTTTTCATGAAACCATAATTTGCTGAAATTCGTCGAGCGCTATAGGTACGTGAACGAAACAAATCATGTTTGGTCTTTTAAATGTTCATTCAAAACACTTCTATTCAACGCATCGTTCTGGAACTTTAGATTTTGTTTAGGTTAAGTAAATAATTACAGAAATGTACAGAATAATATAAAATAGAAAATAAATTCAAAAAAGGGCAATACGTGCCATTTATAGAATGAAATCAAGAGAATCTTTGAGAGAAATGTTCAAAGAACTTAATATTCTCACAATAGCTTCACAATATACATATGAAAATTTGTTATACACACATAAAAATAGAGATGGGTTTCAGCAAAATAATGACCTTCATAGAATCAATACCAGGAATAGACACAAATTATACATCCCTAGGTTTCGACTAGAAAAAGTAAATAAGTCATTTATGGGGAACACGGTGCGCTTGTATAATAAGCTTTCTGAAAATGCTACTAAACTACATATTAAGAAATTTAAAGCATACATAAGAGGTAGATAATTTTGAAAACGTGGTGATTAAAGTACAGTTAGGTAAATGGTTTAATTTTGTTGAAATATATAATTAATATTAAGTACTGTAATTATCTGTATTTATTGATTGCTTTTGTCTAGTATATATTTATGTTGAAGATCTATTTTTTTTTGTTTTAAAGAAATCTTTTGTATTTTATATATAAATTATTAGACTTTTTCTTTTTGTATTAAATGTAGACAACTAGATAAATGAGTGAAATGGTAAACGTTGTGGTCCACAGTTGCTGCCGCCACGCACTCCGACGTCACGGAAGATCAGCGTCGCAGTGGCGTATATACGCCACTGTGAAATTTAGCTGAGTGCTGCCCTTTTTACTGTCATTTAATAATTGTTATTCAGTAACCTTAGTTTATCGTTATGTGTCAGTGTGTGTTATGCAAAATAAACATTTTAATATCTAATACCTTTAAACGAGCATATTTATTCTTGTATATATATATATGACGACAGCTGGTTCGGAATTGAGCGACCAGGTAGTTCAGACATAGCCGAAATAATAAATCACGCTATTTTAAGATTGTCCACACCTTTTTTATTAAATCGCTATTACAACTTTGAATATCTATCGCGGGATCACTTTGATTTTTACTGATTAAGAATGGAAACGCGGTGAGTTCGGCACAAAGTAGACAAGACAACCGTTCTGCTCGAAAGTCCGATTAATAATGACCTCTCCAGTTGTTCGCTTTCCAAAGACCAAACCCAGACGAATGTACGAACGAACGTATGACCGAACGAACGAGTGAATCGATCATAGTTCACAGATCAAACGAAGCGACAATGCGCCCGGTCTACTTTGCACCGACTTCATCCAAGTGAATTACTTGACGTTTCCAAATCAATAGCCGAGAGATGGCGCTTAAAACTAAATGGAAATAACATCAACAGATGGCGCTTACATCTCAAAATTAAAATAAATCGTCACACGGTTAAAGACACTAAACACTAGAGAGGTAGGCCAGGCCATGTTTACAACACTCTAACACCGACTCTCCGACATATATATAATCTGAATCTCGGAAACGACTCCAACGATTTTCATGAAATTTAATATAGGGGATTTCGGGGGCGATAGATCGATCTAGCTAGGTTTCATTTTTAGAAAACGTCGTTTTATCCGTGTTTTATCCAGTTACTTATTATAATAGCGACTACATTCGCTGAGAAACCGTACAACGTACCTACAACCGTACGTTACAATCCCACTGTACCGTTTTTGACGGGCCTGTTAGCTCAGTTGTAGCTCAGCCGTCTGAAAATGTATAGAACAAGTCACGATAGTTTTGAAAGTGAAATGAACGCATGTGTTTGTTCTGTGTACTAACAAAATAACATACCTACATTTATTTACAGAAATATAAAAATAATGTACAGTAAAATAAAATACATGTGAAAAAGTTGAGCTATGTAAAGACCGTTTAAAACGAACTATAGATAGCTTAACTGAACAAAAACAACTGAACTCAAGTGAATTGGTATATAAAAAAAATGTGTTTTGGACACTTATTTATGTTGGTATATATTTAACCACATATTGCAAATAAACTGATTGAGGACTGCCCCGATCATCCTCGATCTCGAAACCAATATATATTTTTACCAAACATAGTCAGATTATTATTCAAAGGCAACTATTTGGTGATTTTTGGAGTTGAATTTGTGGGATGTAATGTTTGAAATCGCGGTCACCGCTAATTCGCGTGCATCATCGAACGAACGCTCTTAAACAGAACCTTCAACCGAGGTCAAAGTAAGTACCTACAAGTTTTCTTTTGGACCGAGTTATAACTTTGTAGCTTTTGGTAATTTGGGAAAATCTGCAAGTAATTATATTGTTTTCTTACCTAGCAAGTATTTTTTTTTGAAAAAGAAAGTTAAGAATTGAGAAAACTCACATTTGAAAAAATCGAAGTCGAAGCGACCGGCGTATTGTTACAATCTAACAGCCTTACTCATAAACGTGCCTCAACTTCTCTCAAAAGTTAATTAAGTACTGTTTAAAATAGTGACATCCCTTTTTTAATATAGTAACAAATAGTGACAGACCGAATCTTAGCAGTGTTAAGGCAGTGTTCAAGTTCATCATCATCATATCTACCATTAAGATGTCCACTGCTAGACATAGGCCTCCCCAATTGATTTCCAGGAAGAACGATTTTGAACCCTCTCCATCCACCGACTTTCAGCGATCTTTACAATGTCGTCCAGTCCATAGGGTGGGGGGGTCGCCCTACGCTTCGTTTTCCTGTCCTTAATCGCCAGTCGAGAACTTTTATTCCACAACCTGCCTGCCCATTGCCACTTTATCACGTAGTGATACACCCAACATATCTCTCTCCATAGCAAGTTGCGCGACTCTAAACCTGTATACGAGACCAATAGTTAGCGACCAAGTCTCAGTTCAATGCAGTTCAAGTTAAGAAGCGTTTAAAAATAAGGCTGTAAAACTTTATAACCCATATTGAACCTTGCATGCACTTAAATTGTTGCTGGATCCACAACAAGGACTCCAGGATTGAGGCTAGATTTCTCTAAAATACCAGACCTGGCGCATTCCGTGCTTTAGGTATGGAAATGTAGGCATGCCCCCTAAAGGGCGCTAATTCAGTAGCGTGTCACGCGCGCGCTTTACCTGACTCGCGCCTTACGTTAATTAAAAAGTTATTCTTATACTTACTTAACGAAAATTATATCGAGATTCTGTATGGCCACTTGAAAAGCCAAAAAGTACTGCATAGTATACGGGTACT
This sequence comes from Lampropteryx suffumata, assembly GCA_948098915.1. Lineage (NCBI taxonomy): Eukaryota > Metazoa > Arthropoda > Insecta > Lepidoptera > Geometridae > Lampropteryx > Lampropteryx suffumata. The sequence continues at coordinate 3,245,934 of OX402561.1, read as the reverse complement.
TGACAACACGAATGTCAACTTTCATTGTCTGGCCTGTCAGCTCAGTTGGTAGTAGTTCTGCCTCCTGCGCTAAAGGTTGAGGGTTCGATTCCCTCCCAGGATAAACATTTGTGTGAAGAACATAGGTGTTTGTTCTGTGTCTGGGTGTTATAAAGTATCATAAGTATGTATTTAAAAATATATAAGTATTCCATCAGTCATCTAGTCACCATAATACAAGCTATGCTTAGTTTGGGACTAGATGGTGTTGTTAGCATTGTCCAGCAATATTTATTTATTTGTTTATTCTTTAGAATAGAATAGAATAGAATAGAAAATATTTATTAAACGTCACATATCAAATACAGTGCAAATGTAATATAAACTAGTCTATGTACAGTGACGAAAAAAAGGCTACCACTCAGCATATGATACAGAACTGTGAAGGCTGCTGTATCGCTGGTTTGGTGTGCCATCAGTGGCGCCATCGTGAGTAGCGCAGCAGCTATTGCCACACGCCATGAGTGTACCACATAACATAACATAACATACATTAACTAACTAAAATTGGCAAGTTAACAGGTAAAACTCTTAAAACTAATAAAAATATTTACATGTTTGTTAAATAGGCATTTAACGAATACAAATATAATATAAAATTAAGCAACCAGTTAAACATTGTGATAAATCCATTACTAACAAAAATAATATAAATAAATTTAAACCAAAAACGACTTCTTAAAGAGCAGACTTTTGTGCATTTAACAGGTATTTTTTAAATGAATTTTTGAAGGACCAAATGGTAATGGAACTTCTGATGGGAGGAGGAATATTGTTCGTTACGTTCTTTACGTTCTGAAACAAGAAAAACGAACTTAAACATAGCTATTCGTTTAAAGTAATAACTATGAGAATATACAGGCCTGTATTTGCACGCTTTCATACCAGTTACCTGCACGTGCGAGCTACATCCATGTGTGTTTGTTAAATAGCATGGAATTTGGAAACAAGTATATTGCAAAACATTTGAAATTCTGAGAACAACTTACATGCAATATGAGTCGCGGGTCGCGGGAGGCTGCAAAACCGGAATGCAAGGACGCAAATCGCATGCAAGTTTACTTGGAAATGTATCCACAGTGTGCTATTTACTGGTACATGCCATTAGCTAGCATAAAATCTACTGCTCTATTTTGCAGGCATGTGTATTCCTGGTTTGAAGCTAATTTTCTCTTTGTTACCAAATAATAGGCATGGTCATTGCGGGCATTTATTTTGATGGTTTTTGGCCTCCAACACGCGTAACAACGTGAAGCATTAAAGAGCAAAAACCACGCCAAATTATAATAAACTACATGATAATTATACTCCTAAATGCAACATGCGCAACGCAATGGGATCACCGCTCATAAAATAGAACAGATAGAATAGAAATGTTATAGAAAAATTTGACTATTATATATATATAATAATTATATTTATATATATATATATATATATATATATATATATATATATATATATATATATATATATATTATAATAATAGTATATTATAATGCTTTGTCTACAATGGTTAATAAACGATATCTAAATGATACAATATACAATATATAGGGGCAATAATAGTAAAAAACCTTACTTCTTCTTCGTTAATGGCATGTGTCATAATGTTGTCAATATTGCCAGTGTCAAGTGATTGTTTGATTATAAAGTCTTAGTCGAATGTCGATCGTCATTTGTATACTAAATCGCGGAATGGTCGTCTAGAACTTTCTAGGGATCTTTTGACTTTCAAATCACGTAGCACCATAATACACTTATAATTCAATTATCCATACTTGAGCTATGAAGTCACAATTTATTGATTAAAATTCCGCTAAGATTACTAAATTAAACATGCAAAAGCACGAGATAAAAATAATTAATTGAGATGCTATGTTCATGAAATGAATGACTTCATGAAATGACAAACGAAGAAAAAACTTATACAGTTTCATCACCTTTTGAACGATAGAACGACCGGCATTCTGACATTCAATGTCATAATAATTTGAATTTGACAACAAACTATTTTTTTTTTTTTTCTTCGCTCATATGAGCAGGCTAAAGTCTAGAGACCATACTGCCTTGTCTTGCGTAAAATAATTTCATCCGTTTCATTGACAACAAACTACTGTAAATTCGATTGAATTCGACGAATCTCAACCACGTTATCGATCCAATATATCGAAATTGGTTTGCCGAGCATACGCCTGTTAATCCAGTATGTTTATGTGTTGCGTGGATTGTTTACCAATATAATATTTATTTATATATACACTCGTGGACGTATTTCGAGGAACTCAAAAAAAAGGTTTAAAACTATTTTATTGGTGTATATTGCGACTTTATTTAGTATTTTATTAATATTTTCGACATTTTGAACATAAATAAATTACTTCAATATGTGTTTTATTATCAATAGAAATCTTAAACACGATGTTTCGAATTTAACCCTTTGTTCTATCACCTTGAAAATCTACGTGTACTGAGAGTACTGGATCTTTTGGCCGTATGTTGAGGCACATTACTTGGTGTTATCCCTTCTAGCTGTTAAAACTGCCTGCATTCTTTTTGGTCTACTTTTTTGCAAATCATCAATAAAATTTTGTAGCATTTCATTATGCTCTTCTTCCTGTGTACTTTTTAAAATCTCATATGTTTGCTGGTGCTGGATTTCATTGTTTAATTTAGCTTCCAAGCTTATCCCAAACATTTTCATTTGGGGTTAGATCCGACGAGCGGGCTGGCCACTCCAAAACATCGGTTTCGACCGCCTGAAGATACCCCAAAGCTATCGCTGTAGTTTGAGGCCGATCTTGCATTAAACGAAAACCATCTCCGGTATACGGGAGCAAAGAGCATCACAACGGGTTCTAAAATGTCAGTTACGTACCGTGCCCCAGTCAGAGACCCATTTTCAACGATATTTATTTATTTATTATTAATAGTTAGAACGGTCTAGGACCAAATACACTAATTAATTAGATTTCAGATGTCAACTATTAACCTATTTTATAGAAAGAATAAGGCAATCAAATAATTGGATAAATAAAAACTTCCAAAACAAAAAACAAAAATACACATTACAAAATAACATAGGTACAATTAATGTCAAAAAAGATTCATTCTTAGGTCTCACAAAATTGTCACATGTCACCATAAAAGTACTTTTTACTACTACTTTTATAGATCTACGAAAAAGTGACAGCTTGGGTTTATTTTTATTAAATTATTTTGATGATGCCGTGATGATGCGAGGCAGCAAGGACTTTGCGCGTGCGACGACGGTGTGACTCGACGGAACTGAGAGATTCATATGTTCTCTACCCCGAGGGTAATTCCGTTCCGTAGATATGTAGCTCCGTACATGTCCCTTTGCAAATATTGCATCATACTGAAGTTCAAAGTTCAAAGTTCATTTATTGCTTGAAGTATGTACATTGTGTAATAGATGTAGTTATAATTAAATAGTAGATCAATGTATTCTACCCTATTGAGGGATGCAATGTCTTTAATACAACAATAACTTATAAATAATTAAATTAAATAAATGGTCATGCATGCTAAATAATTATAAACTAAAACTAAATGATTACATTTTTATCGGTCATAAATTCATCTAATGTATAATAACATTTGTTTGCGAGTATGGTTTGAGCTTTCTTTGAAACATTATATGCGGTAATTCTCTTACAGACTTAGGGATCTTATTATAAATGAAAGGAGCCGTACAGAAAATACTATTGCGCATCATTGTAGTTTTTGAGTCCCGAACACAGACTTTATAGTCATCTCGTCTCGTACGAACCACAACATCAGAAAGCCTTAAAAATAAGTCTGGATTATTTCTTACATACTTGGACATACTTGGAAACTCTCAATGTTGAGCCACTTTATTGTAGGTACTGTTACCATTTTCAATTAAAATCACAGCTAAAGAGACCTGAACTACGCTGAGAACCATTATCCATTAATTAGTTTATCAATGATCTGTCAACAACACGACAACAATTATTTTCTGTAAAAAAACAGAAAAAACAATGTCGATAAACAAATGTACATGCCAGCAAAATTATTGCAATGGATTAATGAAAACAAATAAACGAAAAAAAAACAAAAGAAACACTGAAGCAAAAGACAATTAAAGTTATTTTTATTTCAAAAAACAATAATAAAGCGTTCCTCTAAATAAGTATATGTGTGTGTATTTATTTATTTATACAATTATAAAGGATAGCGATAACCACATCAAATAGGTTATGTTTAGATCAATACCTATTGAGGTATTTCCATTCAACATTCCATTCAGAAGCCGCCAGAGTCTTGGGGACGCTGCCTTCTGACAGTGATCTTTATCAATTGAGCGTTCTATATATATATTTTAGCGGTCCTTAGATAGCTCGGTTTCAAATGTATATTTCATTTGAATATATTATTCTGAACACTTTTGTTATCAATTTCTGTAAATAATTTTACTTTTACCTACATTGATTGTATTTTAATAATAATTATAATAATCCCGGACATTTCACACACATAGCATCATCTGTCCCCAAAGAAAGCAGACCTTATGTTATAGGTACCACATGACTAATATATTACTTCCATTTTTGTTTGTAAATACATCCATATTATACATTTAAAAAAATACCCAGACCTGAGATAAATACTTGCAGATCATACAAACATTTGTCCCGCGGCGGGAATGGAATCGAATTAGCTTGTATCAGCAATTTTTACACATACTGAAAATAACACTCCATCAACAACAGTAAAACCTTCGAAATTTACAGACTACGTTGATGGATCTTCTCGTTGCCAACACTCTCACACTTCGATGATAGAGCACTAAAAATAAATTATCATAGTTTATTTTCATCTGCTTTTTAATAACTTTTGGAAAGGAACATGCTTAGGAAAAGAATCGTTTAGGCTAAAGTTTTAAGAATTGGAAATTATCACAATGGTAGGAGAAAATATTTTTCACAAACTGATGTTTGTCAAACTAAACTCTGATAAATTTAACCTAAACAGTGACATTAATAATTATAATAAAAAAATATATAATATTTGTCTTCCTAAGCATAGACTAGCCAATGTTAGTAATAGTTTTTTATGTATTAAATTTTACAATAAATTGACGTTTGAATTTCATAACTCTAATCTTGAATGTTGTATAAAGATAAGAAATATATTACAAGAGAAATAGTAATATTCTCTAGACGAAGCACTTGCTGATGAGCATTTTACACATTTAATTGATTTAGGATTTAATGTAGTAAATCTATTTGTAATAAATGGTCCATTCAGACAATTATGTATGTGCTTTATTTACAGAAATCATTACAGATATGTACAGAATAACATACAATAATATGAAATACATGTGAAGCAGTTGAGCTATCTAAGGACCGTTTAAAACGATCTATAGATAGCTTAACTAATCCAGATCACTGTCAGAGGTCAGCATTCACAAGATACTGGCGTTATTGCCACGTGGAATGGCAATGCTAATACGCTGAGCCAAATAGAAGCCAGCTTTTGGGTCACGCAATGTATCTACCAGACGCCGTGAAATAATTTTAAAAACGCTGTGGGCTCCTGGTTCCTTACGGGCACAGGGTCTGAACTCCAAAAGACTCAAATATGTAAGCTTTATCAAAACCGGCATTTTTGCGCCTTTTGAGGTCCTCAGCACATTCAGCCGCCGCTGCATCAGCTCACGGAATGAATAACTATAAACACTGGGTTTAGATTGGAAACGTTCAATAATCGGATAGATGGTAAGGCTGGAAATGGCTGGACCAAGGTCGCCTTGCTGACACCCAACGGCAGACGTAATAATATTGTAACGATTGATCAATTTAGAATGTGAACCATAATACTGCCAAAGAAATGGAGAAATTTGTTTTTAATTTCTTTAAGCAAGGCACCCAACGGAAATCTATTCTATCCATCTACGGAATTAAATGCGTTTTTAATATCCACCTTTAAAATTACCTCCCCGCAATTTTGATCCAAAAATTAACGAAGAGAATGTACTGCGGCTTCACAGCCGCCTCGCGAACCAAACCCTAGCTGACCTGGTCAGAAATAGTCGCCGAGATATGCGGCTTTTTTCCGACAGCAGGTGGTAGGTGGTACCCACGGCTATAGGTCTAGTTCCACCGTTTTTCTTATTGTTTGCGCATAGGTTCGCACTGTACAGGAGCTCAGTGATCTCACGTTGACTCGACCTGACAACATCAGGTTAATAAATACATTATTTATTAATTAATGACGACCTCTGTGGCGCAGTGGGCTAAGATCCGGCTTAGACGCAGAAGGTTGCGGGTTCGATTCCCGCCGCGGGACAAATGTTTGTATGACAAGTATTTGTCACGGGTCTGGGTGTTTCTGTGTCTAATATGTATGTATTTACAAAAAAAAAATGGGCCAGATGATGGTGTGTGAAATGTCCGGGATTATTTATTTATTATTTATTATTGATTAAAATTTTAACTAAACAGTTAGCCCGTATAATATAAAACTTTAAAAGTGTACATATGATAGTGGATGGAATAAATAACTTTAGAATTAAATTGAATTGAATTTTATTTTATTTCCCAACTCGACAACTACGAGCAAAAGTGCACAGTCCGATGAGAAAGTACAGAAATAAGACCAACCCCAGATTGGGAAGTTGGACAACTATTCACGGGTTGGAAACTTGTTAAAGTTCGGCTGGACCGACGCCAGGCCCGACGAGATTGGACTCAGCTTTAGAGTTTAGAATTAAAATGTGTTTTTAGGTATGACTGTTGGATTGAAAAGTTCTCAAAAGTTCTAAAAAGAATTTAAATACATTATTTTAAATAAGTACTTGGTCTTCGCCCGGTTGGTCGTCCCAAATATCGTTGGAGCGATAGAGTCGAAGCTGATCTGCGTGAGCTTGTAGCTGATAACTGGCAGGTGATTGCAAAGGACCGGAGAAGGTGGAGAGTTCTCGTTTCGGAGGCCAAGACTCATTTTAGATCCCTGCGCCAATGGAGTAGGTAAGTTATTTTAAACATCATAACCTAAGGCCATCGTTGGCGAGTTTGTCTATTTATTTACTACGAATGTCGTATTCCTTCTCTTGATGCTGATATGCATTTCGATTCCTTAGAGCAATTGATTTGGGATCCCTGAGAAAAAGCTATGTAACTATTTATTTATTTTAGTTATTTATTAAATTCAAAATCAACTTAGCCTTTAAATGTATTAAAGATATAAAATACATACTAGATTCATAATCCTACTCATGAATGTGATCTAAATAAAATTGAATGCATAATTGTTATGTTACCCTAGAACTAAAATAAAACAAACATACATTTGATTAAGCATTAAGCATTAAGCATTATAATTTGCATTAAGCATTGCATTAAAAGCATTTAAACTGTCTTAAGAATACGCTGCTTGAATTTAAATGTATTTTATTTTTGGTAATATTTTTTAGTATTATTGGTAATGTGTTTATTTTTTATTATCAGGTTAGAATAATCGTAAATCAGTAGGGCGACTTTGGAACTCTTGATACTATCAACGTCTATCAGTTTCGATTGGCAATCGGCATCAATGTCTATCAATTTCGATTAGCAATAGGCATTATTTCAATCAATCATATACGATGTATTTAAATGCTTAGTACGCTAAACACGGTTCCTACCACAATCGTACATTTTAAATTGGTCGAGTTATAGTTTGACACCAACTTCACATTGTAACTAGCGATAGCAGCCGATAGAAATCGCAGCGATCCGTAATACCAATTCATCAATAGTAACTGAAATCTATTAGTATCAATGTTTTGATAGTATCAAAGTTCCATAATCGCCCCACAGATCTCCATGATACAGGCGTGCCTAGTGTGGAGATCAGTAGATATAAATTTAACTGGATAACCATATCCCTTGTATAATACTTGAAAAACTATTCTATTTTTTTATTTGGGGTTATGTATGTTTAGTCAAGCTCTAAGAGAAAATATTGCAGGGTTTCGGATACTATAACATGTGTTTATATTAATAGATGATAACAGCTTGTACAGATGAGGTAAATGTAATGTTTTCTATCTCACATCTAAAGAAACCCGACTCTCTTTATTGATAATCTTAAAACCTGATTTCATCATAAAATCTTCTTGCCCATGTCGCACGCTATCTAGGATCAGTACATGTAGAAACCGCGTGTTTTCAAATTGAAGACAGCCAAAGCACCTCTTAAAAGGAAGTAAGTGCAAAATAGCACCCGTTGAACATCGTAGATTTGAATTCCAATGCACGCTCGCTCTCCCGAAACTCAAAACAATCCAATATTTTTGTCAAGCTTTCCTTTGCTTTGCAGGTGTCTCTCGAAGACTCGTAAAGTATGTACACTACATAGAGTACGTTGTATTCGTACTCTGACAGTTATACTTTTTTAAATACATAAGAACTAACACAAGTAACTATCAGGTAAGCTGCATGCTTATTTAATGGTTCTGTTGTATTAAATAAATAAATTAAAATAAAGTTCAAGGATAAGGTTTGATAAATTTTATTTTCAAAACTTGTGTGAGTTGTACGATACATTTTGATAAACACGGGTTTTATTCACGTATTATTTTGTCGACAGCTGCACTGACACTGTTTCGATTCATCTCTAGAGAATCTTCATCAGGGTAATTTTGATTCGCGGTCCGCTCGTTGCCGCTCGAGTTCAGGGTTCGCGGAAACAGTGTCGGTGCCTCCATCGGCTAAATAAGTTCAAAGGTCATTTATTGCTATAGATGTGTTGTGTAATAGATATAGTTATTATTAAATAGCATATCAATGTATTCTACCCTATTGAGGCATGCAATGTCTTTAATAACAATAATACGTGAGTAAAACCCTTATTTATCAAAATGTATAAACGTTTAACATATATTAAAATATGGTGCTGCGGTCATGTAATTAGGTAAGTATTTGTTTAATTTATGAAATGGTTCCTGTTTACTTGAAACGGATCAAAAAGTTTACCTGTCAGTCCTTAACTTAAAGTGACAGGATATAGTATATTGCAAACGCTACTTGTGTTCTGAACATGCTTTTGCGAACGGTACTGTAACTACAGAGTTGTGGATATATGCAATATCTGATTCTGAAGCTGGAAACAGGTATGTGAGGTATTTTTATAATATATTTTATTCAATTTGTCAGTACACTTCACCCATATTATTTTGGGATAGGAAGCTATGGAATTCTTTTGAACTTTCCGTATATTTTCGGTTTCAATGTGTTAGTGTTTTATCTCTGCTGTATTTATTTAATAGCTATGTAAGAGCTTTTGTTCTTAGAAATAAATTGGGCTGCAGGGAATGCTTCCGAACTCAGTATGGAAAAGATTTAGTAGTGGTCAGGTCCCAAACCAATTCAAAACCATGTTTTTAACTAAATAAAAGTATTGAGTATAAAGCGCTTATGTTTTATAAGGGTTTTAAAAACAAACTTAAAAATTTTAAAGATAATACATTTTAACAAACATGTTAAAGCATACATAAAAGGTAGTCTTTTGAAGAAAGCTTATTATAATATAAATTACTATATTATAATAGGTTGGGGAAAAAGTTTCTTCGCATTTTTTAAGATAATTCAAAACATTTTTTTAATATAGTTTATTTACATTTAACTAAAGTATGTAGGTACCATTTTGTTCGATAACTTTTTGCCATCTTGTAGGTAGGGGCATGATTCCATTGCTATAGAAATTTTGGGACTTCTGATCAAAATACCGCGACAAGTGGTTTTGACAGACCTCTCGTGATGTTAACCTGACACTGCCTAAAGAATTTTGAAGAGACCGAAATAGGTGGAAATCTAAAGGTGCAAGGTCAGGGCTATACGGCGGATGCATTAACACCTCCCAGTCAAACTCTCTTAATTTTTGCTGAGTGGCTAAAGTATGTGAGGTCTAGCGTTATCATGATGAAAAACCACACCCCTTCTGTTGATTAATTCCGGCCGCTTTCTCTCAACTTCTTGCTTTAATCTCATCAGTTGTTCACAGTAGAGTTCAGAATCGATGGTCCTGCCTGGTGGTAACAGCTCATAATTAATAATGCCCTTCTAATCCCACCACACATATAGCATCACCTTGTTGCGAGTTAACCCGGGTTTCGCCACAGTCTGAGAAGCCTAACCGGCCTTTGACCACGACCTTTTTCGCACGTTCTTGTCATACGTGATCCACTTTTCATCACCAGTTATGAACTTCTTCAAAAATGGTTCGGTTTCATTACGTCGTAATAAAGAATCACAAATGAGTATTAGGTTTCTTTCAGTGAGCTCGTGAGGTACCCAAATATCGAGCTTTTTTGTGTACCCAGTTTTTTTTCAAATGCGCCAAAACTGTTTCGTGGTCAATTCCCAGTTCTTCAGCTACGACGTAACTACTGATATGCCGATTTGCTCCACTTTTTAAAAAATGGCATCCATTTTATCCGTGATAGGGCGACCAGAGCGACGTGCATCTTTGACATCAAAATTTCCGGATTGAAAACGCTTAAACCAAATTTGTGCTACTCTCACGGACACTGCATTAGGTCCATAAACATCGCAAATTTTTTTGGAGGCTTGCGTTGCATTTTTACCTTTTTTGTAGTAAAATTTGAAAATGTATCGAATTTCTTCATTAGATTCACTCATCTTGACAGTACGAAAAACAAATATAAATCACACATTTTCCTTATTTGAATTTGGAATTGCGTTCTGTAAAATTTAAACTTTTAATGATACCAAAACCAGCCAGATACAAATAGTATACAGCCAAAGAGATTTTATTACAAGTTCATACATACTATAATGCGAAAAGACTTTTTCCCCAACCTAATAGATAAGAATGCATGGCCTCATGTCGCTCTGCCGTCAGTCAATTAACCGACACAATTGAAATTTATAAACTCTCTTGTATTAGTATTTCGTAGTTAAGGTAGATATAAGATGGATCATGTAAAAAAGCGCTAGGACCAAGGCGAGTTTCTTGCCAGTTCTTCTCGGGCTTGGGTTAGGTTAATTGACACCTAAATTCACCTAGTATGTAAGACGTTTCAAAGTGATCCTTGTGATTGTATTGAATAAAGTATCTTTTGACTTTGACTTTGACTTTGACTTTGGTTGTATCGAGACAGAATGTTGAAGAAACCTCCTTATATCTATTGAATTATATATATATATTGAATACTTATCCAACGATATGCCATACGATGTGGCAGTAATAGAAAAAATAAACTAACCCTACTTTACATGTTCTTTAGTTTTCCTCACACTCACACTTATTTTCTTCTTCTTAGTCATTCATTGGACTTTCTCATTAATGTTATAAATATATATAATGTTATGGGATGGCGAGGTTGGGCGATAGGGAAAGAAACTACCTCCGAGACACAGTTCTAAACTAGTTCGGGGATTGGTGAATATCCAACATGTATCTTTAAGTTAAAATAAGTTAAGATTAGTCAATAAGTAAAACGGTTGTCTGGTAGAAATCGTAACCACGATAAGACCGCCGATTGCAGGACACTATTAATTTAAGTATATGCACTAAAGCTTAAATTTCATATTTATTTTTGTAGTGTTCTCAATAATGTTTTAATTATTATTATTATTATAAAGTTCGAAGCAATGTGCCAAGTGCACGAAAGGAGCCTCTGAGGCGCACTTTAATCCTTTCACCACACTGGCTAGAAATAACTAGTAACATGATAAGAAGAAGAGAAAAAGAAGTTTGGTGCCAATTTTATCTTATTTGACGACCTCTGTGTCGCAGTGGGCTTAGGTCCGGCTGAGATGCAAAAGGTTGCGGGTTCGATTTCCACCGCGGGACAAATGGTTGTATGATCTGCAAGTATTTGTCTCGGGTCTGGGTGTTTCTATGTATAATATGTATGTAATTACAAAAAAAAAGTATTTAAGTAGTATATCAGTCATGTGGTAGCCATAACGCAAGTTCTGCTTACTTTGGGGCCAGATGATGCTGTGTTAAATATCTGGTATTATTATTATTACTATCAGTTGTAATCTTAAATTGTATATAACCTCCTTGACGAGATTTTACACCATGTTAATATTTTTTATAAATGTAAATGTGTTTCATCCATGGCAAAACATATTCAATTCTATCCAACATTATTATCGACTTTTCTCCACACCCGCAAAGGATCAATGGCTCTCTGAAACCAAGGTACTACATATCGGAATGGGACATAAAACCTACATCAAGGCAAAAATACGAGCTAGATTTACTTACTTGTGGATGCGCGGGTTCCAGATGTGTGAATAAAATAGAGGATTTTGTGAAGGATCTCCAATTTATGATAATGTGATGTGGGTGAATGGATTGGGCAGATGCTACTGCATGTTTTATAGTCATTTTAAACCCGTAGGAACGGAGGTGTTTCGTCAGAAGGCGCGGAATTCAGACAAAACCAGCACGGGAAAATAATCCCGTACATTTCACACAGCATCATCTGTATCAAAGTAAGCAGAGCTTGTATTATGGGTACCACATTATTGAAATACTACTTATATACATTTTTGTAAATAATAAATAAATAAATAATTTGGCCCCAAAGTAAGCAGAGCTTGTGTTATGGGTACCACATGACTGATATACTACTCATATACTTTTTTTAGTAAATACATACATATTATTAACACCCAGATCCGAGACAAATACTTGTAGATCGTACAAACATTTGTCCCGAAGCGGGAATCGAACCCGCAACCTTCTGCGTCTAAGCCGACTGCGTCACAGAGGTGTAAATACATACATTCTACATTATACATATAAACACCCAGACCCGAGACAAATACTTGCAGATCCCGCGGCGGGAATCGAACCCGCAACCTTCTGTGTCTCAGCTGGGCTGTGGCCCACTGCGCCACAGAGGTCGTCATATAAAGTGAAATAAATAAATTGAAACAGCATAACAAAAACTAACAACGGAATACGGAATACACATACTCTTATTAATATAAAAATACGATAGTTTTTCATAAATATTGCACGCGACGTAGGTACTTGCAAGCAAATTGTGACACCTTTCTTGTTTTTCTCAGTACGAGCCGTGAACTCGAGCGAGCGGACCGCGGATCAAACTCACCCTGATGAAGATTCTCTATTGGAATCGAAACAATGTCAGTGCCTCTATCAACAAAATAATACGTGAGTAAAGCCCGTGTTTATCAAAATGTACCTTTCTTGTTATTTATCTATTAGACGATAGTTTATACAAATTCATACGAAAACACGACATAAATCAGACTTTATTCCATGGTATATAACTACCTCATTGTGCCCTACTTAAAGAAGCAGGTTGAGGCCGTGTCGAGAAATAAAAAAAAGACATTGTTTATTCAATAAATTCACAAGGACCACTATGAAACATCTTCTTACATGCTAGTGAATCTAGGTGCCCTTTCCTCCTAACCCCAGTTCAAGAAGAAATCGGCAAGAAACTCGTTTGTTCATTAACACTTTTTTGTATGATCTTTGCCAATTTTCTTACGGATGCCGAGTCGAGTTGGAGCAGATATATCCCAAGCTTTTTTGTCATCTAAATAATCAGATATTTTATAATATGCTTTATGAGAGAACTTCTGTTTTATTACGTGTTTCAATTTGCCAATCGACAATTTAAACACGTCTCTTGGGAGCTTCTTATAGAAACGTACACATTGCCCTATAAAAGATTTATTAACTTAAGCGAGCCTAACAAAGGGAACAGTGAGTTTATCCTTATTTCTAGTATTAACTTGGCTTTTGGTTTCAAACCTACCAAGTACCTACCTATTATTTTCTCACAAAACTCCATAAGCCCGAGACGATCATAATATACGCTGACATTGAGTTTCAAATATATTGTGCGCGTATAATGGAGCCAATCTGTTGCCGCGGCCGGTGGCCACGCGCGCTATGAATACAGATACGATATACCTACTTGCTGCAAGGCAGTAGTACACGAGCGGATATGTGCAGCAAGTGGTACTGGAGAGTCTAGGGCCATGTTGAAAGTCTGAAAGTGGAAAGATGGAACGGCCTCTTTCCAAAATCGTAATCTTCCCATTATCGTTGTTAGTGTTAGATATTTCCAGGTTAAGAAAAAGAAGAAGACGACGGAGATGAATGGTGAAGTGGAGGGTTATGCAGGATGCGCACGAGGGAAAAAGGAGGGATTGTGCGAGGAACGTCCTGTAGTGAGTTCCCTGCACGAGCCCATGTTCATTGATCAAGCTCCGCTGAGGAAATTGTTGATCATACAAGCATTGGTGTAACTTAATAAATGCTACTAATGACTGTGAAAGTTAGTGTGTGTGTTTGGATGTTTTTTGTTACGCAGTCACGCAAAAATGACTAAACCTATTTGGATTAAGTTTGGCATAATACTGATGTGAAACTGATTGAATTATAAGCTACTTTTCAACCGACTTAAAAAAGGAGGAGATTCTCAATTCAACTATTTTTTTTATGAATGTTACCTCATAACTCCGTCATTTATACAAACCAAATTGAAATGAATAATAGTTAAAAAAAACTTAAAAAAACGCGAGATATAGATATCCAAACTAAAAAAAAAAAAAAAAAATGTACGCCCCACGCCTTTTTTTAAATAAAACATTTTTTTCTTACCTACATTTATTAAAATTTATTTTCTATTTTTTTTAGTTTGGTTTTCTATATAAAGCGTGTTTTTTTTTTAACTATTATTTATTTGCTACTTTTTAGTTTTAGGATAATCGGATATTTTTTTTGAATTATTGCATTGTCATCGGTCTTTGACAGGTGTGCAAAATTTGAATGAAATCTGGCCGTTTAAAGTGGGTCGAAATCGCGTCCTAAGGAGTCGGTTACAAACTTACAAACATACCAAGTGAAGCTAATATAATGCGTATAAAAATCGAATTGCATGTGTAAGGATATACTTCCCGATTGGTCCCATATACATTTTACAAAAATCGGTTTTGTAGTTAGGTTTTAAATCCTGACAAAACTGAAAAAAAATATGTCATCCATATTGATAAAACGAAATTTTGATATTTTGCTTTTATAAACATGAAGTCGGTTGTTTTTTTTTGTTTCTAAACGTAATTATATCTAACTAGATAACTACCACGATTGCAAAGCAGCGGACAGCAGCTAGTATAAAACACAAGATTTGTTTAGTTTCAAGACATATGCCAACTGCAAGAAAGGAGCCTCCGAGGCAAACTTTGATCTTTTTATCAAAAAACCTACGAAAGAAGTAGTAGCTCGGTAAGATGAATAATATTTATTTTTTATAATTTACCGTGGATTTCCTTGCTGTTGGATAACAAGCTTAAGGTCATGAAGGGACAAATCTGACGTCGTCGACCCACCCACCTGCGCTTTGAGCCAATTGTGACGGAAAAATGAATAGGTAGAATGGAGAGGTTGCCTTTTAGCTGTGAAAGGACGCGAGATTTGAATACAAATTATTGTTGCGGCTTTAGATTATTCTGGAGATATAATGTGGTTTGGGTTTTAAATGAAAACAGGCAAATTAAATTAGTGGATGTTTTCTTTCTCGAGATTGTTTGAAAACTGCCAAGATACGAAAGAAAGGAACAACTTGGGCACCTAACAAGCCATTTTTGCTGAAAACCTGACGTCCTTCAAGTGGTGAAAAAACCAACGCACCTCGTACTAGAAACATACATTTGTGTTATCGGTTATTATTTCTATAAGCAGAGATGGGTTTGAAACCTCTTACGTAGGAATTACTAACTGCTATGCAATATTTTTGCATGTGTCAAACGAAATGTTTCGGTTGTGCTCTTAACTATCCCTCGTAGACATCCTCAAAAAAATCTATGTTAGCGAAATCCCGAGTCATTAAAACGCAGCGTCCCTGAGCCACGTGGATCTTGTCAGCGAATGCGTTTTGAAGGCGAGTCTATCGGACTCACGTCTTCGAGCAGCGCGTTGATAGTGCATTTCGCTTAGTCACATTGTGCGGTTTTAACACTATCTTTTTAGATAAAATTATACTGGCGGCTAAGTGATTCTTTATAATGTATGTATAGTGTTGGTGGGTGGAAACGTTCGTTCCTACAGTCTTCAAAAAGGCAATTGAACACCACCTACCTCTATCGACTCCCGGGTGGCAAGATGGGCAGAAGAAGATCCAGGTGTGCTCGGCACGCCGCCGACAGTTGGATGGATTAGCACGGCTATCCTAATTTCAATCCTCTTGAAAACGCACACTACACGGCAGTTAGCCCACGAACACAATATAGTTACTAGAACGTCTAGCTTTAATGAGGAAAATCCACGATCACCATTGAGTAGACGCAGAACGTCTGGCCAGCTTAACGCTCACGATGTACCTGCCTTCTCAGGCGGATAGTCAGTCGAAAAAAGGGTTTGGTGGTGGTTTACCAAACTACCCTCCATTCAACGGTAAAAATCGAACACACATAATACTACAGGTACAGAAGGCATACTCCACAAAACCATTTATATAAATAGGGACTCTTGCAACTTGCACAAGCGCTTAATGCCTAACATTATGTATACTTACATAGTGTCTCTCTTTCTGTCGCGTAACTCTGGCTCGGCACTTCCCATATGGCTTTTTTTGACGAGGAGAAATCTGCTATCAGATTTCCAATGCACTGAGGGGTGCAAATGGAATATGTGAGGTTGGCTGTCTAAAAAAACGACAGACGACTCACTAAAACTCCCCGGTGACCAGCCCCATTGCATGTCAAGGGGCTCCGGGGTCTCCATAGGAACGCACCGGTGCCCCTCTCGCAAAGTGCTGCAGCCGCAGCCCATCCCAGGAGTGGCAAGCCACCCCCGCGCACCCTCCCAGTGCATACGGCAGAACACGTCACACATGTTAACTGCCGCCTTCCCCGAGCCCGCGAACGGATAGCCGGGAGCCCGCACTCCGACTTCCCACGGACCCAGTGCGCCGCTCGGTTCCACAAGAATCTAAAAGAAACTGCGAATACCGTGCGGCGGGACGTCGGCAAAGAAGATCCCATCTCATGAGCCTGCTGGGTGTATCGACGACACTTACTCGCAGAGTGCCCCCGTCCGGCTAGAAGAAGGTGGGTTGCAGATTACTCTGCCAACTTCCAACCAGGTACATACACACCAAGCTCGTCCCCGCTTCAACCACTGCACCCTCATTAAAGAGACGCGCGGAGGAAGCCCCCATTCCTTCCACCACTCGGTCCCACTAAGGTCACTGCTATTCAGAGGAACACGTGGAGATATCCTGCGTGTCGGGTTATTGGCCACCGTGCGATACTTCTCCAGCGTACTAGAGAAGTATCCCACGATGTTACCAGGGTGCACCACAAGGAGGTTACCCGACCTTGCACCCCAAGTTGGTGTATAACTAACGTGTGGTGTACGGCTGACGTAGTGTCCGTGTCACGATATTACAATCATACACGCTAACAACAGCCAGAACGTACTTTACATCGGGTCAATAGATGTACTCAGGACTTCTCAGGACATTTCTTATGCAATGTGTGGACAACACTCCTTTTTGGGTTAGGATTTAAAAACAATTCGTGCCAGTTTCTCAGATGCCCAGCATTTTCCTTTCAGACGAAGCTCAAAGCAAAGTTTATTTACGTCGTATTCATTAAAGAGCCGTCAATTTACGTTGATAGGGCCACCATTAAGAATGGAAGGGAGTGCTTCGCGCCAAAACATGGTTAATTTTTTGCATGGCTTGGTAAATGTACAGTGTAGTGAGAAACAGTTGGTTCATTCTGCGAACATAGTTTTGCTAGTGTAGTGTTTGGCACGTAGCATGAATTACTAAAGACTTTGGATCAACCTTATAATCATTTCATAGCGAATGTGTTGTTTAAAACTGTTGCCGTTTTTATTCGTTGACATTTATCGATTTAAAGTTTTAAAAACGTCCAACTAAGAGTACTAGGCGATAATTTATTTATTACTAGCTGACCCGGCAAACGTTGTTTTGCCATATAAATAAAATATATTTTTTTTCATAAAAAGTATCCTATGTTACTTTTAATACCTCCAAGAATATGTTTCATGATGATCGGTTAAGTAGTTTTCGTGTGTAAGCGTAACAAACAAACTTACATTCAAATTTATATATTTATTAATAGTATGATAGTAGGATTGACACACAGCACAAGTCAACATAAGTTATACAAACGTTTTTTTCGGAAAAAGTCTTACATTTTATTGTTCCCGTATCTATAGGGCGTTACTTCATGCACAAATAATGAACAACAAACAAATGTCTTAATATAATAAAAAAGCAATTATAAATCGACCATAAATAAAAATAAGTAACTAAAAATTAGAACAACAATGTTCAAATTTAACAATTTAACCTAACAGTAGGCAAGAAACAAAGATTTCTGATGTTTCAGACATGTAAAAATTCAAAAATTTAAAATAACTTTATTCATTACAATCACAAGGCCCACTTTGAATCGTCTTCTTACAATGAATCTAGGTGCCGGTTCCTCCTAACCCCAGTTCAAGAAGAATCTGGCAAGAAACTTGTCGGGTCCTAACACTCTTTGTATAATCCTTGACAATTTTGTTACGGATGCCGAGTCGAGTTGGAGCAGATTCATCCCAAGCTTTTTTGTCTTCTAAATAATCAGATATTTTATAATATGCTTTAATAGACAGCTTATGTTTAATTACGTTTTTAAATTTGCCAATTGACAAATCTAACACGTCGCTTGGGACCTTCTTATAGAAGCGTACACATTGCCCTATAAAAGTGTTATTAACTTTAGCGAGCCTAACAGTGGGAACAGCGAGTTTATCTTTATTTCTAGTGTTAATACTATGATTATCGCATTTTTTTTTGAATAAATGAACATTTTTGTGCACATACATTACATTTTCGTATATATACTGACAAGGCACTATCATAATATTAATTTCTTTAAACTTATTTCTAAGTGATTCTGTGGGGCCCATGTTATAAATTGCACGAACAGCCCTCTTCTGCAAGTAGTAGATAGGTGTTTTATAATGTTAGTAGCTGGGTTATATGTTCTGTATTGCAACTGGATAGGTAGCTAAACAAAGTAATGTAACACAAAAGATTGACAGACACTTTTGGGTTAGTTTTTAATAATAAATACATAACATTAAACAGATGGACAAATATTTAGTACAATTCCGCTAATCTATTCCCAAAGAGTTACCTCCAAAAGAAACGGCTGGCGCTGATTCATATGGGTGGCGTGGCATTCCGGTCTGACTGAGTGTATAAATAGTAAAGTTGGAGCGCGAATGGCCCAGTCTTATTCTGACGTTGGTCGAAGCAACAAGTCTGCAGAGCAGTGTTTTTTTTTTCGTCGGGGTGCGGAGTGAGTCAAGTGTTCCTGAGGGTGCCTCGTGGAGAGGCGAAACACGTGTCGAATTTCTTTTGGAGGTAACTTAGGAATAGATTAGCGGAATTGTACTAAATATTTGTCCATCTGTTTAATGTTTTGTAATGGATTTCCGCAAAGTCATGCCTGAATCAATTATCAATAAATACATACTTATTATATATAGAAAAACAGCCAGACCCAAGACAAATATTTTCAGATCATACAAACATTTGTCCCGCTGCATAAATCGAACCCGCAACCATCTGCGTATCAGGCGGGCCTTCACCCAATTCGCCACAGAGGTCGTCTGAATTAGTTGACGATCTATACAACATCATCCAGCGATATTTATGTTAACTAAATTAAAAACAAATGCTAAGATCCATGACTACTTATAATGTTACTTATATACCTATACAGCTTACCATGGCTATGTGGCTTCAACTTTAAGGTATGGTATTATACTCTGGGGTAACTCGACGGATGTGAATAAAGCTTTTATTGCACAAAAAAAACGAGCAATTGTTGGGATACCTCCGTGGGAATCATGTAAGCCGATCTTTCGGAAGCTAAAACTGTTGACATTGCCCAGCTTGTATATTTTAGAGGCTAAGTTTATTAAAGAACAACCGAATTTCTTTACAAGAGCTCGTGACAAATATCATAGATGTGTAAGAAATCCTGAGAGAATTGTTCTTTCAAGAGTGCCTAGAACTGCCTTATATAAAAAAAGTTCTTATGCAATGTGTGGACAACAATTTAATAAAATTCCTGCCAAAATAAAGGACTTGCCAATAAGGCTTTTTGTAAAAAAAAAATTGTGGCTTTATGACAAATCTTTTTATACTGTTAACGAATTTCTTGGAAACTAATGAATGTATTGATAAATGCTAAAATAGAATACTTTAATTTAATGTAATGTTATAGTTTAATTTAATGTTTTTAAAAAACATAAAAATTTGCATGCCAATGTTCTTTGATGAAATATATGCACTTACTGTATGACTCAATATCTGTTACCTACCATATTTCTAGCAAATAAATTATTTCTATTTCTGTTATAATGTTTGCGTAATGCTTGTTTAATGGTTATAATGCTTGTTTAAGGCTTGTATAATGCTTGTATAATGCTTATAATGGTATAGGTACTCATACTTATAATACCCATTTATTTCCTAAAACTAGAATCAATGAGTTCGATCACGTTAGTTCTCGTTGGTCCCGCCGACTTCATTTAAAACTAATGTTGCAACGTTACTAAATGCAAAAGCGTTTAACCGTTTGTATTGAGATACTTAGCTGATCTCCCCAGACTGTGAGTAGCTAGGGGGAAAAATCTCCAGAATCGGATTCGGAGATGCTTCCTAATTGGGCTGTTAGGTGAACGAAGGTTTGGAAATCTGGTGATTCGTTTTTATGGTATTAGGTGACTGGCTAATGGAACATCTATGTAACGAAGCGATGGAGCGGTAAGAATTTTACAAGGAGTTATCTGTTTGATGTATTTATTTCACAACAGCAGTAAGTAATACAATTTTTTAGTCTATCTATATCTTCTAGTTGGTAAGGATTTTCTGTGCTTAGCAAAGTCAAAGTCAAAAGATATTGTATTCAATTCAATCACTTAGAAACGTTTTACATATTAGGTGAATTTAGACGCCTATTCCTCCTAACCTAAGCCCGAGAAGAATCCATCCATTTTATAACTACCTTTGTAGGCGACACACGTCGTACTTAGTTATTTTTAGTATCTAATTGCTACCTACTTATTCTTAAATTGGTACACGTAACGCCATCTGTGGGCAAAGTTTATGCTTTTCTGTTTTTTAATAAATAAGTCGGATTAGTGAGGGTGGATGCGAACTTTATTTTATTATATATTTTTTTTTATGGTCAATTAGTCGTCGCGAACCTTTGGACTGAGCACGACGCGGCTGGCTCAGTAGTCGTAGTTTTACCAGCATAACATTGCATTTCGCCTGCACCCCAACTACCGGCTGCTATAACTCCAAAACCGCGTTATCATTTTCTGACCCATCCTGTACAATATGGTCCTTTCGAGCCCGATCTGAAATGAGTGAACGCGCCGCCGCCATGTCGGAAAAAACGACGCACACCGGAGTTCAGACACGTAGTCAACGCCGGGAACCACTGGAATCCTACAAGTTGGAATGTGCACATATGAAAAAGGAATTCACGAAATAGATTCTTCCTCGCGGCACCGATTGTGCTACATCGTCACGGGAAGGATACGTATCGACGCCAGTGCCGAGCAAAATGGCGCCACATGGTACTGCGCAGCATTCTACTTGTGCTTCGAAAACCACGATCCGTACGAAGAAATCCACTACGTCATCTATTGCACGTCGTAAGCAACTCGAATTGGAAGCGGCGGAAGCTAAAGCCAAGATTCAGATGGAGTTAATTGACAAGAAGTTACAAGCTGACCTTGCCAAAGTCGACCGAGATAGTGAGATAGCTCATGACGTCGACACTAATTTTGCACCAAATGAAAACCATGTTGGCTCCTATTGTTCGTCTCAACATAGCGAGAAGCGCGTGCACGAGAACGTGGAAAAGTGGCTGGACACGAACTGTGAACCACCCGTCCAGCAAGACAACAGCATCCGACAACTAGCTCAAACGTTGAAGGATCTTGTGATACAGTCATCATCATCTAAGCACGATAAATTATTGAGCCGTCTTGCCACGCCCCGGGAGCTACCTACTTTCAGTGGCGACTGTATTGAATGGCTACACTTTAAAAACGCTTACGATGATTCGTCACTTGTGTGTAAATTCAGTGACAGTGAGAACCTGTGGAGACTTCGTAAATCTCTACGAGGTGAGGCCAAAGAAGCAGTTACTGACTTGCTGATCGGCAACACTCCGCCATCGGCAGTCATGGAAGCACTGGAACTCAGGTTTGGTCGAGCTGATATTATAATTAGCAACATAGCGATGCAATTGAAGAAGTTACCATCGTTACCTATTAATTATCAACAAGATTTGATAAACTTGTCTGTAAAAGTCAATAATTGCGTGGCAACAATACGCGCACTAGACCAGCACGACTATCTACGCAGTCCAGAGCTCGCCGCAGCTATAGTGTCTAAATTGCCGAGCACCCTGATTGGTAGATGGACAGAATTTGCCTATAACCGCTTACACGAAGGCAGATCGAGACTGGAACTACTGGCTACTTTTTTGAAGGTGGAGGCTGAGATGTTATCAGCCGTCGGATGTACTCAGCCGCAGGACAAGAAGCCGACGGACGCTCCTACAAAGCGCACTGAAGACAAGTACCGTCATCGTACTGTCTATACATCTTCTGTCGCCACAGCTGATAACACATTATGTAAATTCTGCCAGAAGGGCAGTCATACCTTGCCAGAGTGTCGCATATTCAAACGTGCGATGCGCAGAGATAAATGGAGATTTGTTAAAGTGCACGGACTATGTTATTGCTGTCTACTAGCAAGACACGATAAAAAGACGTGCCCCGCGCCTGTATGTGACGTCGATAAATGTGGCATGGCACATCACCGCCTGCTACACTTGACGAGACCCGAGATGACATTACAGTCAGCTGATAAGGCGACCGGAACACCGGAACCTGCAGTAACTACACCCGACGCGTCTATGATGCACTTCGCTCGAGACAGCGACGTCACAAGCACCGCCACCGCTCCGGATGAATTCGCGCTGTTGAAAGTGGTCGCGGTTCAATTACGTGGCCCTAAAGGTATAGTGAATACCTACGCACTCCTGGACGATGGTGCTGAAGTGTCAGTGATCGAAGCTGAGCTGGCTGACACCCTAGGTTTAGACTGTGTCAGTGCGCGCCCTATAAGGTTTACGGATGCGTTTGGTTTATCAGTGTACCAATCGGAAGTCCCTAGTGTTAATTTAGAAATATCCGGACAGGACAAGGTTAGTTATAACTGTAAGTTACGTAAATGTGCTCAGTTAAAATTGTGTTCACAAAACTTGTCGGTTTTGAACAGTGTTAATAGTACGCACTTATCGCATATTAAGAATTTGATTTGTACAGAAACAAGTGTAAAACCGCGGTTACTAATTGGTGAGGATAACTATTTCCTAATAGCTCCACTTCAGGTTATACACGGTGACAGGGAGTCGTTGTATGCATCACGCTGTCGCTTGGGGTGGACCATTCATGGATTTTACCGGGGGGGCACTCACTACTCGAAGACCCGGGTAAGTGAACAAAATGTCTTCCATCTCGCTCACTCTCACGATAATGATGTGTATGAAATTAACGAACTTAATGACCTGATTAAAAATGCATTTAATTTTGATCTCATAGGAATTTCACCTGTATCTAGAAAGAATACAGATCATATTCGAGCTGTCGAAATATTAGATAAAACAGCACGTCAGGTAGGTGACCAATGGGAAGTCGGTTTACCGTTTAGAAAAGATAATTTTATGATGCCTGACTCGTACAATAATGCCTACTCGCGTCAGCAGTTATTGCTACGTAAATTCCAGAAAAACGCTGTCTACGCCAGTAGGTATAAAAATGAAATAATGAAGTTGTTAGACAATGGTTATGCTCGAGAACTAACTGATAACGAACTGTCAGCTGATTATGTTTGGTATTTACCACATTTTGGTGTTCAGAATCCTAATAAGCCTGATAAGTTACGGTTAGTTTTTGACGCCGCCGCTAATGTTGATGGTGTGTGCCTAAACGATTATTTACTAACAGGACCAGACTTATATAATTCATTATACGGAATTATGCTTAGGTTTCGCGAGAATAGAATAGTTATAATCGGAGATATTCGTGATATGTTTCTCAGAATTAGAATTCGGCCTGTTGATCAAAATGTACTTAGATTCTTGTGGCAAGAATCTCCAGATAGTCCGATTAAAGTTTATACGATGCAAAGTTTGATTTTTGGTGCAACATGTTCGCCTTTTATTGCACAGTACGTAAAAAATAAAAACGCACTTAAATACGAAGATATGAATCCCGAGGCTGTAGATGTTATTTTTAATAACCACTATATGGACGATTGCTTGTATTCCACGTGCGACGACAATACAGCCATAAAATTGATCCACGATATAACACGCATTCACGCAAAAGGAGGTTTTGAGATAAGGGGCTGGTCAAGTAATAGCAAGCAGGTTTTAGACTCAATTCCCTCAGATGCGCTCGCACGCACTGCGGTTCAGTTCAAACATGGAGCCATGAATACAAGTGAGCGCACTTTAGGTTTGATATGGCATCCAGCAGATGATTCATTTGGGTTTCAGATTTCACTTAACAAAATACCTACTGATATTTTAGATGGTTCTACGCCTCCTACGAAAGCAAAAATGCTTAGCATTATTATGTCTGTTTACGATATACACGGTTTTTTATCGCCATTTATTATTAAAAGTAAAATTATTTTTCAAGATGTACATAGATCAAAGGTTAATTGGAAATGCCACATCCACACTAGTGAACACTCAAAGTGGATGATATGGCTCGACGAATTAAAGCTTTTGGAATCTCTACGCATACCTAGGTGGTATCACAATGCCGATAGTTGGTCTCAGTGCTATCCTACGGCTATAGGTATAGGTAGTAGTGCAGAGTCTATAGTAGAACAGCTGCACATATTTTGCGACGCTTCTATTAAAGCGTACGCTGCAGTTATTTACTGGCGTTTTACTCGAGCCAACGGACATGTTTTAATTTGTTTTGCAGCTAGTAAGAGCAGAGTGACTCCACTCCGCCCCGTGTCAGTTCCTCGACTGGAACTGCAAGGCGCACTCATAGCATCACGTCTGGCGGACTCGCTTCAGCGAGAACACAAAGACTTGAAGGCTGACAAGCGCTATTTCTGGACCGATTCACAGACGGTCCTGCAATGGATCCGTAGCGATCCTAGAAGCTATAAGACGTACGTAGCTCATCGTTTAGGTGAAATTGATGAGCTTACGAATGTAGCAGAATGGCGGTACGTTCCAACTAAGTTGAATGTGGCTGACCTAGCTACTAAAGACGAATCTCCACCGCTGACATTCGAAAGCGTCTGGTTTCGTGGACCACAATACTTACGGCAACCGGAGGAAACTTGGCCTAAGGATTGTAAGTCCACCAAAAAGCCATCACCAGATATTACCTGTGAGGAAAGGATCTTGAATATTATAGCGACTGATGTCGTTGAATACTCACTACCTAATGAGGACCAGTACTCGTCGTGGTTACGACTCGTGCGAGTGACCGCTCGCATTCTGCTATTCGTCAGACGATGTCGACGAAAAAAGGCTTCTATGAATGTCGAGCTCATGTACGAAGCAGAGCTTCTCCTGCTCAAGAAATCTCAGCAGGACTCGTTCGCGCAGGACATTCAGCTTGTCAAGCAAAACAAGTGTTATCTATTCAGATAACGGGACAAACCTGCGCGGAGCCGATAATGAGCTGAAACGGAGTCTGTTGGAACTCAATGAGAGTAAACTCCGTGAAGACGGTACCGTAAGAGGTATCGAGTGGAGATTCATACCCCCCAGGGCCCCTGAGCAAGGAGGCGCTTGGGAGCGTATGATACGTACGGTGAAAACGGCCTTGAAAGTCGTACTAAAGGAACGCGCTCCACACCCTGAGACGCTTTACACTTTATTTGCTGAAGTGGAAGCACTAGTTAATAGTCGCCCTATTACACACGTTTCGTGTGACCCTAATTATCCTGAGGCCCTAACTCCTAATCATTTTTTGTTAGGTACGTCATCGAACAACCCAGTATTCGGTAGGTACGACAACGACGACTTATGCCTACGTAAGCAGTGGCGCGTAGCACAGCGACTTACTGACATGTTTTGGGCTAGATGGGTAAAGGAGTACCTACCTACGTTAATTCCTAGGCAAAAATGGCTTAGGGACCAGAGAGCGTTGCGAGATGGAGACTATGTTTTGATTGTAGAACCTAATCTAGACCGCGGTTGTTGGCGGCACGGAGTGGTGAGTGCGACCCATGCAGGCGACGACGGCCGAGTGCGAGTAGTGGACGTACGCACTCGTACTAGATTGGTGCGCCGTCCAGTAACGCGTGTCGCACTACTTGAACCATCAGAATAGTTAGTGCTGATTTGATTTATGTTGTTTCGTTTTATATTCATTTAGCTTATTAAGTTTCAGCACTAAGAGGGTGGATTGTAGGCGACACACGTCGTACTTAGTTATTTTTAGTATCTAATTGCTACCTACTTATTCTTAAATTGGTACACGTAACGCCATCTGTGGGCAAAGTTTATGCTTTTCTGTTTTTTAATAAATAAGTCGGATTAGTGAGGGTGGATGCGAACTTTATTTTATTATATATATTTTTTTTATGGTCAATTAGTCGTCGCGAACCTTTGGACTGAGCACGACGCGGCTGGCTCAGTAGTCGTAGTTTTACCAGCATAACATTGCATTTCGCCTGCACCCCAACTACCGGCTGCTATAACTCCAAAACGGCGTTATCATTTTCTGACCCATCCTCTACAACCTTAACTACGAAAAACGAATAAACAAGAGAGTTTATACATTTTAAATGTGTGGATTAACTGTCTTAGGGCAGAGCAACATGAGTCCGTGCATTATTATCAGTAATATAGTCATTTATATTATAATACGCTTTCTTCAAAAGACTACCTACTCTTTATGTAGTCTCTTTAAACTAGCTGTGGTTTGAAGGACTCTGGAGCAAGTAACATTATACAAATAGACAAATAACTGTCATGGGTCGGCAACGCGCGTATTATACTCGTAACTCTGGGTATTGTAAGCGCCCATCGGTTTGGCCTAGCGCGGATTGCGGACTAAACTCTAGCGATTTATTTCGCGTTATTCTGTGGCACATGGAATCAGACGTACGCGCATTAACTCGCGGAAAAAACCGCGTAAATTACATACATTATGGCTTTACTTGACTTTCTTCCTATAATAGCATCAGTCTTGTTGACAATTTTGCCAGTGTCAAGTGATTGTTCGATCAGCATTTATTCTAAACGTCATCGCGGAATGGCCGTCTTAAACTTTCTCGGGATTTCTCGTCGTTCAAAACATATTGCAACATAATTCAACTTATAATTCCATACTAATACCCATACTAATGCAATGAAGTCACAATTTATTGATTAAAATTCCGCTAAGATAACTGAATGACACATGCAATAGCAGGAGAGAAAATAATTAATTTAGAAATGCTTTGTCATTTCATGTTAATTCATGAAATGACAAATGAAGAATCTGTCCTTACTTATCTTTTAATTTCTGACAAATGTTAATGTTTAAATTAATGCCATCCTTTTTTGTAAAATATGTGTCAAATATTGACATGGCAAATCTTAACAAGGTTTTAGGCAGTGTTCTCAAGTTAAGAGACTATAATACGTAAGGTCTTTTAAATTCAGAATAACACAGTTTAAGCCGTGCAGATTATTCGCTGGTGCATGCTAGGCCTTACACCCATAGGTTACGACCCACTAGTATCAGGTAGGTTGCAGGCAAGGCAATGGTGCCATTTCATAGTTTCACATTACCAATCAAACTTATAAGTAGACAACTTATCCCCGGGTAATACCTTGGGAAAATTCTGATAAGTACTAGGTACGAGCACTTTGATGGATAATAGAGCTAATTGAAGACTTGTACAGGGAGACGTCGGAATCCCACCTTCGTCTGCAAGTAAGCTCTTACCGTTCACGGCAATTAGTTACAGCTCTGCGGGTAGTGGGAGGAGGGCTATTAGCAAAGCGATTTGTAGTATAACACCTATATTATAAAAATCGTGCATCCTGCTTGACCCAACATTAGTAATGTCTGGTTCATCCATTTCTCAAGTTCATCCAAGACATGAAGGTTTGATATTTTGGTATTAAATGGGTATTCATCGCATATTACCAGTTAATTTGTGATCGCGAAACCTTAAAAATACTATTGTCAAGAGCGAAGTCCTTCATGAACCCTTTATGTCGTTGATATATGATTCTAAAACCAATTCATCGGTCTTAGTGAAATAGAATAACGAATATATATGTGATATAAATAAATATGAACAGTTTTGGGATTATTAAAAATATATGACAGGAAATGCTTTCCGATTGGTCCCAAAAAAATCATCAAAATCGGTTTAGTAGTTTGGTTATTAAATCAAAATAGCTGAAAAATTAATGTCATCGAAATCAAAAACGAAATTTTGTGATTTGCTTTCTTGTGATTTTCCAGTGAAACTTTTTTAAACGACTTCAAAAAAAGAAAGACGTTCTCAATTTGGTTGTATTTTTTATATAACTATAGATTAATATTGTAGGACATTGTACACAATACCACCTAGCCCCAAACTAAGCTTAACTTGTACTATGGTGACTAGATGGCTGATAGAATACTTTTACCTATATTTTGAAATACATACATAAGATACTTTTCAACACACTTGCTCATAAAGTGGCTCTATGGTCACTGCAATTAGGCACAGAATGACACCCATAATCAAACTGTGACTTTTTCATTGATATAACTCACTAGTGAGTTATAGTTTTTTTTTAAATTTTATTGGTTGAGGTGCTTTGTTCTTAAAAAAGTTTTTATTCAAAAAAAGATCTTTTTAATAGAACAAATAAATTAATGTTCCTATTGCTTGCTCATTTCATGCAACTTCTTATTTAAATAGATAATTTTAACTCGTACGTGTTTAATAAATGAAACTTTCACTCAAATATAATTTTTTTTTTCTCTGTAATAAAAGAAAACTTTAAATTCCCCATTTTGTACGTGGCAGAATAGGCGCAAACCCTATGCGCGGAAAATAAAAAAAAAATCTCATCCCTTTAGTCTGTGGCTGATCGCAATGCGCGCGCATAGGAAAACTGATTAATTTTTCCCGCCATAGCGAATCATTTTTCACAACTCGTTTTCACTGTTGAAATTAAACTTTTTATCTACTAAATAAATGTAGATTTATTGTTATTTTATTCACAAGTGTGTTGAAAAACGTCGTATGATACACGTGTGTATTGATGATTACCGTCCTCGGCTCTCTTAAGACCCTCACCTAGCGGCTCGGGTCTCAATGGCGCCTCAGCGGTAATCACCAACATTACACACTAGTACCATAATGTACTATTATAACATCCAGACACTATGGGTGATATAGTATTCAGACCTGAACGTAAGTACTGCATTCTTGTTCTTTAGTGCCTCTGGCAGACTCTCAATCGATTCCTACCCCATCTGAAGACGCAATGAATTGTAATATGTTTCTATTAGTACATTTCAGACAATACATAAAACAGAATAAAGCTATGTCAGATATCAAGATCTTTATTTCGTAAATACCTATCGCCAATCTCCATCTGACCTTTTCGTGTCATCGCAAAACATCAAACTAAGCCCATTCAGCAATAAAAAGATCTCAAGCCTCAACGTTTTTATGTTTTAACATATGAATTTTTATGTGTCGTAAACTTGATTTGCGCGCGTACCGCCATCTTTATGGCCCAACATGTATACTGACTGTCAGTTTATCTGTGGTTAAAGTTAATAGTGACAGCTAGATGTTCTGTGGTGCCTCCTTATCTTGGCACACTGTACACGTACTGAACATGCTTCTACTGTATCGTATCGTGGGCGCTGTAGCCTGTTCATTTTAGCTTCGTAACTAGGTGACTGTAATATCCTTTAATTGGCCACGTGGGGCCCATCAGACCTGAGTGAGCCTAATTTTGCCATTATCTTCGTTTTTGGAGTGTTAAATACCAGGTAAGTTTTAACTTTTTTCTTTAGAAATTATTAAAAATAGCAAAGTATCTGGAGATCTAAGGTGTGTACTAAGCCTGGGGATTGCTTTTTGATTAATTTTCGTTTGCACCAAAGTCTGAATTAGAGAAACATTTTTAGATGGCATTTCTAAAATTTACTAAATTGACGTGATTTTAGAAGCTATGTAATTTGATGTGGATTTAAACTGCGAAATCTTACGAAATCCGGTGATATTGGAAGAAAATGTAAATTTTAATGTATTTAAAACTGTATCATATAAAAATGTTATTCTAATTTGAGCTTTGGTGGAAACAAAATATGGTCGTTCATATTTTAGAAAATTTTACAACAAAGAAACAGAGTTGCAAACATTATCACCTTCACTATTACACTAAACTAACCAAAACGGCTTTGTTTTGGAAGAGAAACGCAGAAGGTTGCGGTTCGATTCCCGTCACGGGACAAATGTTTGTATGATCTGCAAGTATTTGTCTCGGGTCTGGATGTTTCTATGTATAATATGTATGTATTTACAAAAAGTATATAAGTAGTATATCAGTGTCGTCGCGGACGAGAACAAACTCATACGGTCTCCGTAATTTTTATTCTCTACTGTGATAATTACCGGTAAAATCGCCCATTGAGTGTGTGCTGCAGCTTAGCTACATTTTGATGAGCGTGTGTGAGTGTTGGCGAGAACGCAGAAACTGTTGGACGGCCATAAATAGGTAATCAAAAATCCAATCAATCCCTATTTTTTCAAGTTGGGAGGGTAGTTCCGCTTAACTTACACGTTCACAACTCCAACAACTCAGCTTTGTAACAGAGAACAGACTTATTGTAAGTGGTGCCACCAACCTTCCAGTAGCGCAACATCGCCAAACATCGCCAACAACGCCATCTATCAGTGGAACGCTTGTGAATTTGGTAGCGCCATCTATTGGCTAGCCCTTGAACCCTCTTATCAGCATTGGAAGAAAGATCAACTTTAACGATGCCGAAAGCTTGTTGTGCCTGCGGGAAATTCATCTCGGTGCCAGGTGCCGCTAGTTGTAGCGTCTGCCAGACTTTGTTTCACAAAGCCAGCGTGAGGCTTCCAGAGGCGTCTCCTGTGAGCAAGGGGTGGGTGTGTTCTGGATGTACGACTCGGACTCGTACGGGTGACAACACCCCTGTAAAGCCTGTCGCGCACGATATACTAGGTACGACGCAAAGTGCCGTTGCGTTGTCGCCGTGCGCAACACCTGCTGCCTTCCTTTCTGGACCTTCCCTGGACCTGCAGGACGTGCACCGCGAGCTGACGGAATGGATGGCAGAAATGCGGGAGTTCCGTCGGGAGATGTCTGAATTTCGCGCATCTATCAGTGGTCTGTCTGACCGCATGGACACTTTTGAGCGGCGTTTGGAGGCCATAGAGCAGCGGCGCCATGAACCCACCGCGGAAGTTGCAGAACTGCAGTGCCGGGTTACACTGCTCCAACAGGAACTGAATGACCGGGATCAGGACTCACTTTTGACTGACCTAGAAATAGGGCATCTTCAAGAGGAGAAAGGGGAGAATGTTGTCCATGCGGTGGCCGTACTTGCTACGAGGCTTGGTGTGTCGTTGGAGGAGCGGGACATTGTCTTTGCTGAGCGAGTGGGTGTGGCGCAGGGCGCGGGTGCCGCAGGAGGGGCGCCGCGCTGTCGTCGTGTCGTGATGCGATTGGCGCGACGCTTTCTGCGCGATCAGATGCTGCAAGGCGCGCGCACTCGTCGTAATCTAACCACGGATGATGCTGGCAGAGACCCTAGCTCCATTGCGGGTGCCCCTAATTCACCACGCATTCGTATATTCCTTAACGAACGTTTGACTCGCATCAATCGTCAACTTTTTAACCACGTTCGTGAAGAGTGCGGAAAGCAGGCATACCCTATCCGATCCGAGGATAATATCAAACGGGTTTTTGGGACCAATTCAGTTTGACCTGCCAATGAGTGCAAAACTTAGTAATGTTTGTATTCTAATGCTACATATCGCACTCTTTTTTTTTGTATTCGTCTAGTATAGGATTATTTATAGTTACATTGCTGTTTTGTTTTATAGGTGTCTCTCAATGTCTGGCGTGTTGTTTGTGAATGGATTAATTCCTACCTATATGTATATTTTTTTAATTTTACCTACTTACTTTAGTGCTGTAATTAATTGTTATTATAAGATTACTACAAGTTATGGCTTGGGCGCTGTATTTTATGTTACATCTATTTGTTATCATTTTTATATAATAATACTTTTTACGACAACTACAAACTATTGTGTAATTAATGTTACAATTTTGTTCATATTACTCGAAAGCAATTATTATCTAGACTTGCAACTAATAAACAATGTTTATTTATTCATGCTCAGCCTCATACAAATGATTCTTTCGACTGCAATGTTTCAATGCAAAAAAAACAGACTATAATGTTAGCCAGTTGTAGTTTTAGTAATACTTTAAGCTGTTATAATGTTTGATAAAAATTTTAAAATTGGTTTGTATAATCCTGGATCATAAGGTACAAATCACGATAATATTGTTGCATCCTTCGGTAAATATTCAATGGATTTAGTAGCCATAAATGAAACCTGGATTAGTTCTTGTGAAGACAATCGTGCTCCAGTTATACCAAATTATAAATTGCGCCATATCCCACGGCCATCTTTTGTGGCAAAGCGAGGTGGCGGGGTGGGTTTTTATGTTAGGAAAAGAGTAACAGTCCGTACTTGGACACACCCAGTTGATCCCCTGCATGCTGCCGTGGAGCAAATGTGGGTTACTATGAACATCAAGGGATTTTTTTTTATCGGCACTGCCTATAAGCCACCACGTATGAATGTGGACTTGTTTTTTGACGCTTTCACAGACTCCATAAATGCTTCTCCCTGTTGTGATAATATAATTTGTGCTCGGTGATTTCAATATAGACGATATTTATAAGTTTAAAAAGTTTCAAACATTCTTGGATTGCCTTGGAATCTCCCAATTAGTCACTATGCCCACACATTTCACAAATACAACAGAGTCACTTTTAGATGTAGTGTGCAGTAATTTGGCAGTTAAAAGTCTAATAGATGATCCAGTGGGTCGCCCGAACGGCCACCATTTGATAGTCTGTGAATTCAAAATCAAACGTCCCCCGAGTGTTCTTACTTACAGGCCGCTTAACAACATAATATCTGAACTCTTCGAACACGATTTGAACTCAATACAATGGAGCTGGATAGTGTCGTGCGACGATGTTAATGAAATGGTTGAGTTGTTTAATTGCTACGTTCTAACATTGTTTGACCTTCATGCTCCAGTAAAAACTATAGTAATCAAGGACCGCACCTACCCATGGATTACTTTCACTATAAAAGAGATGATGAGGCTGAGTAGACGAGGCGCTTCTTACTTATCGTAAAACGAAGTCTGAGATACGAAAGGCATATTACAAAAATTTAAAGTCAATAGTTACCCGGGCTTTGTTTTCAGAAAAGGTGGCTTACTTTAATCAGAATATTAATAACAGAATTAGGGATCCCAAATCCCTATGGAAAACATTAAAATCATCTATTTTGCCCTCAAAGCGCAGCGAACTTCCATCCCATTTAAATAGTAGTCCGAATACAATAAATAATCATTTTCTTAATATACCTGGTACTCTTAAGATCAATATATCTCAGCTTACTTACTACGAATATCACAGGTTTAGTGAAGTAGTTTTTAATATAACCCCAGTTAATTGCGATGGCCTCATGACAATAATCACTTCAATTCAATCAAACGCATTCCTATAAAATAAACATAAATATGTTACTCATGACTCTACCTAAATCTCTAGATATTATAACTGCTATTATAAACACTTCTATTAGTACATCAACTTTTCCGGATGCCTGGAAATCAGTTGCTGTTTGCCCTTTACCTAAGATACCAGATCCTGTAGCCATAAAAGTTCTTCGACCAATTAGTATAATACCCTGTAAATAAAAAAAACTGGAAATACTGGAGAAGGTGGTGTGCAATCAATTGACTGACTTTCTTGAAAAAAAAACGAATTTTTGCCGGACGTACAATCGGGTTTTAGAAAAGGACGTAGTACAGCCACAGCTCTGATGGATGTCACCGACAACATCATTGGCGCTCAGGATAAGGGACTGGTTACACTATTAGTACTTCTTGATTTTTCTCGGGCTTTTGATGCGTTAAACTGCACCCAGCTTCTATCGAAATTAAGGTACTATGTGGGTTTAGTGTTGATACCGTTAAATGGTTCGATAGTTATCTGAGCTGCCGTCGTCAGCACGTTAAGCTAAGGAATGCTGATGGTACCTCTAACTTATCGGATGAGGTCTCTTTAGAGAGAGGTGTGCCTCAAGGATCCATTCTAGGGCCTATACTATTTGTATATACACTGAGGATATCATTCACTGCATTAAGCACTGTAATTATAACATGTATTCAGATGATGTCCAACTTTACATTTCTTTTAGACCTGAAAATGTATCTTCGGAAATTACTTACTAGATTCTTACTAGAATAGCTAACTGGTCGAGTGATAACAGTTTAGTCCTAAACCCGGTAAAATCGAAATACATGGCCTTTGGCACTAAGAGCAAGTTGTGTAATCTGACCTTGCCTTTCGATATCTTGTTAATGGGTGAACCTATTGAGCGTGTCTACGAGACACGTAACTTGGGGCTTAATATGGACGCAAATCCGAGATTTGAGAAGCACGTTATTGCCTCGGTAAAAACGTGTTTCTATAAACTTAAGGGTCTGTACAATATTAGACCCTTTATAAGTGAGGAACTACGTACCCAGCTTGTGGAATCTCTTGTACTCTCTAAGCTAAATTATGTAGATACTGTTACTGGTCCATGTTTGCTAAGTCGGACTCAGCGCCTAGTTCAGAGGGTTCAAAATGCCTGCGCCCGTTTTTGCTTCAAAATACCGCCCAGAGCTCATGTTACCCCATTTCTAAATCTTCACTCAATTTTAAAGATGAAAACAAGACAGAAACTTCATTTGGCATGTCTTCTTTTTGGAGTTATAAAATACCGAAAACCAGCTTATCTTTTTGAAAAACTGACGTGGGTTTCGGATTTTGGGTCATTGCGCAAATGTTGAGCATTTGCGCAACAATTGTCCACACAGAAGCATCACTCGGCGGCTTTTAGAGGTAGCTTCCGGTACTCTGCCACTAAATGCTGGAACAATATCCCACCGCCGATAAGAGATCTCCAAGGTATTGCAAGCTTTCGTTTGAAACTGAAACATTATCATATACCTTAGAAATGAGGTGTCCCTCCTGTAGTTCATTAGATTATAGCACCTGCTTATAATTTATCTTTAAATTATACTATTAAGTAGGAATATTGTAATATTGGTAATAATATTGTGATTGTTATATTAAGTAAGAATATTTGTAATTAATGATTTATATGATTGTGATTATTTATATACGTTTATTTATTTACTTTTGATATATCCTATGAATCCTATCTGACTATCTTGTTCAAAGCCGTGACGCACCCTCCTGGTTTCCACGGAAGATCAGCGTTGTTTTTAGTAGTACTACTGAACGCAACATCATGCTAAGTCGGACACCTTTTTGTGACGTCATCCCATGGATTGAGAGACACAACATAGACCGTTCTTCTTAATATTGTTTTTTTTAAGTTTCTTTTATTTTATTTTTTTCTGTGTATTTCTTGTTTTTAATGTCTGTGTGTCGATCGGTTCCTTGTGTACCGTTGCAAATAAATTATTTCTCATCCAATATCTTTCTTTCTTTCTTTCTATCAGTAATGTGGTACCCATAACACAAGCTCTGCTTACTTTGGGGCCAGATGATGTTGTGTGAAATGTCCGGCATTATTTATTTATTATAATTATTAATGGTTGTTTTGATTTTTCTCACCATGTCCGTATTGTTGAGGAGCTGGTGTGCCTCAACGTTGGGATGATGAAGTTTATGCTCACGAGCTTTTGATTATTTTTAACCGACTTCAAAAAAAAGACGAGGTTCCCTATTCGGTTGCTTTTTTTATGTTAGTTACCTCATATCTCCGTCATTTACGAACCGATTTGAATAAATATTTTTTATGTAAATGGAAATACTATCCGATTGATTCCATAGAAATTTTATTAAAATCGGTTTTGTAGTTTGATTATTAAATAAAAATAGCTGGAAAAAGTATGTCATCCAAATATCCAATATCCAAACGAAATTTCGTATCTTGTTTTCTTGTGATTTTCCAGCGGAACTTTTTTAAACGACTTCAAAAAAGAAAGACGTTATCAATTTGGTTGTATTTTTTTACATTTAATGAAGTCGGGTTTCTTTTTTAACCGACTTTATCAAAAAGGAGGAGGTTCTCAATTCGTCGGATTTTTTTTTATATTTTTTTATGTATGTTCACCGATTACTCGGAAACGGCTGAACCGATTTGGAAAATTCTTTTTTCGTTTGAAAGGGTATACTTTACAGATGGTCCCATATAAATTTTATCAAAATCGGTCAAGCTGAAAAATAAACGAAAATCTAAAAATTGTATACATCGATGATGTTTTCATGTACTTTCACACCTCGCTGTCTCGTTGGAGCGTTGCGTTTATTTGGCCTACCCATATTATATATGTATATACAAAATACATCTACTTTCCACTAAAAATGTATTATAGGCTCAAATTTCATTCAATGAAGTCGGTTTCTTTTTAGTTTTTAAAAAGTAATTATTAACCTCAAAAAAAGGAGGTTACTCAATTCGACCGTATATTTTTTTTGTGTGTTCGCGGATAACTTCGTCGTTTATGAACCGATTTTGATGATTCTTTTTTTATTGGAAAGGAGACATCTCAAGAGTGGTACCATGATAAGAAAACCAGGATCTGATGATGGCATCCCAGAGAAATCGAGGGGAACCTTTGAAAATCGAAGTGCGACTAGTGCGTTGGTTAAGTTTTTTCATTAAGTATTTTCAAGCACTACTATTTATTGAAGGCCTGGAGTCGATCTGATGATGGAGCCGAAAGACAGTCAAGGGAACTCCTCAACGATTTACAGTAATTACCTGGTGTTTGGGCTTGATTAACTTGTATTGATCAAAACTTTACACCTAGATGGGTTGTGACTGTCATTAGGGGTCTGATGATGAAAACGAAGCACAGTCAAGGGACACAACGGTTTTACAGTAGCTACCTTGTGTATATACATGAAGTCGGTTGTCTTTTTAGTTTTGAATACGTAATTATAATTCTTAAAATGTAATTATCTAATAACGATGTCTACTAGAAAAAGTGAAATTACTGGGCAAACGGAAAAAAATACTTATATCTAGCGTTATAGGTATAGCACTTAGCATAAGGTAGGCCATAGGCTTATTTCCTGCCTTAGCTGTATAAAAAACACTTACTCTACCTATAAGGAAAAAGGAGAGTTATTATTTTATGTTTTTGAAGTGAAAACTTCTTTAGCATCGTTGTGATTTGAAAGTCGATGAAACGAAAACGCGACAGAAAAAGAGACAGACACATAAATTATATTCATAAAATTTAACGTGGGAGAAAATGAGATAGGAAGCGAGTGAGATTTTGAAGGTTTCACTTCTACCACGTGTGAATTGCACACATTTTTTTTTAAACTATTATTTTGTGTTGCCAGCAACGCAGTCCAACGTTAATCATTTCAGGTTCAAATGAGGTAAAATTCTCACGATGTTATAAAACCAGCTAAATTCGTAAGAGTCTGATACGAGCCACAATCCCGAGCATTTCAAAGGACATTTACGCAAATTTTCATTAGTGGGGTTACGTGCGCGAAATACCAAAATGAAGTCCTGAAATCTTACAGGAATGCATACAGCACTTTATAATAAAATAAAACAGGATTTTAAACACGTTTATACTAAGGTTATAATAAAGAGGTTTGTAATAAAATAATAGATAGGTTACAAAGGTTAAATAATGAATAGGTACAAAGGTTAGGTCTTTACCGTCACGCATCGTTGCCGCCGCGATGCAAGTTCTAGTCACGTTACCAGCTCCTTGACCACGTGCCTACGCAGCTGTAGCCTGCCTCCTGTAGTCACTTGAACAAAGAGGACGGAACAGAGCTATGAGCCTTTTCGCAGCACTAAACCTGTTAAGCCTTGTGATGCGGAGGGCTTTACCAAATTGTATGGAAGAAATGGAAACCCTCCAACAAGAACCGGTGTGGTACTGCACCGAATGAAGCTAGCTAGATATGTTTTAGAGGTGAGAGCTGACCCACGACGCAAACGTACGTGTCACGCGTACATTTCGTTCGATGTGATGGCCGAGGAAGTGGTGGAGTACCTCAAGAACACACACACACACATACACATCATCATAATTCATACACACACATCATCAAGTTGAGCTTCAGCTGATTTAATTTTATGGTGAGAGTTTCGACAAATTGCATAGATACTGTCATGCATGAAGAGGTTTGGCCGAATGGTATCAAGTTTCGACGATTCACCGGGCGTCTGCAACATGACTTTGCCGTGCATCGCCAGCTTGACACAGCGCGTTCGCGTCACACGTAGCCATCTGTACCTATACCTACCTAAAAAAAATGCTTTTTTTTTTGAAGTGTAAACTTCTTTTAGCGCGGTACGAATATTTTTAGATGAGGTAAAACCTCAGGACTCGCGACACCGTTACGCAGACGCAGGGCTGCCGCGCTCGTCCCATTTATTATTATTATTCCCCGTTATTATTATTATTATTATTATTATTAAACCTTAATTCATATGTTAACAGTCTACTTTTGTATCGAGAAGTTTACTGAGTTAGGTTCTTTGATATATTATATTATCTACATTCTGAAGAAAAACATAAAATAATATTAAATGTATATTAGAGTTTCTAATAACTAATAAAGTCAAAGTCAAAGTCAAAAGTCAAAGTCAAAAGATGATTTATTCAATACAATCACAAGGATCACTTTGAAACGTCTTACATACTAGGTGAATTTAGGTGCCAATTCATCCTAACCCAAGCTCGAGAAGAATTGGCAAGAAACTCGTCTTGGTCCTAGCGCTTTTTTATAATGATCCATCTTATAACTACCTTAACTACGAAATACTAATACAAGAGAGTTTATACATTTCAAGTGTGTCGGTTAACTGTCTGACGGCAGAGCGACATGAGGCCATGCATTCTTATCAATAATATAGTCATCTATATTATAATAAGCTTTCTTCAAAAGACTACCTTTAATGTATGCTTTAAAATACAATTCATAAATTAAACGCAATTCATAACCCAATAACCCTAGTACCCATCTTAAAAATGTCTAACGCGCCAAAATAAGTTTTCACTTCTGTCGGCACTCCCGGAGTGCAACCCGTAATTTTTTTTATTGCATAAGTTAAGATCTGTTGAATTTTTCATTGTTGTCTGATTAAAGATACTATTACTATATTTTTTTTTAAATTCTAAATTGCATTTAACATTTACTGACAAAGCATCAGCTTAAGTTATCTACTTGGAATTGTAGGCTTAGTTTGCACGTAGTTTTATCGATATGAACACCCAGTTTAAAAGTGATTACATTGGCTTTGGTTGAAGGCTAAGCTGCCGGCAAAAAATGAGCGGTTTTCAGATTAGCCCGACCTTATCCCCCGGATTAGCTGCTTGATGGATGCTGAACTTGGATAGGGGTGAGGAAAATATTATTTATCTAACGACATCTTTAGCGGCAAGCCATGTTTTAACTAAAAACGAACAAAAGAAACATATGACTGTTATATCTAAAGTTAGTCAAAGACACGTCTATTTTAGGCACACACTTAGATCTGTTTTAAGCGCTAAAATTTATTTATTATCTAGATCTGAACTACGTATTCCAGACTTAGTAAGTTTTTCTCTCAGGACTCTATGTAACGGCAAGGAGGTGGTGTTGGGACTGCTCCACAGTTTTTTAAACTTTGCAGTTCTCATCGTTCTTTTTGTTACTTGTCCTATTTATTTTTTTGTGAATAAATCATTTTGATATTTTGGAACGAAGTTTTGTGGAACTTCGCGGGTTGGCGAGGGGACTTAGCCGAGAAAAAATATAAGGCATTACGAAAAACTGTATATATATATGTATATATGTATATGTATATGTATATGTATATGTATATGTATATGTATATGTATATGTATATGTATATGTATATGTATATGTATATGTATATGTATATGTATATGTATATATATATGTATGTATTTATGAATAAAGTGATTTATTGCATCCATAATCAAAATTAAAGAGAGGGGTGGGGGGAGAGAATGAGAGCCTGGCATGTTAATAATTAATTATGCCAACGCTGCATACAAAAAGGACTTTGTTCCAAACACGTGTCCCGCGACACGTTCATTTTTATATTTTTTTACGAATATTTGATAGTAGGTAAATATTTTAAATAAACTAATTATCATCTGGCCATTTCATTTCCATTATTTCTCCTAACGTGCATTGTGAACAAAGCCACGGCAAACTGAAACTTTTCAAAGAACTCGACATTCCAACTATCTGAAGCCGTGAGGTCAGAAATCCTGTACGTACAAGAACTTGGATGCATACTGGTGCATCTTTCTAAGTTCAGTCGATTGTAGACCTTACTTCTATTGATGTAAGGTTCGATGCCCAAAAGTTCAGATCATAACGTGGATGCAACGTTCATATCAGGCTTCTATGCTACGTCAATAATCTTCGATCTATTAGGCGGAAAGTTTACCTTGGGGTGCTGAAGTAAGCAATTGAATGATTGTAACTCGATATGGACATGTTATTATGGACATGTAGTTTAATCAGTTCTAAATACTCGGCCGGGTACTGATAAATGAATGAAACCGCTCGATTTCACCAAATTATAACTTTAATTTCTAAGTTACCACACACAGAACTTAATCCACTGATTCTTCTAGTATACTTCCAAATAGAAAACAATTAAAGTCACAACACTACTACACAATTGATAACACCTTAAAACTATCGGACTTGTATCACTAGTTAAGCCGAGAATAGATTCTGATTGACTGATCCGAAAAACCTAGGCGCTACTCGAACGTTCTAGAACGAACCGGAACGCGTTAAAATGTTCGCTTGTAAGAGAGAGATATATCCATTTCGTTCCCTCTTATGCATTAGATACACGTATTATGTAGTGTACCTACTCGAAACTAGATGGCGCAGTGCTGATTATTTTATTGCGTCCACCCGCCAACAAATGGATCTATGTAGCGGCAGTAGCGGGCGCAACAATACCAAACATCCACACGGCTTTGATTCTAAAATAGTAGATTGTTGCACCGAGCGCAAAGTGAGTCATTAATGCACGAGTGTTATGTTGGTGCCCGAGCGCAAGCCAGGGCACTGAATTAACACGAGTGCATTAATTACTCTCTTTAGCAAGGTGCGTAATTTACTTTTCTTTCAACTACCAATACTGTGATAAAATATACCTACTCAAACTAAAAATATGAAGAATCAAAGTTTACAATGGTATAAAATGCGCGCACTTTCGTTTTTTTTTCACCAAGTCGGTTTTATTCAGCCGATTTTTATTATCAGCCAGTATTTTTTTTGATCTAATACAAACATTTTATATTAAAATTAATGGGAGATATTAAACCTCTGTGGTAAATTTATATCTAAATAAAAAGTAATAAACAGTGCAATAATGAGATTTCATATAACATTACTGCACTGTTTTGGTTCTAAGCAAAAAATACCCCCTTTGTGAACGGTTTTGTGGTGATTAATGATAACATTACTACGTAGTTTAAAGAAAACTTACTTAATTATCGAGGATGTGTATGGAGGGAAGTCAAAATAAGCATTTTGACTTTATCTAAATATTACATTTGGCACATGCACACATAATGCACAAAGTAAGTTCAACGTGAGACATGTTGCAAGAACATTGCTATTGAAATACTATGACACACACCATTGAATTTTATGCTCTAGACTAGAGTATGCCGGTTTCCCCGCGATATGTTCCTTTTAAGAGCGTTGGCACTGCGCATAAAATAATTTATTCATAGCTTCCTTTAACCTACGTACTTTTATTATTATTTTCATATCGTTATCGGTCCCTTGACCTCCATTAGGAGCCCTATAACCATAGATAACAGACTACAAGAATTATTATATTTTTCGGGCGGAAGCCCGGCACTGTCGTTATCAAATAATTAAAATTACCCACAGGATAAAGAACTCATTGCTGTAAAAGAATAAACTGCCATTGATATATAAAAATGTAATTTATTTTAATAGGCTTGCGACTCGGATTTATAGAGAAAGTATTTGGTTTGCGATCAAGAATGATATACAAGCTTTGTTCTTATTCGAGAAATAAATAATTGCCTACTTCTTTGAATTAAAAAAGACTTAAATGAAATTCAATATATTTTGTTACAGTTTTTCATATAGGAACAATTAAGTAAGAAATACAATTATATAATTTTCACTTAAGCCAGGATATTTACCATAATATACGAGTTTTTTCTGCTTATGAGTTTATCTCGTGATATTAGCGCACGCAACTGTGCAGAAATATCTGAAAGCAGAAAAATTCATATCTTATGATATATATCCCG
This sequence comes from Lampropteryx suffumata, assembly GCA_948098915.1. Taxonomy (NCBI): domain Eukaryota; kingdom Metazoa; phylum Arthropoda; class Insecta; order Lepidoptera; family Geometridae; genus Lampropteryx; species Lampropteryx suffumata. Next base: position 3,203,122 of record OX402561.1, on the reverse strand, counting down.
TTGTAGGTGAAAATAATGTTGAAAACCCTGATAGTTTAAACATAATTATAGTTTACAGCCGTAATCAAAATTTGTGGAAACTTGTGAAATTGTAATTGGTCAGCTGTAATTTAAAAAAACACATTTCTTGTAGTTTTTCGTTTTAATTAATGTACCAATGCTAGTGTTTCTTTTGATGGAGATTCAATAAGTAAATAATTAGAAATGATCCCGATATTATTACATTATTAACTAGTTGATAACGATCCTAGTTAAGCTTCTTGGAAGAGACAAAAGTGGGTCACATTCACTGATAAATTATGACTAAGATTTTTACTCCACTCGTGAGACTTCATCCGGTCACTCCAGTCAGTACGGTCTTCCGGTTGTTTCGTATGAATATGGTTTCCTGTTTCCGATAACCTTATAAAAATGCGCATTTTGATCCGGGCTTCAAGAGGAAAAACCGCTCAGAATCTGCTGAGTTTTATATTGTTATACTTACAAAAATAATCAATGTATAAGATAATTTAATTATAACACATACCTACCATAAATAAGTGAATATTACTTTGATATATTCAATAAACGTTTATTTCATAAATATATTTCCATTAAAACATATGTGCTAATTTTCAATTCAATTCTTAATATGTGTTTATGTGTTAGAAATATAAATAATTTATATGCAAGAAATATGGTAAGTAACAGATATTGAGTCATACAGTAAGTTCACATATTTGAATTAATCAATTGATCTGTTAATAATTATTTGTCATCTTTCGGTTATTTATCACATAGGGACTGTTTTCCGTTTGTGGTGTCATTCTTTTTAGACCCAGTCTGAAAACTAGCGCTGCTCTCCACAAATGTGTGAGCTAAAATTATTCTGAGACTGGACCTATTTGGCCCATACGACTAATTAGCACAAAACTATACCAATTTATTACCTACTGTTTTTTTGTTCTGTTTCTGTTGACTTTATCTTTAATGTTATCATTGTTGTGTCTAGTGTTTTGTGTTCTCTGTGTATTGTGTGTCAAATAAAAACGTCATATTCGATTCAATTCTATATTTCACCAAAGAACATTTGCATGCAAATTTTAATGTTTACAAAAACATTTAATTAAACTATATAGTATTGTGTTTTAGCATTTATCAATTTTATTCATTAGTTTCAAAGAAATTCGTTAATAATGTAACAGTGTTAATGTATGAACTTGTTATTCTACTCGTAATTTCAATATATAGAGAAAGCAACAGATTTTAACGCCACATACATATTTTCTTTATAACAAAGTCTTAATTAGAACATTTTTATATAACAGTTTAACAAAGGTGAAATCGTTATTCAAAAGAACTTTGTTGAATTGATTTTTCTACGATTTTCCTCAGTTTTATTAAACACCAATTATTAAACACCTCAGTTTAATTTTTTTTTTCTTTTCTTTCTTCTTCTTCTTCTTATTCTTTGTTAATGGCCTGTGACATACTAATGTCAAGTTTGCCATTGTCAAGTGTTTATAGTTTATAGTCGGTTTATTTGTTATTAGAGTCATAGTCGATGGTCAATTGTCAATTCTAGACGTCACGCGGAATGGCGTCTAGAATTTTCATGATTACTCGTCGTTCAAATCACATTGCACCAGAATACACATATAATTCAATTATCCATACCCGTCCTGTAGTCACAATTTATACATTAAAATTCCGCCAAGATTACTGAATAAAACATGCAATAAAACGGGTAATAGTACATTATGGTACTAGTGTGTAATGTTGGTGATTACCGCTGAGGCGCCATTGAGACCCGAGCCGTTAGGTGAGGGTCTTAAGAGAGCCGAGGACGGTAATCATCAATACACACGTGTATCATACGACGTTTTTCAACACACTTGTGAATAAAATAACAATAAAAACTCATTTTATTTAGTAGATAAAAAGTTTATTTAGAGGAACAATTAGTAAATGTGCAGTTAGTAAAATTATAATTAACTGTTTTTAATGGCTTAGCGGTCTCATCAGATAGATTATTTATTGAAATACTTTCATGTTCTATTGTAATTTGAGATGGCTCATTATTCGTGTAGGTAGGTGAAATCAAATCATTGGATGTACTTGGTGTTTCGTCAGTAGGAAGCGCCTCAGAATCAAGTTAAATTCTTTTTGTGATTTTTGCACAAATTTCCTTCTTGTTTTGTATGGAATCTTCTACGTATGATTCTGCTACATTGCTAGATCGCCAACCACCATGACGCTTCAAAGTCATTATATCAGCTCCTGAATTTAGCCAGCAATGTAGCTGAAGTTCTTCTGAAACTATGTCCAGTGTAGCTCTCAGCATCTGCTCAACCTAAAAACTTAGCGATTTCTTTAGGCATAGAACCAAATTTGTTTATACCTATAGGCTGACAGGTACATTTATCATTCTGGTAATTTAGAAAGAAACGGTCAGTTTTTGCTTTTGGTGACCGCAAACTTTCATACTTCTTAACAATTTCATAGAATGGACCGTGTATGGTGAATGACCTCGGTATTTTATTTTTCGTGATAGGTATCTTCACTAAAAGCATCTGGCCATGGTTCTCTATGTTTTTTACGGTCATATTTGTTGATTCTTGTATCCTACAGGCACCAGTTACACCAAATATTAAAGCAACCTGAAAAAAAAGAAACAATAATTAAGTTCAACACACAACACATGCTGAAGTCGCGTAGATATTTAAAATTAATTTAACTAACCTTAGTAGCCAGATATTGGTTATCTGGAACATCTTTTATAAATTTTCCAATATCGTCAGACGATAAAACCTTTGATTTCTTGCTTCTTAATCCATCGGATAGTCTCTTTAGATAAGCTGACAAATTAGAGTATGTTTTTAAGTCCACTCCATTCTTTGTTCGGACTGTACTTTTTAACATATAAAAGAGTATAAACACCACAAAGAGCTAGGTTTGTACTTAGAAGATAATTCTTTAAAGTACGCCATGAACACATTTTCTGAAAAAGACTGAGTATTCTTGCTGTTTTGCCATTTTATGAAATTTTGGTACGCTAATAGATATTTTTCTTTGGAGTTTTCAGGTAGTAAACTTTCCATAACGTTATGGGCTTCACATCTTATATCGGGCGATGTACTACATAAATCATTTTCTTCGTATCTAGTACTTGTAGACATTTTAATTAATAAATAACTATAATTTCAACAGTGAAAACGAGTTGTGAAAAATGATTCGCTATGGCGGGAAAACTGATTAGTTATCAGTTTTCCTATGAGCGTATTTTATATTTCCTATCCTATCCATTGCGATCAGCCACAGACTAAAGGGATGAGGTTTTTTTTTATTTTCCGCGCATAGGGTTTGCGCCTTTTCTGCCACGTACAAAATGGGGAATTTAAAGTTTTTTTTTTATTACAGAGAAAACAAAATTTATATTTGAGTGAAAGTTTTATTTATTAAACACGTACGAGTTAAAATTATCTATTTAAATAAGAAGTTGCATGAAATGAGCAAGCAATAGGAACATTAATTTATTTGTTCTATTAAACACAATCTTTTTTTGAATAAAAACTTTTTTAAGAACAAAGCACCTCAACCAATAAAATTAAAAAAAAAACCTATAACTCACTAGTGAGTAATAGGAATGAAAAAGTCACAGTTTGATTGGGTGTCATTCTGTGCCTAATTGCGGTGACCATAGAGCCACTTTATGAAGTGTGTTGAAAAAAACATTAAATTAGCAGAGCTATATTACTCCATGAAATCACAGACAAAGAATCTCTTTCTTATCTTTCTTTCTTCTTCTTCGTTAATGGCATGTGTCATAATGATTACAATTTTGCCAATGTCAAGTGATTTTTTGATTATATTATCTTAGTCAAATAGTGGATGTTTATTTGTATATTCTAAACGTCATCGCAAAATAGTCGTCTAAAACTTTCTTGGAATTCCTCGTCGTTCAAATCACTTTTGCACCATAATACACTTATAATCCTATAGTCTATATTATGCTAAGAAGTCAGAATTTATTCATTAAAATTCCGCTAAATTTACTGAATAAACATACAGTCGCACGAGAAAAAAAATATATTTTAGAAGTGCTATGAAATGACAAACGAAGAATCGTTTTTCTTCTTGTTCGTTAATAGCATGTCTCATGACAATTTTGCCAATGTCAAGTGATTAGATTATTTATGTCGTATGTTGTCGTTCGTCGTTTGTTATTTTATAAAAATTGGTGTCTCTTCATAAAATTAAAGCTTCTGCTCGCGGCTTCGCACGCCGTCTCTAAGTTCAGTTGATCCGATCGCTACCATGCCATGTACCATGCATCGATGATCCAAATGATCTTTTCACCACATTGTCTAATTGATTAATTAAAGAACATGCTGATATATTTACAATAAAAACATGCAAAACAAAAAATTGTGCTAGATTTGTCGACTGGGCTACACCGGGTATTTATAGAAGTAGGAATACATTGTATGAATTATATGCTACCAGAGAGACAATGTTAGATGATCCAGTTTTTATCTTATATGTTAGGAATTACTCAAAAGTCTTCAAAAAAGTTTGTCATGCGGCTAAGTCACTGTTTTTGAGAAAAATAATAGAAAATTCAACAAATAAAATAAAAGCAACTTGGAAATTAATTAATAATGAAACAGGTAAATCAAGGGCTCGCAATATACAGTTCAAATTAAATATAAATGGTACAATTTTGACTAAAGAACAGGATGTTGCGAATGCATTTGATAGTTTTTTCTCAGATATACCAAAAATAGTGACCAAATCGTTAAACTCTTCAGCCTCCAGAGCTTCCGTTCTATTAGAATCTAGTGTTGCAAAATGTAAGAATGAGTTTAGTTTTAGCTACATTAACGAGGCTAGTATTGTAAAAGCATTCAAGTTAATTAATATAAAAAAATACAGAAGATCTTTGGGGAATGTCTACAAAGGTGCTGGGTGTCATTATCTTACATATTGCACCATGTTTAGCTTATATTTTTAATAGATGTATCGACGAGGGAGTTTTTCCCGATCTCATGAAACACAGTAAACTCATTCCTATGTTTAAGTCTGGAAGTGAAAGTGATCTCGCTAATTATAGACTGATATCGATATTACCTACTTTAAGTAAAATCTTTGAAAAAATAGTTCTTAATCAGTTATTATACCACTTTAACGTTAAGGGCCTGCTACATAGTAATCAATACGGATTTACTAAAGGTCGATCAACAGCTGATGCAGGTATAGCGCTCTTAAAGCATATATTTGAGGCCTGGGAGAAGTCACAGGATGCAGTTGGGGTATTCTGCGATCTATCTAAGGCCTTTGACTGTGTGAGTCATGCAACCCTAATCACAAAGTTAAAATATTATGGCATTAAAAACCGGGCCATTGACCTCATACAGTTTTATCTATCTAATAGAGTCCAGAAAGTAGACGTGGGTGGTGAGAGGTCTTTGGGATCAATTATTGATATAGGGGTTCAATTATTGACCTCAGGGATCGATACTAGGCCCTTTTTTATTCCTAGTATACGTTATTGATTTACCTTTTTTTGTAAAAAATATTTGTGATATAGTTTTATTTGCAGACGATACGTCTTTAATTTTTAAAGTTGATAGAGGTTAAACCAGTATATGCGATAACGTAAATGAATAGTTATCGTTAGTTCTTAACTGGTTCACTGTAAATAATCGTTTGCTTAATTCCAAAAAAACTAAATGTATCAAATTCACTTTGCCAAATGTTATTCATAGCCCGTCCAACATTGAAATAAATGGAGAGGCAATGAATCTTGTAAATTCCACGATCTTCCTAGGTCTTAATATTGATGCAAAACTACAGTGGGGACCACAAATTGAAACGCTTGCTGGTAGGCTTAGTTCCGCTGCATATGCAGTTCGTGCGATACGGTGGCTTACTGATGAAGCTACAGCTAGACTAGTTTATTTCAGTTACTTCCATAGTGCTATGTCATACGGCATCATTCTCTGGGGGAAAGCAGCTGATATTGGTAAGATATTTGTAATTCAAAAAAAAGCAATAAGTGCCATTTATAAAATGAAACCACGAGAATCTTTGAGAGAAATATTCAAAGAAATTAATATTCTCACAATAGCTTCACAATATATATATGTAAATTTGTTATATACACATAAAAATAGAGATGGGATTCAGCAAAATAGTGACCTTCATAAAATCAACACTAGGAATAAACATAAATTATACATCCCTAGGTTTCGACTAGAAAAAGTTAATAAGCCATTTATGGGGAACACGGTGCGCTTCTATAATAAGCTTCCTGCAAATGCTACTAAACTACCTATTAAGAAATTTAAGGCATACATTAAAGGTAGTCTTTTGAAGAAAGCTTATTATAATATAGATGACTATATTATTGATAAGAATGCATGGCCTCATGTCGCTCTGCCGTCAGACAGTTAACCGACACACTTGAAATGTATAAACTCTCTTGTATTAGTATTTCGTAGTTAAGGTAGTTATAAGATGGATCATTATAAAAAAGCGCTAGGACCAAGACGTGTTTCTTGCCAATTCTTCTCGAGCTTGGGCTAGGATGAATTGGCACCTAAATTCACCTAGTATGTACGACGTTTCAAAGTGATCCTTGTGATTGTATTGAATAAATCATCTTTTGACTTTTGACTTTGACACGTCGCTCTGGTCGCCCTAATACGGATAAAATGGATGCCATTTTTGAAAATTGGAGCAAGATCGGCATAGCAGTAGTTACGACGTAGCTGAAAAACTGGGAATTGACCACAAAACAGTTTTGGCGCATTTGAAAAAAACTGGGTACACAAAAAAGCTCGATATTTGGGTACCTTACGAGCTCATTGAAAGAAACCTAATGAACCGTGTACTCATTTGTGATTCTTTATTACGACGTAATGAAACCGAACCATTTTTGAAGAAGCTGATAACTGGTGATGAAAAGTGGATCACATACGACAAGAACGTGCGAAAAAGGTCGTGGTCAAAGGCCGGTCAGGCTTCACAGACTGTGGCGAAACCCGGGTTAACTCGCAACAAGGTGAAGGGCATTATTCATTATGAGCTGTTACCACCAGGCAGGACCATCGATTCTGATTTCTACTGCGAACAACTGATGAGATTAAAGCAAGAAGTTGAGAGAAAGCGGCCGGAATTAATCAACAGAAGGAGTGTGGTTTTTCATCATGATAACGCTAGACCTCACACATCTTTAGCCACTCAGTAAAAATTAAGAGAGTTTGGCTGGGAGGTGTTAAGCATCCGCCGTATAGTCCTGACCTTGCACCTTCAGATTTCCACCTGTTTCGGTCTCTTCAGAATTCTTTAGGCAGTGTCAGGTTAACATCACGAGAGGACTGCCAAAACCACTTGTCGCGGTATTTTGATCAGAAGTCCCAAAATTTCTATAGCAATGGGATCATGTCCCTACCTACAAGATGGCAAAAAGATATCGAACAAAATGGTACCTACATACTTTAGTTAAATGTAAATAAACTATATTAAAAAATGTTTTTTGATTTTCTTAAAAAATGCGAAGAAACTTTTTCCCCAACCTATTATACGGATTATTTTTTCTCGAATCACAAAGAAACAAAACTTTTATTCCAATTATTTACACCGAGTCAAAAACTCTAGCTTTATTTAAATAAATTCACCAAAATTACAAATAAAACCTGAAATAACTCGGGAAAAATAAATATTTTAGGAACACAATTTTAACTCCTCAAAACGGCCAAATATAATCTGGAACTACTATCGGAGCTACCTAAGCTGACAGATCCAGTCAAATGTGACAAATCAATGCAGCTAGCGTCTCAGCCATTTCTTCCGCGTATCGTATAATAATAGCATCGTTTCAGCAGACAAGAAGCCTATTTCCTCAGTAGCGCCATCTCCATATCATAAAGCTGCTTCCGTAATCCTGTGGATTTATAGCAAGACGTCCCGTGGCGGTGGACAGATTAATAGCCCGCAGAACGCGCGTGGCATATTGCTCATGTGTAAACTTGTACAGCCTGCATGAGCATACAGCGTTATTCTCTATGGAACAGTAGACGAAATGAGAAGATCAACTTGTACTCACATACGTTTGTAGAATCTGGCTACGCTAATGGAATAAATGGTAAAAAGATTTGTCTAAGGGTCCTTGACAGTCATGTTCGGTTTCTCCGTTTCGTATCGTTTTGTTATAACCCTCTACTGTAATCTAAATTGTAAAATAAGCAAGCTAAAACCGCCTAGTAAGCACTTTTAGCTTGAATATTACTCAGTTTGGATCAAGCTCTTAAATGAGCCACTCGTCTTCCAAATTCAATTTCTATTTTCAATTACCATTTCCAATAAAATCAATTAAATTACTATTTCTATTTTAATTAAATAAGAACAATAAAATAGTGTATTTTGAAATTTAGTTTTTTTAAAAAAGACTCAGCCCAAATATCATATAACTTTGGTGGCAGCTTAAGGGATTAAAAAGTGAAAATCCTCGGAAACGCCTCGTTCTACCAAAGTGAAAAAACTAAAAGTTTATCTGCAAACGCGAACACAGTGTACAATATACTTACAAGTGTCGCTGTATCACTTCGTCGTTTCGCCGTATCTTTTCACCGTGCCTACTCAGTGCTCAGTGCAGCACTACTCAGTGGTCCTGTACCACTCACCTCATAATATCACCGTGTCCTCTCGCCGTGTCCTCTCACTGTGTCGCCGAGTCCTGCCCACTGGATCACTCCACTTACCTGGTGAACACCAGGTCTCCGCCGAATCGTCACCGAGCCCCAAGGAAACCAGCTAAGTACCTAGAGGAAGTGGGTACCTATCTACTTACTCGGTACTTAGTACACCGATTCCAGATGAGTCCTATATTTGCGATGTTCCTGCTAGCCCGGTGAGTCATTCAAACTTTATAACAAGTGAGCGAGTGAATTCATAGTGTTATCAGTGCAGTGTAAACAAATTGCAGTACGAACAGATAACGCTGGCAGACTAAACAATCGAATTCTATTATGACCACAGACTCTAGAGAAACCAAAGACTCATTACAAGTATTGATTAACTTACCATTACCGGAATCTAATTCGCCATTACCATCTCCTAAATAAAAACTATGTCGAAACAATCTGACACCACACCGAAATCGGTTGAGGTTGACCTCAACACCCTCTTCAAATTCGTAAACGCATACGACGGGAGTAGAGATACTCTCAACTCATTCGTCACGAATGGAGATAATGTTCATGAAATGGCAACGGATGTACAAAAGCCCATCCTGTTTAAATATATTCTAAGCCAGTTAAGAGGTAAAGCGGAGCTTGCCTGCTCGATCAAAGACTTTGACAATTGGACACAACTTAAAGACTTTCTCAAAAATCATTTTTGTGAGCGCAAACATTATTCGCATTTGCTCACGGAACTACAAGAGAGCAGGCAAGACCCGCAGGAAACTGTGTCTCAATTCGCCCTGCAAATCGAAACATGCTTATCTCAGTTACTAACCGAGATTTCCTTACAAAATACTTAGGTGAAAGAAGTAGCCAGCCGCACTGCGGCAATGGTGCAGAGCTCCTAAAAGCCTAAACGAGGCCATAAACTTGGCCATCTCGGAAGAGAAAATACAACAGTCTATGTATAGACGACCGGAAGGTAAAACTAATAATTCGGTCAACAAACCGAAAACCTTCAATCGCGATTTCCAAAAAAATCTAAGTCCCGGTACTAACCAAAATCGTAGCGACGAAGTCTATAGGTACTGTAAGAACCCGGGACGTTCAATCGAAAACTGTAGGAAACGCGAATACAATAATCGTGCTAAAAATGAACGCCCGTTGACACCCGGCTACAAGCCACCGCAAAAGGTGAACCTTGTAGAAGAAACTGAGTTCGACGACGACCTTAGTGAGAACGAAGTTTCAAAAAACGAATAAGTGGCTCGTATAGGTGTCATGCGAAATCATGCCACTTTCCTACTAAATCTGACACCGTATCCACCGTATCGGCTAAGGCCAGACTTACAAAATCCACTGTATCGGCTAAGGCCAAACATACAAAATCCACTGTATCGGCTAATGATAAACGCACTGTATCCACTGTTTCCACTGTATCGGCTGACGCCAAACCTACTAAATCCACTGTTTTCACTGTATCGGCTGACGCCAAACCTACTAAATCCACTGTTTCGACTGTATCGGCTGACGCCAAATCTACTAAACGCACTGATTCTGCTATATCCACTGTCTCCATCGAATCCAAACTTATCAAATCCTCTGTTCCTGTAAAACTCACTGCTTCCACTGTGCCCACTGAATCCACAAAACAAAATCAAGTTTTTGAAATCACTACTAACCCTAACAAAATTCTACTTCCTATGTCCAAATAATCTCAACAATTTCAGATCTCCCTGTCTCTTTTGGTAGACTCTGGTTCAACAGTAAGCCTTCATAAATCTTCATGCTTCAAAAAAGTTCCCAAACTGACCATTTAAAAGGAATTGAACCCGGAGACCAAAGTTCAACAAGAACACTTGGACATTTTCCTCTAAAAATGTACCTCACGGACTCTACTCATAAATTTATTACTCACAAATTCCATGTTATTAACGAAATACGTCTCCCTTTTGACGATATCATTGAAACAGATATGCTCAACTCTTTTGGCTGTAGGATCGACTACAACACAAACAAACTCAAATTCAATAAAACAGAAATCCCATTTATGTTCCATGAACCAGTCTATTCCCTACCTGCTAGATCAGAAACAATGATTAAGTGTTCCATTTCTAACCCTGAGATCAGAGAAGGTTTTGTCCTAGATCAAAATCAGTACAAAAACTTACTGATTGCTAATTGCTTAGTTAGGGTTAAAGATAACAAAAGGATAAATATCTCAGTTATTAACACCTCCGAAACCCCTCTGACTCTAAAATCCAATTTGAATATAACACTTGTTCCTCTGAATTCAAATGACATGACCTATGAACATGTTAACTCTACTAAAGCCTAGCAACATCAAAACACTGGCTCTTACCGTCGAACCCAAGAAACTCTAAATCTTCTTAAAACAAATCATCTTAATTCTGAAGAAGCCAATGCTCTCCACGACGTCTGCTCCGAGTATTCAGACATATTCTATGTCCCCGGGGATAAACTCTCGTATACTAATGTACTAAAACACGAAATAAAAAAGACACCACAGAATCCCATCCATGTCAAATCCTATCGCTTCCCCGAGGTGCATAAACAAGAAGTGTCAAAACAAATCGACCAAATGCTAGATCAAGGCATAGTAAAGCCTTCAATGTCTCCCTGGTCGTCTCCTATCTGGGTAATCCCACAGAAATTAGACGCTTCCGGACAACGCAAATGGCGCGTTGTCATCGATTATCGTAAACTCAATAACATCACCGTTGGTGATAGTTATCCTATCCCACAAATCTCTGAGATCCTAGATAGATAAGATTATCCTAGATCCTAGAGAAATATTTACTTTTCCAAGTTGGGTCAAAGTAAATATTTCTCTACTCTTGACCTAGCTTCAGGGTTTCACCAAATTCTTATGAACAAAGAAGACGCACCCAAGACAGCCTTCAGCGTACCTCAAGGTCACTATGAGTTTACCCGCATGCCTTTCGGGCTAAAAAATGCGCCTGCAACCTTCCAAACGCTAATGAATACTGCCCTTACCGGCCTTCAAGACATCCGGTGCTTTGTGTACTTGGATGACATCGTAATTTATTACATGATCTTTCGAGTCACATCCTAAACTTTTCCGACGTCTTAGAGATTTAAATCTAAAACTCCAGCCTGATAAGTATGAGTTCCTCCAACGTGAAGTAGCTTATCTTTTCCACGTCATAACCGAAAAAGGCGTCAAGAAATACCTATAGCCTACGCTTCACGGACACTTAATAAAAGCGAGTCCAATTATAATACAACAGAGAAAGAACTCTTAGCTGTCCTCTTTGGTTGTAGGACCTTCCGCCCATATTTGTATGGACGCAAATTCTATATCATCACTGATCATAGGCCTCTCACGTGGCTTATGAATCACAAAGATCCGCTTGGTGGCGGATTCACAAAGGTGGCGCTTGAAATTATCTGAATACGATTACCAAATAGGTTACCAAAAAGGAAAACTCAACACGGCAGCTGACGCTCTTTCTTGATATCCTGTCAACCCTATACAAGACGAAATTGAACCCTTGAATCTCGATGACATAAGACCTTTTAACGCTGATCTCGATATTGATTTTAGTCCTTTAAACTTACCAGACCCAATTCCAAATCCCCTGATTCCTGAAAACAACGTTGAAACTAATCCTAACGACTTACCTTCAACCTCTCGATTAGATCCTTACGTCGATTCTCCGAACCCTACTATATCTAATGCAAAATAATTTACCTGTAAATTTACCAAATTTTGAACTCCAAGAAAACTCGTACACTGATTTCTTAAAAGCTATGACTAATAAAGACTATACTTACAACACTACAATTCACGAGTATTCTAACCCATTATTGTCCTCTGATTCGAAAATCGTTGTCATCCTAACATCCATTGATCTCGATGAAGCCAATCCTTACGTCGAAGAAGTCCTTGCTAATATTGACAATGCATCAGAGTTCCTGGAGAAAGAACGAACACTGTATTCCTCGCTGGACCTAAAAACAAAACATAAAACATAACATTTTCTATTCACTAAAGTCAATCATTTTGATACTGTACAATACCCCGAACTCTTCCAGTCCCTGAAATCACTTAAAAGTAAACTACTCAGTAACAATGATCAAAACCGAGAAATCGCCATTTCTGATTTTAATGACCCTTTTGTCAAATTATGTTATACCAAAATTTATAATATTCTAGCATTCCACGATACCAATATCATCATAAAAGTTTACAAAAACTCGATGATATTCCCCACACCAAGCGAAATTCCTAGAATTCTAAAAGAAAATCATGACTTACTCATAGCCGGTCACGTAGGCTCATCTCGAATGTATAATCGTCTAAAACCTAGGCCTAATCAATCTCAAATACATACTTATGATTCAAGACGATTTAACAAAGTTTTCTTTTGCTTATCCCATCAGTAACGTGACGGCTGAAGATTCTTGCGAATGTCTCATTCACTTCATTTCCTTATTCGGCATACCTAGAATGATACTTACCGATCAAGGTACTAATTTCACCGCTGACTTATTCAAGAAGCCATGTGAATTCCCAAAGATCAAACAATTATGGTCTACACCATACCACCCTCAAACACAAGGTGCCTTAGAGAGGAGTCATTCAACTCTTAAAGAATACCTGAAATCATACACTAATGAAAATCATACTAACTGGCATAAATATGTTTATACTGCTATTTTAGCCTATAATACTAATGTTCATACCACTACCAAATTCACTCCTTATGAACTACTCTTTGGTCACAAACCTTATCTCCCTGACTCTATCTATGAAGTGAAGCCCACGGATACTTACCACGAATATATTAAAGTGCTAAATCATCGCCTTAAACTCTCCCGTCAGAAGGCCCTCGAAAATATTGCAAAATCAAAAGAAACGTACAAAACATATTATGATCAAAGATCCCGACCTGTTACGTATAAAGTTGGTGACATGGTATATCTTAAAAATCACGTAAGATTAGGAAAAGCATTATAGCCAATGTGAAAAGGACCTTATAAAGTCGTTAAAATTCACGGTAATTTAACACACTTTATCTCTTTTGATTAACCGTCGTCACGTCAAACATCATTTCGATGAAGTAAAATTAGCTGACGTAGAGGTCCCTAGGTCTTAAGAGCTAGCCAGTCATCTTCGTCACCTTTTATTACTATAGTTATAAATAAACATAGGTACTAATAAACTAGTTGAAACATAATCAATTAGTGGATAGACATTATAAGTTATGATCTGTACGGACCCCTAGGTTTTAAGATTTATATGGGTAATTTTCACTCAAAACGGGATATTTACCATGATATATGAGTTTTTCTGCTTCTCGATATTTCGGCACAGTTGCATGCGCCATGATCACGAGATAAACTGAGATTATGTGCAAAACCATGATAGTTTTAAAAGTTATATGGGTAAAGCATAGATTTAGACTTAATTTGAAAGAGAATTTAACAAAAGTAGCCGATAGTTAAATTTAGTTTATTTAAGTTATTAAGTGTTTATTTTCTTACAGCGTGGCAGAATACTGTGACGGTCTTTCGCGTACCCAAGACTTCATCGCTATCGACCCCATCACGAAAAGACCTGGCATCTATTTCAACCCTTCAGGATCTGTAAAATTAATTAGTGACTATTTACATATTATAATACCATTAGAAATAGAATACATAAAACCACACATTGACAATATTAAAAACGTACTCCATTCGGCTCAATATATTTGCACCAGAAGCGATGCTATAAATGACATAGAGTGTCAAAATTCTTTTCAACCTTTGAAGCCAACTTACGATATCTCTAAAAATGTTGATGCGATATCACACCTACTATCATCTAATAAATCAAAGAGATTCAATCAAAGGATCAAAGGATTTCTAGACTAGTTACAGTTTTTAAACAGATATTCGGAACCATGGACGAAGATGATGCCATTCAATATAGTAATGCCATTCAAATACTGAAAGAAAACAATAAAATATCTTTAAATTTAATTAAAGAAAACATCCTTATCTCAAAATCAGCTATTTTAAAACTTAATGATTCCATAATAGAAATAAACAAAAATGAAAAGCAATTAAACTTGATGGTTGAAAATTTATCAGCTTATGCTAATAATATAGACTATAGTTACGAACTCATTGTTATTTAAATCAGGAATGCATGAGATGTTTAGTGTACTGCAATCTTGTATGTTAAATTTATCATATAGATTAGAAGATTTATTAAATTCTATCTTATTTGCTAAAACAAATACACTACACCTATCAATATTAGCACCGAATAATCTATATTTTGGTTTGGTAAACAATGTAAAACATTTACCCAAGTACGCGGAATTTCCTGTAAAATTAGAATTAGAAAATATTCACACATTAATACTCCCGGACATTTCACACACCATTATCTGGCCCCAAAGTAAGCAGAGCTTGTGTTATGGGTACCAACATGACTGATATACCTACTACGTATATACTTTTTTTTTTATTAAATACATACATATTATACATAGAAATACCCAGATTCGAGAAAAATACTTGCAGATCATACAAGCATTTATCCCGCGGCAGGAATCGTACCCGCAGCCTTCTGCGTCTCAGCCTGACCTTAGCCCACTGCGCCACAGAGGTCGTCAAATTATCACATTAATTAGCCTTACTGAAATAGTTTCATATATTTTAGATAATAAGTTAGTTTTTACTCTTAAGATTCCTTTGGTATCTATAGGTAGCTTTAATCTGTATAAAAACATCCCAGTACCAGTTCCTCACAATGCAACTACGGATAAATCTTATGCGCCGATAATACCTACTACATCTTATGTAGCTCTACTTAATGTAGATAAGCCTAAATATGTAACATTAAACAATGTCGACGATTGTAAAACAATCAACAACGAAGTGTACCTGTGCAAACAAATAGATGTCTTTAGTGTCCAAAATTATCCTATTTGTGAAACGGAAATCATGACCAGAGTCCTGAACTCACTTCCGGAACAATGTAAAACGAATTTCCTACACGGACCTGGCAATAATCCTTAGGAAATAACATATGGATGTTTACACAACAAAATTAAATATTGAATGTTATAATGAAATTTCAGAGCATACTATTTTAGGAACTGGCATCTTATTTTTAAAACTGTATTGGATTTTGTAAGGATGTGAAGTTAATTGGAAAAACTCACCCTAAATATCAGTTTAGTCATGTTCATTCCGATTTTAATTTGATAAATGTTACATGTTGCAATCTGAATAAATTTAAAAAATTAAATTATACTGAGACTTCAATTCGAATATCTAAATTAAATACCAATAACTTAAACGAATTAAATAATAAAGCTGAAGACATGTTAGATATAATTGAAAAACTTAAATTAGAAAATGAGTCTGTTCCACAATTAACACCACATTCCCTAGTTTCATACATATTTGTAATCTTATTCATAATTTTTGTTATCTATTATTTTTGCAATTAGAATTGTTTAACTTTTTATGATAAGTTCAGACCAACACAACTTGAAAATAGTTCAGAGAATCTTGATTCCCAATCAAATTCTTCACCTTGAATTAGAATTAATTAAAAACCTTGGTACTATGGTACCATACGTTTTTACCTAAATGGGGGGTTGTTATAAGCCTCTACTGTAATCTAAATTGTAAAATAAGCAAGCTAAAACCGCCTAGTAAGCACTTTTAGCTTGAATATTACTCAGTTTGGATCAAGCTCTTAAATGAGCCACTCGTCTTCCAAATTCAATTTCTATTTTCAATTACCATTTCCAATAAAATCAGTTCAATTACTATTTCTATTTTAATTAAATAAAAACAATAAAATAGTGTATTTTTTTTTTTTTAAAGACTCAGCCCAAATCTCATATAACAGTTCGCTCGTCATCAGTTATGATTAAATCAAAGATTAAAGTGATATGATATTTTGCATTTAAATTTTTTTTTTATTTTAATCGTTTAATTGATATAAAATGAAAACAAATTTATCGTGACCGCTTCGAATCGTAATTTTTTCGAATACTCATAATTCACGTTTATGTATTTTTTTATAAATAGATCGTGTCAAATTACTAAAAGCTGTCAAATCCTTACTAATATTATAAATGCGAAAGTAACTCTGTCTGTCTGTCTGTCTGTTACGTTTTTACGTATCGAGATAGATGGGACCTTGGAGAAAGACATAGGCTACTTTTTATGTAGGCACAACGCGTGCGAAGCTGCGGGCAGCAACTAGTTATTGATAAAGATATTTTTTAAGCAAAAATGTGGCAAACTTTAGCCTCATTAGATAGATAATCATGGATGGATAATCACGAGTCACATTTGTCGTTGAAAGTTGAATTTATTGTGTTTTTTAGAGAACCTATCCTCTATTATCCACTGTGTAACACCTATGGCCACTGTAAAACTTTGGGGTTTAGCCACTGTTGAGACACCATGGCTAACAGTGGCGTATCTCTGACTTTTTTTGATATAGAAATTTGTCTTTTCTCTATCGCATGAATTAGAAAAATAATTATGCAAGGAGGTTGAACCACACTATGATCGTTCATAATCATAATCAGCCTAGCACTGATTGTTGCGGTGTGATAAGCTTTGGAAAAAGCTTGATCCACTGATAACCACTTTACCGTATTTAAAAAAAATATGAGGACATAATTGTGTTAGGATTACAGTTCTATTACGCAGATTATAGGGCTTATTCCCAAAGTACTCCAAGATTATTTCCCAAACGTTCAATCTCAAACAACTCCACGAATTTATCATAAGAATATTACTGATTAATGTTATGTTGCATTCAGATGGTAAAACCAAACAAAAACAAAACATGTATTTAATCTATTTTTCGTAGTAGGTACAGTACAGGCGTGTTTCCATGTATAGATTTTCATAAATAAGTTTCATATAAATAAATTCAAAATTTTTTTGATGTCTGTAGTAGAGTTAGCGTAGCCTAGGTACGAACATATATTTACGGCTCATCCATAAATAGTATTTCTCATATAGACTAAACCCAATCTCTGAGTCACAAAACTATCTCATCGCTAGCGTATCATTATTAGTTCTTAATTTGTAAATAATATCTAAGCAAGCACAGGTTCTTGTGATTCCATTTTACACACCACAGAGGCGCTTTGTACATAATCTCCAAGAAAGTCGCTTACAAACTCTTTGGAAATCCTTTATACAAATGGGAAGGTGCACTGCCTTTTTATCCTGATAGGTGAAAAATACTGCAGTGTTGCGCTCCAGACTGTAAAAACAAAGGCTCGCATGTATTCCACTAAGACCCAAAAAAGAAATAAATTAAACAAAAAAAATTTGCATTGCAGTTTTTGTTTCAAACAAATACCTCTAATCTAAAAAGAAATCACAGTTTTAGCCCAAAATATATAATATGCATGTTAAAACAACGTCAACTTTAGAAGAAGATGATGATTTTTGAATATTTTATATTCATAGAACTTTATTTATTAATTAAATTTTAAAACCAAGAATTTTTTAAAACAATTTGAAACAAGGAAATGAGTTGCAAAATATTTAAATTACATACTATACATCTTTTATATCTATTATTCCATCAATTAACCAGTAGATACCCACTAAATACCAGTAAAAAAGACTCATTACTCATTAAGATGGTGCCCTCAGTATATTAAATTTTGTTTCCAAAGCATAGAAATGCTTAAAGAAATACCTTCAATCACAGTGAATCCATTGTCCAGATCCATAGTAGATCTAGTGAGATATTTTTTTCTCTGTAGATCGGTTTCCCAATAGTTTAGATCTGATGAGAATGTTTATTGCTAATAGATCTGTAGGTGACTTATTATATCTTTATATTTATCATGTAGTTTATTTATATATTTATATAGGTAAACTTTACAAAACATTTATTCATATTATATTTCATATATATTTACAATACTACATCCATTACTCACATACATCCTCATTCACAAATTCACCACACAAAATAATTAATATTATATTCACAAGCAAACCCACGCTATGCGCGTTGTTAAGCCAGCCCATTGTATCCGAGCCGAGCGATGCGCTAGCGCCGGCCGCTCGGCCGGTGCCAACAAATCGAACCTACCGCCACTAGTCGATATCTATGACGCGACGCGATGCGAGCTTGCGCTAAAACGGTGTGATTCCCAAAAAGACTTTTGTATTGTTAATGCTCGTTTACTTCTATTCTTTGTATCTATTGCGTCTGTGTTATTTCCTTCTGTTTTAATTGTATGGTGTTGTGGCGTAATAAACCTTGAACGTTAACTATCGAACCAAGTGAACTTTTGTGTTAAACATACCTACCTACCTATATATTAGGATAGGATACCACGCCCCAACTACCTATAACTGGTGACCCCTAAGAAGAACATCAATAACTATGCCAAAAACCGGCATATCAAGCGACTCGGACACAGAAAATTCGCAGGGACATGTTGACACGCGCCCCCGTCGATCACACACCAAGATGGCGACTCCTGCGGGTTTGGCCGCGAAATCAAGCACGTCATCATCGATGCCACCACAGGCCTCACACGTCAGAATTCCACCATTCTGGCCAGAGAAACCGGCGATATGGTTCGCGCAGGTCGAAGGCCAATTTGCTATAATGCAAGTGACAGATGACATGGCCAAGTTTTATCACATTTTGGCCACTCTCGATCGCCAGTACGCCGCAGAAATCGAAGATGTCCTCACCGGTCCGCCCGACTACCAACGGTTAAAAGACGAGTTGATCAAGCGTCTCTCAGCATCCAGGGAAAATAAGGTGAAGCAGCTGTTGACACATGAACAGCTTGGCACACGTAAACCGTCTCAGTTCCTGCGGCATTTACAGCACCTTGCCGGACCTGACATTCCACCGGACTTCGTACGGACCATTTGGCTCAGCCGGCTACCTACCTCGCTACAGCCGATTGTCGCGTCACAACCGACATTGCCCCTTGACGCACTTGCTGAGCTCGCTGACCGCGTCCACGACATTGCGCCCCCAGCACACCAAGTAGCAGCGACATCATCATCATCATCAGCAGTAGTGTCGCCTATTGACGAATTAACGCGCCAGGTAGCCGAACTGACACGACAAGTGAGCGCCCTAACTGCGCAGTCGCAGCACCACTCACGATCCACCGAGCGCCGCCGAGGAGGAGAACAAAGCAGCCGTTCCACGTCACGTCGTTCTGCATCAAACTACCGCAGGTTCCCAATCTGCTGGTACCACTCGAGGCACGGGACAAAGGCAGTCCGGTGCACCAAGCCCTGTGACTACAAGCAGGGAAACGCGTCGGGCAGTCATTGATGGCGACAAACGACTGCCACAGCTCCAGCACAGGTCGCCTCTTCATCAAGGATCGTGGTACACATACACAGTTTTTAATAGACACTGGTAGTGACATTTGTGTATATCCTATCTCAGCACTTCGTGAACGTAGATGTAAGAGTAGTTATCAGCTCAGTGCAGCCAATGGTTCAGTTATTGAGACGTACGGTTATATTCAGCTTAACTTGAATATAGGCCTACGCCGCAATTTGCCGTGGCGTTTTGTGGTCGCCGACGTCACGAAAGCTATCATAGGCGTAGATTTTTTGACACACTACCGCCTCATCGTTGACGTCAGCCAACAGAAACTTATCGATAGCCTGACCAAGGTTAGCACTGTAGCTTGTTTAGATTTAAGTAATTCACTAGTACTAAGCGTCAAAGTAGCGACTGGTGGTGACGGTAGGTACCATAAAATTTTGTCCGAATACCCAGACATAACACGTCCCGCTGGTACTCCGGGCATCGCAAAACACAACACCAAACACTACATTCGCACTACACCTGGTCCACCTGTATCATGTTTCCCTCGTCGTCTCGCTCCTGATAAATTGAAAATAGCGAAGCATGAATTCGATACAATGCTTTCTACCGGTCGACGGACTGCGCGTCCGTCTGACAGTCCCTGGGCATCGCCTCTCCATCTTGTTTCTAAAAAAGATAACGGTTGGCGTCCCTGTGGCGACTATAGGCAATTAAACGCGCGAACAATTCCCGACCAATATCCAATTCGCCATATACAAGATTTTTCACACAGTCTGTCTGGTTGTACGGTATTTTCAGTTATCGATTTGGTTAAGGCCTATAATCAAATTCCTGTTGCGGAGGTGGACATTCCTAAAACAGCCATTACCACTCCGTTCGGCCTATTTGAGTTTCCTCACATGACTTTCGGACTTAGGAATGCTGGACAAACCTTCCAGAGGTTTGTTGACGAATTGACTCGCGGCCTCGACTTTTGTTATCCATACTTAGATGATTTTTTAGTTTTCAGCAAAACACCTAATGAACATGAAGACCACTTACGCCAGCTCTTCGAACGTATGCGCGATTATGGTGTTCTGGTCAACACTTCCAAGTGTATCTTCGCCATGTCCGAGGTCACGTTTCTCGGATACCAGGTCTCTGAAAAGGGCACTAAACCACTGGAAAGCAAGGTACAGGCGATCACTCAGTTCCCATTACCGAAAACCGTGAGAGAACTACGTCGATTTCTAGGAATGGTGAATTTTTACAGGCGATTCTTGCCAAACGCCGCGCAAATCCAAGCGCCGCTTAACGCTTTGCTGACTGGGTCGGTAAAAGCTTCCCACCCCGTCATCATCGAAGGAAATGCTCTTAACGCATTCGAATGTTGTAAAAAGAGCCTCTGCGATGCAGCTCTTCTAGCTCATCCTGATCCAACAGCCAAATTAGGACTGGTTACTGACGCTTCTGATATAGCGATAGGTGGAGTCCTACAGCAGCTGAGAGACGGAGACTGGCAGCCGCTAGCATTTTTTTCCCGCAAGTTGAGTCCATCGCAGAACAAGTACTCTCCGTACGATCGCGAACTCCTTGCCATTTACGAGAGCATAAAATATTTTCGCCACATGCTAGAGGCCCATCACTTTACAGTCTATACTGACCATAAGCCGCTATGTTACGCTTTCCACGAGCGGAAAAGTAACTGTTCACCACGTCAGTATAGACACCTCGACTTCATCTCGCAGTTCACCAGCGACATCGTTTTTATCGCCGGCAAGGACAACTTGGTCGCCGATACATTGTCGCGCGTAGATGAGCTGCAGATACCTGTCGATCCTGAAGTTATGGCCGAGCTCCAATCCACGGACACAGACCTTGCAGACCACCTCCGAGCCAACACTTCACTTCGCCTCACGAAGATCAGAATACCTGGATGTCGTTCCACATTGTACTGTGACGTCAGTACACCGACGCCCAGGCCATTCGTACCAAAACAGTTACGACGGCAGGTTTTCGACAGCCTGCACTCGCTCACTCACCCTGGTGCCAACGCTACAGCCAAACTGGTTGCTCAACGCTTCATTTGGCCACTGTTGCGAAAAAACTGCCGTGAATGGGCTAAGGCGTGTTTGAGCTGCCAGCGCTCGAAGGTAACTAGACACGTTGTCTCACCATTAGGTTCGCATGATTTACCTTCAGCGCGTTTCAAACACGTCCACATAGATCTGATCGGCCCTCTGCCCCCGGCTGGTGATTATCGGTATTGCCTCACAGCAGTGGATCGCTTTACACGATGGCCGGAAGCTGTGCCTATTACCAACATCACTGCCGAAACAGTGGCGAAAGCGTTTGTCTCCTGTTGGGTAGCTCGATTCGGTTGTCCTACCGAGATTGTTACCGATCAAGGCAGACAATTTCAATCGGCACTTTTTGATCAACTCTCAAAATCCATCGGTTTCGATCACCGTAGGACGACAGCGTATCACCCACAGTGCAACGGTTTGGTGGAGCGATTTCACCGACAGCTGAAGGCAGCGATTACCTGCCACGCAGACGTTAACTGGACTGAGTCGTTGCCACTCGTACTTCTTGGTATCAGGAGTGCCTTCAAAGAAGACCTCCAGACTTCATCGGCTGATCTGGTTTACGGTGAGCCTCTTCGTCTGCCAGGTGATTTTTTCGGCCACGACATTCCATCTTATACCTCCGACATTATTGACTTCTCAGCTCGAATGAAATCATTCGCCGAGCGCTTAAGTCCTGTCCTACCTCAGCACCACTCCAACACTCGCAAAACCTTTGTATTTAAGGATTTAGCTAGCTGTAGTCACGTATTCCTTAGGGAAGAAGTGCTACGTGGCTCATTCCAGCCCGCTTACACTGGCCCATACGAGGTGCTTAAAAGAAGTGGTAAAACCTTCAAAATACGCGTAGGGAACAAGGACGTCAATGTATCTATAGACCGCCTAAAGCCGGCTTATATATTGGACGCCAACACATCCTTACCACAAGACGTCGCCTTACCAACAGACCCAGACCCTCCATCAACACTGCCACAGGACGCCCCTGTTAAGACAACTCGATCAGGTCGGAGAGTACGCTTCCCTGATTTTTATCGCCCTTAGCCGGTCTTTGGAGGGGAGTGATGTAGGTGACTTATTATATCTTTATATTTATCATGTAGTTTATTTATATATTTATATAGGTAAACTTTACAAAACATTTATTCATATTATATTTCATATATATTTACAATACTACATCCATTACTCACATACATCATCATTCACAAATTCACCACACAAAATAATTAATATTATATTCACAAGCAAACCCACGCTATGCGCGTTGTTAAGCCAGCCCATTGTATCCGAGCCGAGCGATGCGCTAGCGCCGGCCGCTCGGCCGGTGCCAACAAATCGAACCTACCGCCACTAGTCGATATCTATGACGCGACGCGATGCGAAGACTTTTGTATTGTTAATGCTCGTTTACTTCTATTCTTTGTATCTATTGCGTCTGTGTTATTTCCTTCTGTTTTAATTGTATGGTGTTGTGGCGTAATAAACCTTGAACGTTAACTATCGAACCAAGTGAACTTTTGTGTTAAACATACCTACCTACCTATATATTAGGATAGGATACCACGCCCCAACTACCTATAGATCTATTTTTAAAATAACGGTAAAATTTATTGGATCTAATGATTATAATGATAAATCTGGACAGGTTAGAAACTGAACAGAGTTATGACAGAGGAACTAAGTACCTATATACATCAGGCGCTTCGGCACGCTCGCCTTACGCGTTCTTTTCTATACTCTAACATAACCTAACCAAGTGTTTTGCAATAAAAATTCACCAAATCCAAATTATTGGCAATCTACAGAGAAATAAATATCTCACTAGATCCACTATGGATCTGGACAATGGATCCACTGATATTGAACTAAGGAATATGCCACTGCGATCAAACCACTGGTACTGGCTGCAGTGTTGCTTAACTTCTTTATCCGATAAGATAAACTCGCTGCGCCTATCGAGATACGGGCGGGTGTTAATCATTTCGACTTGAAGAATGATAACCTACCTACTCGCTCAATCCACCTTTCTTATTGAGCTCGCCTACACTAAAGCAGCAAAAAGTAATTGAGTATTATCGGGCCAGACTACTCTGCACAGTCTACTCCCACCTGTTCTGTTGAATAGTTCTGTTTACAGAACAAATGGGAAAAGAATTCCCAGTAGTTCTGTTCACGAATCTTGTGACATGAAATTCAGATCGAAACCAGTTGGTTAGGTTATGTTTATAGAAAATGAGTATAGAAAACAATGCGCAAGGCGAGCGAGCAAAGCGAGCGTGACGCATCAGCGGCCGCCGAAGCGCTAGAAGAATATAGTTCGTCTGTCGATAAAATTGAAGCCAGGTGTAAAGCAGTCTTATGAGTCACAAAACTAATGGGAAAAAATCCCAATAGTTCTGCCATCAGAACCACTCAACAGAACAGTTGGGAATAGACGCTCTGCACTATAAGTACGAAGTTACATGTAGGTTACATTAGCGCACCTCTGTTGGGCAATTTTGAGAAGTGCCGCGCTAGACCAGATAGTCACGCGATAGAAAGAAGTATTATGTAAGTATATATAACTGTTTTGTCAGTTCAGTTGGTATAGTAGTTCTGCCTTCTTTGCTGTATGAAGGATTGATTCCCTCCAAGGATAAACATTTGTGATCAATATAGGTGTTAAGAGTATAAGTATTCTATCAGTCCAGATGACTGATCACCATAATAAAAGCTATGCTATGCTATGCTATGCTATGCTATGCTATGCTATGCTTAGTTTGGCTAGGTGGGGTACTTTCCCGACAGTAGACATGTTACACCTGTATAATTTTTCATGGCTTCTGTGGACACAGCTAACACTAAGAAATAATTAAATAATTAACGAAATCAGTCTTTTATTCTTTGTATAAATAACATTATCATACAATACATAAACTTACTTACATTGAAACTCGTTACTGAAGAACTTCTAATTACATAAAATAGCTAGCATTGTAACGTAAACATAAAATCTTACAAATAGAGTCAACAATAATTATAAAACTAGGTACTTATGAAACAAAGAGATTTACTGTTTAAACTAAACAAACTTTAAATCATAGGTAATAATTAAGACTTACTTTAATTTTCATGTCATTATAATAATATTAAATACGTAAACTCAACAGAGATAAGATAAATATCCTAGATAAAGAAAAGATGACGTCATATCAAAAGTTAAACTCCTCAGGAAGTATATCAGCCTTTAATTAAATAACGCGCGACTGACAGCAGGCGTGAATTGTGCGATCACTGCTGCCAAATACACTTAACGCTACGTTTTTTTGTTTGTTTGTAAGTTGGTAACTTACGCAAAAACAGATTTTTTACGACTTGATTCAGATTCAGATATTTATTTCACCATAATCGTTACATAGCATAACATTGGCATGTCAAAGAAAAAAATACAATGTCACATTTAAAAAAAACACAATCAATAACAAGACTCTTAATCTAAAACCTATGTACAGATAAGTATACGTAGTTGGTACAGCTATATTTTAAAGGCCATTGGTAGTTGGCAAGTCTATATGAATGCAAATCAGAAAATAAACAGCTCGTGTATTCGCTGATGTTGTAGAATGGGTGACACTCAAAAAATATTTTTATTTTCCTTTTGAAGTCATTTAGGGGTAGTCGTGTTATTGCTACAGGCAACTTATTTTACAGTGCGAGCTTTAGACATTCACCTTGTTTTAAAGTATTTACTAATCTAGTCCTCGGTACATGTGGTTTCTCTTTATTACGAGTATTAAAATTGTGAATGTGCATTTTCATTGGGAATTCAGCTTTTTTTGAATGTATTTCTAAGAGGGAATTCATAATAAACAGAGATACAACTGTTAATATTTTAGTTTTTTTATAAATAAGCTCTCACTGACGTTAACCTGTATAGCCAGTATATAATTCGCAGTGACCTTTTTTGACAAACAAGAACACTTAATTGGGAGGCATTTCCCCAAACTGTTATTACATAGCTAATTATGGAATGGCAGTATGCATAATAAGTGATAAGTCTGTTAACAATAGGTTTTAGTTCGAACAATACGACGAACGAACAATAGTTTGCACTTGACTGATTTCGCAGATATTGCTGTAGCGTTACAATAACAATTACTGCATACAATTACAATTACTGCGTCTTTTCTATTCCTGGAGTTTAAAGTGTCCTGGATCAAAGAAAGCAATAGTTATTTCATAGTCACACTAAAGTCCATTAATGGTTAATATCTCCGTAGCTAAAGAAATAATGTATATAATCTAATTTTATTTTATTTTTATTCTCGTTATAATAAACAGTCACAATAAAAAGTATTATCTTAGATAGATGGTTACTTAAATTATATTTACGATATCGTAGCCCACTGCATTTGTTATACCTGTAGCTCATTCCCATTATGAAGATGGGCCTCACGAACACTTTGAAAACACTGCCGAATCGATGCAAAACCCATTGAAAGAACAGTCTACTCCCACCTGTTCTGTTGAATAATTCTGTTGGCAGAACTATTGGGTTTTTTTTTACCATTAGTTCTGTTCGTAGAACAAATGGTTCAAATGGAACAAATGGAATCAACGCGCAAGGTGAGCGCGCAAAGCGAGCGTGCCGCGGCAGCGACCGCCAAAGCGCCAGAAGAATATAATGACATTGAAGCCAGGTAAAAAGCATAGTCTTATAAATTACAGAACTAATGGGAAAACAATCACAATAGTTCTGCCAACAGAACCATTCAATAGAACAGGTGGAGTAGACGGAAAGAACGCTTCATATCAGTTCCTTGCATAAGATTTTCATTATGACGATTTCAAAAATATCTTGTTATAATCATTGTACTGTCAGAGTCATAGCCAAGATCTGAATCTACATGTGACATTCGTCGGGGCATCTCAACGGTATTTTTATTACATGTTTCTTTCTGTTTACTGTGATAAAGCTGTGATTCTTCATCTATTCTTCTTTCATTCGTACATCTTTTCTTATATTCTTCTAAGGAAATCTTCTTTGAATTGTCTATTTTATTGCTATTTTGTTTATACTGATGACGTTTCAGATTTAGTGTATCTGGATTCATATTGCTTCCTTTCTTTTTAGTGTCCCCGAAAAGTTTTTTAGTTTTCTCCACAGTTCTGTCAGTCTCGACTTTTTTTCGCGGAGCTGGTATATTAGACAGAATTTTTTCATAAGTCGGTATGGGAAGTATGGGAGGAGAGTATCCTTTATTCGGTAACGTTTTTTCTTTAGTTTTTATCTGGTAAGCGCTATCTCTTGGATCGTACAACTTCATTTTCTTAGATAAAGGTCCTGGTTTGTACTTGGCTATCGGTGATGCGCACTTTTCTTCTGTTAAAGGCATTGTTCTTTTCAAATTCGCTGGACTTGCATTGTCTCTTTTCGAACTATCGTCGTGTTTTTTAATGTCTTCTAAATTTCGTGGTTCTCCTTTATTGGATTGGGTAAAATGTTTCAAATTAGTCTCTGGATTTGTTATTTTTTTAGTTTTATCGATAAATATTGAGTTATCTTCAAATAGTTTTGTGCAAGGTGGGATGCTTCTCCGGTTCGTTACAGGTGAATGATTTGATTTGGCTTTAATATCCTTTGGTTGGGTGGCACAGCTTGTATTAGACATCGTTTTATCAAATTCCCTGACGATAGGTGCATTGGGTGGCTTGACTTCCCAATGCGTAGCACTGATTTTCTTAAGCTGTAACTTTTGTTTAGACATGTTTACTGCTTGTTTCTTATCACTTTGCTTTGATATTCTAGAGTCAATACGACTAGCTGTTGATGTACGGGGTAAATGGTTAACAGGGCTCTGACTAATAAATGTCAAAAATGTACCCTCCGAATGTTTGACTGGGCTATGTATTTCTTTCATACTGGTGTCCAAAACATGGAGCATTTCTAATTTTGTGGTCGCTAGTGTAGAGCTTTCCAGAACATCTGTAGGCACCTCGTCAAAGAGGGGTGTAGAATCGGATTCAACATATTCATTATTGATTTTGCGTTTTTTGATACCTGTTTCCGTGTCACAGTCGACTAGTAGAGAACTAATGTTAATTTTTTTGATAACGCCATCATTATTTCTTCCAATGATAGAGTTGTTAAAAGTTTTAGATTCATTGTTCGCTTCATAAGGAGGTGACAAAGGAGGGGGTGGGGGTGGTGGTATAGGGGGAGGAAACGCGTAGGACCAACTGACCATGCTTGGTCGCACGTCGCAACCTCCTGAAGGCCTATACCTTTCATGCATAGCCATCTGTGGTGATATACCTCTATTGATACTTTGTGACATATGAGTAGGTCTGTCACTCATAGCCTTTTGAGGCAGAATGCCGCGGTTAACTTCTAGTTCTCTTGCGTTTATCTTCTGTGGAGATATGTTGACCCCTGGAGGTACTTGTGGCCTATTATACATTGCCATATGGGGTAGGACGCCTCGATTATTATCAACAAGTCTTGTGTTTATTTCTATTAATGGTAAAATTGGTCCATTTACTTCTGAAGGCATTGTGCGGAGATTCATGGTCATCTGTGTAGGAACTCCGTTTACTCTTGGAGGTCTCACGTTCATAGCTGTGTGGGGTGAAATACTTCCGATACCTCTTGAAGATAATGTTGTGTTAGGAACCGTTTGTGCTGGAATATCTCCGGTGGTTTTTTCTCCTTTGCCATACCAAGTTGCATACCAGATAGGTTGCTGATAGAATGACTGGTTTGTTTGTTGTACAGGTGTTTGATATCGCAAAGCTTCTAGATTGTTAGAAAACATTTGATATGGTGGCAGATTATCAACTTGTGGTTTGTATAAAATATGAGACTGCATAGAATTATGGACAGTCAGATTGTCCTTCGCTTGCTTGCGTGCTTGACGGTTTTGTGCTTTGGTTGGTTCTATTAATGTTACAGAGACTTGTGCTTTAGGTACATGAGTATGAACAGTTAAGTTGCCAGCTTTATGAATGCTATTTTGTTTTCTAGTGTCTAACTTATTCCGGCTGGTAATGATAGTTTGAATATTAAATTTATCATTAACAGTTTGTTTCATTGTGGGCAAATGCTGATCTTTGTTTTTTATTGGACATTCAATGATCCGAACGTCATCAGTAATTACAACTTCTGAAGACGGTCTCTGTATTCCTTTTGTATTGATGTTAGTTACATGAGTAATTTGTTCTGTAATAGTGTTTGATTGATTTGCTGCATTAGAATCTGAAATGATTGTGCTTGCCACAAGAATGTCTTCCCTGTTAATTTTGCCGTCGTCTGTTTTAGCTGGTTTCATTAAAATTGTTTTCAACGTAGTTGGCTCTTTGCTTAAAAATAGGTCTTTCGAAGTATTTGCTTTTGTTGTACACTCACTTAGCATTAACTTACATTCACCAATAGACTTTGCCTGACCAACATGACTTTTATTTTTATCATGCAATGATTTGCGTTTTTTATGTAATTTTTCAGGTATACTAGTATTCGGGTTAGATTGTTGTTGCTGCTGGTGTTTTGCTTGTATTTTATTCAATATATTTTCTGTGAATCTGTTTAGAGTTTTAAAAGATTTGTTTGCCGTATATGTGTCAGTTTGGAGAGGTGAGGCAATATTTTGAGACTGTTTTTCCTGTGACTCAAACATAAAAGTATCTTTGGCGAGTTTTATGCTTTCATTCTTTTCTTTCTTCCGACCTTTTGAAGAAAGTGCTATTGGGCTTATCAATTTAGTAGTTTTGCATGCTTCGGTTTCATTTTTCTGCTCCAAACTTTTTAAATTTTCATCCATAAGCATCTTTTGATCTCTTTCTATTTTCTTAGAATAAGGCATTGCTTTGTATATTTTCTTTCTAGCATGGCAAGGTTTTTCTTCAATGTGACTTTTTCCTTTATACTGTGAAGTCACAATTCTTACAATTTCTTCAGCTATTTTCGTAGTTTCATGAATTCTTGTTGACATATCAGAGATGTACTTTAAATCCTCACTACTTTTGCAACTTTCTGAAGATGCAGCCATTTTCAAGATACAAGTTACATTTGCAGTTTTACTCTTAAACTCCTTCTGGCATGCATCAACTTTGTCATCTTTAGGTGTAGATTTACCAGAATCAATTTCTTTAGTTATTTCTGCAGCCTCTTCTAACACTGGCGTAATGGTTGTGCCCATAGTTGTTAAAGTGCTATCTACAGCTTGTACGTACAAACTGTCTGTTACCAGTTCATTGCTTTTATTACTTTTCTCGATTTGTGCTTTCGTATTTTCTTTTATTTCCATAGTTTGTTTTGTGGTTTTTATTCGTTGTACTTTCATACCAACTAATCCTTTATTTTTTTTCAAATTGACTTCTGTTTTATTTCTTTGGCTTAATGCTTTTTGAATTTCCATATCATTTCTTTTCTGACAATTTGCTAAGCGTTTCTTATAGTTTTTAATACTAAACATTTCCTGCACAAGTTTCATATCAATTGTTTTGTTCATGCATTTGTCGTTTACATATTTAGATTTATTTGAATAGATATCCATTATATTTTGCTCGCTTATCTCATTAACAACACCCATGCAATCAGAATTGTTGTCATCTATTTTATAAATACATTTGTCTGGTGATTTCTCAACCTCTTTGGAGCTTAAATCTACTATCTGTTCACTAAAAGTAATGTTTACACTATCGTTAATGAGCAATTTCTTTTCCATCAATGTTTTTGTTGGCTGATCGTAGTACCACGGAAATTTATAGCAATCAACTAATTTAATACACATGGGCTTTACAGCAATATGGTTGCATATAGTGGTTACCGTTTGAGGACGGGTCGTTTCTCCGAGAAGGTTAATATCAACAGTATCCTCATCGATGTACTTGTAGTCTCCGTCGGAGTCACAGTCAAGGTCTATGATCCCAGGGTCTGAAATAATCAAATGTGAGTTTTAAATTAAATATTATAATTATAAAAACACCAGATGGTTTAATAAGTCAAAAAAATTGTCTGCGGCTAACTGTCAAAATAAAATAAGCTACAAAATCTAATACGACACGCTCGAGACTTCGTCTGCACATTTTAGCATTGGCGCGCAGAGTGTGTATTGAATGAAATGATGTATTAAGAATTTTATATCAGTAGTTCGCCCCGAACTGATATCTAGCGATGTCCGTATCGTGGCGACGTCGTTTGAAAATCTTACCTACCCACCAAGGTACCTATATACGTATAAGACAGAGTATCTATTAATAAATGAAAGCTTTCATCAAGTAAGCGTGTGCTGATTCAAATGAGCCGGGTATTTTACCTACTATTATCCGAACAGCCGACTATCATCAGATCAGCTCTATATCACCTTAATATAACACGGTCATTTTCAGCAGTTATATTCAATTTCACCTTAATTACATACCTACCTACATAGTGTACAATGTTTTAATCAAAAATATAAGAAGAAACTTCTGAAACATTTTAATGAAATATGTGAATTAAGTCAGAAATCGACCTATGAATTCAACCCAACTGCAGCGAATGGCTGAAAGTAAAATGTACTTTAGGTTTTACGTTGAAAACAATACATCCTAGAAGAAAAACAAAAATCGTTTTGGAATATAGAAACAAATCACCATGAGTTTGAAAGTGTGTCATTTTGTGACACCGCATTGATAGTTTTGTAATACTTTAATTTTCTTCTTCCCCTTTGGAAACCCCTATAAACCCGTATTCTTAACAATACCATGTCCAATTTAGTTCAATTTAGCCAAGTCATTTATTAATTTCAGTCTAGACAGACTGAAATTAAGAAATGACTTGGCTGGTAGACACCTACCTGCCAAAATGTATGTAGATTGGATCGAAAGTTATCGTCAAATAAAAACAAATCGCCCAAGACGCCCAACGCCCAAAATTTGACCCCACTTTTCAACCGCTCATGGGTTGAAAAACCTTAAAACATGTGTCCATTTAGTTCATGTTTAAAGTTCAAGTTTCAAGCAAATCGCACCACGCGTTTTAAAGTTTCCATAACAACTTTAACCCCTCTATATATTCTTTTTTTGTCCCATTTTAGGGATGGAAGCGTAATGTGACATATTTCAGCATGTAACTTAGGAAAATAAGCTCACATAAAGTGAAAGTCCAATCAAAACAGCTTAAGTAGTTTTGACGCCGATCTATATATGTTTTAAATGCTCCATTTTTTTTTTTAAACTATATAGTTGAGTATTAGTAGTAAAGCTTAAATAGTATGTAAGAATCATAAACCATTACAGATAATATTAAAATGTATCACTACTTATATAAATACTTATACTCCTTAGAATATTTACTATAGTTTTCAAGACTTGTGTGACCTTCAAAAGCAATGCTGTTGTGAATATCAACGCTTGATTGAAATTCCCGTCAACGATGACGTAATACTTCATGTGACCAAGCGATGTTTGTGTCTCATTTCCAGAAACTACCATGCGAGGAGTGTTGGTTCCAATTAGCTTGCAATGTGAAGGCCGCCAGCCCGCGACCGAGCATATTTACAGTGATACAGAAATTTTAAATTCATACGTCTGGAGAGCTATATCTAATGGCAACACCAATGAACTTCAGCGTATTGACGTCCCTTTAATAAAAAAGTTTGCAGTCATATCGAATTTGGAAAACCATCAAACGGTTTCATATAGTGGAATAAATAAATTAATGTTCACTAAACTTATTGTAATCTTGAATTTATTTTTCTTAAGCTAGTTATAAGATTGATCATACAAAAAAGAGGACCAGGAAGAGTTTTCTACCAGTTCTTTCGGACTTGGGTTAGGAGGTATTGGCACCTAAATTCACCTAATATGTAAGATTTTTCAAAATGATCCTTGCGATTGTATTGAATAAAAATATTTGAGTTTCCAGAAACTGATATGTATACCAGAAACTAATCATGTTTATCTCGTGATCCAGGCGTATGCAACCGAAATATCGGGAAGCAGAAAAACTCGTATAATGGTATCCCATTTTGAGTGAAAATTATGTTCAAAACCATGATTCTTTTAAAAGTGATAGAAGCTTGTTTGGAAATTGCCAGTGAGCGTGTTTTCGGCAAATAACATTTCTGCGGTATATTCATCGTCAGCCATTAAGGTCATGCAAAAATGTCAAAGGCAAAGCTAAAAGTTTTATACAATAAAATCAAAAAGAGCTCTGACTTATCCTTACACATGCTTTTTAGGACATTTGTAGATATCACCTCGTATGTCACACGTTACATTGAAATGCCCTCCTGACGTATTTTGTCAGGATTTAGTCAGCTAGGTACTTACCAAGAATATGTACGTTTTCTAGACGAGGTGCAGCCGTTCCAAAATTAAGCACGATAGGGTCGTCCACATAGTCATCATCGTTTTCGGTGTCCTGACACTTCATATTAACGAGATCTATAACAATTAAGATTAATCATTGTAAAAAAATATAACAAAAAAAAAAAAAAGAACAAAACATAACTTTTGCATAAACGGTACTGTTATATTATAAAATAAGATTGAAAATTGATATAAAACTATGGTCAATTACCTACACTAATACTAGATACTGCTCTATATAGAAAGCTTTCAGTTTCGGTTCAGTTTATTCACACCTTATTCATAGCATTACAGACTTACTTGGCTTAATAACAAAACGAAATGACAAAATAGAACACACCAAAAATTCTAGCATAAATAAAAATAAGCACATTTTTTATATAATTAGGTATAGAAAAGGGTTAGCAAGGTAAGAACAACAAGAAGCAGGTCAAAAGTTACAGTAGTCGCATATAATGTGTAACATCGGACATCTCACATATTCATATAAATCCATATTATATTTCATTTAACATAGTACATTGTATTAATTACAGGAATATACAGAACAAATCGACTGGCCTGTCAGCTCAGTTGGTAGTAGCTCTACCTTCTGCACTGTAGGTTGAGAGTTCGATTCTCTCCCAGGATAAACATTCGTGTGAAGAACATAGGTGTTTGTTCTGTGTCTGGGTGTTATAAGTTTCATAAGTATGTTTTTAAAAATATATAAGTATTCTATAAGTCATCTAGTCACCATAATACAAGCTATGCTTAGTTTGGGACTAGATGATGTTGTGTGCATTGTCCAACAATATTTAAATGGTATGAACAATTTATAAATTAACCTCCTAGGTAAGATCATATCTAATGATTAATAATAAGCAACATTAACATTATATCCTGAATTAGTATATAGGTTAAACTTAAGTTTCCGGTAGCACGAAAATGAAGGGAAAAAAGGGGCGGGGGGAGGGGGGGATCTCCCCTTCCCCTGGTACCACTCCCATGAAAAGGGATTGCTCCGTTCTCGTGATAATCAAGGGTTTAGTTTTGTTGTTATAGCAGATTTTATGGATGGGCTCGCTTCGCTCGCCTTTTTTTTATACTAACCTAACCTAGCCTACTCATCTCGGACTTAGGGCACCAGATTTTATGGAGGCAAACAATCAACCGACACAGAGAGAACATTCGCGAGATTCGAGGAGAATGACTGAATTACTCTATATTATTACAGTGATACATGACACAAATGACAGGTTTTTTACGTTTCGTTTGCATGGATTTTGCACAACATGTTAAACCACAGACAATAAATACGACAAATTTGGAGGTTAACTGACAATTTTTACGTTTCGTTTCACTTTTTATCTGATTTGAGGTTAGAAATGTTTTTTATTATTTTCTCGAAAACTAAGAATTACCTTCTGTTAAGAATGGTAGATATGTAATCAGGAAGCAAAACCCTACCAGATTTGAGCCTTTTTACCCTCCAACTCGTGCTACCGGAATCGCTAGCTACCGCTAGCGATTTTGTACGGTACGCGCTCTCACAATGCGGTTGCGATTGCATCGATCTTTTTGGTGGTGGCGCGTTCTGCCTGTACTAGGTACTTTTGACTTCTGGTACACTACGCGAACTGACTGACATTCTGATGTATGACAGAAAGCGTTGAGTCAGTCAGTCACCCAGTGTTAAAGTTGTCGATCTCCATCACTCTTGTAGCAGCTTCTATGTCCATAAGACATATGACGTCTCACAATCTGGTCCTGAATCAAGATCTTATCATTACTATACGAAGTTCTAATTCCATATCAAATTAAACAAAGCTACAGAATAACCAGTGTTTGCTAGGGTGCAGAACACTAGTTTATGAAAGTGCATTTTCGACGCCATTTTTGTTTTTATACTACCCACTTAAGATACTTTGCATTCGATACTTGATTATACAAAAAAGCACATAAAACATTTACATTTCCAGTGAGCTATATTTTTTGAGTAAAGTAACATATTCTTTAAGAGGAAACAAAATTAAAAGGAACAGAGTTTGGTAAAAAACTCTAAAAGGAATATCTCAAAACAACTAAAATAAGTTACACATGCAAAATGAGTTTATAGATTTAAACAACACATTAGTGTATTTTTCCAAGATAGACCCTGATTCTCACAGCAGGTGAGACAGTCTCTCCATCGTCTTCCACGTAATTCTTAGTAATACCTACCCATAACCTAACGATTGACGATATCTTACGACTAGTTAATCAATTAATTTATATTCATTGACCTATGAATGTGTTAGTAACACATTCATAGGTCAATGAATATAAATTTGATGAAATCACAAATATTAGGTACTAGCGGCTTCGCACGGGTTATATTATTGCAACTCTTGTAATAATCTCCAACCTTTTTATATCAGAATATATTCCAGAAGTTGACGCCATAAAAAGGTAATATGCGATATTACTACTAAAATAATATCTTTTAACTTTTTTGTAAATAAAAAAAAGGTTAGTAGTTTTGAGTTTATCCATTACAAACTATCAAATTCGTTATAATATTAGTGTAGATAATGTAGACAAGCGTAACCAGGGTATTAAACAAATTTTAAAACTAGCACGACCTATTTCCTGACATGGAGGTTCCCTTGTCATCCCTCAGGACACAGGCTTTTATCTTACTTGTAACGTGCTTGTTACATTTCTAACACGCCCGCATATTACGGAACAAAGATAGAAGAGCACAAGTATTATAATCTTGCTGCAAAATAAATGGATTGAGAAACCTAGTATAGCAGAATTGGGGGCGTGCTAGGAATCATGT
Organism: Lampropteryx suffumata; assembly: GCA_948098915.1. Lineage (NCBI taxonomy): Eukaryota > Metazoa > Arthropoda > Insecta > Lepidoptera > Geometridae > Lampropteryx > Lampropteryx suffumata. The sequence goes on along the minus strand of OX402561.1, from coordinate 3,166,906 downwards.
TATGTATACTAGAGTATAATTTAACTTATTTATTCGATTTATGTATTAAATATACTGAGAACCGGAAATATAATTTATAATAATAAAATACATTTAAAATACATGCAGAATCGTCGGGAAATTTCTACAAACCGACCTCTCAACCGTAGACACCAAAATAGTGGTGCCCTTTCACCTGATGCGCTCTTGATTTATACCCGTGTGTATTCATTTTCTGGTATAAAGCATAGTTGATTAAAATCTAAATATAGTAACAATAATATACAGAACTTTGCATCTATCTAGAAGATACAGCATCAAGTAGAACTCGAGCGTTCACTCGCTCACGCTTTAGCGATAACGACTATGTAGCTAATTATGTAATTCCTCTCCCGAATGCATGTTGTGCTAGGACAGTAGTTGTTTGACAAAAACATTCACGTCATCGTGCCGAAATAGCAATTATTTCAAGGCTCCAATTAGTTTATCACAAACTCAACTATATCTAGTAGGTAGGCATACCTAGGTACTTACGTTTATGTTTCCGACTTACCTACGTTTCAAATTATTGCGATTGAAAATTTCTCCAATGCTGTTCTTCACAATTTTGTACAACAAATGACATTTTTAAATTGTTTCAATCCAAACAACCCAACATTCAGTTTCGAAATTTAATTTAGCGCATTCCAAATTTAAACAACAGCAGTTTTGGAATTATGTCAATACTGCTCTCTAATTTAATGCTTATTGCACGAGAAATAAATCACAATTTTAAACGTACATGTTGTCAGAAGAAGTGCAAAATGCGTAGTATAAACTTTTTGATTCTCTGCATGGGATGCAAACTTTTTGTAGGTTTATTCAGATTATTGTAGGCGTGATATGAACACCAAAGAGTTTGTGATTATTATGTAGGTATGCTATATTTTACCAAGAAGGTATTTAGTATGATCTATATTTTTTTTAAATGCAATAATACGCAAGAGGGCTCTACTCCATGTATATAATTATCATGTTAATTAATTAATTAATTAATCATTACTTTTTAAACATCTAAAGTAGGAAACAGCATAATTATATTCACTAGACATATTTTTATCATTGGATTGTCCGAATGGAGTGTTCGATTTAGGACAACTAAAAATAATAATGTATGTGTAATATTGTATGTAATTATTAACTCAGTACATAGTATTTATGTTACCGACCTAGGTAGGTACCTAATGAAGGAGTTTTTGGGAATTTATGGCGGTAAAAAAGTCGAGAGGTTAGTGTGGGCACCTGGGAAGGGCTGCGCTATCAAACAGAATTCCAAGCAGAGTGGCGTCAGTGGAGAGAAAACTTCACCCACCTCAACTTGCTAGAGTGGATGCATGAACGAAAGTTTTCAATTACAAATAACTGCTCTGTAACTTGACAGACGCCATGAACAGATGAACTAAGACAAGGGATTCTTCGTTTGTCATTTCATGAAGCAACATAGCTCTGCTATTTTAATATTTCTTATTTGTTTTATTGCATGTTTTATTCAGTAATCTTAGTTGTATTTTATTAAAAAATTTGTGACTACATGGGACAAGTATAAACAATTGAATTAACTTATTATGTTGCAATGTGATTTGAACGACGAGGAATCAATTTTACACGGCGATTCCGCGTGACGTCTAGAATTGACAATTGACCATCGACTAAGACTTAAACAAACAAATTGACTATTAACAAACATAAACACTTGACACTATCAAAATTGACATTATTATATCACATGCCATAAACAAAGAAGAAGATAAACTAAGGCCATTGATGATGAAATGCTAAAGATACATCAAGAAGTTTACACTTCAACATCTAGTTCTTCTTATAGTGTCACATGTTTTTTCCGACCAGTCAGTGTGGTGAAAGGATTCAAATGTGTCTCAGAGGCTCCTTTCGTGCACTATGTACACCTCCTACTTTGCAGAATAGATACCCAGTTATATAAGGTAAACAATTTTACTGGTAACGTAAGTAGGACGGTAGATACTTATATATATTAAATACCATATTGTCTACTTAGTTGAATTTACATAGCTAGGTACTTACATATCTGCGTCAACAGTAAAAATGAAACAAATTATGTTAGCGATGACAGTAAAATGTGTCGGTAAAATGTAATGACATAAACAATAATGAAACTGACACAAAGCTACAATTGATTTGATTATTTTTGGTCGTCTAGCGAAGCAATCATTGCGCTCTTATATTATTTATTTTCCACAGTTATTTCTGGTTTTATTTCTAATTTTGGTTATTTTATTCAAATAAAGCTAGTTATTGCCTCGGGTCTAAATAATTGAAATAAAAGTTTTGTGATTCTGTGTTTCGAACAAAAACAATCCGTATAGTAGTTATTTTAATAAAAGACACCATTTTTATCAAATTACAAATAAATTAGTTTTTTGTAATAACAAATTACAAAAAACAAATTACGAACGACAACATACAACTTTGTGACATACCTACTATAACAATAATATTCTAATAATTTATAAGCATTATATTATAGTGCTTTTATCTAAACTAGTGGTCGCCCACTGGTCGAAATTCGACCATAATTAATTAATATTTAATGTAATTTTTATGCATTATTTTTAAAAAATGTACATTATGCACTCCTCTGTATAAACTGTAAGTGTGCGAAATTTCATACTCCTCCGTCCGCGCATTTTTTTTAAAAAGGGATACAAAGTTATTGCTTTACGTATTAATTTATAGATTGGAAAATTGTAATTATTACGACACAAGCCATTAACGATGAAGAAGAAGTAATATTATGGTTTCTTAGTAATAATCTTAACTAATATTCTATAGAGAAAATATTAGATTTTCTGTTTGTTTGTAATGGATAAACTCAAAAACTACTTAAACAATTTTAAAAATTATTTCACTCACTTACCTATAGATAGCTACATTATCAGCGAATGGCATGAACTATATTTTATTTACATTAACTCGCGAACCTAAGATAGGGTCCGGGTCAGATAGCTAGTTTATAAATAAATCTAAATAACGTTTAAAAAACTAAAAAGAAAACCGACTTCATTGAATGACATTTTTAACCCATAAAAATACAACCGAATTGAGAACTTCCTCTTTTTTTTTTTACTGGTTAAAACAGTTTTAATTATACCCTTTTAGTACCATATCATTTTTCGAAATTCCTATAATGTTATCCATATTTTTTCCAGGTATTTTGATTTAAAAACGAAACTACTGAACCGATTTTGTATAAAATTCTATAGGACCAATCGGGAAGTAATTGTTTTCACATAAGATAGGTATTTTTCAAATTGGTTCAAAAATGACGGAGTTATATACCACATATACAAATTAAAATAATAAAAAAACTGAATTGAGAACCTCCTCCGTTTTTGAAGTCGGTTAAAAGAGCCATACAATGCATTTTAAACCAATGAATAAAAGTCCACCTGACTTTAATACCTTGGCCGAATCCCATCTATCGGGTACTTCTGTTAGAGCTGGTGCAGCAGCTGAATGTGCCGAGGACCTCAACATGCGTAAATATCTTGTTATGGCCTACATATTTGAGCCTTTTGAAGTCGAGACTCTGGGCCCGTGGAAAACAGGAGCCCTCCGCTTTCAAAATAATTTCACGGCGCCTGGTGACAGCGGAGTGTGTGGAGACATGTGGAAGCATTGCGTGACATGCGCTGGCTCCTATCTGCCCCAGTGTTAGCATTGCCATAAAACGTGGCAACTCCGCCAGTGTTTTGGGAACGCTGGCAGTGATCGGGATCAGTTGAGCTTTCGTATTAAACGGTCCTTAGATAGCTGAACTGTTTCACGTGTATTTTATATTATTATGTACGTTTCTGTAAATAAATAGTTTAAGTACCTGACATTAATTGAATATTTTCAAGAAATGAAATACAACGAGCTCATTCTGTACGATTCCTAGACCTACAAATAGTCTAAAAACTGAATTGCAAAATCCATGTTGCGTATACATAAGAGGATTAGCAGCTCTTCTTCTATTTCTTTGTTTATGGCATGTGACATAATAATGCCAATTTTGCCAGTGTCAAGTGTTTCTGTTTGTTTATAGTCATTTTTTTTGTTAAAGTCTTAGTCGATGGTCAATTGTCAATTCTAGACGTCACGCGGAATGGCCATCTAGAATTCTCTTGGGATTATTATAAATACTTACGGGTATTTATCGCGTTTATTTACCTATTTTTCCCGACGTTTCGACAGGTTTACACTCTGTCGTGGTCACGGGATGACTGGAGTACTGGAGCTACCGCCTCTGCGAAGCGAGGGCAGCATTTTTTGCAACTACCCTCACTTGTTTTTCCGAAATAGAAATGTCCATCTGCACACTCGGACGACACACAACACTAACCGTTTCCATTACGCATTGAGAAACCGGTCTACGTTGAGTACACTTAGCTTTAACTGGATTCCATGAGGCAGAGAGTCTGAAACCGTCTTCACGATTGAAATTAGGATATTTCTTAATTTCAATCGCTTCCCGAACCATTCTCTTGTAGTAATGCCTTTCATTACATAAAACTTGAGGTTTATGTAATTCAATCCAGTGATTGGGTCCTGAGTCCACTATGTGCTCTGCTATTGCAGACTTGTTTACTTGTCGATTTTTGACCGCCGCTATGTGTTCTTTAATACGTTCCGCGACCGTGCGTTTAGTCTGGCATGTAGGAACGCCCGCAGCTGCAATCTATTTTGTAAACCCCAGGAACTTGCAGAGATACGACGTCTTTTGGTGTTCGTAGATACTTCGTCATCTTTGTGAGTGGGGTGTAGATCGACTTGATTGAAAATTTACTGAGCATGTTACCAATTTTGTCCGTAACTCCTTTCACATAAGGCAAGAACGCAGGCTGTCTTTTCACATCAATGTGTTCCTGTTTGCGCCTCCAGTTAGAACGACATCCGATTCGAGTATTGTAGCCATTCCGTTTCAGAAAGACAGAATACAATATTGTTTTTTTCTCTTGGGATTTCTCGTCGTTCATTTCACATTGCACCACAATACACATATAATTCAATTATCCATACCCGTCCTATAGTCTCAATTTATTCATTAAAATTCCGCTAAGATTACTGAATATTAAATTGGCAGAGCTGTTAATATTGTTTATTTTGTTTATAATGGCATCTGTTTTATTGTAAATTTTACCAGTATCATGTGATTATTTGGTTATAAAGTCTTAGTCGATCGTAATTTTTCTATTCTAAACGTCATCGCGGAATGGCCGACTAGAACTTTCTCGGGATTCCTCGTCGTTCAAATCGTATGGCAGCATCATACACTTATAATTCAATTGTCCATACTTGTACTATGAAGTCACAATTTATTGATTAAAATTCCGCTAAGATTAATTAATATAACAGGCAATAAATAACACGAGAAAAAACAATATATAAAAATGCAATGAAATACGTCCTATTTAGAATATCATTAACTGTCATTATAGACATACTAATAATAAGTATTACGGATTGGTAGAATCTATAACTCATTGAATTATTTTCTGGGGCAATTGTAAAAATAAATTAATTTTAAAACGCATAAATGCTATCTACGAGCCATGCTTTAAATACAGTTGCAGACCATGATATTAAATACAAAATTCTTACACATCTGTCCTTATCCAACATTAACAAAGTTTATTTGTGAGAAACAATCACCACCTATTTCCAGTAATTTACGACAATGTAGTGATATAGACGATATGTAAGATTTTTGGATCCAAACATACATTGTTACGTTAAAGTATAGTCTGTATGGCACCAATAATTAATACTATAAAACAAAGTGACCTCGCTGCGTCTGTTTGTCTGAACGCAATAAAACTACAATATATATGTTATATGTTCAATATATATAGTAAGGTTTTCATCAATGGAGGAGATATTCAAGAGAAAGGTTAAGGTGTATCATTCAGCTGCACGAAGTCTGAGGTGGGTTGTTAGTTTATAAAATAATTTTGTTTTAAAAACTAAAAAGACAACTGACTTCATGTATAAAAAAGCAAAATATCAAAATTTCGTTTCATCCAAGTGACATATTTTTTTATTTATTTTTTTTAAAACTTATCTACTGAACTGATTTTTATGAAATTTATATGGGACCAATCGGGAAGTATGAAATCACATGAAATTCACATGAAATCAGTTTTTCTTCAAATCGGTTCATAAATGACGGAATAATGAAGTAACAAACATAAAAAACAGTAAAATTGAGAACCTCCTCCTTTTTGAAGTCGGTTGAAAATACCAAAAAGCTACAACTTAATAAATTTAAAACATTGTCATAATATAATGCAAAAGACAGAATACAATATTGACGAATTTTAACTTCCTATGTAAATCCTGTCCCGTACACGACTTCGGCCGCGCATTTTTAACTGCAAAATATATCATAATTAACTGTCATAACCTAACAAATCGAGCGTCGTCAAAGGTTTCTAATTAAACTCACGAGTATAAACTTATTTGTTTTCATCAAAGAGTATTAAATCATTCATTTTGCTATTATAACTTAAAAAAAAAACAAATGTTTTAGCTATTCGGGGCGGAGACAAATCCAACAAATCAAAAATCATGAAAATTGGTCCAGTCGTTATTGAGTTATAAATGGTGTAACTAACACGACATTGTTTTATGTATATAGAATATATAATTTATTGTTTACTCTTTGGCATGAGACTATGGTCTCTCTATGGGACGTACCTAAACACTTATATATCTTCGATGCTGAAACGTAATAATTACCATCCTATCTACACAATCATGTTTATGCAAATTAATAATCTTTTTCTTTAAATGGTACTCACATTTACAATGGCAGATAACCTACCTACTTACATAGCTAATTATTATTAGTAGGTATCTAAATCAGTAGGTAGATAATACTAATTTAATACATAATTACAAAAAAATATACTTACTTGGCCTAATCACAAAAACTTGCCTGCATACATACCGTTTAAGCTTTTTTACCATCACATGTCGAATTTGCGTTCTTCAAAGCTTTTCAAAAACAATGAAGAATATTTTGACGTGACATTTATTATTTCGAGTCTTAGGTAGGGATTGTACTATAGATTATATTACGTAGGTATATGTATACCTATCTAAATGCTGTTTATTTTACGCAGTTATTTTTATTTACTAGATATTTACACCACATTATCTCCAAATCCACTATAGCTCTAGTATATTAATTTAATACCTAGTTATTGCAGTGAAGTGCAGGTAGATAATATTAATATTATTTAGTGTTTGTTATCACTAGAATATTTAGAAACTGTTTTGACTTATCGGGAGTATTCCCTACTGTTGAATAATTACAGTTCATTCGGGCTTAGCAATTTATACGCCAACGAATACTTGCAGCATAGCTTACACAGCTTTAGTATGCATCTGTACGTGTGTACATCCTGTATACACACTCTAGCAACACATTAGTCATGGGTACAAAACAAACTGATAACCGAGCCAAGAGGCGAAATGACCCAGCCAGATTGAACCGGAGGGCTAGTATGTACCTCCATCCGAAGTTGATCATTAAATTAAACCATAAATTCACAGTTGGCAGTGATAGGTTTTAAAAATAGAATGTGTTATCACGGGATTATCAACAAATACGCATTGGTCTGAATTGTGGCTCATTGGACAGTCATATCGTACAAAAGGTAATAATTATGTAAAATTAGGTAGGACTTGAAGTGTAAGAAGTATTTTTTTAACATTATGTGTTAAAAAAATACTTCTTACACTTTGGCAGAAAACATATAACGAGCAATGTCACTATACAAAAAAAAAAGATAAACGTCATAATTTCAACGACAAAAAGGCGGCGCAAAAGCGCGCTTTTTCTCAAAAAAGGTTACAACTCTATGGAACCTTCGTCAAGCTAGAAGGAGGATGTTTAAAACGTAAAAAGGTTTTTACAGCAGCCTTTCACGTCACTTCCGGCGATCTGTTATCGTAATTGCAATCTGTGGGATGAATGCCGCGAAAAATGTGTGCGGATCAAACGTACCGTAAACAATTGCAGTAGTTCCTCCAGCCTACTCTCCTAGGTAGACATACCTTTATATCCTAGGTACCTTAGAGATACCTTTGTGCCATATTATAAAACACAATCCCTTGCCTCATTTTCCGTCTGAACGAGATAAACTCAAAAACTAAAGAATGGATTTTCATACGGTTTTCACCAATTTACGGACTGATTCATAAGAAAAGTTTATGTATATAATTCAAGCCGGGCGGGTCCCTAATAGGTGCCTAAGACTAAAACCACCAGAAACATGGATTTAATTTATATTTTATTAACATATCTTACACTAATTAGATAATACTGTAAATGCAAAAGTTTGTTTGACATTTGTTTGTTACCTCATAACTCCGTCATTTATGAACCGATTTGAAATATTTTTTCACTTTCCGATTGGTTTCATAGAAATTTCATCAAAGTCGGTGTAGTAGTTTGGTTTTAAAATAAAAATAACTGGAAAATAATGTTCTTCTAAGTGGGTAAGTACCTAAACAAAAATTTGATTTAATTTTTTAATTATCAATTTTTTTTTAGTTGTTTAACATAATTATTACATGACTTAAGATTATCGTACATACATACTTAATCATATTTTTATTACCAGTGTTATATAATGCGGAAACTACTTACAAGGTTTATTTTATTAGTTATATTTATAAGTAAAAGATCCTAGCTCAGTCGGGGCGTGCCATGTATCGAGCTCACTATGTAGTATGTATCATTAATCATTTAGACGTTCAAAACCTCTATGTCATCAAGTGATGACAGGCAAAGCTATAATTAAAATGTAATTAGGTGCGAAATAATTTGATGCAGGATGTATATTATAGTGCCAATAATTTACCTGGAACAGACAGTCAGTAGATTAATGCCTAATAAAGTAATCCATTAGTTACATTCGTCAGTAGATTTATCTATGAAAATCAGAACAGACTGTTTTCTTTCTCGTATAAAAATTTACTGATTTCGTTTAGTAGTAGTAGCGGCAGCAATGTTCAAATAAGTTACAAGTAACCAAAAAATTATAGAGGCATATTATATAATATCTTAGAGGTATTATCTCTTATAATACAGGCAGCCGTTGCCAGCCGTTTACTCTATTACTCCTACAATATCCTAAAATATAAAATACTCCTAAAATATGCTTATAGTGTATATGAGTTATTATCGTCCGTATTATCTTCTCGTTTTTGATACCAGAGATCTCTTAATTCCGGGTTCTAGCCGAAAGGTGTCGTGTTCAGGAAAATCACCGGATCCCTGATACAAGACACCGTGCGAACGTAATCTCTGATCTAGTAATAAGTTTATATTTTGTATGTATTGAAGGTATTTAAACTAACTTACCATTGTGTTTTGCCGAACGTTTTGAAAGACTCAGATGATCCAGTGACTACCGCACCCGCGTAGGCACAAAAACACTTCTAAATTAGGTACTTAGTTATTTCTATTCAATATGTACAGACAACTATTATGCCCAGCAGTGGGCTAGTGGACTATTTTTATAATTATAATATCAGTATATATAACTATAACTCCAAAGAACGAAGCACTGACTCAGAATGCCTCAAACAACACAACATTTTATTTTATAACCCTTAACAGAGCTAAGCCTTGTTTAAAAAATCGTTAAAACTGAATCAATATCAGTACAGCGTTAACTACTTTAGATATATTAGGTTAAGGTTCCAATTCCATTGGCAGTTTGTTGAGTTTTATTGTTTTTAAACTTAGAAGAACACTTCAGCATCTCGGTTTTCTGATGACGAAGTGAAATATCAACCTCAGCGACATACATCGATATTATATTTTTATACGTAATCAAAAATATCATATTCTTGTGCTTGTGACTGAATAATAAATATTGTTATCTTTACTTGATAATTATTACGCTTTCTGGCACTTGCCTCTCAGCTCATTTTATTTAATGACAAAAAAATGGAGAAGGTACTCGTATATATTTTTTTATGTATGAGCATGCATAACATTTGACAGATTAGTCCGATTTTGATAATTCTTTTTTTATTGGAATACCCCAAAGTTGGTCCCATATTAATTTGGAAAAAAAATCCAACCCTATGGGTAGGAAAACAGGGATTGATTGTTCACTCATGTATGAAAGTACTCATAAATTAAGCTTGTAATTAGTAGATTATAGCCGCAAAAATTGTAAAAAAACAGACTTTTACAAAAAAATACACCGCCGAAAAAACTGAGAAGCAAAAAATAATAAACCTTTTTATATAACCTTAATAACTAAGTTCTTAAGTAATGTAAGTAATCTTGAGTCGCCAAACAAGCATATACCTAAGTGTAATTTTTTTATAATAACTCTGCCTTCTGAGCCGTAGGATGTGGGCTCCATTCACCCCAGGGCAAACATTTGAGTGATAAAAACAGATTTTTGTTCTGTGCCTATGTGTTATAAGTATCATAATACTAGTGAACTGTAGATCTCGCGAACATTTTTAGAAATGTCCAAATTTTTATTTTTTTACGGTTTCAACCCCCATATAGCAGCCATTTTGAAAAAATTACAAAAACTGAATGGACAAAAAAAAATTATAGTTATAGAACCTGCTCACAAAATTTGACGAGAATCGGTTGAGGAATGCGACCTGTAGAGGAGAACATCCGGACAGTCGCCGGCCAGACGCCGTTCGGACAGACATACGAAAGCATTTTTGCCTAAGCTGAAACGGAGACACTCGCCCGCGCTTCGCGCTCGCTCGGTCATTTGCGAGTATATGAGTATTCTATCTGTCAACGTTCTGCGTCTGGTAGGAACAACGCGTGCCCAAAGAGCTGGCTCCTATCTGGCCCAGCGTATGAGCATTTCCATTCACCGTGGTAATACCCCAGTGTCTTGGGGACGCTGCCCTCTGGCAGTGATCGCTCAACTGATCCATTGAGTTATCTAGAGATCGTTTTAAACAGTCCTTAGATAGCTCAACTATTTCACATGGATTTTATATTATTCTAAAAATATATAGATTATATCTGATTCCCATAGTACAAGTTATGCTTAGTTTGAGATAGTTTGAAATGTCCGGCAATGTTATTATTATTTTTATAACACAAAGAGATAAATTTATTATCTACTATGGTACAGGATGAAGCTGGAATGATACAAAACTACTCATTTGTTATCAAACGCACACACATTAGCTAAATTAAATAACAAATATAAACAAATAAATTGGCCGAGCGCATTTTCGACTAAACATAAAGCTTCCAAAACCACGATAAGAATGAATGTGATCCCAAACAAAATGGTCCTGCTAGCTCAGTTGGTAGTAGCTCTGCCTTTTGCGCTGTACGTTTAGGGTTCGATTCCCTCCCAGGACAACATGTTTTATGAACATAGGTGTTTGTTCTGTGTCTGAGTGTTATAAAGTATCATAAGTATTTAAAATATATTATATCAGTCATCTAGACTTCATAGAACAAGCTATGCTTAGTTTGTGGCTAGGTGGTGTCGTGTGCAATGTCCTGCAATATTTATATATTGTTTTTTCACTTTTACAACTTTCGTGAATTGTACTATCCACATAAACACGGGTTTTACTCATAACGTATTTTGTTGATGGAGGCACCGGCACGGTTTCGATTCATCTAGAAAATCTTCATCAGGGTGAGTCTGATCCGCGGTCCGTGAGTTGCAGCGTCTACATTCTCCAGATAAATCGAAACAATGTCGGTGCCTCCATCGACAAAATAATACATGAATAAAACTTTCTTTATCAAAGCATATTTTGTTTTGATGTAGGCTATTCTGATAACTTTTCAGTTATTATAAACAGGGGGCTTCAACACAGTAAAACAAATATTATTGAGGTATGTATTTAAGTATTAGAAAAACATTACAAAATTACAAAAATATTTACACACAATTCAGCCTTCGAGCGGTCTAAAAATTTCATCATCGTGGTCCACAATCAAAGCCGGGAGTTAATATGCCGCTTGAAGTCACATACAAACATATCTACATACTATTTACAATGTTTATAATATACCTACTCATAACCAGCTTTACGTGGGCTCGGCACAATATCCATAGGTACTGAAGGTATGTACTATAATATCAATTATAGACTTATCTCTATTTGATACAAGAGTTATATGTTTTACGAAACCTAGGCCTCATATCCAAAAAACTAAAAAATAAACATAACATACAACGCTTAATGAAATGATTCAGCATACATGTTCGCTCACTTGTTGGCACTATCACAACTACTAACATTTACGCGAGCGACCTGTCTCGCCTTGGCGTAGCGGCTACACCTCAGCACTACAATGACGCAGCGTAGAAGGTCGTATTTAGGACAAAAATATATAAAACCATTTGGTCATATTATTTACGTTTTTGAAAATCCTATGTACTTACTTACTTATATCTAGACTACAAACAATACACGGTAGCCCTATATAATTATCGTCTTAGAAAGAGCATGTTCTCAATTCGACTGTATTTTTAATATTGACTTAAAATCTTATATTTTTTGATTTTCTGTCTAACTACAACATCGTCATAAAAGGCTGAGCTTCACAAGCGAATCTGCCGGGTGCAATGTGAGCGGCGAGCGTGGATCAGCCGCGAAAGGTTCAGCGAGCCGCTCGGCAAGCATGCTCGCGCGCGCCGGCGATATTCGCACGTGCTGCAGCAATCGGACCAGGCAACACTTCATTTGAATCATTGCGAATCTTTTACCTGATGGAAAAAACGTTTAAGATAAAACATAATACATAATAATAATGCCGGACATTTCATACAGCATCATCTGGTCCCAAAGTAAGCAGAGTTTGTTCTATGGGTAACACATAACTGATATATGTACTACTTATTAAGAAGTTATATAGGTACTTTTTTTTATTTATATACAAATGCGTTTTCAAAATTTTTTCTCGGCGTCTGGTGATACGTTGCATGACCCAAGAGCTGGCTCCTATCTGGCTCAGCGTATTAGCATTGCCATTCAACGTGGTAATGCCGCCAGTATCTTGGGAACGCTGCCCTCTGGCTGTGATCGGGATCAGTTGAGCTATCTATAGATCGTTTTAAACGTGTATTTTATATTATTTTGTACATTTCTGTAATTATTTCTTTAAATACATATTATACATAGAAACACCCAGACCTGAGACAAATACTTGCAGTTCATACAAACATTAGTCCCAGGGCGGGAATCGAACCCATAATACAAAAACAGAAACCCAACATGCTAACGAATGTTATTCCCGGGCTCGGTAGACACCTCAGGCCTCTAGATTCTTTGTTCTTTGAGGATGTATAATAGACCCTCAAAAAACAAAGTCAGAGGCACGTTCAAACATTCTATTTCCTCATGCCCACACACGTACTTGTAATAGGTCCATAATAGTAACAAAATAAAAGGTTAGGCACTAGATACTAAAACTAAAAGTACGTGTTTGTTGCAGAATTTCAAAAGGGTAGCATAGCTCAGCGATAATATTGCGTATAGAAGCAAACAGATGACGACGCGAAAACGCAATACATTATTCAGATTATCTACAGTTTGAGTACTTGTGAGTCAAAATATGCGATAGAGTACACACTCTATGAATGAGGAAGCGAATGAATGTACGTTCGTATGATGTTGTGGAGTATCATCTGATAGCAGCAGTCTTAAGATTCTGGGTAAACGAAGAGGCCCACATGCCTCTAAATATAAATGACTATATTATTGATAGGAATGCATAGCCTCATGTTGCTCTGCCCTCAGACAGTTAACCGACACATTTTAAATGTATAAACTCTCTTGTGTTCGTTTTTCGTAGTTAAGGTAGTTATAAGATGGATCATGCAAAAAAGCGCTAGGACCAGGACGAGTTTCTTGCCGGTTCTTCTCGAGCTTGGGTTAGGAGGAATTGGCACCTAAATTCCTATGTAATACGTTTCAAAGTGATCCTTGTGATTGTATTGAATAAAGTATCTATTCACTTGACTTTGAATGTATAAAATGAATGTGTGAGGAGTCACAATAGAATATAGACGAGAGATTACCTATAGTCGGAGAATGTAGTGTTTAGGAATGACATGTGTTTGTTTTTAGAGATTTTTTTTATTTAGATTGAAAGGAGTTTTGTTTGTTTATTGACTCTTGCTAGAATTCATTTGAATCTTAGTAATCTTACCTCTACATTACCTATAAATATCCGTTTCCACTAAAGCCTAGCCTAGCATGGATAAATTCCAATGGAAAATGGAAAAACCATTTTGAAAATACCATAATTCAGGAAAGCGCGGCTTATGACGGCAAATTAACTTTTGTATCGAAAAAAAATCGGGCGTTTTTACCGCTTTTTAGTGTCTCTGCTCTTTTATAGGCTCGTTATTTAAAGGAATAACATTTACACAAAATATAAAGTATGTATTTTCCATATTTTGCCTCATACTCTTCGTACTACTTCGTGTTAAATAATTTTTAATAAAATTGTTAGTTTTATAATTTAAGCTGACCCGTGCACCCTTCGTTGGGCGGTTTTCACAAAAAATATTAAAGTGATAATATCGCTATTAAAAAAAGATAGCTATTCAAATTATTGTAATAGTTACAGAGATCAGCAAAGTTATACATATTGATAGATGGCGCTAGCGGCCACCTGGCGCTTTGCCCGCCCCGTTCCCGTTGTTTTTCCGGGCCCATACCCTAATCCAAGTTACTACCTATATTCAATTTAGGTTTCATCCAAATCGGTCCAGCGGTTCTTGAGTTATAAGTGTGGCAACAAACCCGACTTTGTTTTATACATATGGATTATGAAAAAATAATTAATAATCTTTTACTAAAATTGACGTCGTTTTAACACTAATAACACCACAGCTTACACTAATAGGCGGAAAGAATGCAAATTTAAACAATACCTATCAAACTTTTTATAGAATTCCTTATTTGAATGTATTCAGATAAAAAAATCACGATTAGAGTGCCGTGACGCGTCATCATTTGATCATGGAATCATTTGATCGTTTTAAGCTGCGCGGTTTTATTCGCCAGTGCATGCTAGATAACGGTAATTTACAATATGTTACTTCTGTCAGAGCATAACGCACTCGGTTGCAGAACTTTTCGTAGCGCAAAACAGTTGGTGAAACGTGTTTTGCTTTTCTCTATTTACTATTATTTGGAAATTAGATTTAGGTCTCCTAGAGTGCAAACGGGTGTTTACATCGGCAAGTGCGTGTGGCATTTACTTAGGTAGTAGGTAGGTGCAATGGATGATCACATTTTCGGTAGTAAATCGAAATAGACAACAACGAGGAATATATTCAGATTCAGATTCAGTAGTATATAACCTCTGTGACGTAACGGGCTTGCCTGAGACGCAGAAGGTTGCGGGTTCGATTCCCACCGCAAGACAAATGTTTGTATGAACTGCTAGTATATGTCTCGGGTCTGGTTATGTATTTACTTACATGTGGTAAATACATACGTATTATAGTCATGTGGTACCCACAACACAAGCTCTGCTTACTTCGGGGCTAGATGATGCTGTGTAAAAGGTTCAGCATTATTATAAATATTAAATAACATTCATCAATGCCTTATTGAAGCACTTTGAACAAAGGAAGTCAATGTTACGGCTTTACTTTGATATTTAAGGATCACATAAATTGGGCCCCAGCGGTTACAATGGCTTCGTAGAAATTAGAACCATAAGCATTTTAACGAATGACGAAATAAAGGTGTGGTTACACTAAACTAATCACTCAACGTGATCGTCCATCTGACGACGATAACCGACGAACGCCAAAGAGTTGACGTGACGAGTTATGCCACGCTCGTGTGTTTTTTCCCAATGAAACTATACTAGCTAAACATTTCGGACATTTATTCCAATTTAGTCAGTGCTGTTTTAATGTGGAAATCATTGGAAAAAACTGTCCAATGTACAAATAGTTTGTCAATAATAAATGAGTACCTACTCAAGTGACATTAATGACATTGATATAATTTTGATACAAAATGTTATAATAATAATAAATATCGGTGGACAATGCACACAACACCATCTAGCCCCAAACTAAGCATAGCTTATATTATGGTGATTGATGGAATACTTATATATTTTTCAAATAATACATATGCTACTCTATAACACCAGAAACAGAACAAATACCTATGTTCATCACACAAATGTTTGTCCTGGGAATCGAACCCACAATCTACACAATGCTGTTAGCAAAACCATGAAAATTTAGCGTTTTCCACATTCGTCAGATTTTGTATTGTAACTTTAATATTATTGTTTTTTTGTAGCAACCGTTGATAGCCATTGCTGTAATGAATGGAACCTGGAAATGCTTACTGGAATACCCTGAATTGGAAACTCCCATTCCATTTGAACTTAACGTTGACCTCCAAGAAACAGGTGTGTAGTCAATACAAAGCTTAGAAGAAGCATGACTACAAGATAGTCCGCACCAAAGCTATTACATCGTGTTTTTTAGTTTTATTACGGATGAGTTTATTTTAATTACCTTATTTTTAGTTTTATAGATTTATATTTTCATTTAGCACATAACAATGTAATGTAATGCGCATAAGGCAGAGCTACTACCAACTGAACTGCGAAGCCAGTCAGTAATGATTCACGACTCTACTCATATTAAACAGACTCAAGTTGAAATAGGTACTAATTTGTATATTTGAAAAACTTATTTATTTAAAAAAACATTTGAAGCGACAAAAACACTAAAAGAATTTGGAAGTGTGTGACTTTGACGACACAGCAAAAAATCACAATAAGGACGGTATTGGTTTTTTGACAAGCGATATACAAAAACAAGGGACACAAGTGCCGTTTTTCAAATGGGGCTCTACTTAAATCGTAAAAACGTGTCACATTTGAAACTTTTGTTTTAAAGTATCAGTATTTATGTATTTAAAAGAAATCCATCACATCTGGTGCCCATTTACTTATATAGTTGGGGACAGAAGATGGTGTGCCTTTGTCTGTCAATATTAATTAATTTACTTGTCATATCAAAAGGGTGATAAAAAAAGCTCTGCTTTCTTTTGGGCCAGATGAATCCATGTGAAATGTCCAGCATTATTTATTTACTAGCTGCCCGCGGCTTCGCACGCGCGGTATCTACATAAAAAGTAGCCTATGTCCTTCTCCAAGGTCCCATCTATCTCAATACCAAAATTCATCAAAATCGGTTTAAGCATGAAAACGTAACAAACAGACAGAGTTACTTTCAGATTTATAATATTAGTTAAATTATGTTATAATATTTATATTTTTATCTCAGTGTGACTTCACCTTTACAGATAAGCTGATTATGCTTACTCAAGATTATTATGTTTACTTAGTAATATAATTAAGTATTTAGCATACGGTTACTGAATTTATTCGAGGAAATACAAAGAATACTAGTAATCGTATCTGCTTATGCTGGGTTCCCATAATATCATCCACATCATCATTTTAACGACCTCTGTGGCGTAGTGGGCCAAGACCCGGCTGAGACGCAGAAGGTTGCGGGTTTGATTCCCGACGCGAGACAAATGTTGGTATGATCTGTATTTGTCTTAGGTCTGAGTGGATGTATGTATAATGTATGTATTTAAAAAAACAAAAGTATATACATAGTGTATCAGTTATGTGGTGCCCATAACACGAGCTTTGGTTACTTTTAGGCCAGATGATGTAAAATGTCCGGGATTAGGTACTTAATTTAATTATTTTAATTATCAGCCCGTGTCAGTCCAATACTGGGCACAGGCATCTTAAAAAAATAATATCTGACAAATTTATAACTGGGTTCCCATAATTATATACGTACAAAAATCTAAAACCATCCGTCAGTACCTTATAGCCAACGGTCCGTTCTGATCTTCATGGCGAAATCAACTGACAGATGCTAAATGACGGATGAATTTACTTTATCCGACTGCTTAGATATAGGTTGATATCCTCTTAATTTTTATCTACTGAATACTATAGAGTTATGTTGGGTGTTTCACTACGCGATAAAATCTGCTACGAGGATATTCGTAAAAGAACCAAAGTCACCGACATAGCACTCAAAATTTGCAAGTTGAAGTGGCAATGGGCAGGCCATATAGCTCGCTGAAAGCCGTTGGGGAATGAAAGTTCTCGAATGGCGACAGGACAGGTAAACGAAGCGTAGGACGACCCCCCACCCGATCGACTGACGACATTGTAAAGATCGCGGGAAGTCGGTGGATGGAGAGGGTTCAAAACGTTCTTCTTGGAAATCAATTGGGGAGGCCTATGTTCAGCAGTAGACTTCTAAGGGCTGATATGATGATTATAATGATAATGAGATACTATAGCCATTGTTGATTGTTTTTTTTTATTTACGACTAGCCATCCGCTCCAGCTTCGCTCTAGGTTCGTGAGGTTTTCATGATAGTATTTTTTTTGTAAATAAAATACAGTATTTAAAACTCGATTATATCTAAATCAGTAAAATACTTTTTGAGTTTATCTATTTCAAACAAGTTTATGTAAATTTATATTATGCACCTATCAATAATGTTGTGTAAGTTTATTGCGTTTATTGAACACAAAAATATTTAACTCATTGCTCATAATTTAGTGCACCCTGACCAATCTTCCATTCGTTAAGCTCCTCTCCATCCAAAGGTTGTCTGGAAGAAATCGCTCTCTTTGGGATAAGACCGCCCATTGTACATATATTCTTACTTGTCAAATTGTTTGCGTGCTAGTTCTAAGGTGTACAATTAAGTGTATTCATTCATTCATACATTCAACAAAAAAAAACCCTACGAAATACGAAAATGACTTTGTTTGTCTGTCTGTTTGTCTGTTACGTTTTCACGCCTAAACCGCTAAACCGATATTTTGAAGATGAGACCTTTAAGAAGGCGAAGCCGCGGGCAGATTAAATAGTCAGGGCTGGTCTTTTATATTTATGAATAGATTAAATTTTACGCATAGATTAGTTAAGATAGTTTTGCGTTTGATCGCTATCTCACATGTTGCTATGATAATGATGATAAAGTTTCGAATAATAAAAAATTATGACATCACTGCATTTGTTTGTTCTTCTTCTTCTTCTTTGTTAATGGCCTGTGACATACTTATGTCAATTCTGCCAATATCAAGTGTTTATAGTTTATAGTCAGTTTGTTTGTTATTAGTCTTAGTCGATGGTCAATTGTCAATTCTAGACGTCACGCGGAATGGCGTCTAGAATTTTCTTGGGATTGTTCGTAGTTCAAATCACATTGCACCACAATACACATACAATCAAATTATCCATACCCGTCCTGCAGCCACAATTTATTCATTAAAATTCCGCCAAGATTACTGAATAAAACATGCAATAAAACGGGTAAAAAATATTAAATTAGCAGAGCTACGTTACTCCATGAAATGACAGACGAAAAATCCCTGCATTTGTTTGTTTTCTCGTTTTAGCGCATCGACACTTTTTCTGATATTGCAAGAACATTGCATTGACATTTCATAAACCTATTTAGCACTTAGCTTAGTTGGACTAATATTAAATAATGTACCTACTTAACAGTTCAATTGATTGAACTACAAACTCAAAAACCTTTGGTAAAGCCGTTTCTCTGATAAATGGTTCAATCTGAAAACCAGCCTTCCGTGCCTGGAGGTACCACATGCTAAGATTGAACCCTTTTGGCTACACTAAAATGTTGATTGGTTCGCGGGAAAGGCTAATTTTTGAGCATGTCAAGTCAAGTCAAAAGATACTTTATTCAATACAATCACAAGGATCACTTTGAAACTTCTAACATACTAGGTGAATTTAGGGGCCAATTCATCCTAACCCAAGCCCGAGAAGAACTGGCAATAAACTCGTCCTGGTCCTAGCGCTTTTTGGCATGATCCATCTTATAACTACTTTAACTACGAAATACTAATACAAGAGAGTTTACCTATACATGTTATGTGTGTCGTTTAACTGTCTGAGGACAGAGCGACATGTGACTATATTATCAATACTATAATCATTTTTATTATAACTAGTGGTCGCCCATTGGTTGAAATTCGACCATAATTTTAAATTTTTTTTTTCTGCATAATAAAAAAAAATATAAGCATTCTCTTTCTCTATATAAACTATAAGTGTGCGAAATTTCATACTTCTTCGTCCGCGCAATTTTCGTAAAAAGGGGTACAAAGTTTTAGCTTCACATATTAATAATATAGATTCGCTTTCTTGAAAAGACAACCCTTTATGTATGCTTTAAATTTCTTAATAGGTACCTACCCACCTGCTTGAGTTTTTTTTATTGGTGTTTATAAATTTCGGCTTGGGGCCTATTTATAGTATTTTTTCCGCTCATGTTTACATTTTTCATTTTTCTTGTTTCTTTAGTTTTGTGTGTGTGTGGTAAATAAATGTTTTCTTTCTTTCCTTAAGAATTCTATACTAACTGCCACACTCAAATCCATTCATTACTGTAGAAATTATTGTACTTAAGACACTCCTTAGTATACATTTAATTTTTTTTTACTTAACTACCAAACAAGCTTACTGTCTACCTGTTACTCTTGAAGACCTCTGTGGTGCAGTGGGCTAAGGTAAGGATGAGGCGCAAAACGTTGCGGGTTCGATTACCGCCGCGGGACAAATGTTTGTATGATCTGCAAGTATTTGTCTCGAATCTGGGTGTTTCTGGGTGTATAAGATGTATGTATTTACAAAAAAAAGTATACAAGTAGGTAGTATATCAGTCATGTGGTACCGATAACACAAGCTCTGCTTACTTTGGGTTGGGGCCAGATGATGCGGTGTGAAATGTCCGGTATTATTATTGTATTATTATTAAAAGCCATTATGTCCTAGCTAGATCATTGTAAGCATTGTAAGATTAATGTAAGTACCTATATACTTGTATCAGCTTACATTAAGCATATGTTATTTAATACTTTTAAACTCGAGATTGTTGATTTTAAATTTATAAAAGTTACACAATGGTGGCAATTCGGTTGGTTCACTTCTAAAATTAGGAATTGTCTAGTATATTTTTAATTAGTCATAGCATTTGTCTATACCAAGCCTATTCGGTTGGTACCATCTAACTAAATTAGGAACGCTTAATTAAATAAGATAAAATTAAATTAGGATAAGTTGGTAACAGCAGAATACCAAAGTTTCATTGGACAGTTCTAAATCTAATTTTAGCTATAATTAGTTAGGTTGGTGCCAACAGAATTGAGGCCATTGACTTCCTTTCCTTTTCTATTTGTTACCGACTTCAAAAAAGCAGGAGGTTCTCTATTCGTAGGATTATATTTTTTTGTTTCAAAGCGTATATATACTTCCTTTTAAATTTTATTGAACTCGGTCGAGCGGTTAAATGATGATACATTGATGATATTTTTTATATTCATGAATTCGGTTGTCCTTTTAGTTTTTAAAACGTAATTATTATTCTGATCATACAAATTGTGTAGTAATATTTTTTATGAATAAAGAATTTGAATTTATCATTACAGGCACTCACCTATACAATACCTAGGCCCGTCTCCAAAGGGCATGTACACTCCTGGAGGAGGTTGGGGCTTGCCTTCGCTCCATCGCTCTGGTATAAACGCCTTTCCGTCTTCGAAATACTGGAACAGGAACATTATTCGTTAATTTGGCGTCACAGCTAAATTGGTATTAAGCTGAACTCACCACATGATCTACCAGAAGACAGAAGCGCTGTAGGTAGTGGTTCAATTTCCCCAGGACAAACCTTTACCCGCCTAAGACGTAAAAGGTTGCGGGTTCGGTTCCCGCCGCGGGACAAATGTTTGCATGATCTGCAAGTATTTATCTCGAATCTGGGTGTTTCTATATATAATATGTATGTGTTTACAAATAAAAGTATATAAGTAGTACGACATGTATTATCAGTCATGCCATGTGGTACCCATAACACAAGCTTAGCTTACTTTGGGACGATCTGTATGATTTATATTTGATTTAATGTTTTGATAGTATCAAAGTTCCATTATCGCCCTACAGAATAGATGCTGTGTGTGGCATGTCCGGCATTATATAAATTTATTTATTTTTATTTTTATTTTGTATGAACATAAATGTTTGTTCTGTGTCTGGTTGTTGATAAGTAGTACCTATATAAAATACATGGTATATAAGTATTCTATCAGTCATTAGGTTTTTATAGTAGCTATGCTTAGTTTGGGGCTGTTATGTTGCTGTGTTTATTTTATTTTATTTTATTTATTTTAATAATATTCAGGAAATTAACAGCTAACTTATAGACAAGGTAAACAAATAGGTGCTGATGGCTAATTACACATTTCCACAAAAAATTACTGAAATAATTTTAAACAAAGTTTTAGGATGACTATGATTAAGGTAGGGAATTAAGAAGATATACTTATTGGCTATGTTATGACACAGAAAAGGAAGAAGTATTACAAAAAATTCACCACTCAATATCTTTTTTAATTTAGCAGGGGAGTTATAAAAAATATCTAGGTTAACCTCACAGGAAAGAACATTAAAACATCTGCATGCCCTGATCAAAAATGAGTTCTGCCTATAGTTAGTTTTAACCATTGGTACATAAAAGGTGTTGTGATGTGAAAACACGACCATATAAACTTGAGCACTTGAATCACTGCTTAAGTTTTCACCCTGTCACTATCTTACAAATAGGGCTATTTCATCAGCCATTGCACAGCCGAAATAGCTCAGTTGGGAGAGCGTTAGACTGAAGATCTAAAGGTCCCTGGTTCGATCCCTGGTTTCGGCAATTACATTTTTGCATATTTTGTTTTTGTTGTGTAGGTACTTTATAAACTGCAGTGTTTATCTTATGACATAGGTTGAAGGACGTTTTTAGGTAAGGTAGGTAATGTTTCGAAAGTAACCTGTAATAGTAATAGGTAACCTTTTTCGATAAATATTTTTTTGGGATAAATCTGCTCCAACACGACTTAGCGTTTGTAAAGGAATTGCAAGGATATCAAATCAATAAATATTAGTTTAAAAAAACACGCTTTATATAGAAAACCAAACTAAAAAATAGAAAATAAATTTTAATAAATGTAAGTAAGAAAAAAATGTTTTATTAAAAAAAAAGCGTGGGGTGCATGGTGGAAGGATTATCAATTCGATAATATCTTAAAAAATATTTAAGATATTATCGATATGTTTGGTGTTCTATATAAAGCGTGTCTTTTAGTTTTTTTAAACTACTATTTATTTTCTAATTTTTAGTTTTAGTTTAACCGGATATTAAAATTTTTTTGTTTTATGTTTTTTTTTATTTTTTTTCGAATTATTGTATTGTCATCGGTCTTTGACAGGTGTGCAAAATTTGAATGAAATCTGGCCATTTAACATACTAACATACAAACATACATACAAGTGAAGCTAATATAATGCGTATAAAAAGCATTAGAATCAGATGAGTTTTTTGTCGGATTCTTCTCGGACTGGGTTCCTGGTTCTCGGACAAAAACCAGCACCTACATTCACCTAGCATATAAAGTAGCTCATATGGTGATTTTATTGATTAATACATTGTGATTTCATAATGATTTACTATTTCTTCGCTATCTAACTCTCCACTTGTCTCTGTGGCTGCGGGGTGACGTGACGACTGAGACGGGCGGCCTACTTACGTCTCGCTAGTTCGGCAGAAATGTGATCAGGTACCTGCCTAGCTTGTACACATGTTGCTACAATAAGAAATAAAGGTATAAGTGCCATTTGTTTCGTAGTTAACGGGTATTTGTTTCGTATAACCTTCAAATCAATTCGCGACGTTTCAGTTGTGTTGTGCCCGTGGTCGCGGGCTGACTAGAAGTATAGGGACTTAGGGAGCAATATAAATTCTGATAGTTTAAAAATACTATACCATAATGTAAAAAATCCATCAATAAGAGAACACCTTGGAGAACACCATAAGTCGTATTAAAAGACACCTAATTTACTCTTGACTTGAAAAGACTCACATTGTAATTTTCAGGAAAGACAGAAAGTATTCCAATTCTTGACTGCAATGAGGATCCGTAACGTTTTTTAGTTGAGAATGCCGATTTATAGAGCTAAGAAATCCTTGACAGTGCAAATTCGTTTATTCGACCAAAAATTACGCTTGACGAAATTACTAGCGAAGTTCACTGAGTGGCCCCGCCAGTTATCGAATCGTGAAGTATGAGGGCCGGCTGCGCTCGGACCGTCCCAGTGACGTCACACGCATCCGCGTACATTGATATAACCGGCAGGAACGGCATAATGTTTATTACTTAATATCGTCGTAAGTAATGGTCCGATTTGGATAATTCAAAAATATATATCATTTTATGGCATAATGTGTATTCTAGTTCTATTGAATTTGCTATAATTTTAGTGATCCTTATTTTTCTTGTTACATACCCGCTCGTCCCTCTGTATGCCCAGCGTCGGGAAGAGGACTATAGTACCTCTCTCTACCACAACGGTGGAGCCTGGAAGGGTGTAGTCTTTGGTGCACAGCCTTTGAATGCTGGGGAAAGGGGGGTAGAGTCGCAATGTCTCTGAAATAAACATCATAATATCATATTTTAATACTTAGCCGTCACATGTTCTGACTCGTAGAGTCGTAGCTAGACCTCCATGATATTTAATGAAATCAAATAAAATTAAAATATTCTTTAGTCAATAATATTACAAGGACCACTTTGAATCGTCTTCTTACATGCTAGGGAATCTAAGTGCCGGTACCTCGTAACCCCAGTTCAAGAAGAATCCGGCAAGAAACTTGTCTGGTCTTAACACTTAAGTATGATCCTTGCCAATTTTAATACGGATGCCGAGTCGAGTTTATGTAAAGCTTATTTAGTAGTAACTATGAGATATCGTGGTCTAGTGGTAGTGTCCCCGGCTTCCAAGGTCGTGGGTTCAAATCCAGTCGTGCACCTATGGAATATTCTGTTCGAAAAATATGTGAACTCTATACAAGTACTCTCAAACGGTGAAGTCCGTAGGGAACCGGCATGTCGTAGAACCTAAAAAGTTTGTAGACATGTGCCTAGTGAACTAGGCACATGTCTACAAACTTTTTAGGTAAAAAAAAACTAGTGTCATGATAAAAAGAAGATATAAGTTTGCCTTCTGAGTCGCAGGTTGTCGATTGCAGAATGTCGTCAAACACTTAAATGTTTGTGACTGGGTTATGTTATGACTGGGTAAAGTATCATAAGTATGTATTGACTAGTAAAGTACTGTTTTATCGCGTATTACCTTTTGATTTACATACAAGGAACCTTACATAAAGGGTAGTCTTGTGGAGACAGCGTATTATAATAAATAATTGTCGGACCTTTCACACACCATACATTTGGGACATTTCAGTCTTAAAGTAAGCAGAGCTTGTGTTATGGGTACCACATGACTGATATACTTTTTTACATATATACTTTTTTTTATCGTAAATACTCACATGTTATACATAGACACACCCAGACCCGAGACAAATACTTGCAGATCATAAAAACATTTCTCCCGAAGCGGGAATCGAACCCGTAACCTTCTGCGTCTCACCCGGCCCTTGGCCCACTGGGCCACAGAGTTAAACTAGTTATAAGAAGGATCATACAAAAAAGCGCTAGGACCAGGACAAGTTTCTTGCCAGTTCTTTACGGAGTTGGGTTAAGAGCAATTGGTAGGTACCTAAATTCTCCAAGTATGTAAGACGTTTCATAGGAATGCTTGTCATTGTATCATTGTATTGAATCAAAATATTTGAATTTAAATTTGATTTCGGACATCCAACGACGATGAATCTGTTAGGCTGTTAGGAATGAATTGTTGACATTCATTCCTGATAGCCTTTCATGGCATTCACCCATGTAATATATGGGTTGTTTTTGATATTTAGTAAATATTATCGCTACAGGAACACTAGCGGATCACCTATATTAATAATAATATTAATAATGCCGGGCATTTCACAAAGTAAGTAGTGCTTATGTTATGGATATCACATAACTGATTTACTTGTTTTATTAATACATACATATTATACATAGAAAAACACCCAGGACCCAGATATTAAACTGGCTTACGAGGATGCGGCACCTAATTCATTTAGGATGTAAGACGATTCAAAGTGCCCTTCTTGATTAAATAGAATAAGTTGACTTACGCTCGTAAACTGAAACGCCACTTAAATTTGAAGTCTTAGAAGATCTCTCCGGCAATTCCTTATACTTACAAATTTGAAGGATAACGGGGTTTCAAACGTTTGAGTTGGTCTCAAATGCTTAAGTGGCGCTTCAGTATTCGGGTTGAGAGTCTGTTTAATAAAAATGTTGTCTAAATTGGTGTTTTACAGGACTCCAAGCTATCTTTTGACTCACACATCGACAATGTTTCCACCAGTGCGGATAAAGCACTAGTTTT
Source organism: Lampropteryx suffumata (assembly GCA_948098915.1). NCBI lineage: Eukaryota > Metazoa > Arthropoda > Insecta > Lepidoptera > Geometridae > Lampropteryx > Lampropteryx suffumata. Next base: position 3,140,435 of record OX402561.1, on the reverse strand, counting down.
TGTCATGAGAGTTAGCTCACAGTTCCCCGGCATTAAGGTAGTAAACATATTACATTGTGGCTATGTGCGTAATATCCCTGAGTACTGTTCTCAGGTGTTGTACCCACCGTATGATATTTATATTATCTACTAGCTGACCCGGCCACGCGTTGCTGTAGCTCAGTAATTCTAATAAGTTGAACCCATATTCGCTAACCTCTAAAATAGTCAGTGTTTCTTTAATATATTATGTACTAGCTGACCCGGCCACGCGTTGCTGTAGCTCAGTTAGTTCTAATACGTTAAACCAATATATGCTAACCTCTAAAATTATAAGTGTTCCTCTACTATATTTTGCATGTATTATACATAGAAACCTTCCTCTTGAATGACTCTATCTATTAAAAAAACCCGCATCAAAATACGTTGCTTAGTTATAAAGATCTAAGCATACATAGGGACAGACAGACAGCGGTAAGCGACTTTGTTTTATACTATGTAGTGATATAATGTACTTGTTGACATCCCTGAATTAGACAATAAATTACTTTGATTTGATTTAGCATGTTTTAACTCTTATTACTATCATTTTATTATATTCTTTTTATTTCTAATTTTATTAAGATATCATAAAAATATAATCTTATTTTTGTTTATAGTTATATTTTTGGTTTATTCTAATTTAAGCTAGCTTTTAAGAATCGATATACGAAAACTTTTAATTGGTCTATAGTTATATATTTATATCATAATTATAAGCATTAAGAGACTTTCCTAATTTTCCTAAAAAAAAAGGTATAAAAAAACCTCAAACATTAAAAATACTTCTTGTCAAATCACCTTGTATAACCATCTCCATGTAGCTCAACTCTTGTAGTAGTTCGTAGCTGATCTTTCCTCCATGCTTCTCCGTGACCCTCAGGATCTCGTGGCGCATGGTTTCCTGTACGCGAGGGTTTGCCGCCAGCTCAAGGAACAGGAACGCCAGGGTCGAAGACGTGGTCTCGAAGCCGCCGAGGAAGATGATGAACGCGTTCGCTGATATCACCATGTCGGCTGTAAGTATGGTAAAAAATATTTATTCAGACTATAACTGGGTCCATTCATGTTACACAAATCATAAAATATCTCAATATACCTAGTCAGGTGATTAATTCTGTCACAAACATTTAACTAAATAATCTGAATCATATATAATTGTGTTTATTGTTTTAAAGTTGTACATGAAAAGAAAGATAATTAAATGTAGAATACAATTTTATTAATATCATTCAAACTGACCACCACGATTTTTAATACAGGCTCTTAGCCGACGCGGCCAGTCGTCGATTGCACCACGCAACACAATCATGTCTATTTCTGCCTCTGCTTTAACCAGAGATGCACGGAGAGATTCCAAATTTTGATGAGGCTTAGCGCTAACTTTCTCTTCTAAATGCTGCCATATTTTGTGGTCCAGTGGATTTAAGTCTGGGCTAGGCGAGGGCCATTCTTAGTGCCTGATAAAGTCGATTTCACGGGTGGTCAGCCAGTTTTGAGTACTTCGTGCCCTTTAAGGCTGGAGCAGAATCTTGCTGGAAAGTCCAGAATCTGTTTTCGAACCTTGTTTAGGAAAGAGGTTCCACTTTGTTTCTAAAGACGGTATTTTGGTACGCAACAGCACTAGTTTTTACACGTTTCTGACAGAAATGCACATCTGTTAATGACATATGAATATGACATTCCCAGCCAAACCATGCATGACGAAGGATAATGCCCTCGCTGGACCCTCAAAATACGGGCGCTTACTTCTTCACTGCCTTGGGCGTACACTTTATAAATTTTTTGGTTGTAACTTTCTTCGATGTTAAAATTTTTTTTAAAATCGAGAACAAGATTTGGCGGTATTTTTTTCCCGCGTACCGCCGTATCAAAGCGCGAGATCTTTCCAACATAATTTTTTTTAGGCGTGCATCCACAAAATATCCGGTCTTTTTTCTATAAGCCCGTAATCCTAGGTCTTGATTTAACACCCCTTTAACAGTGGTTCTGCTAGTCCCATCTGAAGAGCTAAGATTTTTTGTTTACGCACGGAAAATAACAAAATAATGTTATTTTAAAATTTAGCAGAATGTTGAAAATCTTTGTTGGCGGGTAACCAAAACAAAACTTTACAACAATTTGTAAAGTTGGTTTCTTTATCGACGACCTCAGTGGCGCAGTGGATTAAGGTCCGGCTGAGACGCAAAAGACAAATGTTTGTATGATCTGCAAGTGTTACCAACTGAGCCGACAGGCCAGAATAAATCCACTGACTTAACAAATCTCTAATATTAAGTATTATATTTTAACAGCAGTATCTTTTTTTGATTGTAAGTACCTAGTCGGTTCATAAGTTCTGTCACAACCCTATAATTTTTAAAATTCGAATACTGGCGAAATCTATTATTGATTTTGAAAAAAGAACATTTGAGCTTTCTAAAAATAAAAAATAAATTCACTAATGTTCATTTTTTAAAATGGAATGGACGCTAAGGGAAGATCGGGTCGCGGTTATCGCGTTGCAAAGCTGTGGTTACGCGCCAACAAAGATTTTCATCTTTCTGCTAAATTTGAAAATAATGTTATTTTCATTGATTCATTGAAGATTCGAGCCTCGAAGATCATAAAAGGAGCGGCCGACCTCGCACGGTTAGGACACCAGCGGTCGTCAAAGCAGTGAGAGCGCAAATACAACAAAATCCCGTGCGTAAACAAAAAATCTTAGCTCTTCAGATGGGACTAAGCAGAACAATTGATAAAAGCCAATGCCAATGAGTAGACTGTTAGGGCTAACCAGGATTCTGCGTTTAATATATCTTATTGTATTACGTAGTACATCATAGAAGTTTTTTATATGCACGTCGGCAAATATACCAGACGAACTACAGGATCTAGGGAGCCCTACCATTGTTCTAAACAAATGAATATAAAGGACCAGTAGAGCGCTGAAATACTTTATGGTATATTTAATCTACACGTAGAAAACATCAAGTGACACAAGAGCTGGCTCTTCTGGCCCAGCGTTTCAACATGACAATGCCGCCAGTGTCTTGAGGACGCTGCCAGTGATCTGGATCATGAGTTATCTATAGATCGTATTAAAACGGTTCTTAGATAGCTCAACTGTTTTGATGTTATTTTGTACATTACTGTAATTATTTAAAAAAACATGTTTAATATCCACATACTAGAGTACATAAGACCAAAGTTAAATTAATGGTACCAATGTTTAATACCCACATCCTAGCGTACACAAGTCGAGTGTAGTCTAGAATGATTGACAGAACTGAATGGTTACCTTGACCTCCACTGAGCCATAGCCCAGTGGAGGTCAAGGTAACGTTGTTAGCAAACACGCAAATCAGGATATTTCCCCGTACTGCCAGCGCCCTAGGCTCCCTTTCTACATCGTCATTATCTTTTAAATCAGCAGTGACAATATGCCCTAGATATATAAATTTATACACTCTAGTTAGTTTGCTATCAGGTAAATGGGCAGTATGTAGATAAGAGGGTGACCTAACTCGTTTTAGTATTATATTTAAGTCCACGAATTTTGGTATAGTCCATAGAGATTACTTTTATGGCTTTTTTCTAGTTTACACGCATACTAGCCACATTTACCATGGTTTCACCCAAAACATAGCCAAGTACTTCTAGGATAAAATACGTGTGCGTTTCAGGACGCCCGACAGAAGTGATAACATAAACTAATCTAACTAGGTTAGAGTGAGAGGGGAGGAGCCTGCCTACCGCTGCTGTATGCGTCGTGAGAGAAAGGGAAGCCAGACAGACTGGCACCGTAACACGTTACGTAATGAAGCGGTTTACCCTCCCATAAGAAGTTATCATTTTAAAAACGAACGTGTCGCGGGACACGCGTTTGGAACGAAGTCCCTTTCGTATGCTGGGTTGGCATAATTAATCATTAACGTGCCAGGCTCTCATTCTCTCTACCCACCCCTTTTTTATTTTGATTATTGAATAAATAACTATATTCATAAATTCATTTGCAATATATGTATATTTATTTATTTGTTTTTAAAAGATTGTGTTAATCTCTTACGGTTTTTCGTCACGCGTTTTCGTAACGCGTTACATTTTTTCTCGGGTAGGTCTCCTTGCCAACCCACAATAAGGAACTACGTTCCAATAAATCTCTCAGTGAAATATTTTTCAGAATCAGTTCATCATACCTCCTTAACTAAGCAAATAAAAACATAACCACAAACTTTACCTCTTTAACATTAGGTACTTGTTATGAATACCTCGCGACTCCGTTATATTCTCAATTTATGCCAATGACAATGTATGGTTTCTTGTAAGCCATTATATAACGTACTGTCGCTGAGCTTCGCGGCTCTTATCCAAGCTCTTGGCCTAATTCTTCGACTAACGTGCCATTTTTGTTGTTGTTTAAATTCCTTTCACAGTACCTACTTGGTCTGTCTTGGGAACGCTGTCCTCTGGCAGTGATCTGGATCAGTTGAGCTATCTATAGATCGTTTTAAACGGTTCTTAGATAGCTCAACTGTTCACGTGTATTTAATATTATTGTATATAATTCTGTACATTTCTGTAAATATTTTTTTAAATATATATTTGTTGTCATTGTAATGGATATAATAAAGGTTTTATTGGCTAACTTATTCCGAGATTAAAAGCCTATATTATGTTATTTCAGGCTCCAACTTTCATTTTTAGTAAATTACATCTAGCTCCATTGAACCGTTTAGGCGTGACAAACAAACATTTGGATTTTTAATAACAATAATCATTTATTTTCAGGCAACAAATAATTACACTTAATGGTAACAAACATATTGGCCCATAGATAAATACCTAAATGACTAACATACATAGAAACTAGGTACATCACTGATGACGTTCGCATGGTGTCTTGTGTCCAGGGAGCCATTGAATTTCCTGAACACGACACCTTTCGGCCAGAACCCGGTGTTTATGAATGACGAGAGATGATTCGTCGGCACTCACCATAATTGAATTGAAATTCGCGTTACGGTGTGATTCCAACATCACGACTCGCATGGTGAGCCCGGTCTTCTGCTCCATGTATTCCGCGACCCCCTCGGCCTTCACGGCGTAGGGGACTCGTGACAGGTACAGTTAAGTGGTGGGTACAATACTAATATATATAATACAATAATACTATCATATTTGTAGGAGTAAGTATCCGTTATATTTTCAATTCGAATGTATCTTCTTTTTTATGTTTGTTACCTCATAACTCCATCATTTATAAACCGATTTGAAAAAATCTGATTTCATGTGAAAGGATATACTTCCCAATTGGTCCCATATAAATTTTATAAAAAACGGTTCAGTAGTTAGGTTTTAAAATAAAAAAAAACTGAAAAAAATATGTCATCCGTTTGGATGAATGAATGCATGGATGAACGAAATTTTGATATTATGCTTTTTTATACATGAAGTAATAATATTACGGAGTTTTCGACGCATTGCTTTTCTCTTATTCTTAGGATATGTTCCTACATATATATGCACAGAAATGCATCTACCGATCATGCGCCTTGTAGCGTCAAGAAGCTGATCTTCGCGCCGCGTTAGAAGCCCAGGGCTTTTTCCCTTATGTACAACGATTTACCTTATATTACAAACTATCCACGTTTCGGCCCTGATTGCGTTTCGATGATTACTCGAAAACCTATTCTATTAATTCTATGGCTAAACCAAAGAAGACATTGGTGGCAATTCGGTTGGTTCATTTCTAAAATTAGGAGTTGTCCAAAAAAATATATTTTAGTTAGTCATAGCATTTGTAAAACCTATTCGGTTAGTACCATCTAACTAAATAAGTAAAGCTTAATTAAATTAGATAAAATTAAATTAGGATAAGTTGGTAACAGCAGAATACCAATGTTTCATTTGACAGTCTAAAGCTAATTTTAGATAAAATTAGTTAGGTTGGTGCCAACAGAATTGAGGCCATTGTATACCGATCGATATATGCAGCGCGAAGATCAGCTTCTCGACGCTACAAGGCGCGCAATCGGGAGACGCAATTGCTGTGCACATATTAGTAGGATGTGATACGAATACGCCTACTAATATTATTGTATTATATATATATTAGTATATTATTGTACCCACCACTCAACTGTACCTGTCACGGGTCCACTTTAAAGTCAATGGACATTAATGTTGTCCGTTGTTCGTTTTTTTTTTACATTCCACACAGCATCATTTAGTCCCAAAGTAAGCAGAGCTTGTGCTATCCACACGACTGATATACTTTTTTATTGTACTTTTTTTGTACATGCGTACACCCAGACCCGAGACAAATGCTTGCAGATTATACAAACATTTGTCCCCCGGCGGGAAATTTAACCCGCAACCATCTCAGCCGAGCCTAGGCCAACTGCGCCACAGCTGTCAATACATAAGCAGAGCATCTCCGAAAGCATGTCGAATGCTGTCGATCAGTTGCGGCTCAATTCCAATAGAGTGGTTGGAGTTGTTCACAACATGAGTCTATGGTCATAGTAACTTGCTGCTATTCCGAATCTTATTTTATTGCTTCTACTCATTACTAAACTTATGACCACAGGTAAACTCGATAATTTGGAATTAAAGTTAAAGTGCAAGTAGGGCGTAGAAGAACGAAGGTCAGAGCATGAAGTGGAGCTACTAAATGGTAATACTTACCTAAAAACTTTAAGAATGAGTTCTTATCTTGGAGAAAGATAAAGTTAAAATTACATTTTCGAGACCATTTTTCTTTAGTATTCTCCAAGAAAGCTTGACGTATAATCTTCAGCACATTTTGTAGAATAGGTCCACTTACGTAGGTAGTTATATAATAATTATTACCTACTTAACATACTTTAATATTTTTAATTTTCAAGGAGACAAACGACGGCTTGTCGTTTATATCAAATATATATATCAACATTAAATAGTTTGGATTTAGACTTGAATCATTTCTCAGTCAATAAAGATATATCAGAAAATTCGCGTAAAATTTTCGTTTTGAGTTTTTTCGTTGGAATTTTTCGTAGAAATACGTTAGATAGAACCAGGGAAGATGTATAATATATATTTGACCGCAATCTCAGAGACGGACTGATTGATAATACCAACAATTACTAAACGCGAGTTTAGTATTGCCCTATATCATTTTTCACATTTTGTGTAAACTTTGTTTTGGAAGAAAGTTCCTTATCGCACGGTACGGACTTGACGGATGGGGGCTAGGTGAAAAAAAGTGTAAGATTTTTCCGTCACGAATTACCGTCACGACCCCTTTTTTAGTGTAGACGGTTAATCATAGGGTGATAAGAATGAATTAATTAGATAAACGAATGAACGAATACATTAAATGAATGTAATGATGTACAATAAAATGTTTTTTTTTTAAATGAAAAAAATATATTAATTACGAAATTTCCTACCATTCCTTCAATTAATTAGTTATTTCTGCGTTTCATTTAATTGGTCTCAGACGCTAGTGGTTCATTCATTTGTATTAGTTAATCGATAATACAATACGTTTATCAATAATAATAAAATATTACGATAGGAACTTCGTTCCAACCGAGTGTTCCACAACACTCACGCATTTTTTCTTTTTTTTCTTTCTTTCTATATGTCATCCTTGGCTGGTAAGCACTTAGTTGCTTTCTTTTATGAGATACTCACTGATTTCAACATCGTCATCCGTCTTGTTATTGTTGTTGGTATCGTCACTCCGCAACGCCATCATCATGTCGATGAAGTCGCCCCGTTTCTCTTGTTCGCCTGATAAAAATAAATAAGCAATCTGTAATGGGATACTTCAAGTACCATTAACCTTGACAGGCGTTTGAAAAGTTAGGGTAATTCAAAAGGTGATTGCAATTTGAGAAAAGGATCCTCAGTTTTGAAAAAGTGAGATAAATGTCACATTATGGAGAGATGACAAGTCTGCGTCCTATAATCTCGAGCTGAAAGAGTTAAACAAATGACAAGATACAACCAACGTAGAGCTGAGAGTAAAGAATTTTATAAGTAGGTTATTTTTACACATTCCTTGGTTGATATGTGGCGTCGTATAACCTAACATTACATTATACTTAGTCATCGGAATAGATTTATTATATTTTAAGCTCCAAATAAGTATATAGTCTCATACATCCGACCATAAATTCTATTTTGTGCCAACAGATGTATAAAAGGACGTAAAGAAGAGAGTAATTCTGTTGTTTTGCCTTTCTTACAAAAAAATCGTATGATACGAATGATCTTAGTTTGCTTGACACTTTGTTTCTTGATTGCATTGATTTTCTTAGAATTCCTCGCAGTTATATTCATCATCAATTTACATGCCGACTAAAATGATTTATAATTACGTTTTAAAAACTAAAAAGAAACCGACTTCATTGAATGAAAGAGCCTGATACATTTTTAGTGGAAAGTATATGTATTTTGTATATATATAATATGGGTAGGCCAAATAAACGCACCGCTCCAATGAGACAGCGAGGTATCGAAGTGCATGAAAACATCATCGATGTATACAATTTTTAGATTTTCGTTGATTTTCAGCTCGACCGATTTTGATAAAATTTATATGGGACCACCTGTGAAGTATACCTTTTCAAACAAGAAAATAATTTTCCAAATCGGTTCAGCCGTTTTCGAATAATCGGCGAACATACATAAAAAATAAAAAAAAGATTCTGACGAATTGAGAACCTCCTCCTTTTTGATAAAGTCGGTTAAAAATAATAATAATAATGCTCTAATAATATTACCATTCGTGTAAACTGCCATTTCATGCCATCATCATTTGGCACCAAAGTAAGCAGAGCTTGTGTCATAAGTACCACATATTTGATATACAGATTATATACTAGCTTCAACGGTTTCGGCTCGGCGATGATGAATCAGTCAGTCAGTCAGTCAGTCAGTCAGGTTAAGCTCTTTTATATGTAGATATAGATCTTGTAGGTATAGATTAGCCACACCCACAAAAGGGGTTCTCTGTTGATTTATAGTCCAGTCCATCCGAAGGTTGTCTGGTAAAAACAGCTGTTAGAAAAGACCGCCCATTTTATCTATCTATTTTAAATTCATTACTTATTTAGAAGTAATGAATTTTACAATATTACAAGGAAAATATATTATAGGAAAATAAACAAGGATATTTCGCGTTGATCAAATGTGTATGAAATGTTATCTTACCATTTTCTCTAGCCCTCAAGACTCTTGTCACAATACTGTAGAAAAAGTCGTGAGTTTTCTTTGGTATTATTCTCATCCTAAAGAATAACACAAAGGCAGGCCAAAACTGTCGCATCGTTCTGGAAATATAAAAGTATTTTTAGGAATGAGACGGTTCGTTGTTGCCTGACTTATCAAGTCAGTATTATTAACTATTTAGCTAGTCTCTTTTAGAAACGTCTCTCAACTGCTGTTAAAAGTTAAACACTGTTTAAGTGCCATCTCTTTTCAACCGACTACAAAAAAGGAGGAGGTTCTCATTTCGTCGGAATCTTTTTTATTACTGTTCACCGATTACACAAAGACGCCAGAACCGATTTGGAAAATCCATTTCTTGTTTACATCCCATTTAAATATTATCGAAATCGGCCTCGGTTCGGTTTCTAAAAAAATCAACAAAAATCTAAAAATTGTATACATCGATGATATTTTCGTTTACTCCGAAACTCGCTGTCTCATTGGAGCGGTACGTTTAGTTGGCCTACCCATCTACACTAATATTATAAAGAGGAAAGATTTGTATTTTTGTATGTAACGAATAAACTTCAAAACTACTGGACCGATTTGAAACATTCTTTTACCGTTGGAAAGCTACACTATCCCTGGGTGACATAGGCTACTTTATATCCCGGGAAAATTGGTTTGTCCCGGGAAAAATCTTCAACGCGAACAGCTAGTATAAATAAATAAATAAATATAAATCATTGAAGTCGGTTTGTTTTTAGTTTTTAAAACGTAATTATTTTAATAATAGTGACAGGGCGAATTTTAAGCAGTGTTCAAGAGAGGCGTTTATAAGTAAGGACGAGTATGTACTTACTATGTAAGATCAGTTCTATATTATATTATTATATATATTATATTATCATGGTATCAGTGACTCACTACCGATATTAATATTTAGATCAAGGTCCTTAACGTATTAAGTAGATATTGCAAAAATGCACACCTGTCGTTTATGATTGAGCAAAGTTACCCAACACTGGTGATTTAGTAAAAGCGGTTGGGTTACCTACCGGTTTATAAAACTTACTGAGTTGAATACTTTATATACCTACCATATAGTTATATTTATTTTAAGTAGTAGTATAGGCCAAGTTTATTTACTCATATATATAGTCTCAAATAATAATAATTATAATTCGGACCTTTCACACAACATCATCTGGCCCCAAAGTAAGCAGAGCTTGTGTTATGGGTACCACGGATATACTACTTATATACTATTTTTTTTGTAAATACATACATATTATACATAGAAACACCCAGACCCGAGATAAATACTTGCAGATCATACAAACATTTGTCATTTGTTAGGATTTGTCGATTGGCAAACCTAAAAACGTAATAAAACAGAAACTGTCTTATAGAGCATATTATATAAAAACAGATTATTTAGATAACAAAAAGGTCTGGGATGAATCTGCTCCAACTCGGCAACCAACTCAGCAACCAACTTGGCTCCAACCAAATTGGCAAGGATCATACAAAAAAGTTTTAAGACCAGACGAGTTTCTTGCCGGATTCCTTGAACTGGGGTTAGGAGGAACCGGCAACTAGATTCACTAGCATGTAAGGAGATTATTCAAAGTGGCCCTCGTGGTTTTATTGATATATATATGATTATGACATTATGTCATGAATGATAATGTTACTTTGGACCGGTGCGGCGGTAGGCCCTTGTGAAATTTACTCATTTTTTTTGTTCTGAGACTAAATCAAAATGGAGGAGTGTTTTTTCAATAGTTTTATGAAATCCAGGAAAAAGGTTTTTTTTCGAAATACAGAGGTTATAGTAGAATTAACTACTTAATTTGCTTGAACAGACGCGAGCACACAACTAGTTCTTAAAACAGATTTTTCGTGTATTGCATAAAAGACGATCCATGCCGGACATATCACATAACATCTCCTGGCCCCAAAGTAAGCAGAGCTTGTGTTATGGGTACCACGGATATGCTACTTATTTACTTTTTTTTTGTAAATACATATATATAATACATAGAAACACTCTGGGTGTTGAAACACCCTAGACAAATATTTGCAGATCATACAATTTGTCCCGCGGCGGGAATCGAATTCGCACATACTGTGTATCAGCCGTCCCTTGGCCCACCGCATCATAGAGGTAGTCAAAGTAAATACTTAGTACCTTATATACAAAATATAAAAAATATGTGACAATAATTACTAACCGAGTGTCTAGACAAATACCTCGCAACAAATATCTATTTTTATCACACATACGTTTTATTCAAAAGACAAATGTTTGTATGATCTGCAAGTATTTGTCTCGGGTCTGGGTGTTTCTATGTATAATATGAATGTATTTACAAAAAAAAAAGCATATAAGTAGTATATCAGTCATGTGGTACCCATAACACAAGCTCTGCTTATTTTGGAGCCAGATGATGCTGTGTGAAATGTCCGGTATTATTAATTCAGGGTGTGAATCGAACCCATACCGACTTTTTGTTTTCTTTAATGAATAATGTAAACTTGATACCTTAAACTGTATTCCTACATAAATATATTAAGATACTCACTTTTCAAAGATATTGAAGACCGACATCTCGTAAAATGCTTGCAATGCCACTGCAAATGGATCCTTATCGTTGTACATTACGTTGCTTTTTAGACCGAACGCGCAAGGCACTATCGCGTCTGCTGTGTAACCTCCCACGAGTTTCTCCGAATCTACATTTCTTGATACTTCCATCACATTATGTATTTCATTCAGTTTATTGATTGCTACTGGAACTTTTCCATTAAGGCTTTTAATTTCAGTAACAGCAGAATTTACTGCATTGTTAGTAATTTTGCTTGTTAAGATTCCATTTGTCATGTTTACGCTTCCATTAATGACACGTTGGTTTTCTTTATCTTCTTCATTATGAAAGACCTTTTTATCATGTTTTTTTTCTTGATATGTATTATTTGCATCCATTGTATAATTTTCTTCAATATTTATATTTTCTAACTTACTTATTAAATAACGATTATTATGTGTGTTTGTGTTTCCTCCTTTATTTGAGTCAAATAAAACAGATACACTACTGTTGTTGTTAATAACTACATCATTTATATTAGGGATTACTTTCTTATTGACTGTTTTGTATTCTGCCTGGTTAACTAAAGCATCATTTAGACGTCCTTTGATTTCATCTAAAGCATCTTTAGCTGTGTTTATACTAAAACTATTATTTTCTACATTACGTAAGCCATGTTCTTTGGAGTTTTCTTTGTTTTTGGCTACTAGTAGCTCTTTGATTCGGACAACGAAGTCCTCCGCTGTGTTATCGATGAGAGGAAACATGCCGCGAAGTTTGATGGGCCTGGAATAAAAGAAAATAAACATTTTAAAACGACGAAGCGACCTGCATTCCTAACAGTTTAAGATTTACAAGATATTAACTAACTTTGATTTATTGCGACAGGTTCGATTGTGGGTGGTACTTTGCAGATTAATGTTTTTTTAATAGCAGTTCTGCTAATTGGATACCAAATTGTTAAAAAGCAAACATTCTGGCTGGTATTAGATTACCTACATACATTTTGATAGATCAAATTGTAAAATGTTGATGTAATCAGTCTGTAGTTACTTGGATTGTGGTCGTATCAAAGTCGTATGTTGTCATTCGTCGTTTGTTATTTTATAAAAAATGGTGTCTTTTTTATAATACGATTATAGAGGATTATTTTTGCTCGAACCACAAAGAAACACAAAACTTTTATTACAGTTATTCACACCATCACCAAAATTATAAATAAAGCCCGAAATAAATATATGAGCGCAGTGTTTACCACCAAAGCAAGTTGAGCTAATAATTGATTTAATAACTTTATACAAGATATGATTCACTGAGATTCACAGTTGTCCTTGTATTACAGTGAGTATGGCTATGCGCCGCGGGCTCTCTGCCTTCTATCTCAAAAACGTTTGGGCTTATGAATTTTTTTTTAAATCAAAATTTGACGTAAATTGTAAGCTCTACAATTAATATAATAAATGTAACATCATTGACGACTGACGACCTCTGTGGCGCAGTTGGCTAAGACCCGGCTGACGCAAAAGGTTGTTCGATTCCCGCCGCGGGACAAATGTTTGTACGATCTGCAAGTATTTGTCTCGGGTCTGGGTGTTACTATGTATAATATGTATGTATTTACAAAAAAAAAGTATATAAGTAGTATATCAGTCATGTGGTATTTAAGTTATTTATTTCATAGCTTTTGTTCACAACAATCTTTAAATGACCACTATTATCTATGCTGAGCTCCTCTAATAATGAAAGGAAATGGTCTGTTCTGATTTTGATAGAGAAATCAACTGATTGATGCTAAAGGATACCGGGTGGTTGTATTTTATAGAGATCCAGTAATTTTTTGCAACCAACATTACTTAATATGTATAACATCATTGGCCTTATTGGCCTTAGTTCATCTGTTGAAGATGATTTAAGTGGTGTCATTTAAGTTTTTGAAGTGAAAACTTCTTAAGCATCGTTGTGATTTGAAAGTCGATGAAACGAAAAAGCGACATTAAAAAGAGACCACATACATAAATTCATAAGATTTAAAGTGGGAGAAAATGAGATAGGAAGTGTACGTATTATGCGTTTGTTTTTTGACGGTTTCACTTCTACCACGTGTGAATTGCACACATGTTTTTTTTTAATTTATTTTATTTAACCTGTATGGTACCACTGCTGGGCAAAGGTCTCCCCCAAATCCTTCCAACTAGCTCTATCTTATAAAAATAAACAATCCTCTCTCAAAGTTGTCAAGATCGTCCCTCAACGCTTTTTTGGCCGATCGTGACGCCGCTGTCCGTCGGGCTGCCAGGGTGTTACTATGTTAAGTTACAGAGCAGTTATTTGTAAATGGAAACATTCTTTCATAGATCCACTCCAGCAAGCTAAGGTGAGAAGTTTCCTCTCCACTAACGCCACTCTGCCTGGGATTCTGTTTGATAGCGCAGGCCTTCCCAGGTACCTACACTATCCTCTTAGGTTAGGTAACTAACATAATACCAAAATAAGCTTCTCTTTGTCTAGCATAGCATCGTTGGTAGCTCTTAGCAGCTTTTTAGACAAAAAATTCTGTGAAGGACTTATTAAAACAACAATGTTGACCAACCAAGCTGGTACTCACGAGAAAATAGGTGATATCTTAGCCCGCAGCCGCTTCCATTCATTCCCTCTGAGGAACAGAACAGACCCGGCCAGTGGGTCCACATCTTTGTTGAAAAAGAACCCTCGGTCTACGAAGTGCTGGAAGTCGTTCACACAGATCCTCTTGATGAGTTCAGGGTCGCAGATCATCAGGGTTCGCTGGTAGAACTGGTGAGTACCTGGAAACATAAAATGTTTTACATCTCTGTTTTAATTTTATATTACTTACATATTTTATACAAGTTCGTATATATGGATGAATAAACATAAACTGATCGTCAGCGTCAACTAAATAAATATTTCACTGATCACAACTTTGAAATGATTTTGGTTAAATTTGCCATTTAATGTACTGTACTTTAAAGAAGATTGGCGCGATGTCATTTATGTCAACGACATAAACCTCAAAATGTAATGATTCTCGACCCTTCTTAAATACCATTATTTACCTACCTACATCATTCTGATAATAGGTTGGTAACTCAAAAGTTTTTTACAATATTCAACAACATAAATCTCAGAAACTTTTTGATTTCTTCATCTATTAAGTAAATTTGTCATTAGGTAATATATAAATATTCAAAAAACCAGCAACGAAATAAAGCCAAGGTCACAATCACAACTCACCTAAAAACCTTACATTTCTGTACGTTTCATAAATTCTCTTAAAGCACATTCCGCCTTGCTCCTTAAACAAGACCACAGATAGGATATGGCCGACGACAGGCCACGCTGGCGGGGAGAAGACACCCCTATTCCTCCAGTAGTCATGGTCATAAGTGGTGATGGCTAGAAGCACGGCGGCTGACAGCAGAGTGGTGGTGACGGACCATAGGAACAGGTTCTCGAATGTGTAGTAGCTGAGTGGTGAGAGTATAGCTACTGCATGCACCATGGACCGCTTGAAGCCAAACATCTTGGATCACCTCCGCATGGTTTGTTTTGATGTGGACCTAAAAATACTTGGTAGTTAATTCAAATCATTGGTAGTGGTAGTGCGTTACGCATGTCATCATTTCACCTGAAGTTTACGGCTTTTGGGATGAGATGGTGACGTGAGATTTTCTTCTTACTCTTTGGTAAGCTCACAGAATGAAGTACATATAGGTTTCAGCATTTCATTCAGATATATCAGAAAATCTGCGTTCGAGTTTTGTTCTGAAATACAAGCCCTAAGATTTCATAACTAGTTATAATATCAGGATTTTATTCACTGTTTTATAACCAGTTATAAAACAAGACTTTTTTACATTTTTATAACAAGAACCTCTTAGTCATGTATGCTTTAGTTACGAACGAGGACCAAACCCAAAAAGGACAAGTTTTCAGCTTTTGATTTCAACTAGAGAATAATTTGGTCACCGGAATTGAAATAGTTTGAATATGTTCTTTTCCTCGAGTCCCTAGCTCTAAGTTCAGCTATAAAGTAGAAAATTGCAGAAACTAACAATTTAATTTTTAAAACAGCCACTTCAACTTTCAAGAGCCGTTAAAAGTTTCAACAAACAGTGCCACGGAAGAGTTTTGTTTGGCTAGAGCTGATATCAAAACATTCTAGTACATTGTAATACAATAAGTACCTAATTACTCCTTTTATTTACTTTTAAACACAGACGGCCTGACTTATAAACTTCTTTTAACATTAACATTGTCTTAAAAACACTGCATAAAACTGCTATTTTAAACAAAATTTACTTTGTACTTATAAATAACGGCCATTATTTATAAGTACCTACAGCTTAGTTTAAATATGAGATTGCCGTTCTAATAAACTGATACTTTGAATCTAGATTAGATTCATCTATCTTATACATTTTAACAAGCAATCTATACCTATAAAAGAGCTTAACCTGACTGACCGATTCATCACCGCCGAGCCGAAACCGCTGAAGCTAGAAAACTGAAATTTTGAAGGTAGCTTTCTTTTACAGCAAAACCACCCACTAAGGTGGGATTTTTTTGGAATTCATCCCCTAAGAGGGGTGAAAAGGGGTGAAAATTAATGTATGAAACTTTTTAACGCGTGATGCGATTTGCTTGAAACTTATTATAAATAAATAAAATTCAAAATAAAATGGACACATGTTTCAAGATTTTTTTAAATAATCCGAACAAAGGGATAAAATGGGGTGTCAAAGTTTGTATGGTTACATTTTCACGGGTGGTGTGATTTTTTAGAAACTTGGTTTGGATACTTTATATTGCAAAATAAATAGACACGTATTTCAGGGTTTTTCAAAATAACTCTCATATAGAAGTAAAATGGATGTTTGTATAGAAACTTTTTATAGGTGGTATGTGTGATTGGTTTGACACTTATCAATAAAATTTGGCAAGGAAATAAAAAGCATCCTGGGGAAGGATTAAAGCTACAATTCATAAAAAAATGCGGATGCGAAAGAACGCCCTGTGCGTTTTTCATTTAATCGCTTTCGTATTGGAAATTTTGACTTGAAGTATGAACCGCGAGGAAGGCAAGCCTTTAATGTAAAAATAAGATTCCGACGAATTAAGAACCTCTTGAACCTTGAATTAAGAACCTTGATGAAGTCGGTTAATAATGATGAATTAAAAGTCATATTGGAAGCCGATCCATACCAAACTACAAATGAATTAGCGGCATTGTTTGACGTTAGTTTACCGATCTGCACCAAACCGGTATATTAAAAACCTTATTAAAGTGATTCAGGCGTGACTTTGTGGATATCCATTACAAAATAATGACAGATATTTAGTACTATTGTCAGATATTTAGTACTATTGTCAGATATTTAGTACTATTGTCAGATATTTAGTACTATTGTCAGATATTTAGTACTATTGTCAGATATTTAGTACTATTGTCAGATATTTAGTACTATTTTTGGTTGCCAATCTATTCCTAATGAGTTATACATGATGCAGACGCATACACCTGTCTTCCGCCCTGTTTGTATCGCAAAGGTTTAATGATCTTCGTATGAGATGGCAAATATATATAGATAATAATAATATAAATTTGATTTCAGCCAACAAAATTATTAAAATAACAAGGGCCATAAATATCTTATAGACTAACATATACATATAAACTTAAGAACTACACACAAAGTCAGGGCACTTTATTGTGTGGGTGTTTCTATGTATAATATGTATGTATTTAAATAAAAAAAAAGTATATAAGTATATATAAGCTGTATAGTCATGTGG
The DNA here is from genome assembly GCA_948098915.1 of Lampropteryx suffumata. Taxonomy (NCBI): domain Eukaryota; kingdom Metazoa; phylum Arthropoda; class Insecta; order Lepidoptera; family Geometridae; genus Lampropteryx; species Lampropteryx suffumata. The sequence continues at coordinate 3,122,829 of OX402561.1, read as the reverse complement.
TACCCATAACACAAGCTCTGCTTACTTTGGGGCCAGATGATGCTGTGTCAAATGTCCGGTATTATTATTACTTTCTTCGTAAGCGCTGTTTCCCTATACCGTCGGTAGACAACTCCTGCTGGCCAGAAGTTAGGTGCGAGAAATACGTCCTTGTACTTGGCAGCTACCCGGAGCACGTACGACATGAAGTTGGTCTCTCTATTTGATTCTAGTTTGATTTTATACACTAACTTTAAAATTCTTCAGTACTTAGATAACGGCAAGTTCATACCTTAACCCCTAATACCTTCTTAGATACAAAATGTAAAAAACAAAGAAAAAAAAGTTAATGTCAATAAAGTACATAATCCTTAAAGGGTTCTGTTATTTTCTGTTGAAGTTCGGAACCCTAAAAATTAAACAAAGTAAAAACTTATTAAAATATATGTAACCGGCCGCCTGTTTTAACTGGCCGAAAACTACTCTGTATCTCAATAATTTAAGACACTCATTGTTAATTCAGAAATGTTATGCTAAATAAGCACGTGCTAAATAAATTTGGTCTTGCGACTGACTACGCCTTATGTGTATTAAGTTTGAAACTGTAATTTTGTCAAAAGTTGACCATTATTTTTGGCATACGCCATATAATATGTGCGGTAATTAATTTGACATTCCCAATGTGACGACTGACGACCTATGTGGGATAGTAGGCGAAGGCTCGCTGAGACAAAATGTTTGTATAGATCTGCAAATATTTGTTTTCTGTCTATACTAATATTATAAAGATTTGATTGTTTGTTTGTTTGTATTGAATAGGCTCCGAAACTACTGGACCGATTCGAAAAATTATTTTACCGTTGGAAAGCTACACTATCCCCGGGTGGCATAGGCTACTTTTTATTGGTTAGTCCCGGGAAAAATCTTCAACGCGGGCGAAGCTGCTCGCGGACAGCTAGTGTATTATATGAATGTATTTAGAAAAGTATTTAAATAGTATATCAGTCATGTCGTTCCTCATAACACAAGCTTAGCTCACTTTGAAGTTAAATAATGCAGTGTGAAATTTCCGGCTTTATCTATATATTAAAACGTGAAGCAAAAACTTTGTACGCCTTTTTACGAAAATTTCGCGGACGGAGGAGTATGAAATTTTGCACACTTATAATTTATAAAGAGAACGAGTGCAGAATGCTAATATTTTTTTTAAAATAATGCTTAAAAAATATATTAATTATTAATATATTATTGTTGAATTTCGACCAGTGAGCTACCACTAGTTAACTAGTTATTTATTATTATACCTTGTCTGGTGTGAATACCTTCGACACATAATTTGGCGTATTGGGTTCTAGATTACGTCGGTTACCTCACGATACGATGTCTTCCTGCTCGGTTTGAGGGCACTGACATTGCGCACAAATGTTTCCATTTCATAATAACAGTTACTAGTGGAACGCCTCTTGACTTCGTTCGCTTACAAACAATTGTTTCATTCCGGTTTGCGAAAAAAAAAAGAAATGCCTATGGTACGAGTTGAACATCGAACATACTATTAATATTGCAATTCTCTTTGACTACTCTGACGTAGTGGGCCGAGGGTCGACTGAGACGCGGCGGGACCGCAGTGGGACAAATGTTTGTATGATCTACAAGTATTTGTTTCTGGTGTGGGTGTTTCTATAATAAGTATGTATTTACAAAATAAAGAAGTACACAAGTAGTATATATCAGTCACGTGGTACCCATAACACAAGCTCTGCTTACTCTGGGGCCAGATGATGATGTGTAAAATGTCCGGCATTATTAAATTATTCAAATAAAATAGGAAAATTAAAAAAATAAATTCGTTTTCTCGTACCACGTACTTAGTACGAGTTTTTCGGTGCGAGTTGATGACAAACTCCCTATCCCTATATGCCTTACATAAATAAATAAATAAAAAATAAATAAATATCCCAAGCGCATGTAACAGTGAACGCTTCTGAAGACAGTAAGGATAGGAAATTAAAGTTATATTAACATATTTAATATAATTTAGTTTAATTATATTAAAGCAAAATTAAATAATTTTAGAATTGCTTATATTGCATACTGGGTGGCTAGTATACAATATAAGCAATACCCGGCTTCGCACGGGTGCAATTTAGAGTTGTAATTTACATACACACATACGGTTGGTTCATTTCTAAAATTAGGAATTGTCTAAAATATATTAAGTTAGTCATAGCATTTGTAAAACCTATTCGGTTGGTACCATCTAACTTAATTAGGAACGCTTAATTAAATTAGATAAAATTAAATTAGGATAAGTTGGTAACAGCAGAATTCCAAAGTTTCATTTGACAGTTCTAAACCTAATTTTAGCTAAAATTAGTTAGGTTGGTGCTAACAGAATTGAGGCCAATCAACCTTGATAATGAAACAATTTAATTAGACAAGGATTATTATCATGTTACGAATGTCATATTTCGATTCTACCCGCGTTTTGATTGACACATTTGAACGAAAAGCTGTTATTGGGGATTCTTCGTTTGTGATTTCATGAAGTAGCACGGCTCTGCTAGTTTAATATTGTTTTATTCGTTTTATTGCATGTTTTATTCAGTAATAATGGCGGAATTTTAATGAATAAATTGTGACTACAGGACGGGTATGGAGAATTGAATTAAATGTGTGTTGTGATGCAATGTGATATGAACGACGGGGATCCCAAGAAAATATTAGACGCCATTCCGCGTGACGTCTAAAATTGACAATTGACCATCGACTAAGACTTTATTAAACAAATTGACCATAAACAAACATAAACACTAGACACTGGCAAAATTGGCATTATTATGTCACATGCCATAAACAAAGAAGAAGAAGAAGAAGAAGCTGTTATTGAATATCGACGCGACAACAAAACGCCATTTTGTTTTGTTTGTCTATGCTACTCTATGCTATGATTACTCGTTCGGAAATAAGAAACGTAACCAGTCGATCTTTTTTTATATATATTTGCTTCCCAGTCTACTAATATATTATTACACTTCGTATTTTCTAAGTAACTAGTATATTACTATGCTTGTTTTTAAGTAATATTATAAATCAATCATTTGATTTAATCAAATTTTATTGAGTGATATTGTTATTGATGGCTTAGTGTGTATGTATTGTTTATAAAACCATTACTTTTGTTTATATATTTTGTTGTTATATTTTTAATTACGTTTATAGTTGTATCTCGTCCGTGATGACAGCCCCGAGGTTCAGTCTGAAAACCAGCGCTGCCTTCATACTTTGTATGGGAGTGGCATAAAGCTGAGACTGGACCTATTTGGGCACACACAGGGAGGGACTGTCGAGGGTGTGTGATTTAGTTGGTAGGTAAAGTGTTTAGGTTCTAGGTTCTAGGTTCATCTGTTTAACCTTTTCTTTCTCTCTTTCTCTTCTTTAAGTTGAAAAAGTTTAATCTTTATGATGGGTTTATCCATTATAAACCAATAAACAAACATGCAAGTACACTAAAATCAAATATTTTTCTTTATTATATATATATACTAGCTGTTACCCGCGACTTCGTACGCGTATGTTTAGAACTTTTGTTTATTATTTGGAAGGAATGCATACTGTGCATCTAAAGAACATCTTATAAGTTTAATCCCCTATTTTACCCCCTGTGGGAATTATTTTGCAAAAACGTTGAATACACATAAACACATATTTCGTTATTTTTTACCAAAAGCCTAAATATTAATTTTTAGATCCCTAACTTAAGGAAATATGAGTTGCCCAAACAAACTTTCATCCCCTATTTGACCCCTTCAAGGTGTTTTTTTGAGACAAAAAGCAGCCTATGCTTTTCATCCGAATGCCATACATCTTCTCACCAAATTTCATCAAGATACGTTCAGCCGTTTAGCCGTGAAAACGAAACAAACAGACAGAGACACTTTCGCATTTATAATATTAGTATAGATATGTATACATACTAATATTATAAATATTATTCATGTTTTTTTAAACTTTACAAATAATCAACATAGTACATGTAAGAGGGTACTCCTAAAAATATTATTTTTAATTTTTAACACTTGTACGTATAACCGTAAAAAACCCCCATAAAACTACTAATTTAAACAGACAGACCAACAGGATATAGTGAAACTATAAGGATTGACTGCCTTGTTTGACTGCGGAACCCCAAATATCATACATGAGCATGATATGCATCCCCAGGCATTGTTGACACCTCAAATCATAAGATATTTAGATCCTTTAAGGATATTCAAAGCAGGTAGCAAACATTATATCTGGCACATACCCAAATTTTACACGAAAATTAGTATTCCGTACGCGCACCGTCGGCGTCGCTCGCTATTAACCTATGTATAAATTAATAATAATAGAAAATAATGCCGGACATTTTACACAGCATCATTTGGTCCCAAAGTTACGAAACTTAACTTATTACGAAAAATGCTCGGACAGAGTATGAAAGAAGTATGGAGTACGGAGTATGAGGAGTATGAAATTTCGCACACTTATAGTTTATATAGAGAAGGGGTGCGGAGGATGCTAATATTTTTTAAATTATGCATAAAAAAATATTTATTTATTAATTATGGTCAAATTTCGACCAGTAGTCGACCACTAGTACATTGAAACACCCAGACAAAAAACACCGAGACAAATACTTGCAGATCATTCAAACATTCAGGACAATAGGAGGTTACGGAATCGAATCCGCGTCCTCCTGTGTCTCAGCCGGACCTTGGTCCACTGCGCCATAGAGGTCACTTCCTCAGGGTACCGCCTGTTATACTTAACAAATTCCATCGAAGTCGGTTCAGCTGTTACGATACAATTACAAACAACCAAACAATCGCATTCATTATAAGTGTGTTGTGTTGTGATTAGGTGTACACCGAGGAAAGGAGAATTGATAGTTAGAAAGTCATTATGTCTTATCATGCAATAGATACCAACACGAGTAATATTACACTGGGAAATGGTTCGTTTAGACTTTAGTTAGATCATTAAATGTGTATAAAGATCGTTTTTATATTGCGAAAATAATAGATCTGTCGGGGACTTCCGTTAGGGCTGGTGCGGCGGCTGAATGTGCCGAGGACCTCAAAAACCGCAAAAATTCTGGTTTAGATAAGGCCTACATATTTGAGCCTTTTAGAGTCGAGGCTCGTGGGGAACGGGAGTCCACCGCGTTTTCAAAATTATTTCACGGCGTCTGGTGGATACATTGCGTGACCCAAGAGCTGGCTCCTATCTGATCGAGCGTATAAGCATTGCCATTCAATGTGGTAATGCCGCCAGTATCTTGGGAACGCTGCCCTCTGGCAGTGATCTGAATCAGTTGAGCTATCTATAGATCGTTTTAAACGGTTCTTAGATAGCTCTACTGTTTCACGTGTATTTTATATTATTGTATATGATTCTGTACATTTCTATAATTGTGTTAATTATGTTAACTAAAATGTTCCAAAAAAATATTTAAGTAGTACATCAGTTTAATTTAGTTTATCATATGATACCTACTCATAACACAAGCTCTGCTTATTTTAGGGCTAGATGTAGCTGGTGAAATAGAGAAGGAAAACTTGAAACAAGCCTGGCTCGGTGCCAGCCGTTATGCACCTGCAACCGAACCGACACCGCATGTACTCATTCGTCTTTCCTGCGGGTCCTGTCGGCAAGGTCGAGAGCTTGCATTAAGGTTTACCTAAGTGCACGAAAGGAGCCTCTGAGGCACACTTTAATCCTTTCTCCACACTGGTTAGAAATAACTAGTGACACGAAAAGAAGAAGAAGCTGGTGAAATGTCACACAGCAAAATAAAAATATTCACCTTGACGTGTTTGGATTCCGTCCAAGTCGATTTTTTTATATAAAAAATTAACTATGTCATTTTAGAAAAGTGAAACAGACAATATTTTAATTTATTTATTCATTACCTAATAGTGTTAACAGCAAGATAAAACTACGTCAACATTAGAAGAATATGTTTATTGAGTATTTCAGACCTAATTTTATAATTCATATACAGATTTTATAACTTAAAGAGTGTACGATAATTTATTTACAGAAATAATTACAGAAATGTACATAATAATATACAATAATATAAAATACACGTGAAACAGTTGAGCTATCTAAGGACCGTTTAAAACGATCTATAGATAGCTCAACTGATCCAGATCACTGCCACAGGGCAGTGTTCCTAAGATACTGGCGGCTTTACCACGTTGAATGGCAATGCTAATACGCTGGGCCACATAGAAGCCAGTTCTTGGTTCACGCAATGTATCTACCAGACGCCGCCGTGAAATAATTTTAAAAGATCAATTTGAAATTAAATTGAAGATATAATATTACAAATACATACGAGTATCATATTTTTTATAGAGATTATTCCTTCAATGAATCTCTAATTAGCGGCAAAATAAGACATATTTTCCACTTAAAAGGTCATTTGCTGAGTGTACCGTCTTAATGTGCTATAGTTGTGCGCCGGTAGCCCGGTTAAGGGTTTAGAGGAAAAAAATGAAAGAAAAATTATTTAGCCACACAAAAAAAACAAACAAACAAACAGCGGAAATAATTACGTTATAAAAACTAAAAGACAACCAACGTCATGTATAAAAAAGCAATATATAAAAATTTCGTTTCATCCAATGATGACAAAAAAATATCCATATATTTTTTTGAGTTTTTTTGATTCGAAAAACTAACTTTTGCACTGATTTTCGTGAAATTTATATAGGATCAATCGGGAAGTACATCCTTTCTCATGAAATCAGTTTATTTATGACGGAGTTATGAGGTAACAAACATTTTAAAAAACTGTCAAATTGAGAACCTCCTCCTTTTTTGAAGTCGGTTGAAAAGAACCAAAGAGGAAATTTATACAAACACAAATTACAACAAGTAGGTTTAAATTCGCGCTCATTATTCTAAGAAAAAACAAAAAATGTTATAATCACGCTTTAGCTAATGAACTGTTTAAGTCATTTGCCATCTCTATATATTGGCATTAATATGAAAAGGACAAAACACTAAGTATAGGTAACTTTTTGTACACCGCAGACTTTTTGTATTTTGTCAATCCTGTCCATAGTTGCCTGGAAGAGATCGCTTTTAGCATCCATTGTACAACTGTATTGCTAATCGTTATTTTGTGTCTTTTCTTTGTGTACAATAAAGTTCTCTAACTTATAAGGAAAGTCGTTCACAGTGCAGGTTGTCTGCTTGTGGAACGCGTTGCCTGTAGATATCAGAAAGGCCTAGACTCTTCCCATCTTCAAAAACATGGTCATGAAACATTATTTGTGCTGTTATACTTAGTTATTGTATTGTTGTTTTTTTTTTACTGTTTATCTTTATTATCTACTAGCGACCCGCCCCGGCTTCGCACGGGTGCAATGCTGATACTAAATATACTACAGAATGTCTGATATACAACGTTATCTAAGATAATAACATAGACTAAGAGATAGACATATACCATTGCGGACTTTTGTGTAGACCTTTTCGAGATGTACAATACATTATTAGTACATTATTTAGATTTATCTCGTAGGGTTCAGCCAGAGTTTGCAATGTAAGCGCAAAAAAAGTGTTTATTTACGATACCACATTAGAAACATCTAAAATTATCAGTGTTTCTCTACTATATTATGCATGTTTAATACATATAAACCTTTCTCTTGAATTACTCTATCTATTAAAAAAAATCTGGTTGCACTCCGGGAGTGCCGACAGAAGTGAAAACTTATCTTGGCGCGTTAGAGTTTAGTAATAAATCACTTCAAAATCAGTAATTATGGCGACTGCCAATCAAATACTGAGCGAACACAGATGATGCAATATTTTTTGTTCAGAATGTAGATAATATATCAAAGAACCTAACTCAGTAAACTTCTCCATAGAAAAGTAGACTGTAAACATGTGAATTAAGGTTTATAATCAAATGGGGCGAGCACGGCAGCCCTGCGTCTCGCCAAAAAACGGTAACGGTGTCGCGAATCCAGAGGTTTTACCTCATCTAAAAATATGCGTACCGCGCTAAAAGAAGTTTTCGCTTCAAAAAACCGCATCAAAATCCGTTGCATATTTTTAAAGATCTAAGCAAACATCGGGACAGACAGACAGCGGGAGGCGACTTTGTTTTATACTATGTAATGATTATATCTATTGAGTACATGTATGTATAATATTTGTATCAGTATTAGTTTAGTTTAAACATATATATAATATATGAATATACCACACCTTAATTCTTTATTTATAATCCAGTCCATCCAAAGGTTGCCTGGTAGAGAGCGCTAATAGCAATAAGTCATTGTATGACCTTAAATAGTTATGTTATTTTTATTGTAATATTTCATGTCGTCGTCAATAAAGAGTTATCTATTTATCTATCTATTTAACACCATAACGACACGCTGAAATGACAACGAATAGAGGGTTGGCCTTCATTACATAGTATAAAACAAAGTCGCTTCCCGCTGTCTGTCTGTCCCTATGTATGCTTAGATCTTTAAAACTACGCAACGGATTTTGCTGCGGTTTTCTTTTATAGATAAAGTGATTCAAGAGGAAGGTTTATAGTATAATACATGCATAATATAGTAGAGAAACACTAATAATTTTAGAGGTATCAAATCACATTAGACATTCTGTAGTATATTTAGTATCAGTATTGCACCCATGCGAAACCGGGGCGGTTCGCTAGTTAACTATATAATGAGTTACAGTCTAGTGTGTAAACATGAAACAAAGGCATGACTATATTTAGTCAGTCATAGCATTTATAAAACCTATTCGTTTGGTACCATCTAACCAAATTAGGAACGCTAAATAAGTTAGATAAAATTATATTAGGATAAGTTGGTAGCAGCAGAATACCAAAGGTTAATTTGACAGTTCAAAACCTAATTTTAAGTAAAATTAGTTAGGTTGGTGCCAACAGAATTGAGGCCAATGCCGGACATTTCGCACAGCATGATCTAGCTCCAAAGTAAGCAGAGCTTGTGTTACCACATGACTGATATACAATTTTTTTTTTTAAATACATATTATACAATGAAAAATACCCAGACCCGAGACAGATATGCAGATCATGCAAACATTGTCCAGTGGCGGGAATCGACCCGCAACCTTCTGCGTCTCAGGCAGGCCTTCGCCCACTGCGCCACAGAGATCGTCAAAATTTATAAGGCCCGCCTGAGATGCAGAAGGTTGCGGGTTCGATTCCCGCCGCGGGACAATGTTTGTATGATGTGAAAATATTTGTCTTGCGTTTTTCAATTTTAAATTATATAAGTCATATACCTAACAAAAGCTCTGCTTACTTTTGGTCTAGACGATGCTGTATGAAATGTCCAGCATTATATATACCTTTTCTATTTATTTACAAATCATACGCCTAATTAGAATCAAACATATCTTTTACCGTAAAAACACTTGATAAAACTGCAATCCGACACTCACAACAACTCACGTGGGGGCGCACTTGAACATTTTCCGATCTGATATTAATTTGCGAATACAGAGCGCGACATAGCGTCTGCGCCGGCGCACACAATGACCGAATGCGTTGAGAAGCGCGTGCGCAATCGGTGATGCTGTAAGAGAGAAAGTTAACAGGGCCGGATCTGATGTATCTGACATGGTGACCGTGAGAGTTGCTCAACTCGACTTATGGTAATTCATTCAGTTGCACGATATACCTACTTATGAATTACTAGCTGCTACCTGCGGATTTACTCGCATTACATAAATAAAACGCGTGCGTCTCGGGACACCCGACAGAAGTGATAACTTAAACTAATCTAACTAGCGCTGTGGGTTAGAGTGAGAGAAGAGGAGCCTGCCTACCGCTTCCGTATGCGTGAAAGAAATGGAAGCCAGACAGCTTGGCTCCGTAACGCGTTACGTAACGAAACGGTTTACCCTCCCATAAGAAGTTATCACTTCAAAATAGCGTATACCCGTCTTTAAAATACAATCTATCTCTTTATCAAATATCATCAATATCTGTTGAGCAGTTTAGCTTTAACTTAAAACATAAACGGTTACATACGAATATGTAATATTACTAGCGACCCGCTCTGGCTTCGCACGGATGCACTGCAATTTTACAGTGAAACAAACTCGCAGTTCAAATCCCGTCAATACCCTTAATAACTTCTAAACGTACGGTTCTGTTCGAATAAATGAAAAAAATGGTTGTCTGTAAAGTCGTTTTACGGACGATAATTTTACGTGATAACGTCGTTAACCTATTAACCTATTAAGATACGTCACAAGCCGAACGCTTCAGCCGATCGTGCCTCTCTATCGCTTGTTCCGGGCTCTCGCTTGCACGCCCAACTCAGACGGAACGTGTAAATTTTTCGTGCGTGCAGCCGGCGTTCATCGATTTAAAAGACATTATCACGTTAAAACATGTACATAATTATCTTAGTTATAAAACTATTTGTATGAGGAATAATATCATGATACGAATGTCATCGTCTCTCGATTCTACCCGTGTTTTAAATGTCAAATTTTAACTAACACATCTAATAATTTTTGACGTGATAATTTCTTATAAATCGATGAACGCCGGCTAAACCGCAAATCCGCAAAAGCATGACTCATTGGTCACGTTCCGCCTGAGCGGAGCGTGCAAGCGAGAGCACGGAACAAGCGATAGAGAGGCACGGTTCATCAATGTTTTCTTATGACTTTATCACGTAAAATTATGGTCCGTAAACCGACTTTACAGACAACCATTTTTTTTTTTTAAAGTACAATTTTGATTCTGTTACTCGCTGATATAGCTATCTATGTGTGTAAGAGTTTCTAAAATCAGATAAGTCGTTTTTAAGTTTATATAATCAAACAAACATACAAAAAATCTGAAAAATATTATCAATTTATTATATTATGTTTAGATTATTAAAAAATGGAGTAAAGATTTACAACTCTATGGTCTAATACGCATTATGCTGAGTAACAACCGTGTTTGCTATCATACGTTGAACTTATTTACTTGTTCATATTTTTCCGTTATCTGCTGAATGTTTCCGACCAATATAAACATTTATTTCACTCTTTCATATAATCCGGTGAATAAATCCGGTTGGACGTAAGACATCAGGTGAATACTTGATTCAACCCTGTTTATTTCAAGGTTCAGAATTGCATCAGCCGCTGTTCCTAAAGGTTCAGTCCAGGTGAACAGTGAACAGTCTGGTCCAGTCAGGTCTTGTTAACCTAGATATATAATACATAGTGTATATTACATGTTGAGTCTTCTTAATAGTGTTTCATAGTAATGTCAATTTGTCAGTGTTTATATTGTTTATAGTATATCACAAAGTCGTATCTTGTCGTTCGTCTATTGTTATTTTATATAAAACTAGCTGTTTCCCGCGGATTTGCCCGCATGGTTTATAAAAAGTAGCAAGATAATTGAACGAATGAATGTTTCGGAAAAATTACAAAGCATAATCACGGTTTTCGCGGTTTGACCATGATCCCGAGTGCATATTTTGAAAACGTTTCTTAGCGCATACTAAATTTCATTCCCATCCCTTCGGTGGTTTTTGAGATTTCGTGAGTGAGTAGTATTTGACAACTTTATCTCTATTTTAAACCGGCCCATCGATGCATCGATGGGCTGATTTCCCATGATAAAGTACAAAATTGTAATTAGCTGCACGATTTTCTTGCAGCAGATGCCGGGCGCTTTGCCTTGACAAACCAAACGAAACGCTGTTGAAAAACATCAAACAATAATGGTGAGGTAAATACGAAGCCCAAGAAAGGACTACAAAAGTTAACAACAGGTTAAAGGTTTTATTATTTCTTAGAGAAGACATCAACGCGCTCCGTATGCTACGAAATACCTACGATTAAAATTAAATGTCTATTGGTACTGATGATTATTCCCGGTAGACATAATCCAGGACAATTGATGCTACTGAAACTTAAAAAATCTTATCTGCTACTAAATTAAGCGTTCTTACATGAAACATGTACTAGGAACGCAGAAACGCCAAGAGGTCACCTACAGTTAGGTTTTTTCAGTATCAGGTATCAGCAGTATTAAGTACTAAAACATGTCTTCTATGGCGGATATATATATAGAGATATAGATATAGAGATATATATATAGAGATATAGAGTCAGCGAATGTCTTCCCTATATCTATGAAACAGAATGTAGGAAACAGAAGATGTCGTGGCTGCTTCCTTTGCCACAGGCAATTGCACCTTTCTTCCGATACTCTTCAGTGGTAGTCAAAAAGTGGAAGATACAGGGTATTGACGGCTGTTTCTATCAAACAAAGAATCTCTGGAAATTTCCACTTATTCACCTAAGTAGGAATTCTTTGATGTGTGACTTAAGCAAGTAATACTTAATGATTGTTACATAAATGGATGGTTATCGCTGTAGTTGAGGTTTTTTTGCACTTCTATAATGGTTCGCGGTCGATTATCGATGGCTCATTCATAATTTTAGTTGATAATATCTCATTAGTGGTTATTGAGTAAAAATAACCTATACTTAGACGTTTGTTATATTCCGTAAAATTTTGTATTAAAGTGCGTAATTCATTTCATAATATTGATGACCTTGGTGGCGCTGTGGGTGGCCTGCCTGAGACGCAAAAAGTTGCAGGCTCGATTCCCGCATATATATTTATATTTGTACATATTTGTCTGGGTGTTTTTTCTGTGTGTAATATATATTTACAAGGAAAAAAAATATAAGTATTGTACCAGTCAACGGGTCACCATAATACAAGCTATGCTTAGTTTGGGATTAGATGGTAGGTATTGTGTGCTTTGTCCAACAATATTTATAATTTTTTTATCCTCAAAAATTTATGTAATTTGAGATTTACGATTTTAGATTTTAAACATACATTTATCATACCTTATAAAACCCAGACATCGAACAAACAGCTATGTTCACCACACAAATGATTGTCCCAGGATGGAATCGAACCCCCAACCTCAACCTACAGCGCAGAAAGCAGAGCTACTACGAACTAGGCTGACAAACCAGGATAAGGGTAAACAAAAGCACGTCTAAACGCGTCGAATTTGGCACAAGCTCACGTTTCTCAGTAACTCAACCAGCACCAGCACTCAAATGTAAGCCATTTTAGAAATCACATGCTTAGCTTGGCATATTTCTCAACGTGAGATTAAACTCGAGTGGCCCAACATATTAACACACAGATAAATGCAAGTAAAGCAATTTGTTTCGTAACACGCTTAAGCGCTGGCTAGAAAACGGTCAAGGACACAAACTACGTTAATTGTTGACACAACGGCACCTCACGACTGACACCCATCTACAACTGTCTTCACAGCCCATTAGTAACTCTGACTGCGATCTGCGATAGTCTTCAAACTATTGGGGATTAGTCCCCCTGCTGACTAACAGAAGAGCTAGCAGTAGAGGAGGAAAACTTGAAACAAGCCCGGCTCGGTGCCAGCCGTTTTGCACCTGCAACCGAACCGACACCGCATGTACTGATACATGTCAAAGACTGTTCGTCTTTCCTGCGGGTCCTGTCGGCAAGGTCGAGAGCTTTCATTAAGGCTTACCTAAGTGCACGAAAGAGGTCTCTGAGGCGCACTTTTATCCTTTCACCACACTGGTTAGGAATAACTAGTGACACGAAAAGAAGAAGTAACTCTGTCTTCTGATAATAGGTTGTTAGTACGATTCCTCCAGGACAAACAATTGCGTGATGAACACAGATATTTGTCATGTGTGAAAACAAAACTGAGATCTCGCGCTGTTTTGAATCGCATCGTCGTTCGATAAGTTAGTTCCTAGGTACTAACATAAAAGTCTATACTATTAATAAATACTGAAATTCTTTGAGCACATAACCCGAAATGAAAAATCAATGGAGCGTCTTGTAGTCCAAGTCAGGATGGTGGGCAAGAGATGCCGTAACCGCTCTTCGACCAGATGGGTAGATCATATTAAATCTCTCACCAAATCCACGATGACTGAATTCTCCGAAAAATAGAGACGAATGAATACGTATGACAAAAGCCGCCATTCATCAGGACCCACCCATAACCACGACCACTCTGCCAAGAGTGCCTGACTAAGAAGAAGATTAATAAATGAAAGTATTAATTAGCGTTGATTCAAATGCGCCCAAAAACGAGAACTGTACCTACTCTTATTCACTAATAAGTTACATGGAACAGCTCCTGACCCCTTCATCAGATCATTCTTGACGGGCTTGACATGTTTCACATAAATCGGCCTATTTGTTAATAAGGTAAATAACATCCTGGCTCCATCATCAAATCAGCTTGCTGTCACCATAATGACATACTTATCTACTATAAGTAATCAAGAAATATTCTCAAAGTGAAATATTTCAAATTAAATCAGTAATTACAATTAGTAAAACAAAACTGTGTTTTAAGTAAATGGCAAATGTGAGCTCAAGTCAAAATGTTTTATTTTTAACTTAAAAGACGTATAGACGTCTTAGAATAAAAATCGTTGGGTATTTAAAAAAAAACACTACTACTACTACTACTCTGGTCGTCTAAACCTTCCCATCTTGGGGTTTAGGTAAGGGCCTCGACATCTTTGTCATTATCCTGGCTTCAACTCGCAGGGGCAAAAAAACACTAGATAATTGATAATTGATTGATTGATAAGGCGTGACCTTACGGAAATCTATTAACAAACATTAAACATATGGACAAATATTTAATACTATTACCATAACAGAATATAGGATTCTAGACCATTACACAAAAACATTGTTGTCTGTAAAGTTGGTTTACGGACGATAATTTTACATGATAACGTCATAAGAAAACATTGATGAAAAATTGCATACTTTTAGCCTATTAAGATTCGTCTCAAGCCGAACGCTTAGGCCGATCGTGCCTCTCTGTCGCTTGTTCCGCGCTCTCTCGCTTGCACGCTCGGCTCAGGCGGAGCGTGACAATTTTTGGTGCGTGCAGCCGGCGTTCATCGATTTATAAGTCGTTATCACGTCAAAATGAATATAAAAAGAAGTAGCATGTAAAATGGGTGGGTGTGTGTTTACAGTAGGGTATGCAAACCGATAATCGATAACCTATAATTTATCGGTAATCAGTAAATTTTTGTCAGCGATAATTACCGAAAAATATCGATAAAAATACCGATAAACGATAATTTCATAAAGGTTTTATGTAATCATTCCTATCACTACCGCGAGTCAAATAAACCCCATTATCAACTACATCAACATTATAACAAAGAGGTAAAATAATGTAGCAAAGTTTGTATGTTTTTAAAGGTTTGGTTTGAAACTTATCAATAAAATTTGGCTACAATTCATTTAAAAAAAGGCGTAGCAACAGCTAGTATAAGATAATATAATTGACTAGGGAAATTTTAAAATATATTCTGGCAAGCATCGCGTTTTATGCCATACATAAAACGCCAAAATATGCCAAAATAATGAGTATGTCAATGAGGACAATGTGTTCCAAACAACCTTAAAACTTACGAAGTATATTTAATAAAAAGGTGTTATTAGAAGTACTTACAAGTGAAGAGTTATACCGTGGCACTATTTTTTAGTTTTCACCGAACTTCGCTACGATATTTACTGTATGGCGATGTGACGTGTACTAAGAGCATGGCGCACGGTTTGGGTGTCTGACTGTGTGTGCGTTCTTGTATTAACATAAAGTAGCACGGTTTTATGGCTTCACTATGGTTGATAGCGGCGAAGCGTCTATATATATTTCTCTCGGTCTGAGATTATCAAATAAATAATTTATGAACCAACAAATTTGCAAAATTGGCTTTGTAGACACGTCGTCTTCAAAATGACTGATTTGATTGGTAAAATTGTTAATTCCAAATAGATACGAAAGTACGAACTAATAAGTAGCTTTACTACCTTGGACTGTTTTACTACCTACCTTAGTATTTTTTACTGTAATTATTTCAGAAAAAATATTTTACTTGTTTAGTTTTTAATGGTAAGTAGGTAACCATGACTAGTGCTATTTAGATTCAGAGTTGATTTTTATGTATAAATATGTAGTTTAATTGAAATAAATCCATATTATCGAAAAAATAATTATTTTAATTCAATAATAAAAGACGTAAAATGTTATTGTATACTATGGATATGGACAAAGAAAGCAATTCTACGAGACAGTTATTTTTCTTATATAAATCGGTAATTATCGGTTTTTATCGAAAAAAACCCGATAAAAATCGGATTATCGTTTATCGAAAAATTTCGATAATGGAATATTTTTTTAATAAATTATTATATTTATTTACAGAAATAATTACAGAAATGTACAAAATAATATACAATAATATAAAATACACGTGAAACAGCTGAGCTATCTAAGGACCGTTTAAAACGATCTATAGATATCTCAACTGATCCAGATCACCGCCAGTATCTTGGGAATGCTGCCCGTACTGGCGGCATTACCAATGGAATATTCCTTTCGGATAAAACTATGTGCGCATTGGCATGCTCTTAATCGGTGAAAGGGAATACATCGCGAGGACACACAGCGTCAGTTCTGCGTATATTGACCATTTGCTTTTCTGTAGCGCAGTGGGCCAAGGTTGCGTTTGATTCTCGCCGTGAGACAAATCTTTGTAGTAGTATATCAGTCATGTGGTACCTATAACACAAGCTCTGCTTACTTTGGGGCCAGATGATTCTGTGTGCCTGGCATTATTAAAAAAATATATTTTAGATTGATTGGACTGCTGAGATGGGTGTCATACTACTGGACTCAGGACTCTGGACTACGCCTCTCTAATAGTTATTTCCATCTCATAGTTCTGCCTGCTCTATCTAATAATAATAATTTATTTATATTTATTTATATTTCTCTCACAAATAGGTGGTTACATAGTATACTTAACGGTATGGTAATTTTTCATTATACTTATTGCATCCTAGTATGTGAGAGAACTGGTGCCTGTGGAAGGTTAAAAAACCTGTGTTACAGGTCACCAGCAATCTAAATTAGTTGAGGGTTCATTATTAAATTGCCGTTCTAATGTACTCAATACTTTGAATTCAAATGAAGCCTGTATTGTGAGGAATTTCAGAGTGAAACATTTTTTACACGGTAACCTTAATATTCAAAATCTTAAAATAATATGACATTTGATTGTTTAGCTTTCAATATATTTTTCTATGCATAGTATGTATAGATCTACACTCCACTCACAAAGATGACGAAGTATCTACGAACACCAAAAGACGTCGTACCTCTGCAAGTTCCTGGGGTTTACAAAATAGATTGCAGCTGCGGGCGTTCCTATATAGGCCAGACTAAACGCACGGTCGCGGAACGTGTTAAAGAACACATAGCGGCGGTCAAAAATCGACAAGTAAACAAGTCTGCAATAGCCGAGCACATAGTGGACTCAGGACCCAATCACTGGATTGAATTACATAAACCTCAAGTTTTATGTAATGAAAGGCATTACTACAAGAGAATGGTTCGGGAAGCGATTGAAATTAAGAAATATCCTAATTTCAATCGTGAAGACGGTTTCAGACTCTCTGCCTCATGGAATCCAGTTATAGCTAAGTGTACTCAACGTAGACCGGTTTCTCAATGCGTAATGGACACGGTTAGTGTTGTGTGTCGTCCGAGTGTGCAGATGGACATTTCTATTTCGGAAAAACAAGTGAGGGTAGTTGCAAAAAATGCTGCCCCCGCTTCGCAGAGGCGGTAGCTCCAGTACTCCAGTCATCCCGTGACCACGACAGAGTGTAAACCTGTCGAAACGTCGGGAAAAATAGGTAAATAAACGCGATAAATACCCGTAAGTATTTATAATAATGTGTTCTGATCGCGTAAGTTTAAAAAACTTTAGTATGTATAGATTTACAAAAAAAAAGCATATATGTAGTATATCAGCATGTGGTAACCATAACAGTGGAAATATGAGTGGAATGTCCTGCATTATTTACTTATTTTTTTTTTAAGTGATAACATTTATTTTGGGATGATAAATCACTTCGTTACGTAACGCGTTACGGCGCCAGTCTGTCTGGCTTCCCTTTCTCTCACGCATACGACACCGATAGGCAGGCTCCTCCTCTCTCACTCTAACCCACAGTGCTAGTTAGATTAGTTTAAGTTATCACTTCTGTCGGCGGGCGTCCCGAGACGCACACGTTTTTTTTTGTAATTCAGTTTAAGTTAGAGTATTTTTTAATACTAGTTCCGACTAACGCAGCCGATTCAGCTCGTAACATCAATGCTTTGTTTAAAATGGACACTTTCCACCACCAAAGAGTGTAACTCTTTGGTGGCCACTTCATAGCGTAATTCACTACAGCTTCTTCAGTTCTGGTCAAGCGATAAGCAGATATGTATTGTACAGAACTGCGAACAATGATAGCGAAGCTCACAGAGAAACAGCACCGACTCGTCAACCAATCTTCACATTTAATGCTCCACTATAACGTAAGACCTCGTACTGCGCGAGAAACCGTTTTACAGTTTTATAGACCTACAGTTATAGTTAGTCGCCATCTGTCATCCTCCATACTTGCCGGACTTGGGCCCAGTCGACTGCCAGTTTTTTCTGCGTTTTTATCAATTCCTTCTCACAAAGCAGTACATAATACCTTTACACAGTTTGTTGAGTTCACGCAAACAGAATTACATTGTAATGGTTTAAATCATCTTTTAATGAGTTGTCAGTAAGGTATAAATAATGATAATAAAATAAATATTAAATCTTAGAAAATCATCCCTTGAACTATTCGGTACAAAACGATAATTTCATACTTTTAAATATATATAAAACTTTAATAAATGCATTAATAATGGCGATTATAATAGTACGATCCACACGGTGCTCTAAAGTCACGGTGAACGAACGAACGCAGGGTTATTACTTAAAAGTAGCAGTTGCGACAGCTATAGCAACGCGACAGCAGTATCTGCGCAAGTCGTAAAAAAAACTCTTATTCGGAAACAAGCTGCCTGTGCTTATGGCTGGCCTGTCTCCCAGATGAATTACGCTTATAGCGGAGAAATTAGCGTATAATAAATGTTCAGGAAACGGGGGTGGGACCAAATTCACCCTCCAATTCCTGTATCCAGATACTAAAGCCAAGCCGCAGTCTGTTTAATCCAATTCGCAAATCAATTAGTGCAAACCTGTTGCTAGTTGTCGCAAGATACATAATAAGGGTCTCAGTCCGCTCCAGCCTCTTGTTGATTACTTTACGTAATTCTGTAGCCATACGACTGTAGTCACGTAGCCTGATTTAAATTTTGGCAACTCTTTTATATTTTTTGCCCATCAATAAGTAGATAAGTACTTATCTAATTTTATGCACATAAATATACATGCGATTGGATGGTCCATACACATCACACTAATATTATATAAGAAGGTAAATCCGAAAGTTTTCATATTTGTAAACTCAAAGACGTCGTAACAGCTGATCAATTTTGATGAAACTTTGAATATAACTAGCTAGATAATGGTGGTAATTTTGTGTACCAAAGTCCAAACTAGTAACCCTCATAAATTACTGTTTTAAAATTGGTTAAAATATACATTTACGGTCATACTTAGGTATAAACAGGTCTTACCCACCGTCCACCTCCATGAGACCATCTGGGTAAACTATTGAATGTTTTTTTACAACTACTCACCTCTCAGATTAAACTTGAACGCGCCTAACTTTATATTGGTGACGGTGAAATTAGGCAATTTTCAATATAAAAATTAAAAGTCGAATATCTCGAAAAGGGTTACGTTTAGGGTAGGGTATTTCATAGTGAAATAAGTCAGAAATGATGGGTACTCCACGCCCTTAACGGATCTAGCACGACTTTTCCTGTAACCCTGTATATAATTACGTCTTAAAAACTAAAAAGAAACCGACTTCATTGAATGAAATTCGAGCCTATAATACATTTTTAGTGGAAAGTAGATGTATTTTGTATATATATAATATGGGTAGGCCAAATAAACGCACCGCTCCAATGAGACAGCGAGGTATCGAAGTACATGAAAACATCATCGATGTATACAATTTTTAGTTATTCGTCGATTTTTCAGCTCGACCGATTTTGATAAAATTTATATGGAACCACCTGTGAAGTATAACCCTTTCAAACAAAAAAAGAATTTTCTAAATCGGTTTAGCCGTTTTCGAGTAATCGGTGAACAAACATAAAAAAAAAGAGATTCCGACGAATTGAGAACCTCCTCCTTTTTGATAAAGTCGGTTAAAAATCGATGATAAAGTGTCCTAATCGTGTTATCTAAGCCTTCTAAGCTCGCAGTGTTTCCACAGTTAATATTTTAAATCGTTTGTAGATTTAGAAGTAAAAATACAAAACTGGATAATTGTAAACGCCATACAAATACAAATTAATTTATTTACCATGACAAAATAATAATACAGTGTTTTTAAAATTACTGAAGTGATATATTGTTCATGAAATATATTATTATGAATACCGTGGCGCAGTGGGCCAAGGCCTGGCTGAAAACGCAAAAAGAAGGTTGCGGGACAAATTTTTGTATGATCTGTATCAAGTATTTGTTTCTGGTCTGGTTATTTCTATGTATAATATGTATATATTTACAAAAAATATAATTATTAAAACTAAACAATTTATATATATATGTATATAAATAGTATGTCAGTCATGTGGTACCCATAACACAAGCACTGCTTACTTTGGGGCCAGATGATGCTATGTGAAATGTCCAGCATAATTATTATTATTATTATATGTCCTTTAAAAATTGAATTTAAAAAATGTTGAATGTTTTCATCTATGAAGGCCGAAAAAGACTGATCAAGAATTGGTAAACCGAGGAGGCGAAGTGAACATTTATCGACAACTGTGTTGAGGGCTGTGGAATTTTGAAATAATGGATTTTTTTATCCAAACAAGTGTTCGAAAGGAAAACTAGTGAAATTTTACTCTAAACCAATTTCTCGAATCCCATCACTGATGAGCTTTAGATCACCAAAAACAATGTCCACATCTCCACCTAAAGTTCTGTCATCCAAGTACCAAACATTGAGTTTAGATTGGAGAAGTTGAATAATCGGAAGGATGACAAGGCTGAAAATGGCTGTGGATCAATTTTGAAAGTGAACCATAACACGGTCAAAGACATGTATAAGTTTCGGGAATTTTCTTTCCCAGATTTTTAATTGTTTATTTTGAAACATCCACCATTAAAATTACCTTGATCCTAAAACGTGCGAAGGGAATGTACTGCGGCATCACAGCACTCAACACTCAACAAGTTCGGGCATAGACACGACAGCATAACGAACATTAAAATTTGTATGATACAATACTTTAATACCTATTTATATACGTACTTAAGATACTTTGATAACATCGGCCTATGCTAATGTTATCAAAGTATCTTAGTTTGTTCCATAACAAAGATCGAAGTTCGCGCAAATGTCAATCCTGATGTTATCCAGCTTACTTGGTAGTAGCTCTGCCATCTGCGGTGTAGGTTGAGGGTTCGACTCCCTCTCAGGACAAACATTTGTGTGTTGAACATAGGTGTTTGTTCTGTGCCTGGGTGTTACAAAGTATGTAGGTATTTAAAAATATATAAGTATTTAATCAGTCATCTGTGGGGCGATTATGGAACTTTGATTCTATCAAAACATTGATACTAATAGCTTTCAGTTACTATTGATGAATTGGTATTACGGATCGCTGCGATTCCTATCGGCTTCTATCGCTAGTTACAATGTGAAGTTGATGTCAAACTATAACTCGACCAATTTACAAAGTACGATTGTGGTAGGAACCGTGTTTAGCGTATTAAGCATTTAAATACATCGTATATGATTGATTGAAATAATGCATACTGCTAATCGAAATTGATAGACATAGATGCCGATTGCTAATCGAAACTGATTGTATCAAGAGTTCCATAATCGCCCTACTGATCACCATGGTACCAAGCTATGCTTAGTTTGGGGCTAGATGGTGTTGTATGCATTGCCCACCAATATTTATATTTAACTTTTTAAATATCTAACCTCTGTTAGTTATAATAATGCTATCATACACATTAAAACAGACCTATAAATGGACCTGGTGAAGGTATAAACGCTCCATGTTGGACTATAGAACCCAAAAAAAGAACAAAATAAAATGAATCAGATATTTATTCATCTATCGAATGAGCTTGCAGCTTTACATTTTAACATTTGTTGATGACATTGACATTGACAGCACTAATTTGGACTTAACCCTGTTAGACCCTGGATCCATATTCCGTGAGAGGCGGAGATCTGAATGAATACTGTAAGAAAAAAAAGTGATTAATACAATTTTTTTTTTCGATCACTTACAGTTTACTGGCAGATTTGCAATGTACAATGTTAACATATATAAGTGCATTCGTGTTTCATATATAAGCATATAAGAAAGATTATACAATCAGATCAGATTATACAATTATAATAAAAAAAAACGTGTGCAATTCACACGTGGTAGAAGTGAAACCTTCAGAAACAAACGTATAATACGTAAACGTATACAAAACACCACGGTTGTTGTGATGCCTTTTCTCAAGCTATGCGTGTTTGTACGCATGCGCGCACAAACACGTAATAATAAACACTTCTAATGCTTATAAACCTATCTCATTTTCTCCCACGTTAAATCTTATGAAGTTATGTGTCTGTCTCTTTTACTGTCGCTTTTTCGTTTCATCGATTTTCAAATCACAACGATGCTAAAGAAGTTTTCACTTCAAAAACGTTTTCTATTACTACTACTTCTTGCAATAATGTCGTGTCTTGATGTCAATTTTGCCAACGTCAAGTAATTGTTTCATTAGAATAACGTCACGAAGTCGTAGTTGATATTTCCACGGGAATCAAACCCATAGATTATTTTTGGCCGTCTTGCGAAGTAAACATTGCACTCTTATATTATTTACTAGCGACCCGCCCCGGCTTCGCACGGGTGCAAAACTGATACTAAATATACTACAAAATGTTTTTATATACAATGTTCACAGCTTTTTTGTCATGAGATATTGTGGGTTATCCCTAAGAGATAGACATATGCCATTACGGACTTTTTTGTAAACCTTTTTAAAGTGTACAATACTGTGGTAAATTTTTATGATCTATCTCGTAGGGTTCAGCCAGCGTTTGCAATGTAAGCGCAAAAACATGTTTATTTACGACATCACATTAGAAACCTCTAAAATTATCATTGTTTCTTTACTATATTATGCATGTACGATACATATAAACCTTCCTCTTGAATCACTCTATCTATTAAAAGAAAGCGCATCAAAATCCGTTGCGTATTTATCTAAGCATACATAGGGACAGACAGACAGCGGGAAGCGACTTTGTTTTATACTATGTAGTGATTTTTCCCGAGTTATTTCGGTTTTATTTGTTATTTTGGTGATTTTATTTAAAAAGAGCTAGAGTTATTTGTAAATAATTGTAACAAAAGTTTTTTTGTTTCCTTGTGGTTCGAACAATGAATATCTTCTTCTTCTTTTCTTCGTTAATGGCCTGTGACATACTAATGTCAATTCTGCCAATGTCAAGTGTTTATAGTTTATAGTCAGTTTGTTTGATATAAGTCTTAGTCGATGGTCAGTTGTCAATTCTAGACGACACGCGGAATGGCGTCTAGAATTTTCTTGGGACTCCTCGTCGTTCAAATCACACTGCACCACAATACACATGCAATCCAATTATCCATACCCGCCCCGCAGCCACAATTTATCCATTAAAATTCCGCCAAGATTACTGAATAAAACATGCAATAAAACGGGTAAAAAATATTAAATTTGCAGAGCCATGGTGCTCCATGAAATGACCAACGAAGAATCAAACAATGAATATCCGTATAGTTATTTTATAAAAAGAAATCATTTTTCATAAAACAACAAATGACGAACGACAAACACACGACTTTGTGACGTCTTACTACTTCTTCTTCTTCTTTGTTAACAAACAAAAATCTGGCAAAATTGACATTATTATGGCATGTGACATAATAATGTCAATTTTGCCTGTGTCATGTGTTTATATTTGTTTATAGTCTATTAGTTTGCTAATGAAGTCTTAGTTGATGGTCAATTGTCAATTCTCAAAGTCATCGCGGAATGGCCGTCTAGAATTTTCTTGAGATTCCCCGTCGTTAAATTCACATTGCACCATAATACACATACATACTTGCCCTATGTAGTCACAATTTATTCATTAAAATTCCGCTAAGATTACTGAATAGAACATGCAATAAAACGAGTAAGAAATATTAAATTAGCAGAGCTATGTTACTTCATTGACGACCTCTGTGGCGCAGTGGGCTAAGGTCCAGCTGAAACGCAAAAGGTTGCGGGTTCGATTCCCGCCGAGGGACAAATGTTTGTATGATCTGCAAGTATTTGTCTCGGGTCTGGGTATTTATATGTATAATATGTATGTATTTACAAAAAAAAAAAGTATATAAGTAGTTTATCAGTCATGTGGTACCCATAACACAAGCTCTGCTTACTTTGGGGCCAGATGATGTTGTGTGAAATGTCCGGTATTGTTATATTGTTATTTTGTTATTGTTATCATGAAATGACAAACGAAGAATCCGACGTCTTACTATAAACAATCTAAACATTGGCAAAATTGTCATCATGACACATGCTATTAATAAGAATAAATTTTAATATATAATAATACATACCTCCAGCGGTTTGAACTGCAGTAGACGTGAGAACGCCGATCTGAACGTTTTGTGCATTTAACAAGGGGGCTCCAAGGTCGTGCTGTTCAAAAAAAACAAAAATATTATGTTTTGTTCCATCTGAGCTTTCCGTGAATTCATAGTTTTCGCTGAAAGAAGCTAATTCACGAAAAGTAATTTTCTTAACCCCCAGATGAATCTGATGACAATGTTAATAATTCCCTAAATAGCTCTGTTATGGCCTGAGACCTTTCGAAATGTCGAAACCGGCAGCTTAACCTGAGCTACGAAGTAAGGAAGCGCTCAGATGAAATGCCAATGACAGACCTCGCAGTGTTGCTTGGTTCCTAATATAAATAAATAAATATTGGTGGACAATGCAAATGCACACATTACACATTCTTATTTATTATTATTATTGTAACTAGATATCTGATAGAATCCTTATATATTTTTTAATACATACATAAGATAATATAATTGTAATGTACTTTTATTTAATAATGTAATTTTTTTAATACATAACTTTATAACACCCAGACACAGAACAAACATCTATGTTCGTCACACAAATGTCAGTCCTAGGGGGGAATCGAACCCTCAACCTACAGCGCAGAAGGCAGAACAACTACCAACTCACCCTTATCCGTCTAGAGACTACTCTAGAGAATGCATTTCGGTTGCGCCTCTAGACCCCAAAAGGAACTCAATCAGTGAATCACATAATTATTTATTTAAAATGGTTGTCTGTAAAGTCGGTTTACGGACGATATGTTTTTACGTGATAACGTCATAAGAAAACATTGATGAACCGATCGTGCCTCTCTATCGTTTGTTCCGCGCTCACGCTTGCACGCTAGGCTCAGGCGGAACGATTTACAAGAGGTTATCACGTCAAAAAGTAACATGTTTTTCCAGGTCACAGACTATATGACAAGTTTCATCCAAATCCATTCAGCCGTAATGGCTTGATAGAGCCGAACTACAACATAAACATTTAAACATACAAACAATTAGACATTCGCAATGATTGTGTTTTTTGGATACCATGCTTTATTTTAAAAATGATATCTATTATTTGTTTTTTTTGATTTACGTTCTTTTCTTTGTATGTGAATCAAATAAATGTTCATTAGCTAGTTAATCAATAAAATGTTTTATATTTAGAACATGGGTACCTCGGTAGCAGTAGCACCCGACAAGCTGGTGGCAATGATGTTGTTGCTAGGTGTCCTTTGCAAGAACACATTGTAACAGGTCAGGGTTTCACCAGGACCTGAGGAAAACATCAGAAAATTAACATAAGCCTCTCATTCCATTATCCACTAATTATCCATTATCCAGAAAAGTGACAACTGATCTAAAATCTTCACACCCTTGATTTTAAGGCATTTGAGTCAGACGAGAAAGCGTTGACGATCTTAGACTTTTTCAAATGGGACGATGGAACAAAAAACAGGAGCAGTGTCCACCAGTGTCACTTCATCAGTGTCATAACGAAAAGACTAATCGCCAGGGAGCACGGGGTCGCACAAATAGACAGAACATGGCGAGACTATAACATGCTAGTAAATCTAAGGGCCGGTTCCTCCTAACCCTAGTTCAAAAAAGAATCCGGCAAGAAACTCGTCTGGTCTTAACACTTTTTTGTATGATCCTTGCCAATTTTGTTACGGACGCCGAATCGAGTTGGAGCAGATTCATCCCAAGCTTTTTTGTCATTCATATAATCTGATATTTTATAATATGCTTTAATAGACAGTTTCTGTTTAATTACGTTTTTAAATTTGCCAATCGACAAATCCAACACGTCACTTGGGACCTTGTTATAGAAGCGTACACTTTGCCCTTTAAAAGACTAATTAACTTTAGCGAGCCCAACTTTGGGAACAGCGAGTCAGTATATGTCAGTAGCTCATTTAAGTGACGGAGTTAATAGACAAAGGGCTCCGTCATGGCTTTACAACTTTGGAAAAGCCAGGTTCGATAGCTTAACGTGTTCTCCAAAGCACGGAAACTCTCTACTCTAGTCGACAAAACTTGCCCATCTTGGGTTTAGCAAAGGCCTCGACATCTCTGTCATTACCCTGGGTCAGTGGGTCTCGTTGCGTTCTGCAATGGTACGCTGCCATCTCGGCGTTAGCGTTGGCCTTCGTGGGGGTTTTGCGCTTCTGAATCCGCGGCTGCGAAATTCGGTGTGCTCAGGAATTCTTTTATTGTGGACCGCCTTATTTCTTGTAATTTGGGGGGAGCACATGGCGCGGCACACGACGTGCGCGGAAGCTCTCGGAAATGCCAATGCAGCTAGCTATTCAGGTACAGACCTTGCAGAGAGAGCGTTATTTAACTTCATTGATCTAAGCTAGATAATTGATTTAGGCGTGACTTTACGGAACTCAATTACAAAACATTAAACAGATGGACAAATTTGTAGCATTTAGTATAAACACATGTCGAATTTATTGGATTGAAGTTTCTTATCGTACGGTACAGACTTGGTGGGGGCTAGGCGAAAAAAGTGTAAGATTTTTCCGACACGAATTTCCGTCACGACCCTTTCTTTAATGTGGTAAACCAATTATTACTACAATTAAATGTACAGATGGAGAATGTACTGATGAAGTTTATAACTAATAATTAAAATGTTTATTTCGTAATTAAACGTAATTTACTAAAAAAAATATTAATTACGAAATTTTCTACCATTCCTTCAATTCATTAGTTATTTCTGCGTTTTATTTAATTGCTTCTCAGACGCTATTAATTCATTCATTTGTATTTGTTAATCAATAATATAATACGTTTACGTATTTCGTTCCAACCGAGTGTTACATTCACGCATTTTTTTTTATTTAAATATATTGGCAGAATAGTACTAAATAGTCCGTGTTTATCAAAATGCTACAAAACAAAAGTTTTGAAAGTGAAATTTGTTCATCTGTTTAATATTTTGTTGATCTGTTAGGAACGACGGTGTAAGCTGCACTTCGAGTGCATGCGGAGCCCTAAAGAAGTGATAAGTGAAATATAAAATCTTACCGCCATCTGCGCTTCTTCCGAATGCGCAGAAGTTGGATTGCCTGGGTACGGTGTCGGTGTGGGCGTGGTACGGCACGGGCCCGATGTTGGCTGCAAATCAAAGCGATCTCATGATGAAGAGCTTTTAGAAAGCACGAAGTGTGTAGATTGAGAAAACAACTATCCCACTTTCTAATCTAATAACCTATCCTACTTACTCCAACGGATAATTTTGATTTAAAAATCGGTTGAATAGTTTGGTTTTAAAATCTCTGTGACGACCTCTATGACGCATTGGGCCAAAACGCGGCTGAGACGCAGAAGGTTGCAGGTTCGATTCCTGCCTCGGGACAAATGCTTGTGTAATCTGCAAGTATTTGTCTCGGGTCTGGTAATTTCTATGTATAATCTGTTTGTATTATTAAAAAAAAGTATTATATAAGTATATTGTGTATATAGTAGTACATCAGTCATGTCATGTGGTACTCATAACACAAGCTCTGCTTACTCTGGGGCCAGATAATGCTGTGTGAAATGTTTTCTATGTTTGATAATTTTGAACTCTTCCTTTCCAAATTAAACACGCCATCAGCCATCTTTAAATAACTTTTAAATAAATTGAAAAAAAAAAAAAAAAAGAATCAGGTTACCTAATCTGTTTCATTTGTCATTTTTCCAATTGTTAATATTAATTATTTTAGGTAATTTATAGTCTAAAAACTCGTCATAGCCATACAAAGCTTGCTTGAGGCAGCGATTTAAATGTATTAAAATTATATTTTTAAATTAAATGCCTATTTTTTTAAATGACCATGCTTAAGGCCTCATGCAATGGCATGGGAACATGGAAACTGTGTACAATAAGCACCCAGACATGACCAAAATTCAGTTTCTACCGGATCTTCAACGTTATAATATTGTTAACGTACTAGTAGGTACTCATACAGTAAGCCCTCTATGCAACAACATTGAATAATGTGTCACATCATTAAACACAAGAAAAATACTTAAAGATTCGCCTGTAACTAACACCTAAAATCATGATTTTTAACCCTTGTACCACTTTGACGTTTAGAAGTTTTGAAATGCATTCATCTTGGAGCAGTCAACGTACATACAAATTATAATCACCTGAGGACTCTATGTTCCTGTTGGTGCTCACAAGTGCCAAGTTGTCAACTGGATGCGCGTGGTTAGTGCTGGTCTCCAGAACCACGGAAGGTAGGATAGAACTGACCAAACCGAAGCTGACCCAGGTGTAGCGTTCACTAAGGAAACAAATAAAGATATTAGTTTTACCTGCATAGCAATTATGGAACTTTTGATACAATCAATGTCTATCAGTTTCGATTAGCAATCGGCATAATTTAAAGTTTGATTGTAGCTGGAACCAGTTTTGACAAGATGGATTACTATTACTTACCTTCGGTTTATAACTCAGATTAAATAAATATAAAGATGGAGTGCAGCGAATCACTAAAGCTTAAACTTAAAATCATGTTCTTCTATGTAAATACACGTTTTTTTCTATATAAATACATTCCCTAACACTTTTTACATCACAGAATCACCACAAAACAAGATGCAAGTACATTTTTATACGATGTTTACTAGACGACAACATAATATGCACTTCTCTATTTATTAATACAAGTATGTATGCATGTACTAAGAGCAAGGAGCATGAGTTGTATATGTGTCAAGGTGGGTGCGAGAATTTACACAGAGGAGCACGGTTTTTGTGGCTTCACTTTGTTTGATCGTCGCGCTCTGTCTTTATAGATCATTATTTGGTCTGAGGTCTGAGGTTTTGGTCTGGTCATTATTTGGTTTGGCTTGTTTTCTGACTCAGTTAAATAAAAAAA
This sequence comes from Lampropteryx suffumata, assembly GCA_948098915.1. Taxonomy (NCBI): domain Eukaryota; kingdom Metazoa; phylum Arthropoda; class Insecta; order Lepidoptera; family Geometridae; genus Lampropteryx; species Lampropteryx suffumata. The sequence goes on along the minus strand of OX402561.1, from coordinate 3,093,203 downwards.
ATTCACTGTCCATTCACTGGCCTTGCATTTCAGTTGGTAGTAACTCTGTTTTCTGCGCTGTTAGTTGGGGGTTCGATCCGCATCCAGAATAAACAATTATGAGATGAACATCATATCTACACATTGCTACATTGCATCAGCTTAATTACAGAAATGAATGAATATTCAATAATATAATATACATGTAAAAAGTTGGGCTATCTAAGGTCTCGATACGGCCTAAATATTTGAGTCGACCTCGTAGGAAACAGGAGCCCATGACGTTTTTAAAATTCATTTTAATAGAAGCTACGCTTGCTCAAGAAGAGCTAGCTCCTATCTAGCCCAGCGTATTAACATTGCCATTCCACTTTTTCATCCACTGATTCATCTAGAGAATCTTCATCAGGATTCACGGTTCGCACTGAACCGTGAACTCGAGAGGCAACGAGCGGACCGCGGATCAAACTCACCCTGATGAAGATTCTCTAGATGAATCGAAACATTGTCGGTGCCTCCATTGACAAAATAATACGTGAGTAAAACCCGTATTTATCAAAATGTATTGCCATTCCACGTGGTAATTCTGCCAGTATCTTGGGGACGCTTATAATATAAATGTGCAAGCTAGAAGCGTATACATTTCACTGGAGGTAAATGTTCATTCGAAAGCAGTAGACGAAGTCTTACATACTCGCGAATGCAGGATGCAGCAGTCAGAACCCATCGGGTACCTAAGAAGGATCCGGCGCAATGCCTGAGAGCGCCGCCGGTAGACACAGCCACGCGGAGGTGAACGATCCATGGGTTCTGCCCCAAATCAGCCCGCGTTGTGATGTCTGTTAAATAATACACAATTATACACAATCTAACCTGCCATGTATCTGATTGAAAACAAAAGCGCTGGGATCAAGATGAGTTTCTTTCCAATTCTTCTCAAACTTGGCTTACGAGGAATCCGCATCTTAATTAACCGATTGTAAGACAAAGTGATCGTTGATTGTGTTTAGTCAAACAACTTTGAATTTGTTGCAACTTTTTGATATGATGTGGAACAGGGAGTCATGACTATGAGTATTCGAAATAAAGTTTATTGATTTTGAAATTTTGTTAATATTAATAGATATATATTGAATGTTTCGGAAGTACAGATATTTGGAAACGGAATCAAACCTGAGAGTAACTAATGACAGATGAACAGATGTTTTCTTATCTTTATATTAATCCGTGAAGCAAAAAATTTGTACCCTTTTTAGCGGTATGATATTTCGCCCACTTATAGTTTATGTATAGAGGAGTGCATAATGCTACTTTTTTTTAAATTATGCATAAAAATCATACATTTAATTTAATTATGGTCAAATTTCGACCAATGGGCGACCACAAGTTCATATAATTAGATGTGAATTAACGTTTTTGTGAATCAACTTAATACCTAATATTATAATATATGAAGTTTATACAGATTTTTGTTTGTTTCTTAATTACGGAATAATCACCGAAAAAGACTTAAACTTTGTAGGTACAAATAAAGACCATGGCCTGAAGTAGGGTAGGATTGCAAAACATGATGATCTCTGTGGCGCAGTTTGCTATGCTCCCGCTGAGACGCAGAAGGTTGCGGGTTCGATTTCCGCCGCGGGACAAATTTTTGTATGATCTGCAACTATTTGTCTCGGGTCTGGGTATGTATTTACATAACAAAAAGTTATTTTAAGTAGTACATCAGTCATGTAACACAAGCTCAGCTTTCTTTGGGGCCAGATCATGCTGTGTGAAATGTCCGGCATTATTATTATTATTATGGGTACTTACCATTCGGACCGCCAGCACTGCGTCCCTAAAACATAAAACATTACATAACATAAATTTCCAGTTGCTATTTCAACGTACCTACGTGTTATATCAATGTACCTAATTAGTAGAACGTAGATTAGATAGGTAATGTATTTTGTTTTAATCAATAACATTTTTAAGTATCCTGCTTCTAATTCCGATGGTATCAGTTATTTTCGTTGATAAGACCTATAATGAAAATACTTTACTTCGTAATCTACATTTCATCTATAGGTATGTTATTATATCATCCCGTGACCACGACAGAGTGTAAACCTGTCGAAACGTCGGGAAAAATAGGTAAATAAACGCGATAAATACCCGTAAGTATTTATAATAATGTGTTCTGATCGCGTAAGTTTAAAAACTTTATAGGTATGTTTGTATCTAAATTAGCAAATTATAATCTAAAGTCAAAATGTTGTTAAGCATACACACAAAGACATTTCATGATATGGTAGGCATACGACCGAATAAATAAATGTCACCTAATTTTTGTAGTAGTGATGACTTAGATGATTCTTTTTCTTCTTTTTTGTTAATGGCATGGGTCATATGATGACAGTTTCACGAATGTCAAGTGTTTAAATGGTTTATGGTAAGACGTCACAAAGTAGTTGTTGTTCGTCGTTTAATAATTTAAAAAAAATGGGGTCTCTTTATAAAATAATTATACAGATTATAAAGTTTTTTAAACTTACGCGATCAGAACACATTATTATAAATACTTACGGGTATTTATCGCGTTTATTTACCTATTTTTCCCGACGTTTCGACAGGTGTCACGGGATGACAGACTCAGTCATCCCGTGACCACGAAAGAGTGTAAACCTGTCGAAACGTCGGGAAAAATAGGTAAATAAACGCGATAAATACCCGTAAGTATTTATAATAATATACAGATTATGTTTGCTCGAATCACAATGAAACACAAAACTTTCATTCCAAATATACACACCCGAGTCAATAACTCTAACTTTATTTAAATAAAATCACCAAAATCTTACTTATATTATAAACGCGAATGTTTGTTTGTATGTTTGTTACTCTTTCAGGCAAAAAATACTGAATGGATTTTAATGAAACTTTACAATAATATAGTTTATACATCAGAATAACACATAGGCTATAATTTATAAAGGTATTGTGGGAACTATCCAAAATATAACGATAAGTGTCAAGTAAGTGGAAAAAAAACTGCCATCTGCAAGCTGTTCTGGTGTGCGCTGCAAAAACCGTTTGAATTACACGAAGTACTAACCCTGCGCAGACGAAGTCGCGAGTACCAGCTAGTTACAAATAAAGCCTCGAGAAAAATAAATAATATAAGAGCACAATATTTACTGCAAAAAAGGGCCAAAATAATCCGAGCTAGATTATGTTTTAGCCACATCCCTCATACACCTTTGAAGAGTAAAAGGTTTAGAAGGAAGAAATCTCAGACGTATGAGTTGATCTCAAATGCTACTGTCTTCCGCTCAGACTGCAGTCATGAAAAAAAATATCCGTGTCGAATAATTCGTGCAACTGAACAAGTTTATTTCAGCAATCTTAGGAAATATTATACATAATCCGGTATATTGAATATCTATCACAGTCAGCACGTGATATCTATCACTGTTTAGCCAAGTTTCTGTGATAATTGCAATAAAAGATAGCTTTAATGAGGTGCTATAAATGATTCCTCGTAGTTAGGTTTTTGAAAAAATGTCATCAATATTTATGTATTAAAACTTTATCATAAATTATAATAATAGTCGATACGTAAAACTCTATTTTTATTTATTACAAGCAATTTAAAATTGGTAAAATTGTAATAAGTATTACGTGACTACAAATACGCCACGATTGGTCGCCATGTTCGTGACGTCAATGTTAAAGGATTTTTTCGATAGTACTGTGTCAACGGCTTCAACATGTAAATTGACTAAAAATATCCAAATTTAGTGCAAAAAATATTTACAATTACTTTTATTTAATCATGTGTGATAAATTTATAAAATTTATAAATTTTGATTCCGATTTTCAGATTTTCTTAAAAATTATATTCGGTTTAATTCAACCATTTATTACGACGTTTAACATCTTGTGGAACATATTAAATTTTGCTGTAAATTTATAATTTGTTATTTTGCTGTTAATATTTTTTTCCCCTTTTTTAAATACGTATAGGTCCAATCTCAAAATGAACCGCATTTTGACAAACAGAAGCGAAACTCATGCTTAGTTTGATTTCTGAACTAGCTTATGTATTTTATAAACATGGAATAAAAGCGCCATCTTACCTGAACGGTGGCGAAAGCACACAACAGTACGATAGCGAGGACCTTCATCTTCCAAATTCTTCAACACACTGACAGTTGTAATTAATTATATTACACCTTTAATTACAATAAGCTAATTATCAGCAACTACCAGTAATGTTGTATCGTAATCTGTTGAAAATCGGGAGATTAATCGAAAGATAACTCCTTATCCTTTCGCATATTATAGCTAATTGATCGAATGAGCGAAGCGAGAGAAGATTTCAGTGGCAACTTGGGTAATTTTGGTTTTGTATATTTGTATGTCAGTTTGTTCGACGATAATTATCGAACCAAATTCATTATTTGAAGGGGTTGATGAGGGGGACTAACCTCTATCAAAAATAGCTACTTCAAAGCATTAAATAGTCTTCGATCAAGATCGAAATTAGGGGCGGACAGACAGACAGACCGACAGACGGACATAGCGAACTATAAGGGTTTCTTGGGTCCGCGAAACCCCAAAAATGGGTGCCTCATGATTTGACTGATCTACAAAGAGAATCACGCGTTGATTGTTTGCCCTGCCTTGGTACAGAAATAAAAGGATTTTGAAATGCGACGAAGAATGGCTGCTATACGATAATCGTAAGCGAACAACGCAATGGCTGATCCCAGACACTACAACAATTCAGGTCAATATGGGACCAATCGGAAAGTAAATCCTATCATATAAAATCATTTTTTTTAATTGGTTCATAAACTACGGAGTTACAAAGTAAAAAAGACAAAAATCACAATTACAATAAATCTAAAACTTAAACTTGTGTACCTAACATAACAACAAAAAAACTATTATAATTTGACTTGGACTTGACCCCAATTGACAACCATTGTTTCCGCGATTTTCTTATGCATGGTAAAAATGGAAGCAGTACAGAATGCTTTACAAAGTTTGGTGTCTCTAGTGGTCCGGTCAAAATAGACATTCACCGTTGTATAAATTCCAAAGAAGCTGAAAATTTACAAGAACGTTAGGGATACCATTTTAATGAAATTGTGAAGTCCTCATCGACGTGTGCTAAAAAAATATGCAAGGTTCGCAAAAATAGTAGTAATAAGTTTTTTGGATTTTTCAGCAAAATGGTTAATTTTATGATGAAAATAGGGCAGATAAAAATTGTAGATCATGCAATTATCTATAAAAATTGATCAGACACTTTTTCGTAAGATTCACTATATCTGATAAAAAGCGATACTAAAATGTACTAAAGTTGTATTCTCCATAATACTCGTATGCACACGTTTCAACGCCACCTCAGCGCTTTAGCATTGCCATTCAACGTGGCAATGCCGCCAGTGTTTTGGGAACGCTACCCTCTGGCAGTGGTCTGAATCAGTTGAGGATCACTTTGTTGTCCGTCCGTCCGTCTGTCCGTCCGTCCGTCTGTCTGTCAAGACCCCTTTTTTCTCAGGAACGCGTGGAAGTATCAAGCTGAAATTTATATCGAATACTCAGGTCTACTGTCCCTTAAAGCTGTGAAAAAATCAAACTTTTAAGCGAACGCGATCAAAAGATACAGCCGCTTATGCCGCAATTTTCCGCAAATTTTCGACACTTGCAAAGGAATCAAAATCTACAGGGTACTTCCCGTGAACTCAGAATCTTGAAATTTGGTACGAAGCAACGTCTTATAGCACAGATAAAGAGAAAATAGCGAAATCCGTAAATTTTCAGATAGATTTCACTTTGCAATAAAAATACCATAACTATGACTCGATTGTCGTGATGGGTGAACTTTTACTTATATACCTACAGGTTTTTCGAAACCCTCGGTGCGCGAATCCAACTCGCACTTGACCGCTTTTTTTATATTATTGTATATATTCTGTACATTTCTGTAATTATTTTTGGAATAAAACAACCTATGTACTTGGCGCGTTTTTTAGGTAAGCTTAAAAAACTCGCGTTATTTAGGATTTTAGGTAGGCCGGTAGGCCTACTCCACGGTCTATATGCTGATGTTTAATCAAATGTCAGTAGGGCGATTGTGGAACTTTAACTACAATCAATGTTCGGTTATCAGTTTTCGGTGTAATTTCAATCATTGCTGATAGACATTGATTGTAATTAGAGTTCCATAATCGCCCTACAGGTCTTCTTATTCAACTTCTTCTTTATGTAAATTTTCAGCTTCGTTGGAATTTATGCAAGGGTTATTTTTGGGGCTAATTTGACTGGAATATAGCGTTCTATCCCAAAAATTTAAATGAGCTTCCTGTGAAATGGCAGAAATTTATAAGGAGTGTAAATGCCTACTAATATTATAAATGTGAAAGTAACTCTGTCTGTCACATTTTCACGCCTAAATCGCTGAACCAATTTTGATGAATTTTGGTATAGAGATAGATGGGACCTTGGGTAAGGACATAGGCGATTTTTTATGTAGGTACCACGCGCGCGAAGCCGCGGGCATCACCTAGTACTTATATATATATACAAAATCTTAGATTTAGACTTTAATACCTTCTGTTAATGATGATGGAGGCAGGAGCTTTAGGACTTCTTTGTGAATATGAGCAGGTAAAATATGGACTCACTGAGTGAATACCTACCTATAAAAGAGCTTAACCTGACTGACTGACTGACTGATTCATCATCGCCGAGCCGAAACTGCTGAAGCTAGAAAGCTGAAATTTGGAAGGTAGCTTCCTTTTACAGCAAAACCTAAGGCGGATTTTTTTGAAATTAAACCTCTAAGAGGGTGAAAAGGGGTGAAAACGAATGTATGAAACTTTTTAATGCGTGGTGCGAGTTGCTTGAAACTTAATATGAATAAATAAAATGCAAAATAAACGGACACGTGTTTCAGGATTTTTCAAAATAACCCTAACAAAGGGGTAACATGGGGTGTCAAAGTTTGTATGAGAACTTTTTAACAGGTGGTGTGATTTCTTAGAAACTTGGTTTAGATACCTTAAATGCAAAATAAATTAACACATGTTTCAGGATTTGTTAAAATAACCCTCATGAAAGAGTAAAATGCGGTGTGAATGTTTGTATGGATTTTTTTAATGGGTGGTCAGATCAGGTGATTGGTTTGAAACGGCAAGTAGATAAATTGCATCCTGGGGAAGGGTTTAAGCTACAATTATTTTGAAATAAAATGAAAAAAATGCGGACGAAGTCGCTAGCAACAGCTAAAAAAGAAAGAAAGAAAGAATAGAGTTTATTTGACAGCACAGATCAAAACAGTAGAGAGGTACAATGATAACCTAAGATAAGATAATATATTTTTTTACATTGAAGATAGGTACACATAAAATAATCTAAAAACAAACAACCAGAACAGATTGCCTATCCCCAAATAATTAGGGAAGGTCATTCATTGGTCCATCTAGTACCGCTCCGCATGTGCTAGTAATTCATATAATAATAAATAAATAATCCCGGACATTTCACACAGCATCATCTGGCCCCAAAGTAAGCAGATCTTGTATCATGAGTACCACATGACATATTATTCATAAAAACACCCAAACCCGAGACAAATACTTGCAGATCATACAAATAATTGCCCCGCGGCGGGAATCGAGCCCACAACCTTCTGCATCTCAGCCGGACATTAGCCCACTGTGCCACAAAGGTCGGGAAATACATGTACTTAGCACAAAGCACAGCCTAAACCAGTATAGTAGAGACTGATGTATATCAAATTACTAGGAAGGGAATTTACACTCAAATTATTATTACCTACTTATTAATTAAACTGATTACCCAACAAATCTACCAGGCAAGATGATAAGCCGACTCTTTTTGACGCGACATGATGGTTTTTATTATACGAGTACCTTGTTGGATAAGTTGCGTCCCACGGTTAATGGGGATCTATCTATTTAGTTATACTGACAGTTCTTGACGATCAGTTTTCTATCTATCTAGTTATACTGACAGTTCTTGACGATCAGTTTTCTATCTATCTAGTTATACTGACAGTTCTTGACGATCAGTTTTCCTTCACGCTAAAAGCCTTTGCAGAGAGATTATTCTTATTTCTTTCTTTCTTTTCTTCGTTAATGGCCTGTGACATACTAATGCCAATTCTGCCAATGTCAAGTGCTTATAGTTTATAGTCAGTTTGTTTGTTATAAGTCATAGTCGATGGTCAATTGTCGATTCTAGACGACACGCGGAATGGCGTCTAGAATTTTCTTGGGATTCCTTGTCATTCAAATCACATTGCACTACAAATACACATACAATCCAATTATCCATACCCGTCCCGCAGCCACAATTTATTCATTAAAATTCCGCCAAGATAACTGAATAAAACATGCAATAAAACAGGTAAAATATATGAAATTAACAGAGCTATGTTGCTCCATGAAATGACAGACGAAGAATGACGTCCTAGTATTAAACAATCTAAACACTTGACATTGGCAAAACAAGTATGGACAATTGAATTTTATTTTCAAAACTTTCGTGTGTTGTACAGGCTTAACTCACGTATTATTTTGTCGATGGAGGCACCGACACTCTGCGAACCGTGAACTCGACTTGCAACGAGCGGACCGCGTAGGTATCAACTGGCAACTTACCTGATGAAGATTTTCTAGCTAGATGAATCGAAACAGTGTCGCTGCCTCCATCGACAAAATAATACGTGAGTAAAGCCCGTCTTTATTAAAATTAATTGAATTATATGTGTATTATGGTGCAATGTGATTTGAACGACGAGGATTCCCAAGTAAATTCTAGACGGCCATTCCGCGATGACGTTTAGAATTGACAATTGAACATAGATTATGAGTTTATTAACAAACAAATTGATTATAAACAAATATAAACACTTGACACTGGCAAAATTGACATTATTACGTCACATGACATTAACAAAGAAGAAGAAGAATACTAGGACCGTTTCCTAGAAATTTGAAACTTGATTTGAATAATTAAAATGCAAAATAAATGGAAGGTGTTTAAAGATTTTTCAAAATAACCCTAACAAAGGGGTAAAATGGGGTGTCAAAGTTTGTATGGGAACTTTTTTAAGGGGGGTTGATTTCTTTGAAACTTGGTTTGGATACTTAAAATGCAAAATAAATGGACACACACAAAAGAATTAGGTATCCTTCAATGATATTGCAAGAGCTGCGTAGCCATGACCTGGTGCTGCAGTATTACCTGGAATATGCAGGATACCCAACATCTCCTTAACTTACTACAGAGCTATCGTGTTTGGGCTCATAAGAATGGTCGTAATGAATTAGTTGTATGTGAAAGTTTTAATTTTGAGGGGAGGTTTTGATATTTTTCAATTATACTTGTTAATCTTTTACCCTTTTGTGTTCCTATCGCTTTAGTAAATTTCGTGGTATCCTGTCAAATACTTTTCATATTGTTCAGCGGCCTCCCACCAGCCTAGTTGTGGAAGTACAATAGCCCAGTTGGTAACTCTGGCTTCTGTGTAGTTTGTAAGGTTCGATTACCTCCCAGAACAAACATTTTGTGCGATGAACATACGAGTAGATGATTGTTGTGTGTGTTATGTATCATTTTAATTATTAAACCATTCATGTCATCTAGATTCAGACGACGTTTCAGATGAAAGGGGTTTAGACCGGCCCCCTGCCACGACCGGCTTACCATGTAGCTAAGGACTCCCCAAAAGTTATAAAGTATCTTTACAAGTATATAAGTACCTAAAGTCATGTGGATCTCATAGTACATGTGAGTGAGTGAGTGAGTTGAGTGACGTCACAAACGCGTACCTGCTTGTTTCGTGGGTGTAGCTTTATTTTTATAGCAAAGAAATTACCGCTCTGTACACCAGTTTTTCTTTTTTATAAACTGCTATGTGTGCGTGAGTGTTTGTGAGACTTAATTGGATAATTAACATTTTGGCAAGATCAAATTAAATTAGCATTATTTTGTTATGCTTGGACGTAATTGATTACAACATAAGTATAATTACAATAAGTACCGATATATAATGATGATGACATCATAATGATGTCACCCTATAACCCACGCCTTGACTGAAAACCAGCGTTGCTTTACATAGTATCCTATTGCATGTAAGGCAGCATTACCAGGACTTGTTTGGCTGCACATGCCGAGTTGTACTAGTTGAGCCAATGGATAGGTAATCTGTTCTGTTTGTTTTTTAGATTCCTTCAAGTATACCTATCTTTACTGTAAACAATTTATGTTAATTTAGGTTATCATTGTACATGTCTTCAATTTTGTTTTGTGCTGTCAAATAAACTCTTTCTTTCATTCTTTCTTTCTTATACAAGATTAGCAGAGACATTGCATTTCTTACTGTTGAGAGATGTTCTGAGGTGTCGTGTGATGAGCTGGAGCGGCATGTCGGCCGTCGGAGGCGTTTACAGTCCCCTCGATGCAGACTTCACGTTTTATGAATCCAAGTGATTCCAACTTGGATTAGAATTAGGGATATGTCGAATGTCGAAACCAGGGATTTCGACATTCTAAATTTGTAGTAGGTATATTTTAAGTTATGTACTACCGTTAAGCCACACTCAATCATTAATTGCTACTTAAGGTACCTATTCCTTATAACGGGGTCTTCGTATAAACGTTTGGTCTAAAATGCTCAAGTGGCGTTTCAGAATTAAGGCATGAGTGTTGCAGTCATATATTTATATAAAAAACGTACCGAGACGTCTCGGGCGTACCGAGACGCACACGTTTTTTATATTAATTAGAGTTAGATTAAACTAATCTAACTAGCGCTGTGGGTTGGAATGAGAGAGGAGGAGCCTGCCTACCGCTGCCGTATGCGTGAGAGAAAGGGAAGCAAGATCGACTGGCGCCGTACCGCGTTACTTAAGGAAGTGGTTTGAAGCGGTTGAAGATAACTTCTTATGGGAGGGTCCCATAAGAAGCGTGTAATTCGCGCACGCAAACACATAAAAAAGCAAGCGGAGTTACTTTTCACAAGTAAACTTACTCATTTATCGTTCATCAGTCTTTAAAATATGAGGAAATTATTTGCATTTAAATCAAACTTGTTTTTCATTTAGAGTTGCCAACTAAAAAGTTATAATAATTTAATGTATAAACTCTTATAAATACAAGTTCACTGGATTGGCTACTAATTAAAAATAATTAAAATCAAAAGCTGTGAAGCACTTCATGTAAATATTTTAAATGAATAATCTGGAAAATACTGTGTATATGTGTATGTAATGTTCGATAAAAGTTTGCTAAATACTGTCATTTATCATAGGTTTTTTCGACCTAATCCCTTAACAAAGAATTTTAAGTGAGTAGGTGTAGTACACCCTTTATAGATTTAAGCTAGGTACATAATAAGTTCTGCATCCTGTGTCCCACAATTGCAACCCCGCCATTCGATCGAACTCGGGTTATTATTATTTTTTGTTCCATAAATTCATAATTCTTCGTAGTAATTTTCTAAAGAGTTGGCACCATCAAGCTGATAACTGAAGCTGTACAACTATCTCTATCAAAATCAATGTCACTTTCGATGTAATTCATAAGAGTAAAAGAGGTAAGTTTATGGGATTCTTCGTCTGTCATTTCATGGAGTAATATAGCTCTGCTTATTTAATATTTTTTACCCGTTTTATTGCATGTTTTATTCAGTAGTCTTGTCGGAATTTTATTGAATAAATTGTGACTACTGTCGTCTGTGGTATGGATAATTGAATTACATGTGTATTGTACATGTGGTGGAATGTAATTTGAACGACGAGGAATCCCAAGAAAATTCTAGACGCCATTCCGCGTGACGTCTAGAATTGACAATTGACCATAGACTAAGACTAATAACAAACAGACTATAAACTATAAACACTTGACATTGGCAAAATTGACATTAGTATCTCAAAGTCCATTAACAAAGAAGAAGAAGAAGAAGAAGAAGGTAAGTCTATGTTTACTTCAAAATGTTTATAGTTCGTGAGAGCTATGTCGTCAAAACGAAAAATGGTTACATACACTGTTTTGAATCACGAAAGAAGAGGTTTATATTATCTCAATGGTTGCAGTTAGTAAATACCTTACATTCACTGTAATATATAACGGCGCGATAGCGAATTTTCAACGACAAGAGTGACAGGCGGCTGCAAATGTCACTCTAGTGGAGCGTCGTGTCGATGGTAGCGAGGCATTCATCTAGTTTTTGGACACTTCTTGGACGAGAAGGGGCCAGCGCATCACGTTTGCGACGAATCGCTTTATATCTAGCCAGTCAGTTAATTAGGAATAAATTAGTGTTAGTTTGAGTACATACTAAAAATTATGATTAATCTTTAGGAAGATTTATTTTCTATGAGTTAGAGTAATTGGAAGAATCACACCATTTCTGTTACAAGGAGAATAATTATTTAGTTTTGGTTCTTCACCTGCGTCCACGACGAAGTATTTGGTGAATTTGATTCGGATTATTGATAGTTGGTATAAAGAAACGGAAGTTATTGTGCAAAATAATGGCCTGAATGGAGAAAAACTTACTTGTGCCCTAGACGGGTGTGCTAAAAGGTTGTGCAGCTTCATGTCTCACTAAACTAAATCTAAATGAATTACATGGAAATCGATTAAAGAGGGTTTAACCCCAAGCTTTCTCAGTAGGGCGATTATGGAACTCTAATTACAATCAATTTCTATCAGTTTTCATAGATTTCTGATAGACATTGATTGTAATTAGAGTTTTATAATCGCCCTACAGGACTACTTTGACGACATTTTACGATTCCAAATTGGCGCTAAAGAGAGCAACTGAATTTGCTCTTCGATTATGGAATTTCATCGAGCAAATACGTGAATCTACGATGCCTGAAAATGTTATAACTGGATTTGCTATATTGGTGTTGTGACAGAAGGGCAACATGATACGTCGAGAACAAAATTCACAAACTCTCACGAGTCGAGCTCAATCATTCTGAATCCTTAGTGGAATATCACTTAAGAATCACTCAAACCTATCACGTTTGGATGCTAAAGCCCAAGAACTGGAAACCAAGCGCCCTCATACAACGAAAATAATTTTGTGGCAAGAGTCACTATTGCGAATTAACTGGACTTTGCATAGCTGAGTGTCACAAGTGACGTAACGACTTCAACACGAAATCGCAGAGTACTTCAAGTTCACCACACTCTACGGATAAAAATACAGGCGTCTTTTTCTTTAACCTGCTATGTGTGGTCAACCTGGGCTTGTGGCAACTACTTGTAAAGACAAAATAAGCGGAAGTGGGGCTGTGGGCAAGGAAGTCCGTCAATGCAAGCAACGACCTTCCAGAGGTACTCTGAAAACAACTTCCGGTGAGCCAGTTTCTTTTGTATTTGATAGCGGGCACCTTGCTCTCTTCTAAAAGAAGGCTTTATCGATTATCGAGCCTCGTTTATCTTAGTGACATAGGCGGTGTTGATTTCAAATATTCAACCGAAATTAAAAGCGATCTATAATGAATTCTGATGAAGGTCCTCCTGCGCTTTCATATACATTAGGACAGACAAGCAGACGTCACGGTGAACTATAAGGGTTCCTTGTTAAATTTCAAAACCCTAAAAAAGAACAAAATAGAATGAATTAGATATTTATTCATTTATCAAATCAGCTTGAAGCTTAACACTTTCACATTAGTTGATGTCATTGACATTGACAACGTGGTTATTGCCTTATGGACTCTCGATCCCTGTTTCATTCTCTATCCATCTCACGATGATGTGACTCAAGGTAACGAATACTGAAAGAAACAAGTACAAATAAAAAAACAAGACACAAAAGAATCATTTATCTATAACTAGTTCATTGTAACCATTCCAACGAGCCCAAACTTGGTGTCTCTGATGAAAGTTGGTGAGGAGCTTATATCCCGCAAATTCCAGGTGATTAATCTCTTCATTTGATGGCATTATCCAGCTTTTGTCATCATGACGACTTCTGTGGTGCAATGGGCTATGATCCGGCTGAGACGCAGAAGGGTGCGGGTTCGATTCCCGCCGCGGGACAAATATTTGTATTATCTGCAAGTATTTGTCTCGAGTCTGGGTTTTTCTATGTAAAATATGTGTGTATTTATAAAAAAAATGTATGTAAGTAGTAAATCAGTCATGTGGTACCCATAACACAAGCTCTGCGCACTTTGGGGCCAGATGATGTTGTGTGAAATGTCCGGGATTATTTATTATTATTTATATGATGACAATGCATTCAGACATGATCAATTTTAAATTTCTCATTTAAAATTGATCATTTCTGAATGCAAACTGAAGCGGGAAATCATCTTTAGCCTGTGTAACTATTTATGTTAGCAAATTTATTCGTTTTATCTTGTTACTAGAAATTTAAAAAACCAGTGTTGTAAAAGGATTAAAGAGCGCCCAAAAGGGTCCTTTCGTGCACTTCGAACTTCGAAGTGACTGTCTTCGAACTTTTTAGGGTCATGCCGTTTCCATGTTAGTTTAAATAAAACTGAACAAACTATTGCCCGGGAATCAAACCCACAACATAAAATTATGGTAAGGTATAAGTACTTACGTCCAGAAGTTGCAGGTCCAGCTCCCCCAAGAAGGGCAATCTGAATGCCATCCTGATTCACCAAAGGAGCTCCCAAGTCAAACTGTTGAAAAAAACGTTCAATTTTTATTTCTTACCAGCTTCTGCCCCGCGGGATCGCACGTAGAAGTTATTTTCCTCAAACTTTAACCCTCTGTAGATACTACTATTTCTTTTATCTATTCTATTTCGTACATACTTGCGTCAGTAGCCAACTCTGATCATTGGAGTCAATATGCTGCCTAAAGCCTACGTTTTGACTTGAGGACTATGGAAAAGCCAAGATGGAAAACCTAGATCGAAATGCCACTTCGATAACCCATGCAAGTACTGTCGCACATCGTTGTTTAACTTCGTTGATGTGTTAGGAGCGACTAAACTACTCTAGGGGATGCAACTGTAGGGGCTGCGCCTCTAGACCGCAAATTAAACACGTTCAAGAAAGTACCAAGCATTGATTGTAAGCCAGACATTCATTCATTATTTATTTTACACTAGCATCCACCCGCGGCATCGCATTTAAAAACAAAATGTTTTGTTATGTATGTGTTCACAGACTACATCTATGCCAAGTTTCATCTAAATCCGTTAAGCCGTTACGGCGTGATAAAGCATGTACAAACATCCAAACAAACTTTCGCATTTATAATAATAGTAGAATTTGTCTGTGATATTTTAACAAATATCTGTTTTGAAAGTGATAACTTCCACTTATTTGTTTGTATGCTTTACGTTATTTTCTATAACTAGTAAATTAGCAAAATGTAGTAAAATGTCTTCGGAACATAGTAACCTGGGTAGCAGCTTCACCCGACAAGCTAGTGGCCACGATCTCGGTCTCTTCTGTCTCTTCCAGGAGCACACTGAAACAGTTCAGGCTTTCACCGGGACCTGGGAACAACATCGGAAATTTAACAAAATTCCTTATAACATGAGCCTCTTAGCATACTTCCTCATCTAACATCTTACAATACCAACATCTCCAAACCCTGGAAACCCGTTGAAGACATTTGAGGCCGACGACAAAGAGTTGGCAGGTCGAGCTTTTCAAAAATAATGGTGAAACATAGCCAAGAGGAGAGCAAGAGAAGAGACTTGCAGAGGAAACCTGCCAAGCAGTAGAGCGAAGTAGATTTATACGCTTGCGAGCAAGGGTCGGGTCACAGATAAACAGACAGGACATGGCAAAACTAAAGGTTCCTTGTTGGACTTCGGAGCCCCACTACCTTTCATGGCTTATCAATTATTGAAAAGCCGGGACTGATAGCCTAACGTGACCTCCAAGGCACGGAAGCACGGAAGCACGGAAGCAAAACCCACTGGAGCCACCCATCCAGGCCCACACCAAAGCAAAGCGCTACTTAACTTAGTAAATAAAATGAAATAAAATAAAATAAAATAAAAATAAATAAATGATCTGTTGGGAACGACAATATTAGCTGGGCTCCGAATCCCGAAAAAGGGGTGTTAAGTGAAATTTAAAATCTTACCGCCGGCTTCGTTGCTTCCGAATCCACAGAATTTAGTTTGCTGGGGCACGACTCCGCCGCTGAAAGGCACGCGTTTAATAATGTCTGTGAAACAAAGCAATCTTATGATGAAGAGGTTCTAGATAGCACGACCGATGCTTCTAAAGAAAAATTATCTTTAACAATAATCGTGCTTAATTCTTCGTCATCTTACATGCCAGTGAATCTAGGTGCCGATTCCTCCTAACATCAGTTCAAGAAGAATCCGGCAAGAAACTCGTCTGGTCTTAACACTTTTTTGTATGATCCTTGCCAATTTTGTTACGGATACCGAGTCGAGTTGGAGCAGATTTATGACAAGCTTTTTGTCTAAATGTCGTCTAAATAATTGGAAATTTTATAATATACTTTAATATACAGTTTCTGTTTAAATACGTTATAAAATTTACCAATCGACAAATCTAACACGTCGCTTGGGGACTTTGTTAAATTATTATTATACGTCATTTCCTATTTAATCTATTGTTTTGTAATTTTCTGTATTATTTTATACCTGTGGTCTATCTTATAAACAGAATTAGCTAATGTGGCGTATAAATAAATAATCCTAGACATTTCACACAGCATCATCTGGCCCCAAAGTAAGCAGAGCTTGTGTTATGGGTACCACATAGATACACATAGATACACCCAGACCCGAGATAAATTCTTGCAAATCATACAAACGCGGCGCGGCGGCGCGGATTCCGCGGCGGGGATCGAAACCGTAACCTTCTGCGTTTCAGCCGGATCTTAGCCCACTGTGCCATAGAGGTCGTCAAAGTATGGATTATCTTTGTCATTCTAATTATCCTTGTTATAATTTAAAGTCTATGAATACATTTCATTTTTTAAATTCTCGTTACCTGTACCTACAGTACATTTTGATGAAGATTACATATTTTTTCTAGAAGAAATCGAAACAGTGTCGGTGCCTTCATCGACGAATGATTCTTCGTTTGACATTTGACTAACGAGATATATAACTAGAGAATCCGAATATTTTTGGCCATCTTATGAAGCGAACATAGCGCGCTCTTATATTAATTATTTTTCCACAGTTATTTTTAATAGTAGTAATCCACAGGGTTTTATTTGTAATTTAGGTGATTTTATACAAATAAAGCTACAGTTATTGACGTTAATAATTGAAAATAATTGAAGTTATTGGTGTGAATAATTGACATAAAAGTTTTGTTTCCTTGTGATTCGAGTAAAAATAATCCGTATAACTGTTTTATAGAAAAGACACAATTTTTACTAAGTATTCACTCACATTCACATAATTTCATTTCCATAATTCATAAATCTTTGTGGTAATTTTTTAAAGAGTAGGCACCACCAATTTATACATCATATATGGGAGTTTTTAAACTAGGTAATGGTCGTTTATATCTTACGATTTCACTGGATTGAGTACCACTTAAAAACGAATTAAAACCCCAAAAGCTTCATAAAAATATCAATCAATAATCTCAAATCAAAATTCGAAATTTTCGATAAAAGTTTGCTAAAAACTGACATTTTGTTTTTAATCTTTGCAAAAATTGCAACCTTTTTCGTTGGAACTCTGAATGAAAAACAATTTTAATTTAAATCAAAATCATTAACTTAATGTGGTTATGCTCATAGATTCTTCAATGGTTATGACATATTTATACTTAGCCCTATTCTAATATTGTTTATCGGACCCACTATAGCGTTTTGATGTTTTGAAATGAATACATTTTGGTGCAGCCAACAAATAATAATCAGCTGAGAACTCAACGTCCCTGTTGACGTTAACAAGTGCTAGGTTGTCGAATGGATGTCCGTGGCTACCGCTGGTCTCCAGCACCAGAGCAGGCTGCATCGGACGGATCAAACCGTACCTGACCCATGTGAAGCGTTCACTAAGGAAACAAACATGGACATTAGTTGTATCAGGTGGTTAAAAGCACATCATTTTATCTACTAGCTAAATAGGTACCTAATTTGTGTAGGTAAATGATGATCATGATAATGATGATTGATTATTATAGTTAGTACTTAAAAGGTACTTTTTCGATTACATTTCATTACATGTAATCGAACCTGCGCCACTGAAAAATAAAAAATAGCATGAGAAATAAATTTCCTGTTAATTAAACGTGATGCTATACGTCATGATAGATAGCTTATACCTAGTGAGTAGAATGAAGATTAGATAAAGATCGTCAATTTTATTACAAGTAGCCTGCTTACATTACGATGGTATCAGGGTGCCTAGATATTTCCAGGTGATAAGACTTATTCGTAATTTATATTTGTACTGTAGGTAGGTACTTAAATACTACAACGCGTTTGGGTTGCTGTTGCTACAGTCGCGACTGCAGTGCCTCGACCATTTTCGCCCAGGCACCTTCGAGGCCATCTGGCGAAAAAAGTCAGCCTCACTGCTCAGCAGAACCCGATGGAGCAGCAACAGCATCCTAACCGCGATAGCTGAAATATTTGATTGTCCTATTGTATATATACATTGGTATATATATATAAATATATAAATTGGTCCAAAGGAAAAAATAATTTATTAATTTTAAGTACGAACACTTAGGTTTAAGCTGACTAACACAATGGACTATGTTATTGTCTGAATAAATAAATTGAATATTGATTATTAAACTACCTATCAAATAATTATTGTCTGAAGTACCTAATCATTGATCAAGCAAGCGAAGACCTCAGTGGCACCTTGGGCATTTTGACTTTGTATGTTTGTATGATTGTATGTTCGATGATAACTATCAAAGCGATGCGATGATTCGATTTGCATGAAGATAAGCAAGTCGACAGATTCGAATTGAAAAATGAGATGGCAACTTATTGAATCAATTTGGACAATTTTTGGATTCAATTTTCGGATCTTAAGATATGGGATTGTAACCGGGAGAAAATATAGTTATTTAAATCTGCATAAAACGAGTGAACGTGATTTGTTTGTACATTTTTTTGAGATGTATAAGATGTATGTATAATTTATTATACATCTCAAAAAAATGTACAAACAAATCACGTTCACTCGTTTTATGCACATTTAATTTATTTATTGAATAAGGATATGCCGCAACATATTTTTTAAAATATCGTGCGGCACATCCATATTCATACACAATGACTTGGAACACACAAAAGTACATAAATAATAACAACTAAGTACCTACTCTTCGATAACCAATGAACAAACTAAAACATGATATGAGACCTATAGACTCATACTGTACATGCCAGGATGCAACAATTATAATCAATTGCCTGCAATAATTCGAACATAGAAAACTAGCATTAACTTTTGGTGACTTCATTTTAAACCTACTACAAACGAAACGAGCTACAAACAGATATATAAGTGTAATAGGTACATACGAGAAGCGGAATATTTTTTTTTTAATAAAGTAGAAATCTTGACAGCCGTCAAGAAATCGATTTCGGACCGTGTTATTTGTAAATACTGATAGCAACCCGTACTCAGTCTCTAACACAGATAATGAGTTCTCGATAAATATAGTTAGGATGAAGTTTCAAAATCGATTTAGGTACGCTTTCACATACCAACTCGACCCTAACGATACCGTCCGATCTCTGTCTTACAAGTGATATCCAAAATATCCAAAATTATTTCTAACTAGCTGCTGCACACGGCTTTGCGCGCGTGGTACCATAAAAAGTAGCCTGTCCTCCAAGGTCCCATCTATCTCTATACCAAAATTCATCAAAATCGGTTCAGCGGTTTAAGCGTGAAAACGTAACAAACAGACAGACACTTTCGCATTTATAATATACTAGCTGCTGCCCGCGGCTTCGCACGCGTGGTACCTACATAAAAAGTAGGTAGCCTATGTTCTTCCCTCTCTTTTGTAATTTTTTTTTTTTTATATAAAATATCCAATTTCACTTCTAATACCTCCAAGAATATGTGTACAAAGTTTCATGATGATCGGTTAAGTAGTTTTTGCATGACAGCGCAACAAACAAACTTACATTCACATTTATAATATTAAGTATGATATATATATAGCAAGGATGGTGCACCCCGCGCCGGCCGACCGGGACTAAACGTCCGGCCCGCCAGCCGCTGTGCCTCCGCTTTTTAAATCTGATATCTTCTCAGATATCCATTATAATGTTAAAAGCAGTTTTGATCTACATGAAATGTTCAACGTATGTAATGTATTTCATTGGATAAGGAACAATACTGTATTGTATAAAATAGCTTGGTAAATGACACATATTTTTTTTTAAATATGTAAAAGATTAAAATGGTTACGGTGGGCTATCCTGTGGGTTTACGATTTATGCGCACAAAAATATGTTTGTTACGACATCATATTACAAATCTTTAAATTTTTCGGTTTTTCTGTACTATAATATGTATGTATTATACATAATAAACCTTCCTCTTGAATCATCTATTACTCTATCTATTGCTGAAAACGGCATTAAAATCCGTTGAGTAGTTTATAAGATCTAAGCTAACAGACAGCGGAAGCGACTTCATTTTGTACTATGTATAAAGAAGATGTATAATCGCTTAAACAGTTACCTAACACAAATCAATTACGACCAGTACGGCTCGAACAACTTATCCTCAACAATTGAGCTAATTACTAAAGTAAAAACAAATATTGGTGCAAAAAAAAGGGATAGGAATCTTCGTAGATTTTAAAAAGGCATTTGATACAGTAAGCCACTCTCTGATAATAAAGAAACATTCGAATACGGGAATCACTGGTAATTTACAAGAGTTCCTCTGAATCTATCACATGTGGTGTCCGCCAAGGTTCCATCTTGGAGCCACTTCTTTTCTTGATTTACGTCATTAACAATAATAATAATAATGTATTTCTAGTAAGACGTACATAATATGTAAATACATCTTACATCATCATGTGTATTTGTATATTATTATACAAATACACATGATCTGTTACTAGGAGGTACAAAGTTATGTAGTAGAACTACCAGCGAAAACCAAACTAAGCGAGGAGCTTGTATCTTGGCCTTCTAGAGTGCATGTTACCATAATATGAGTACCTGACACTTGTGTTTGAGGGAAATATGTGTTGCCCGTGCATATCAAATGGTATATTAACAAAGGGCAAAAGTGAAACATTCTTCTTCTTATCGTGGTGAAAGGGTTAAAGTGCGCCCCAGAGGCTCCTTTCGTGCACTTAGGTAAGCCTTAATGTAACGGCTGGCACCGAGCCGGGCTTGTTTCAAGTTTTCCTTGTCTATTGCTAGCTCTTCTGTTAGTCAGCAGGGGAACTAATCCCCAATAACTTGAAACATTTAAACAATAATAACATAATAAAGTAGAAAAGTAAAATGTGTTGGACTTTGTGTTTGTGTGTCTTTGTGTGATGTGTGTGTGAGTGTGTGTGTGTAAGGGTTTGTGCGAGGATGTGTGCGTGGGTGTGCGAGTGTGTATGTGTGTGTGTTTTGGCGTAACAAGGGAGAGTTGGGTAGCGCCACATCGGGGTTTGACTAAATTAATTCTTCAGTGTCACAGTATGTTAGAGTAAGTTACCATTGTTGTATAATTTTCTTGCACATGAATATGGAGCTGTGCTTTATGTCACACGACTTGCAAATCTTATTGTAAGTGCAAGGCAGAGAAAAAGCAGGACTAGGTTCTTGTCATAAGCGAGTCAGCACGCGGAAGAGGAACTCTGTATGTACGTCTGGTTGTTAGTTCGTCATAGTCTGGATGGTGTTTGATGACTCTGTGTTCTCAATACCTGCGCTTAAGACAAAGAGCTGTCGGACCCTAAGAACGTTTAATTCATTGTATAGTGTCTGTACAAAAACGTAAAGGCTTCTTCAGGGCAACCTTTATGAGTGCCCTTTGAGCTCTCTCTAGCTTGATGAAGTAGCTTTTTCCTGCACTTCCCCATACCGATATACAGTACTGTATGATAGACTGGCACAAGCAGATGTAAACAGATTTCAAAATATCTAAGGGGCTACAATCTCTCAATCTCTCAGTGTTTTCATGATGTTAATAAGTTTTCTTACTCGGCTAGATAAATCAGAGATATGGGATTTATAAGTTAGGTTTTCGTCTAACATTATGCCTAAATATTCTATGGTAGAAGTGCGATTAAGTTTGTTATTTTGATCTATAATGTTGCAAGCGCAAGCTAACCTAAACCAAGTGGCCATGTTCCAGGAGTGCATAGGGAGTGCTAACGAGGGAGGACTTGCTACTATCGTCTTGGAAAAAGCTACATTTTTAGTTTTGGTGATGTTTATGGTAAGTAAATTAGTGCTTAGAGCCTTACCTATAATTGACATTCCTGTTTCTGCTATTGTGTAAACTCTCTCCCAACTTTTACCATGAATAAGATAAACTGTATCATCAGCGTATGCAATAACGTCGGAGTTTTCTAACGGAGTTTGTAAGATGTCGTTTATATATAGGTAAATAAGGTGGTACCTAGGACGCTGCCTTGCGACACTCCAAAGTCTATGGGGCTTTGTGTACTCAGTTGGTTACTAATTTTAACACATTGCCGTCGGTTACATAAGTAGCTCTTAAACCATTCCTGGAAAACTCCTCGAATACCAAAGGACTAACTTCTTCAAGAGCAAGCCCACAGAAACAGTATCAAAAACTTTGGCAAGGTCAATGAAGACTCCTTAACAACACTTACCTTTATCAACATGGTCGGATACGATGTTGGCAAGCAATAACACAGCGTCTTCAGTACATTTGCTCTTTCTGAAGCCAAATTGACGACCTCTGTGACGCAGTGGGCCAAAGCCCGGCTGAGGCTCAAAAGGTTGCGGGTTCGATTCCCGCCGCGAGACAAATGTTTGTATAATCTGCAAGTATTTGTCTCGGGTCTGGGTGTTTCTATGTATAATATGTATGTATTTACAAAATAAAAGTATATAAGTAGTATATCAGTCATGTCACAGATGATGCGGTGTGAAATATCCGGGATTATTTATTTATTTATTTAATATAACGTTTTAATTAGAGCGAAACAAGAAAAACTAAAATAGTTTTGTTACAAAACACATGTGATCTTTCTATTTATTACAATATATATATATATATATATATATATTTAGGAATAGATCAAATTTAGGCGCTAAAGAGGTCTTCACTGAATTTAAGTGAGTTCTCTATTTTAGTTTTGAAAACACGGGCCTGGATCCAGCTTCTCTCGCTGCTTAGGTGTCCTGTCATCATAGATTCAAAATGTCCAAAGCGTACGGTCACTACTTTCTCCGTACTTCGTTAAACTTCTTTGAACTTTCTCCTAGATTTTCTTTAACTGGAAACATCGTGTAGTTTTTGTCAATGCCAGATTCCAGATCGCATTCCTTAATACCGACCAGGATCACATTACTTGCCATACATTCGCGTTCCAATATTTGTTCCATTATAACATTTATGTCAGGTGATGGCGGAACCGCTGCTGGCGGAGTCATGACGGACACTTGGGTTATTAGGAGTTTTTTTGATTTTGTCAAGTTATTTACGAAGTCCATCATACGATTTGATGAATTTAGACTCTTGGAATAGTGCCTCTCAGCATGCGGGTTACAAGTACAAGACAAAACTAAATATTTATAACAATTATATTTCATATACATTTACAATACAATGCATTACCCACATGCATCACGCTTTCACAAATTCACCAAACAAAATAAATAATATTATATTTACCCACGCGATGCGCGTTGTTAAGCCAGCTCATTGTACCACCACAACGCCAAGCGGTGCGCGAGCGCTGCTTGAACCTACCAGTCAATATATCGACTCGCTATGCGATCGCCGCGCTAAACGGTGTTCTTTCTAAACGACTTTTTAACTGTTAATGCTTGTTTACTTCTATTCTTTCGAACTATCATTGTGTCTGTGACTTTCTGTGTTATTTCCTTCCGTTTTAATTGTATGATGAGGCGTAATAAATTCTGAACTTTTATATTACCACCTATAACTCTAATTCTTACTGACTTCGGAAACCTTTGCTGTGCATGCGCATTTAATTACAATAAGCTCATTATCGGCAACTATCAGTAATGTTGTATCGTAATCTGTCTAAAAATCGGGAGATTATTCGAAAGGTTATCCTGGTTATCCTTTTGCATGATACAGCTAATTGGCAGTCTCAGTGGCATCTTGGGTAATTTGGCTTGTATATTTGTATGTATGTTTGCTCGACGATAATTATCGAACCAAATTAATTAATTGAGGGAGGATTGATGGAGGGGACTATCCTCTATCAAAATAGTTACTTCAAAGCATAATATTTAGTCTGCGAGCAAAAGCAAAATTAGGGGCGAATAGACAGACAGACAGATGGACATAGCGAAACTATAAGGGTTTCTTGAGGACCAAGGAACCTTAAAATTAATGCATATGTTTGACGCCTGGGAGAAGTGACAGGATGCAATTGGGGTATTCTGTGATCTATCTAAGGCCTTTGACTGTGTGAGTCATACAACTCTAATCACAAAGTTAAAATACTATGTATCAAATTCACTTTGCCAAATGTTATTCATAGCTCGACCAACATTGTAGATTCCACGATCTTCCTAGGTCTTAATATTGATGCAAAACTACAGTGAGGACCTCATATTGAAACACTTTCTTAGTTCCAGCTAGACTAGTTTATTTCGTCTACTTCCATAGTGTTATGTCATATGGCATCATTCTCTGGGGGAAAGCAACTGATATTGAAAAAATATAAAAATATTGTTCTTCAAAAACGGGCAATACGTGCCATTTATAAAATCAAACCGCAAGAATCTTTGAGATAAATTTTCAAACAAAATAATATTCTCACAATAGCTTCACAATATACTCGTATAATATGAAAATTTGCTATTCACTCATAAAAATAGAGATGGGTTTCAAGCAAAATAGTGATCTTCATAGAATCAATACTAGGAACTAAAATAAATTATACATCCCTAGGTTTCGACTAAATAAAGTAAATAAGTATGGGGACTTATTTACTTTTACACGGTGCGCTTCTTTAATAAGCTGCCTAAAAATACAACTACACTACCTATCCAGAAATTTAAAGCTTACATAAAGGACAGTCTTTTGAAGAAAGCCGAAACGGACTTCATCAAATAGGAGGAGGTTCTCAATTCGTCGGAATCTTTTTTTTTATGTATGTTAACCGATTACTCGAAAACGCCTGAACCGATTTGGAAAATTATTTTTTTTGTTTGATAGTTTGACCACTTCAGAGGTCCATGGTCATCGAAAAAGTTTATTTAAACATAATTTATGACACTACAAAGCTGACAATTGTAGCTGTATCACTATCTCTATCAAAATCAATATAACTTTCGAAGTAATTCATAAGAGTAAAAGAGATAAGTTTATGTTTACCTTAAAATGTCTATGGTTTCAGAGCTATGTCGTCAAAACCAAAAAGTGATTACATTTTTTTGACGCTTGGAAGAAGGGGTTTGCTCCTCTAGTTATATTATATCTCGATGGTTGCAGTTAGTCGTATGTTATACTAATGATGTAACACATTAGGACAGATAGTCAGACGGACATGGCGAACTATAATGTTAAAAAATAAAAAATAAAACAGATCAGATCAGAAAATGAATAGACATTTATTCATTGATAAAATCAGCTTGAAGCTTTGCACTTTCACATTGGTTGATTACATTGACATTACCAACGCGGTATTGCCTTATGCACTCATGATTTCTGTTATACTCTCGATCCATCTCACGACATCGTTAGTAATGGGAAAGAATACTGCAATAAACAAATACAAATTAAAAAAAACACGACACAAAAGAACCACCATCTTCAACCAATTTATTGAAACATTCCAACGAGCCCAAATTCGATCTACATTCGATTCGATCGATACCTAATAGAATAATTAAAAAAGAGAGAGAACCCCACCGACTTACAGAATCCTGCAGATTCCAGGTTATTATCTTAATTTGGTGGTAAGTATTATGCGGCTTTTGTCATCATTATGATGACAATCTCTCAATTCAAATTGATGATGTTGCAATGCAAATTGAACCGTTCTTCCGTGACTATAACTATTAAAGTTTGATAATTTCGTCTTATTTTCATCTGTTACTAGTAATTTTAAAACCAGTGTGGGAAAAGGATTAAAGAGAGCTTCTTTCGTGCACTTGGCACCTCTTAAAAAGTCATCAAAGTCATGCCGGTTTCCATGTAGTTTAAATCAAACTGAACAAACTATTGCCACGGAAATCTAACCCACAACGCCAAAATTAAATGATAGTAAGGTACACATACTTCCAGCATTTTCAAGAGCAAGCCCACAGAAACAGTATCGAAAACTTTGGCAAGGTCAATGAAGACTCCTTAACAACACTTACCTTTATCAACATGGTCGGATACGATGTTGGCAAGCAATAACACAGCGTCTTCAGTACATTTGCTCTTTCTGAAGCCAAATTGACGACCTCTGTGACGCAGTGGGCCAAAGCCCGGCTGAGGCTCAAAAGGTTGCGGGTTCGATTCCCGCCGCGAGACAAATGTTTGTATAATCTGCAAGTATTTGTCTCGGGTCTGGGTGTTTCTATGTGTAATATGTATGTATTTACAAAATAAAAGTATATAAGTAGTATATCAGTCATGTCACCCATAACACAAGCTCTGCTTACTTTGGGGCCAGATGATGCTGTGTGAAATATCCGGGATTATTTATTTATTTAATATAACGTTTTAATTAGAGCGAAACAAGAAAAACTAAAATAGTTTTGTTACAAAACACATGTGATCTTTCTATTTATTACAAAATATATATATTTAGGAATAGATCAAATTTAGGCGCTAAAGAGGTCTTCACTGAATTTTAGTGAACACCTGTGTACATATCTGCTTCTCTATTTTAGTTTTGAAAACACGGGCCTGGATCCAGCTTCTCTCGCTGCTTAGGTGTCCTGTCATCATAGATTCAAAATGTCCAAAGCGTACGGTCACTACTTTCTCCGTACTTCGTTAAACTTCTTTGAACTTTCTCCTAGATTTTCTTTAACTGGATACATCGTGTAGTTTTTGTCAATGCCAGATTCCAGATCGCATTCCTTAATACCGACCAGGATCACATTACTTGCCATACATTCGCGTTCAAATATTTGTTCCATTATAACATTCATGACGGACACTTGGGTTATTAGGAGTTTTTTTGATTTCGTCAAGTTATTTACGAAGTCCATCATACGATTTGATGAATTTAGACTCTTGGAATAGTGCCTCTCAGCATGCGGGTTACAAGTACAAGACAAAACTAAATATTTATAACAATTATATTTCATATACATTTACAATACAATGCATTACCCACATGCATCACGCTTTCACAAATTCACCAAACAAAATAAATAATATTATATTTACCCACGCGATGCGCGTTGTTAAGCCAGCTCATTGTACCACCACAACGCCAAGCGGTGCGCGAGCGCTGCTTCCTACCAGTCAATATATCGACTCGCTATGCGAGCGCCGCGCTAAACGGTGTTCTTTCTAAACGACTTTTTAACTGTTAATGCTTGTTTACTTCTATTCTTTCGAACTATCATTGTGTCTGTGACTTTCTGTGTTATTTCCTTCCGTTTTAATTGTATGATGAGGCGTAATAAATTCTGAACTTTTATATTACCACCTATAACTCTAATTCTTACTGACTTCGGAAACCTTTGCTGTGCATGCGCATTTAATTACAATAAGGTCATTATCGGCAACTATCAGTAATGTTGTATCGTAATCTGTCTAAAAATCGGGAGATTATTCGAAAGGTTATCCTGGTTATCCTTTTGCATGATAAAGCTAATTGGCAATCTCAGTGGCATCTTGGGTAATTTGGCTTGTATATTTGTATGTATGTTTGCTCGACGATAATTATCGAACCAAATTAATTAATTGAGGGAGGATTGATGGAGGGGACTAACCTCTATCAAAATAGCTACTTCAAAGCATAATATTTAGTCAGCGAGCAAAAGCAAAATTAGGGGCGGATAGACAGACAGACAGTTGGACATAGCGAAACTATAAGGGTTTCTTGAGGACCAAGGAACCTTAAAATTAATGCATATGTTTGACGCCTGGGAGAAGTGACAGGATGCAATTGGGGTATTCTGTGATCTATCTAAGGCCTTTGACTGTGTGAGTCATACAACTCTAATCACAAAGTTAAAATACTATGTATCAAATTCACTTTGCCAAATGTTATTCATAGCTCGACCAACATTGTAGATTCCACGATCTTCCTAGGTCTTAATATTGATGCAAAACTACAGTGAGGACCTCATATTGAAACACTTTCTTAGTTCCAGCTAGACTAGTTTATTTCGTCTACTTCCATAGTGTTATGTCATATGGCATCATTCTCTGGGGGAAAGCAACTGATATTGAAAAAATATAAAAATATTGTTCTTCAAAAACGGGCAATACGTGCCATTTATAAAATCAAACCGCAAGAATCTTTGAGATAAATTTTCAAACAAAATAATATTCTCACAATAGCTTCACAATATACTCGTATAATATGAAAATTTGCTATTCACTCATAAAAATAGAGATGGGTTTCAAGCAAAATAGTGATCTTCATAGAATCAATACTAGGAACTAAAATAAATTATACATCCCTAGGTTTCGACTAAATAAAGTAAATAAGTATGGGGACTTATTTACTTTTACACGGTGCGCTTCTTTAATAAGCTGCCTAAAAATACAACTACACTACCTATCCAGAAATTTAAAGCTTACATAAAGGACAGTCTTTTGAAGAAAGCCGAAACGGACTTCATCAAATAGGAGGAGGTTCTCAATTCGTCGGAATCTTTTTTTTTATGTATGTTAACCGATTACTCGAAAACGCCTGAACCGATTTGGAAAATTATTTTTTTTGTTTGATAGTTTGACCACTTCAGAGGTCCATGGTCATCGAAAAAGTTTATTTAAACATAATTTATGACACTACAAAGCTGACAATTGTAGCTGTATCACTATCTCTATCAAAATCAATATAACTTTCGAAGTAATTCATAAGAGTAAAAGAGATAAGTTTATGTTTACCTTAAAATGTCTATGGTTTCAGAGCTATGTCGTCAAAACCAAAAAGTGATTACATTTTTTTGACGCTTGGAAGAAGGGGTTTGCTCCTCTAGTTATATTATATCTCGATGGTTGCAGTTAGTCGTATGTTATACTAATGATGTAACACATTAGGACAGATAGTCAGACGGACATGGCGAACTATAATGTTAAAAAATAAAAAATAAAACAGATCAGATCAGAAAATGAATAGACATTTATTCATTGATAAAATCAGCTTGAAGCTTTGCACTTTCACATTGGTTGATTACATTGACATTACCAACGCGGTATTGCCTTATGCACTCATGATTTCTGTTATACTCTCGATCCATCTCACGACATCGTTAGTAATGGGAAAGAATACTGCAATAAACAAATACAAATTAAAAAAAACACGACACAAAAGAACCACCATCTTCAACCAATTTATTGAAACATTCCAACGAGCCCAAATTCGATCTACATTCGATTCGATCGATACCTAATAGAATAATTAAAAAAGAGAGAGAACCCCACCAACTTACAGAATCCTGCAGATTCCAGGTTATTATCTTAATTTGGTGGTAAGTATTATGCGGCTTTTGTCATCATTATGATGACAATCTCTCAATTCAAATTGATGATTTTGCAATGCAAATTGAACCGTTCTTCCGTGACTATAACTATTAAAGTTTGATAATTTCGTCTTATTTTCATCTGTTACTAGTAATTTTAAAACCAGTGTGGGAAAAGGATTAAAGAGAGCTTCTTTCGTGCACTTGGCACCTCTTAAAAAGTCATCAAAGTCATGCCGGTTTCCATGTAGTTTAAATCAAACTGAACAAACTATTGCCACGGAAATCTAACCCACAACGCCAAAATTAAATGATAGTAAGGTACACATACTTCCAGCATTTTCAGACCCAGCTCCCTGGAGAAGGGCAATCTGAACGCCATCCTCATTCACCAATGGAGCTCCCATGTCGAACTGTTAAAAAAGGTTATATTTATATTTCTTACCATATTTTACCCTAGGCCTCGCACGCGTGGTACCTATATAAAAAGTCTTCATCAAGATACAATCTAACCTGCTCACCAAATTGTATCAAGATCTGTTTAGCAGTGAAAAGGTTACAAACAACATACAAACAGAGGCACTATCGAATTTATAATATTTATAATAGGTACCATCTCCGTTTTTGAATGTGATATCCTCAACTTGTTTGTTATTATGCTTTACGTTCGTTTCTTTGTGTGTGAACCAAAAAATGCTATTATATTCTATTCTATAACTAGTTAATTAGTAAAATTTAGCGTCTTCAGAATATAGGTACCTGGGTTGCAGCATCACCCGACAAGCTGGTGGCCACGATCTCGTTCTCTTCTGTCTCTTCCAGGAGCACACTGAAACAGTTCAGGTTTTCACCGGGACCTGGGAACAACATCAGAAATTCAACACAATTCCTTAATACATTCCCTTAGCATGTTTCCTCTACGAGATAGAGAAATTCCAGCTCATAGCTAACATCTCCACACCCTGGAAACCTGTTGAAGACATTTGAGGCGGACGAGAATGAGTTGGCGGGACGAGCTTTTCAAAAATAATGGTGAAAATATCCAATAACAGGAGCAAGAGGAGAGACTTGTAGGACAGGGAAACCTGCCTAGCAGTGGAACGAATTAGATTTATACGCTTGCGAGCAAGGGTCCGGACCCTTACAGATATATAGACAAGACGTGGCAAAACTAAAGGTTACTTGTTGGACTTCGGAGCCCCACTACAACTTTCATAAGAGTCAGTAGCCAACTCTGGTAACAAAGTTAATAGAGCAAGCAAGCCTCTGTCATGGCTTAACAATTTTTGAAAAACCGGGACCAACAGCTTAACGTGTCCTCCAAAGCACGGAAGCCTAGAAAACCCACTGCAGCCACCCATCCAGGTTCAGACCTTGCTGGGCATTACTTACATCGTGTATCTGTTGGGAACGACAATATTAGCTGTGCTACGCTTTCAGAGCCCTAAAAAAGGGTGATAAGTGAAATTTAAAATCTTACCGCCGGCTTCGTTGCTTCCAAATCCGCAGAACACGGTTTGCTGGGGCACGACGCCGCCTCTGAAGAGTACGGCCGAGATAATATCTGTGAATCAAAGCAACCTCATGATGAAGAGCTTCTAGATAGCACGAAGTGCGTTGGTTGGGAAAACAAGTTGCAAATAGCCATTAAATTTTTAGCTACTACCTATTTTTTGCAGGTCAGATAATCCAAATCCAAAAACAGGGGTACAATCACGTTAGCTTTTTATTTCTATGTAACAATCAGCATTCCATACATTAATTAACATCTCAAATCTAAACCGACGGCAATCTCCGTTCTCTCGCCATCTTGCCTTTCTTCTACGTCTTCAAAAACCAACCAAGATGTCGCAAGCCGGAAGTAGGTATAATAAAAATAATGTAACATAAATTATATACATAAATTATAATTATATACATAAACATGTACCTAACATCTTACATGTGTAAGATGTATATAAATTGCTAACAGAAAATAAGCAGATATTTTAGAATATAATTATAGTGCTGCTATCTTGGTTTTTGCTTAAGAAACCGACTGCGACTCTGTGACGATGTGACGATATTATAACAAAACAACGTAGACAGAGAAACTAATAGACGACTAGATAGCATCCGTCGCATTCATACAAGAAAGAGAACAACTTATGTGCAGATACTGTAAAGAAACGAGATAGAATGGTTTGATTTTTTGTTACATGTCGCGTGCCTGTTTTTTCAAGATGACAGTTTGCCAATGTTTGGATGGTTTGTGCTCGCTTTGTGTGAAATAACCGGAAAAAAACAGTTAATAATAAATTGTGAACACGCTGAATTACTTGCGAATTGAAAATAACAAATTCCTTTACCGGATTTTGTAAAGATAATGGTTCGATGTTTCGTTTTAGGATGTAAAAGTGATGGTGAACGGAAACACCCCGATTTGTCTTTTTACTCGTAAGTACAAGTATTTTTGAGTAGTTATTAGCTTTCAAACTGTTTTTTTAATAATATACACAATAGATAACAGCATTTCGAACTGAACTTTGTTCGGTAAAGCATAATTCATAAATCATAACAAATAATGTATTTATTTTGGTGTCGGTCGAATTTAAGGTCGAATGCAGGCAGCATTCGACCTTAACATTCCCCAGACTAGGTACAGACAGAAGCATTAATTGGTATCCCCTCAAATAGCTAAAGTTTACATTGCACATTACTGCAACATTTTTATAAATCTTCTACTGAAATTCTAAAGCAAAAATCGTATCACCAAGACGGGAATCGAACCAGGCATGCAGTCGCTTACACATCGAGTAACAACTGCACCAACCAACTAAACCAATGAACTAGTTATCAAAGCTCTGAAATTTTATATTATTAGTGCTCGGCAGGAGATTTAGTTAACGGTATCTCCTTACGCTGGATAAGAAAAAATAAAAAAGTGTTTGAGGGTAGATCTGAATATAATTTTAGTAAAAAGAAAAAGTTACTAGCCATTCTCGATTCAAGTCTTGACTTGGTGGTTCTAATTTATCAAAGAATAGAAGAAAATGGTGCATATCAGTAATTTTGTGAGAACCAAGATCGCTATTCTTTTCGAACAGCAAATGAGTATTAAGGATATTGCTCGTCAACTTGGAATTACGGTAAGTTATCTACTTTATGTTATGTGTCATAATAACATAACGAAGCAAATACCTACCTATCTTTTTAGTAAAACCTTGTTACCTTTAGCTTCATAACATATAATCAAATATCTATATTTACTGATTTGTTTTCTTACAGATTAAAACCGTGCGCTTATGGGTGCGTAGATTTCTATGCGAAGGGGATGTGAATGCAAGAAGACTTGGCAGAAAAACAACAGGAGTGTATACAAATCAGTGTAGCCGCCACAATGCTATTGTTGACATTCACACTAGTTCGCCATTTGCATCCGCTCCTTTAACTGCTCAACAATATTTGATATCAACATCAACAGTTAGAAGGCACTTGCATGCAGCTGATATACATAATTATCGAGCAGCAAAAGCAGAACTGTCTGAACTACACCGCAGGGCAAGAGTGCGCTTTGCTGAAGAGTTTCTAGATTTTGACTGGCACAATAATAAAGTTATTTTCACCGATGACAAAACTTTTAGATCAGATACCGACGGTCGAAAGATGTTGTGGAGAAAACCTATTGAACGCCATAATCCACAAAATATATTACCTGTAAGGGCAAGTGGCAGAATAACGTTAGGTTAGTTATATTATAATTCTCAACGAAACCAATTACCTTTATCAATGACTATTTCATCACAATCTGATTTTTTTGACAGGTTGTATTCAAACAATGCAAAAAGATGATTTTGTATTTTATTCCACCACTAAATAAACACTACTAATTAAAATTGTTCTTTTTAGGTTATTGGGGATGGATGTCCTCTATGGGTCCCGGAGAAATAGTAGACATAAGTGGGCGCATGAATGGAGAACAATAATTGAAAGTGCTGAAGGAAGTCATGTTACCTTCTGTGCGAATCGCGTATCCAGAGGGACAAATATATTTTGTCCATGATAATTGTGCAGTGCATCGTACGCAAATGGTTTCTGAATGGCTCTCTTCTCAAGAAGACATTACTGTTATTCCTTGGCCATCTAAAAGTCCGGATCTAAATCCGATAGAAAATATGTGGGGTCAAATGGTTTTAAATTGGGATCCGAATGAATTGAGGTCCAAGCATAATTTAGACCAAGAGGTCATGAGGACCTGGGAGCTAATGCGAGCTAATAATATGGGATGGAACATGGTTACTCAGATGAGAAACAGACTACAACAAATTATACTTAGTGGTGGTTATCCCTTACGCTATTAAGCGATAAGAATCGCTATATATAAAAGTCGATAATTATCACTACTTTATTTAACTGCAATGTTACGTTTTAACATAGTCAGAAAAATAGCATTTGACCTCACTTATTTATTTTCAAAAACCTAACTGATTAATAATTTTTCACGATTTACAGGAGATCCAAATTGTTTAATTCATTAGATAAGTCATGTAAACAAAAATCTAATGAAAACATGTGTATTCTGCCTACTAAATCGAAAATGGAATATTATTAATCAGGATAGGGAGCTATTTGTAAGTAGGTTAAATTATAAAATACATCAGTACTAATTACGTTTTTCTTGTGTTGTGTAGTCAAAACTTTATAATTAATTAAAGTAAGAAGGTATGTATACCTACCTAAAATTATGTTTTATTTTATCAACCACCTCTAATTCAGACAAATATACAATAACTTCACTATTCACATGAATACATTACATTACTAAAATAAAAATAGAAATTGGCTGTAATTAAAAAGATAAATAAACAAAAAGACATCCATCATTAGGAATCGATGACGGTTCTATCAGTATGCAGAGAGAGAAACTCGGCTACACTAACCACTACACCATAGTTACATGTGACATAGCGTTGAAATTTTAATATCTTTACTCGTGTTAATACAGATGTTTATGAATATGAATTTGAAAATAACATTATTTTTTTATTAAAACAATTGAATAAACTTTATAATAAAACAAAACACGTTAAATAGCCAAATTTCCAATGATAAATGTAAACTAAAATCAATATTTTTATGTTCAGAGCTCAAAGTTCAAAGGGTTTGAACCTGCGTGCTACTGGATGACACTATTACATATACTGTGAGGGGGATATCAATTAATGCTTCTGTCTGTACATAAATTTTACATAAAATATGTTTTACATTTCGGTTGAATTTTAATAATTCAATTTAGCGTAAGTATCGTACAATGTTGATAGATGAATATATGGAGGCAAGGTAAAGGCAAAAGCTGCTTTAAATCGGTCTGAGGAAACCTTTCATACATTTTGATGTCAATTGATTGTGAAATAATGTCCTGTCAGCGACAATAACCATACCGCCCTGTATAAATAAATACATAGATTAAAAT
Source organism: Lampropteryx suffumata (assembly GCA_948098915.1). Lineage (NCBI taxonomy): Eukaryota > Metazoa > Arthropoda > Insecta > Lepidoptera > Geometridae > Lampropteryx > Lampropteryx suffumata. Next base: position 3,057,988 of record OX402561.1, on the reverse strand, counting down.
GATTCTTATATTGTAAAATAAAACACCTCGCTATTAATTTGTTACAGTTTTCCATCAAACGATAATGAACGTTTGCAGTGGGTTGAAACCACAGGCCGAAAAATCTGGACACCCAAAAACTCTTCGAGGATTTGTAGTACCCATTTTGAGAAAAATGTCTTGTTTAAGAAGAATAAATTAACTATTCTGTATCCTAATGCTGTTCCACTGGTGGTTAGTAAATATATGATTTATGAGTTTTTATTCTCTAGGTAGGTAGATACTGATCAATACTTTTCGACTAGAAAAAGTAAATAAGTCCTTTATCGGGAACACGGTGCGCTTCTATAATAAGCTTCCTGAAAATGCAACTAAACTACCTATTAAGAAATTTAAAGCTTACATAAAAGTCTTTTGAAGAAAGCTTATTTAATATAAATGACTATATTATTGATAAGAACGCATGGCCTCATGTCGCTCTGCCCGTAGACAGTTAACCGACACACTTGAAATGTATAAACTCATGTATAAGTATATCGTAGCTAATTGAGTTATAAGATGGATCATGTAAAAATGCGCTAGGACCAGGACAAGTTTCTCTTCTCGGGCTTGGATTATAAATTGGAACCTAAATTCACCTAGTAGGTAAGACTTAGTTTCAAAGTGATCCTTGTGATTGTATTGAATAAAGTATCTTTTGAATTTGTGTTATTTTTATGGTTTTTTTATTTCTGTTATGTTATGCTTAGCTTTAATAATAAGTAAACAATTAAGTACACAAATGTTGTTATATGTTTTCTATATCACACATCTGTTAAGAAGTTTGAGTTTTGTGATAGAGAGGAAAGCTCTAGAGATTTCTACTACAACATAACGTCTCGAATAAATCTAGGATTACTTAGGACTAGGGTAAAAAATTTAATGTGGCAACACCTACCGTTCTAGGTCTCACACGCGGCACGATCACCATGTGTCTATTGTTTTCTCTGTCTACGTTTGAGAACGTGGCATTATATAAATGTGGTTATGACCATAGATTTATATTTATCTCGATGGTTATGACATATGTTTACTTGGCCCTATTATACTAGTAGCTCTGTGAACTATACAACTCGCGAACAATTATTCGAAATAACTGATATAACTTTTTTTACGTTTTCAACCCCCATATCTCCGCCATTTTGAAAAAAATCCAAAAACTGAATCGACAAAAAAAACCATATAATTATAGAACCTGCTCGCAAAATTTCACGAGAATCGGTTGAGAAATTCGACCTATAGAAGAGAACATCCAACAGACATACGAAAGCATTTTCGCCCAAGCTGAAGCGGCGACACTCGCGTCGCTCGGTTAATTATTGTTTTTGATTTTTACCATTTTTGTAGTAAAATTTTAAAATGTAAGTATTGAATTTCTTCATTAGATTCACTCATCTTGACAGTACGAAAAATAAATAAAAATCACACATTTTCCTAATTTGAATTTATGTGCTTTAAAATTTAAACTTTTAATGATACCAAAACCAGCCAGATACAAATAGTATAGCCAAAGCGATTTTATTACAAGTTCATACATACTATAATGCGAAAAGACTTTTTCCCCAACCTAATGTATTGAAGTTTTTGGGAATTTTTCAAAATGGCGGAGATATGGGGGTTGAAAATGTAAAAAAAATATATTACAGTCATTTCGAAAAATGTTCGCGAGGTCTACAGCTCACAGAGGCACTAGTAATTAAGAAAAAAATACTATTGTTTACATAGGTGTGTTGTACCCGCACTCTTAACCCTTTGAAGAGCATCGTCGGCTGCCCTGGGTTGTATTAATTTTACAACATTGAATATGCCGTCACATCAATAAATACAAGACCTATTTAGTTTATGTGTAACATTTCCCGCGCTGGCACTTTCGGGCCAGTTGCGAGTCTACGGGGGTCGTACTACTGGGTCAAATTGACCTTGAAATAGCGGTGGATTAATATTTACATACCTACCTGTAATTGTATCTAGCATACGAGTAAGAGCGATACTCTAACACAAGTACTTTCTATTTAAAAGACAGTTTCAACCCTTATGTAATAGGTAAGAACTGTTATAGAAATATATTTTTTTTAAAGACATAGGAATTATGAATATGTAACCAATTTTTCACGATTTGTGGGTATGCTTTTGCTTTATATTTATTTGTTATTTCCACTATAGCGTTTTGATATTTTGAAATGAATACCTACATCTTGGTGCAGCAAACGTACATACAAATTATAATCACCTGAGAACTCAACGTCCCTGTTGGTGGGAACAAGTGCTAGATTGTCGAATGGATGTACGCGGCTACTGCTGGTCTCCAGCACCAGAGCAGGCTGCGTCACACTGATCAATCCATACCTGACCCAGGTGAAGCGTTCACTAAGGAAAGAAATATGGATATTAGTTTTATCTCGTGGTTGCTCTATAAAAAGAGCCCGTCTCGGATACAATGCCAGATATCCTGCATCCAAGCAATAGTTAGATAGATAGATAACTCTTTACTCCACACGGAATATTATAATATCAATCATTTACTATTAAAGGCAATGCAATGGTGTAGTGTGCAAGCATTAGTATGTTAGATAGATAGATAGATAAACACTTTATTGCACACAAAAAGAACACAAAAGAGATAATATAAATAAAAATGTACAATGGGCGGCCTTATCGCTAAAAGCGATCTCTTTCAGGCAACCTTTGTGTGGACAGGATAAACAAAAAAACGACGGCACTAATACAAAAAATATAAAAATACAAAATATTATTGTTATGGTGCTAATCGACATACACGATAAACAGTGACACATACAAACAACTTTCTATAAAAAATAATAATAATTAGTAATAAATAATACCAGTTAGCAGTTTCCAGATATGGACAGATAATGATCATGAACTAAGATATGGATAGATTTGGATGCGCAGATAGATGCAGGTAAGGAGTTCCATACGCGTACAGCATGAACAGTGAAGGATTCACCATACATAGCTGAACTATGGACAGGAGTAAAGAGCTGGAGAGTGTCAGAAGAGCGCAGAATACGATCAGGAAAACAAAACGTTCTTTTAGATAACAGGGAGAGGAAGACAGAAAAAATATATTTTATAGAGAGGACAGGATATGAGCATTCCGGCGAAAACGAATAGGGAAGCCACTTGAGCTTCATGCAAAATTCGGAAACATGATCATATTTGCGCAAGCCAATTATGAACCGAATACAGAGCTTTCGAAGGCGCTCAAGTTTATTTAGTAAAACTTCGGAGAGATCAAGATAGCTGGCGTCCGCGTAATCTAATATCGGATGGAGATGGGATTGTGCAAGCATAACTTTGGTTGCTGCCGACAGAAAATTACGGAGTCTACGTAAAGAGGCAGATGATGCAAACATTTTCCGACTGATATCATTGATCTATGGTTGCCAAGATAGCTTATTGTCCATGATAATACCAAGATTTTTCATCGTCGCGACGGGCTCATTTTTGTACCATCTAATATAATAGGTGAGAGAAGAGAGTAATTAATCTTAGCAATTTGCCTCTCACTACCAACCATAATGGCCTGAATTTTGCTTGGATTAAGTCCGTTAGATTTACTCCAATCACAAACACGGTCTAAATCAGAGTTTAGTAGACTTATGGCACCGTTGACATTATCAATAGTGGTTTGGCAGTATATTTGAAGATCATCTGCATACAGGTGAAAGGAAGATGTTAGATTTTTCATTATGGAGTTGATAAAAATTGAGAGAGAGATATGAAAATGAATGAAAATGAAAATGCTGGTGTCTCTGAGGGACACCAGCAGTCAGATGGCACTATGAAGAAAATGCGTCTTCAACATGCGTCCATTCAACTGCCTACGGTGATATATTAATAGAGCTAAGAAGAAGGCACACACGTAGAAGAAGGTCAAAATCAACATTACAGAAAGCGCTGCTGAAATCGAGGAGTGTAAGTATGGCAACTTTACCACTGTCCATCCCAAACCGAATGTTACCGCTACAGCATTAATCAAAATTACCGACGTAATTTTGATTAATGCTGTAGCGGTGCTATGGCCTGGACGGAAACCAGACTGGAATCAGTTGAGTAGGGAGTTTTTAGATACAATCTTTATTCCTATTAGTCGTTCAAGAATTTTTGAAAGGAAAGGGAGGATAAATATTTCTAATTCTGATAGAAGGAAGGAAAAGGCTAATGGATTTGATTTTTTAGGTAAGGGAATAATCTGTGCTTCTCTCAAGGCCAGTGGGAAGGTGCTAGTGGTATGTTTGAAGGGCACTGGAGCAAGTAAAATTACGGTGCCAACTGACAATTAAATCATAAACACATCACTTCTACTAGGTAAATAGTTACCTAATTTGTGGGGGTAACTGGTGATGATGATGATGATGATTGATTATTATACTTAGTAGGTACCTAAAAGGTAGCTTGTAGTCAGCATGTAACCGGACCCTAACATTTATAAGGAGTGATCAAAGGCTTTGATCAATCGTCGTCATTCGTATGATAGTGCGTCCTTTTCACTTTCAAAGGCTTTTGCAAGAGAGAGGGGCCTATGTCAAATAGTCTCCGTGAATAGAGAATACAGCCGGTACCGTGCGTGTAATACTTGTAATTAATTCCAACATTGGAAGCGTTTGCAATACCAGGAGGTATCACACACACCTGATATTAAGTGGTGCATTGCATACCGGTAACGCATAGGTTACGGTAACCACTTCCATCCACCATCAGATGATACGGCCCATCTGATCTCCAAGTAAAAGTTATAATGAGTACCTAACTATTATATATATATCTGTGGACACTGGAAGTTTATACAAGCCACTGCAGCTGGATATACATTCAGTCGACAAAGTTTTACATACTTGCGAATGCAGAAGGCAGCAGTCAGAACCCATTGGGTACCTATAACGGATCCCGCGCAAGTCCTAAGACCGCCGTCGGTAGACACAGCCACGCGGAGGTGGACGAACCATGGGTTCTGGCCCAAAACAGCCAGCTCCTTGCTGTCTGTTAAATAATACACAATTTGTATACCATCCAGTATCTAGTCAAACCTAGACAGGCCTGTCTAACCTTGGTACAGATATAGTCTATCGCCTGAAGTAGGGTAGGATTGCAAACATGGATTTAGGATTAAATTAATAAATTAAATTTAATATAAAATATAATAAATAATTCAATTAATGGATAGGATTGCTTACCATTTGAAACGCCAGCACTGCGTCCCTAAAAAATAAAACATTGCATGAGAACTGAATTTCCTGTTACTTAAACGTAGATGTAGATAAATAAATTATACCTAGATAGTATAGAATGAAGATTAGATAAAGATCATCAATTTTATTACGAGTAGCCTGCTTATATTACGATGGAATCAGGGTGCCTAGATATTTCCAGGTGATAAGACCTACTATGAAAATACATACATTACTTCGTAATTTATTTTTGATCTGTAGGTAGGTACTTAAATTACTTATCAAATAATTATTTTCTGAATCATTGATTAGGCGAGCGAAGACCTCAGTGGCACCTTGGGCATTTAGACTTTGTATGATTGTATGTTCGATGATAACTATCAAACCGATGATCCGATTTGCTTGAAATTGAGCAAGTCGAATAGTTCTGTTGGCAGAACTATTGGGATTTTTTTTACCATTAGTTCTGTTCACAGAACAAATGGGAAGCGAATTTCCAGTAGTTCCGTTCACGAATCTTGTGAAATGAAATTCAGATCGAAACCAGTTCGTTAGGTTATGTTAGAGTATAGAAAACAACGCGCAAGGTGAGCGAGCAAAGCGAGCGTGCCGCGACAGCGGCCTCCGAAGCGCCAGAAGAACATAGTTCGTCAGTCGATGAGATTGAAGCCAGATGTAAAGCATAGTCTTATAAGTCACAGAACTAATGGTAAAAGAAATCTCAGTAGGGAGTAGACATTCGATACAGTAAGCTACTCTCTACTAATTAATAAACTTTAAAATAGAATCAAATTTTCGATAAGGGCCAATAGGACAATTTAATAGATCACATTTGACATCTGTCTGTTTTAGCTTCATAGTGAGGTGACCTGCTTAGAAACATCGATTAAATTAAATTATCGATCCATTTTCGATCGTAAATTATGGAAACAGAATTAGACAAGTACATAGTGTAACATAAAAATGCATTTATTCAGTTGAGCTATTTCAATAATAGCTAATGTTGTCATCGTCATCACTGCTGTCCGCACTCAGGATATGATTAATTCATTTTGAACCATATAGTAGAGACGAGTTTCTTGCCAGTTCTTCTCGGGCTTGGGTTAGGATGGATTGGCACCTAAATTAACCTAGTATGTAAGACGTTTCAAAGTGATCCTTGTGATTGTATTGAATAAAGTATCTTTTGATTTGATTTGATTATCTATTCTCACATCTCGTTTAAAATATCTGAAATTATTTTCTTTGTTTTCTCGACGATTTTTCTCCAGTCTTCCGTATTGACTTATGCACACGCAGTTTGTAGCAGTGCCAACATTTTTGCAGTACTGAAGGGTGGCTTAGTATTGTTACGCGCTGCATGACCCTTTATTTGTGCCAAAATAAACTCGATAGCGTTATACTGGCAGTGATAGGGAGCTAACCGAATAACGTCGTGTCCATGCTCTAGGGCTAGTTCATCACACTAATATTATCACACTAATATTATAAAGGCGAAAGTTTGTGAGTGTGTGAGTGTGTATGTTTGTTACTTCTTCACGTCTAACCGGCTGGAGCGATTTTAATAAAATTTGGTATGGAGTTAGTTAACACCCTGGATACACATAGGCTACGTTTTACTGCGTTTTTTTTTTGTTTGTTACCGCGGGTAATACCGCAGGACACAGCTAGTCGATTATATAGGGAGGCTTGGGCGGCTTAGTTGCTTTTACCAAATTCAACAACTCAACTTTTAATTGGATTTGCTTCCACACCATTCCTTTCCAGCCACGAGAAAATTTCTAGTTTTTTATTTGCTTGCATTAGTGGCTTATCAACTTGAACAGAATGATACGGAGCGTTTTCCATGACAATTATCGATGGGTTTTCTATGCTGACTAACAGCTTTTTAAACCACTCTTTAAAAATCTTAATGTTCATTTCCTCATGGTAATCACTGGTAGTTTTAGACGCGAATGCGAGGAGGCTGTCTCGAATAAATCCTTGAGAAGCTGAACCCGCGTGACATATAAGGTAATAAGGTGAGATCCTTTTCCCGATGGAACTTTAGAGGCGGAGGCCACTGTGTCATCGGTCCATGCCTGTGAAACGGTATGGTTTGCATATAACCATGTTTCGTCAATAAACACGACATTATCCCAATCGGTTATTTTATTTACTTGACGTAACAATGTTATTCTCTTCAAAATTATATCGTATCGTTCCAGCAAGATTTTTCGCTTTGTTGTTTTTTTATATCTGAAGCCAATTGATTTTAAAACCTTTGACAGTGACAATTTACCGCCAGAAAATAAACCCGCCTCTTGCAATGAAACCATTAGTTTTTTCAATTTTCTTTTCTCTCTTTCTTTTTTTCGGTGTGCGTAAAGTATTCTCTTCTAAGCCTGATGGTCTGTATTTCTCTTTGAGAATTTGGGTAACTGTCCTCTTCCCCAATCCTAATGCTTCGGCAACGCGTTCTCTCGGTTATGTCACAGGTAAAAGAGGCCCACCGCTAACAGATTCACGTTCGAAATAATCGCTCAAGTTCACTACCACGTTCACGAGATTGACTGTTCAGCGTTTTACCTTGTTTTGACATGGTAAAGCTCAAATCTTTAAGCAATCGGAATCTAAATTATAGCCAGGTAAACATCAGAGTAAGATCAGACCAATAAGATAAGATCAGAAGAAATTATCAGAGAACACACCAAAAATGCACAGTTACTTCGCACAACGACAAGACTGCGCCATGTAACTGTCACTGTTTGACTAACTGACTGACATAGAAAATCACTTTCACTTTCACTTCCAGACTTAAACATAGGCATGAGTTTACTGTGTTTCATGAGATCGGGAAAAACTCCCTCGTCGATACATCTATTAAAAATATAAGCTAAACATGGTGCAATATCTAAGATAATGACACCTAGCACCTTTGTAGACATTCCCCAAAGATCTTCTGTATTTTTTATATTAATTAACTTGAATGCTTTTACAATACTAGCCTCGTTAATGTAGCTAAAACTAAACTCATTCTTACATTTTGCAACACTAGATTCTAATAGAACGGAAGCTCTGGAGGCTGAAGAGTTTAACGATTTGGTCACTATTTTTGGTATATATGAGAAAAAACTATCAAATGCATTCGCAACATCCTGTTCCTTTGTCAAAATTGTACTATTTATATTTAATTTGAACTGTATATTGCGAGCCCTTGATTTACCTGTTTCATTATTGATTAATTTCCAAGTTGCTTTTATTTTATTTGTTGAATTTTCTATTATTTTTCTCAAAAACAGTGACTTAGCCGCATGACAAACTTTTTTGAAGACTCTTGAGTAATTCCTAACATATAAGATAAAAACTGGATCATCTAACATTGTCTCTCTGGTAGCATATAATTCATACAATGTATTCCTACTTCTATAAATACCCGGTGTAGCCCAGTCGACAAATCTAGCACAATTTTTTGTTTTGCATGGTTTTACTGTAAATATATCAGCATGTTCTTTAATTATTAAATTAGACAATGTGGTGAAAAGATCATTTGGATCATCGATACATGGTACAAGGGAAACTTTGTGTTCAATTCTACTTTGAAATGTTTTGATGCGGCTCTCTGTAATAGGTCGGTGAGTAAAGTTCTGAGCTTCAACTATACGATCACAAGAAAAGGTGGCGCAGTGACCGTAATGGTCAGAACTAAAATGTTTTAGTACACACTTATGAACTGGTGTGCAACTGCAATAAATGTTATCTAGACAAGTGGCTGTTGTTAGTGTCACTCTTGTAGGATCATCAAAAAGAGGACCTAAATTGAAACACTTAAATAAGTTTAAAAGTCTTTCAGATAATGGATCAATCGGAGTATTTATATTAAAATCACCACAAACAATTATGATCTTATCACAAGCTATTTTTTGCAATACTTCTTCCATAGTGCATTCATATAACCCAACATCAGCATTGGGAGGACGGTAAACGCTCACGACGACATGCCGCTCCAGCTCGACACACGACACCTCAATAATTCTTTCAATAGAAAGATTTCTAATATCCTTGAATTTGGTACACTGTCTAGTGTACGCTAGTAAAACCACAACAAGACTACCTGGTCGAAATATGGGGCAGTGCCATTAAAACTACGCTTAAAGATCTACAAATAAGTCAAAATAAAATAGACCAGAACACTTACTTATACCGAGAAACAAAAATTATGAACATCTACAAAACATAGAATACCATTTGAATACTTGTAAATTAAATAAAAAATTATAGACGAAAAAAACACAAATTGCCTTTAAAATATGTAGAAAATAGAGGAAACGAGTACTCTGTAACGCTGACAATATTTACATCTCCATGGTCCAGACTAATTATGGCAAGAAGATCATATGTTTTGAAGGCGCTTTAACCATTTAATAGCTTACCAAAAGAAATTAACAACCAATAGTACCAGTAGCTTTATGATCAAACTAAAATCTTACATCAATTTAAAACTTTAAATCCGGCCCTGTAGTTGCATTTACGGGCGACATTAGTAGGTACCTAGTCACCGCGCGGGTGCCGTCGTCCTTCGCTCGCCAAATACTTTTATTTGCTTTTCTTTTTAATTACACGCTCTAAGATCGTACATCAAACTTATCTACGTCTTGGACAATATTATATCCTAAACATACAAACGAAAAACTGAAGTGTTTTGGTATAAAATGCATTATAATAAATGTAGGTATTACTAATCTGCATGCTCACTGTATTATATTTTATGGTAACTGTTAGTTTAAATAAAATGTCTTATTAAGTGTTTTTTTACAGAAGTCTAAGCTTCCGTGTAACAAAATAAGCTGCACTTTGACAGCAATGTCTCATGACATTGCTGTCAAAGTCATTGCTTAGGCTAGTTCAGAAACCACTCTATGTTCATACATAGTGTGGTTTTTGAACTAGCCTATGTATGTAATGAATATGGAATAAAAACGCCATCTTACCTGCACGGCGGCGAAAGCGCACAACAGAACGATAGCGAGGACCTTCATCTTGCAAGTTCTCCAACACACTGACAATTGCAATTCATTCTATTACACCTTTAATATGCTCATTATCAGCATACCGGTAACGTTATATCTTAATCTGTTGATAATCGGGAGATTAATCGATAGATAGCACCTGCTAATTATTTTATTGATTGCATGTTACGGCTAATTTAACTTGTTTTTAGTTGCGTAATGGATGAGAGATATATTTCTGAACTCCAGATGTTGCCACAAAAATTACAAGTTTTAGGCCACTAAAATCAAACAAACAAAGAAATTATAAATATGTAGTTTATTTCTACTTTGTAGGGCTCTTAGACCAAGACTTTCTCGTATCTCCATCTTTTGGAAGATCCCAGCTCTTCGACCTTTCTCTAGGTTTAGGAGAGGCTGTGCCGCCATTTTGTTTTTCCGGTGTGTGCTTGTTTGTGCGTTCGGGCGTTTTGGATTTGGAACGTCGCAGTGATTTGGAACGTCTGCGTGAACGCGACCGGCTGTGGTGAGATCTGGAAAGAAAAGATAGGTTTTAGTATTCTTTGGGCATGCATTTTTCCAAGAAAAAGAAAATGTAATATTTAACCTTAAACATCGCTAGAAAACAAACATATACGACTAGACTAGAAGAACTAGACTGTTGTTCAATGATCTGTTGGTTGGAAACATTTTGATAAAAGCACGTAAAACGCGTGTTTATCAAAATTTTTAATGAATTAATATAGATAACGTTATTTTTTTTATGTGTCGGGAAGTTTTTTTGAATTTATATCGAGGTTTGGATTTATATTTATATTTACCTGGATCTTCTACTCCTCGATCTTGAACGGCGGCTTCTGGTGCGAGAACGAGAGCGAGAACGTCGACCGCGACTGCGCGAGCGACTGTACGAGCGGCGGCGGGAGCGGGAGCGGGTGTACGAGCGGCGGCGGGAGCGGGAGCGGGAGCGGGAACGCGAGCGGGAGCGATTGCGGTCGTCGTGCTCGTTGCGAGACTCAGTCTCGGAGAGTTTCTTGAAATATCTGTAAAATAAATTAGAAGCTTATAATACTTCGTCTTTTTATCGTGGCACTAGTTTCGGACCAGTGTGGTGAATAGATTAAAGTGTGCAAATCCTATAATTAACATGCGGGCGTTAGAGTATGGTCTAATATTGTAATTCTAATGTCAATGAATAGATGGCGACAGATTTAAACAACACATTAACTCTCACACTAAGAACGATAGCATAAAATGTATTGGCCAAGCGCATGTCGAACCAGTAAAGACTTCCCTAACCAATACAACACCATCTGGTTAGCAGAGCTAAAAGAAGAAGTCGAAGAAGAAGAACTGAAGCCGCACTAGCCCTAATAATGTTTCTTGTAATTTCATCACATATGCAACTATTTTGAATATATTTCAGGTTCCCTCAAACAGCGGCTTAGCCGGTAGCAAAAGGGGACACTGACATCTATCAAAGATGGCCACTTCCAAGCTTTATATTTATCAAACGATTATCTGAAACTTAGTTATGAACGAATTTATATTCAAGTTTTTCATGTTTTTTTGTTATAGTTTTCAGAGCGAATCGTTGATCTTCTTAATGGCATGTTTCATAATTGTGTAAATTTTGCCAATGATAAGAGTTTATATTGTTAATAGTATGTAACAAAGTCGTATCTTGTCTGTCGTCATTTGTTATTTTATATAAAATTGTGTCTTTCATAAAAAAATATTACACGGATTATTTTGATTCGAATCACAAAGAAATACAAAGCTTTTATTTCAAATATTCACACCCGAGTCACTAACAAATAAAATCTCTATTTAAGAGCGCTATTACATTTTGCCGCGCAAAGTTAGGTATTTCTTGCTGCCATCTACTAATATTGTATTCTGTGTAGGTGATGCACGTACTGCGCTGCAAACGAGTCGACTAAACGGTCTTGATCCTTAGCACGCCCTGGACACTAAACTACTTTTCCAAACATGGTTTGTGGATAATAAAATTAGCGCCTATTATTTAAACTAGAAGCTATGACTCCAGGTGGTACGTCTTAGAGGTTAATACCTATTAGTTATTCTGTGGAAATACTATCATGTTCTTATCAGCGTTTTTACTACAGATGCATTGTATTGATCAGGTGTAAGTACAGGAATAATAGATTTCTTTGAAAATAAAAATATTTTACTTATATTTTAATAATACATTACAACAAAAATTTTAAAAATATATCGTAGGTATGATTCTTGATGCATAACGTATGCACTAGTTATTAGTTATATCTAAAACATTGACTTTTTACCAATATTTACAAATAAAATACGAGAGCATAATGCATTGCGAATGAAAGAATGAATTAACTAAATATTAGTACCAATGTTTACTAATACATTGGTACTAATATTTATTTTTCCCATTTCGACTTGTCATAACACACAACTAAAATTAATATAACTCTTATTATATTTTATTATATTATATAATAAGTAAACAATTTATATAAACTTAAGAAACATAGAGACTATGCACGGATACTCGCAACGATCAAAATCCTGCAGTCCTAGTTTACAATTAAGCATAGCAAGCACACAACAGCAGCGCTTACGCAGCTACGACGCACACATGCGTGCCAAATCAACCAACGCAGGTCCGCCCGTAGCAAGCGCTCGCGCGGTACTGAGTTTGCGGCATCGGTGCATCTAGTATTATTTAGTGAATTAAAAATATGATTTAAAATAAAAAAAAATACAGTAGTAGTTTAAGTAAATGTAAAATTTTATTTTGGTATTAATTTATGTCTATGTGGTGTTTAACTCCGGAGATATTAAGACTTTTTACTAAGCCTTTTTGATCAAAAATCAAATTAAAGATATTTTTTTTTTCATTGTTTACATGGTAAACAATAAAAATCTATTCTGTTATTATAAAAGAACAGGATGTTTTTTGTGCTAAGATTTTTTTTTGGTGGCTTATAGTCAACAAAATTTGCTAATTAGAGCTCTCAAATCGGGTCTCCGTGTGTTTTTGCCGAAACAAGTACCAGGAGAATGATAATTACTAAATAAATAAGTAAATTACTAAAAATTTGCTCTGATATTATTTCAGAAGATGAAATAAAGGATATTATTCATGTAATAGTTAGCTATAGACTTTAAGTCAATGTATCATATTTAAACGACGAAAACCTTGCAACTGCGCATATTTTTGTAATAGCGCTCTTAAATAAAAAACAAAATTACAAATAAAACCGGAAATAACAATAACAATTCCAATTGCGGGCGGGAAGGAGGTGCATGCGCCTGCATCGTGTCTAACTCATTAGGAATAGATTGTATAATAATAATAATAATTGTGGTCAGTTCACACAACACTTTGACTTTGACTGGCCTGTCAGTTGAGTTGGTAGTAGCTCTGCCTTCTGCGCTGTAGGTGATGGTTCGATTCCTTCCCAGGACACACATTTGTGTGACGCGCATAGATGTTTGTTCTGTGTCTGATAAAGTATCATATGTATTATTTAAAAATATATAAGTATTCTATCAGCCATCTGGTCACCATAATACAAGCTATGCTTAGTTTGGGACTAGATAGTGTTGTGTGCATTGTCCATCAATATTTATTATTATTATTTATTTATTAACACCATCAAGCCCCACACTAAGAATAGCTTGTATTATGTTGACCAAATGACTGATAGAATCTAAGTAATATAAATGCAAAAGTAACTCTGTCTGTTACGTTTTCACGCCTAAACCGTTGAAACGATTTTGATGAATTTTGGTATAGAGATAGATGGGACTTTGGAGAAGGACATAGGCTAATTTTTTTGTAGGTACCACGCGTGCGAAGCCGCGTGCAGCAGCTAGTACTTACATATTTTTAAATACCTACATATGATACTTTATAACACCCATACACAGAACAAACACCTATGTTCATCACACTGATGTTTCAGGGAGGGGATCGAACCCTCAACCTACAGCGCAGAAGGCAGAGCTACTACCAACTGAGCTGACAGGCCAGTACAAAATGTTTGTATATCTGTTCAATGTTTTGTAATGGATTTCCGTAAAGTCAAGTACCGAAGTCGCGTTATCGTATCAAGAGCAATTGAAAAGCAATTGTCAACAAGTGGATATAAAAAAGTTAATCAACTCTTCGTTGAATCAGGTTATACTAATGACGACCTCTGTGGCGCAATGGACTAAGGCCAGGCTGTGACGCAAAAGGTTGCGGGTTCGATTCCCGCCGCGGAACAAATGTTCTTATGATCTGCAAGTATTTGTCTCGGGTCTGGGTGTTTCTATGTATAATATGTACGTATTTACAAAAAAAAAAAGTATATAAGTAGTATATCAGTCATGTGGTACCCATCACACAAGCTCTGCTTACTTTGGGGCCAGATGATGTTGTGTGAAATGTCCGGAATTATTATTATTATTATTTTTGTGTTATACTTTTCGTACTCAGTTTTACGATTAAACCGGGAGTTAACCGAGATGCACGGGCCTAAGCCAAGTGCACATCAGTGCCTATTAAGGTTTGGGAATTCCTTCATCTTGCAGGTCAGTCTGCAGGAATATCCTAACTATACTGCAGGTGTTTAATATAACAGTATTATTATTATTATTACTTATAATTTTCTTCGTCTGCATTCTGCTTTTTTGACAAACGCAGACTAGGTTTGGAACAAGGTGGGTACACGTAGGTTTAGTATTAGTTAATTAGTTAGTATTGGTTGGATCTGTGTACGATACGATAATATAGTAGATATTATCGTAACTTTTATCAGTGTGTGTGTGTCAAAATAAATTTATTTCATTTCATTTCATTTTCATTTCATTCTGCTTGAAAAGAGCCTACAATGTCTGTCATTATTACAAACATTGACATGTATTCGTAGGTGTACTGAGATTGTCGTTGGACTATTTATTGCCGTCTTGAAGAAAACATTGCGCCCCTAATTCTTTCTCGAGTTATTTCCGATTTTATAAATGTTTTTATTGAGTTATTGACTCGGGTGTGAATAATTGGAACCAAAGCTTTGTTGCTTTGTGATTTGACCGAAAATAATCCGTATAATTATTTTATACTAGCTGGTGCCCGCGACTTTGTCTGCGCAGGATTAGTACTTCGTGTAATTTTAACGGTTTTTGCAGCGCACGCCAGAATAGCATGCAAATTGGATTTTTTTTCCCACTTACTTGACACTTATCGTTATATTTTGGACAATTCACACAATATCTTTATAAATTATAGTCTATGTGTTATTCTGATGTATAAGCTATATTATTGTAAAGTTTCATTAAAATCCATTCAGTAGTTTTTGCGTGAAAGAGTAACATACATACATACATACATACAAACTTTCGCGCATAATATTAGTAAGGAAGTAAGGATAATAACAAATGACGAACGACAAGATACGACTTTGAGTCATAATACTTCTTTAGGAAGACCTATAATGGGTTCAGTCCTATTGACAAGTCAAGTGATTGTTTGGTTATAAAGTCTTAGTCGATCGTCATTTGTCATTCTAAACGTCATCGCGGAATGGCCGTCTAGAACTTTCTCGGGATTCCTCGTCGTTCAAATCACATTGCAACATAATACTTGATAATTCCATTGTCCATACTTGTGCTATGAAGTCACAATTTATTGATTTAAATTCCGCTAAGATTACTGAATAAAACATGCAATAGCACGAGAAAAATAATTAATTTAGAAGTGCTATGTTACATACATTTTGATAACACGGGCTTTACTCACGTATTATTTTGTCGATGGAGGCACTGACACTGTTTCGATTCATCTAGAGAATCTTGATCAGGGTGAGTTTGATCCGCGATCCGTGAGTTGCCGCTCGAGTTCACGGTGCGAACCGTAAATGAAGATTCTCTAGATGAATCGAAACAGTGTCGGTGCCTTTGAATATGCTATGTTACTATCATGAAATGACAAACGAAGAATCACATCACCCCGACCAATCTTCCATTTAAATCCAAAGGTTGTCTGGAAGAAACCGCTCCCTTAGCGATAAGACCGCCCATTGTACATGTTATATTTTTAGGTATTCTTAGTTGTCAAATTGTTTAAGTGCTAGTTTGAAGGTGTACAATTAAGTGTTTTAAGTCATTCATTAATGAATTCATTCATTCATTCATTCATTCATTCATTCACATCATACTTTATACAATAGAAACACACATTGGCATAATTTACATTATTATGACACATGCCATTAACAAAGAAGAGCAACAGCAACAGTTACGTTTCAGTCTCGTGACATGCTCATATTTCAATATAGTTTGATAATTACACAGGATTCTTCGATTGCAATATTATAAAGATACATAAAATAAGTTAATTCTTATTTCTCCTGTCGTTTCATGTTTTATTGGGTAATAAAACAAGATAGAAACAAACTCAAATCATACAATGAGGAATCTAAAATAATTTTAGACGGAACATTTCACACAGCATTATCTAGCCCCAAAGTAAGCAGAGCTTGTGTTTTGGGAACCACATGACTGATATCTATCCATACTAATATTATAAATGCGAAAGTGTCTCTGTCTGTCTGTTTGTTACGTTTTCACGACCAATCGGCTGAACGTATCCTGATGAAATTTGGTAAGAAGATGTATTGCATTTGGAGAAAGAACATGGGCTACTTTTTGTTTCAAAAAACAACCTTGAAAGAGGTAAAATAGGGGATGCAAGTTTGTTTGGGCAACTCATATTTTCTTATGTTAGGGATCAGAAAATTCATATTCATATTAAGGTAAGGAATAAAGAAATTCGTGTTTTACGATTTTGCTAAATCATCCCGGAGGGATGGGGGATTAAACTTATGAGATGTTCTTTAGATGCACAGAATGCATTCCTTACAAAAATAAAAATATAGGTTCTAAGCATACGCGTACGAAGTCGCGGGTAACAGCTAGTACTACTGAAATCCTTTTTCGTACCATACACATTAAACATAGAAACATATCTAGACCCGAGTCATATATTTACTGATCACACAAACATTTGTCCCGCAGCATCTTTCTGCGTCTCAGGCGGGCCTTCGCCCACAGAGGTCGTCACTGCAGCAGAAAGTGTGTCTATGCCATCATAACTCACTTGTAATACTGATGGCTGGCGTCGGGGCCGTCGAAGTAAGGCATGCGAGGCCTTCCCCTCCCCCTGCCCCGCACGCCGCGCCCCCCGCGCCGCGGGACGAACCCCTCGGGGGGCGGGTAGTACGCGCCCCGCACCGGGTAGTACATCGGATCTGGAAAGTGTAACAAACAACCTTATACAAAAGATGACCCAAAACTAACGTAAGATTTAAATTTGCCGCCATTTGTGCAGTAAATTGTGGCAACCCTGAAATTTGACGCTACGTGTTTTCATTATAGAACATGGCTATTGTTGATTTTTCGAAAATCATCATACACATTTGCACCAGAATTGGCCCCCTAGATCGTGTGATTTAATACCATTAGATTTATTTTTAAGGGATTATTTGAAGTCGAATGAAGGTGTATGTCAACAAGCCCACAACCACCAGTGCATTATAGTAGGAAATTAAACGCTGCGTTAACTCATTCACTGCCACCACGATTTTCTTGAAGTTTATCGAGATGCCGCCGTATAAAACCGCGGACACGCTAGGCGTGCTCGCGGCATTGCTTGGCAAAATAGATTTTAGTAAGTAAATTTATTATAACGTAACTTAAGGTTCTCAAACTTTTTTTACTAAAATTCCCATGCATAAATGAATAAAGTTTTATCGTGAACTGTAACATTGGCATTGTTAACAGTGCAAGTACATTTGTTTTAATAATATATTGAGTGACAATCATATTTAAACATATTTTCAGTCTTATATGAGTGAATTCATCTAAATTATTAAACCGATAAAAAGCTTTGAACTGCAGAAAGTTTGTTTACGTTATTTATCTCGTATTATCGTAATGTTGGTTGATTGGCCGTACCTAATTACATAAGTATGAATTAAATTCAATATATTCAAATGAAATAAATTGATTTCATATCTTTTTTCAGGAAAAGTTAAATTTGTACCGGAAACGGAAGATATTAATGATGACAAAATTTTTAGCGAGACAAACGAACAGCAATTGATTTTTATATAATAGAGATAATTTTACTGTACGTGTGTATGTCACTGTGTGTGTATGTATAATTATATAAAGATATACATCGGATAGGTACGTTTTTTTTTCATTGATGGCGTATGGAGTTGTATAAGCGACTTCATATAAGTAGTATATCAGTCATGTGGTACCCATAACACAAGCTCTGCTTACTTTGGGGCCGGATGGTGCTGTGTGAAATGTCCGGCATTATTTATTTATTATTTATTCATACATGACACAGTACTGTTTACGGTAAAAAACAACGGTCTGATAAATTATGACATTCCGTTTTGTCATCAAATACTGGTTAAAAATCTAATATCGCAAGCTTATAACTCTGAAATTAGCGAAGCGTTTAATAGAATAAAAAAGTTTGGGAACCTAAGGGTGGCTTCAGTAAGTGAACACACCTAGCGTGTTCTCGGCACTACAAAATACCTATTTTTCGTAAAAAAAATCTAACTCGTTTTTTTAGGGAACCGCTTCAATATGCCATAGCCTATCCTTTAAAAATAATGCACTAAAAATTTGAACAGAAAATCTGGCCTAGTTTTGGAAATATAACCGAAACATTCAAAACACGCCTGGCGTGTTCTTGGCGTAGAGACTTAGATTAGTCTGAACACGCGAGGCGTGTCAGTGGCAGTGAATGTGTTAACGAAATTCAGCCACATTTATGCTAATTTTGTTCATGGTCATGGAATTTTTTTCGCTGCGTACGTGCCAGCAAAGCCGTGGAGGCCATTGCCCCGATGTGTTATTATTCCATAAGTAAACCTATCCTATGTACTAAAGGATTCAAAAACAATATAAAGACTAAAAACTGTGTTTTCTATTTAATTAATAGAATATATATATATCTGTGCTAAAGACGAGGAAAGCCCTAAATTTGGAACTTATCGCCGACACCAATGATACATTTTTGCCAACGAAAGTGGCAATTTATCGATGCTTATCTTAAAGAAGTCAGCTGGATGGGAGGCCGTATTGAATATTTTATTGCCTAAAATCCCACTATTTTCATTAGGTATTTCTATTGATACTGGTACTGATAATCCCACTGTTTCCAATGCTGGCGGTGGCGGCAAAAAAAAAACGGCATCACCTCTTATGAAGGCGTGCACATTTCCGTGTTACAGTTAACCACAAAAAAAAAATCCAAGGAAAAAAAATTCAGCTGCCCGGTCAACCGAACCATGGAAAATAGTAACTATATTCTCCTGGCGCTTCGGCGAGTGCTGCCGCGGCACGCTCGCTTGCGCGTTGTTTTTTATACATTTTATACATATATATACATTATACTCTAACATAACCTAACCAACTGGTTCCGATCTGATTTTTTTCCGCAATAGAAATAATAGGATATAATTTGAAAAAAAAAAAGCTAGAACTACTTTTTCTATTTTGTTTTTCCATGGAAATAGTGGGATACACTTTAGAAATTAGAATTCTTAGCCAACAATAAAAAAAATACATTTCAAATGGCCATCATAAAATAAAAGACTTAAAATTATTAAAAATATATTTAAAATTATTGGTTGTTTGTTACTGATATACAAAAAAATATCTGTATAGAGAAACTGTGTGTACAAGAAACCTCGTAATATCTATTAAAGACCCTACATCTTTACACGTAGGGAAGGTACCTCTAAAGTTTTCAATGTTTTTATTTCATAACCTTATCGGGGCCATTAATATGTATCGTGCATATTTTTATACGACAAGAATAATAGACTGCGAGGAATAACTTTAATTAGAGTGAACCGACAGACAGAACGTTGCGAAATTATAAGCGTTCCTTGTGGACTGTGGATCCCTTAAAACATAACCACAGAGACAGATGTAGACATTGATGAGGTGAAATGCTTTTATCCCAGCAAGATAATAACTTCTGACTTAATTTATAAAATAATTACGTTTTAAAAACTAAAAAGAAACAGACTTCATTGAATAAAATTTGAGCCTATAATACATTTTTAGTGGAAAGTAGATGTATTTTGTATATATATAATATGGGTAGGGCAAATAAACGCAACGCTCCAATGAGACAGCGAGGTTTGAAAGTACATGAAAACATCATCGATGTATACAATTTTTAGATTTTCGTTTATTTTTCAGCTCGACCGATTTTGATAAAATTTAGACCACCTGTGAAGTATACCCTTTCAAACAAAATAAGAATTTTCCAAATCGGTTCAGCCGTTTTCAAGTCATCGGTGAACATCCATAAAAAAAAAAATATTCCGACGAATTGAGAACCTCCTCCTTTTTGATAAAGTCGGTTAATAAAATCGAAATTTCGTTTACTTGGATGACATATTTTTACCAACTATTTCGATTTAAAAACTTAACTACTGTTTTTGATTTATTGATTTAATTTTGATTGAATGCCCATGAGACCAAACGGAAAGTAAATCCTTTAACGTAAAAGAATCATTTTTCAAATCGGTTCATAATTGACGGAGTTGATCCTCCTTCTTTTTTTGAAGTCGGTTAAAAGGGGTGTTTTCACTACAATATATGAACCCCAGAATATGAATATCCAGAATATGAGCCCCGAAATAAACTCTCCGAATGTCTCCGCATTTGGATCTCAGATACAAACAATATAATATAAACATAGTTTTTGACAATAACTTGCATATTGCAGGCCAGTCGATAGTTCTTCTAAATCTTATTACAACCAACATCGAACTATTGACCGGCCCATTTTTTTGTAAACACATTTAACAAGCAATGTGTGTATCTGAAATCCTTAGTTTTTTATAATACATTAAACATTGTGCTTAACTATGAATAGGTACCTAAGTACGCAGTTTTATCGTAAATAAATAATAATAGTCATTTTGGCTATTATTAAATACTACCTACATAAAAAGTAGCCTATGTCCTTTTCCAAGGTCCCATCTATCTTTACACCAAAATTCATCAAAATCGATTCAGCGGTTTAGGCGTATAAACGTAACAAACAGGCAGACTTTCGCATTTATAATATTAGAAGGGATTTCAATCAAAAAACGAAACAGTTTTAATCATGTCGTCTCACTCGCACACCACTAATAGCAATAATGTGCAAGTGAGTCGACAAGCTGGTTATACTCTATACTAGTAAAAGCATACGACTCAAGTGAGTCTAAATGTAGCAATAGCTGGTAATTAATAGCTTAGAATATTGCTTAGAATTTCAACTTCTGCGTCTGTCCGGATGTTCTCCTCTACAGGTCGCATTTCTCAACCGATTCTCGTGATTTTTTGTGAGCAGGTTCTATAACTATGTGACGAGCCGGGTACTGATAAATTGTGAAACCGCTTGATTTTACCAAATAATAACTTTAATTTCAAAGTTACCACACACAGAACTTAATCCACTGATTCTATTAGTTAACTTCTAAATAGAACACTGTAAAAGTCACAACACTATAACACAACTGATAACACTTCGAAACTATCGCACTTGTATCACTTGCTTAGCCGCAAATAGACTGACTATATCCGCAAACCACCGCTGTATTTATACGAGCGTCGAATAAGTCGCGTAAAACCGCGATGCTACTGGAACGTTCGAGAACGAACCGAAACGCGCTCAAACGTTCGATTGCAATAGAGAGATATTGCTATCTCGTTCGCTCCTATGCATTCGATACGTGTACTTTGTAGTTTGCATCTACTCGATACCAGATGGCGTAGGTGAATATTTAATGTGTCTGCCTGCCAACAGATGGAGCTATGTATCGGGCGCAACAACTATATAGACTTTTTTTGTCGATTCAGTTTTTGATAATTTTTCAAAATGGCGAAGACGGGAAGAAGGGTTGCAAATTGTAAAAAGTAAAAGTAATGAAAAGTTCAGTCATTTCGAAAAATGTTCGCGAGGTCTATTACAGCTTACAGAGCCACTAGTATATGTATATCTTTATATATATAATTCTACTGTACGTGTGTATGTCACTGATCTCCTCCTACACGCTGGACCTCCTACACGCTGGACCGATTGAATGATTTTTTTTGTATGCGTTTGGGTGGCGCCCTGGATGGTTTAGATTCACAAATCAGCCCGGCAGATGGCGCTGCAGTCGGTACAATTACATTTTTTTTTTCTTTTTAAAACGCGCGGACGAATTCGCGAACGGTTTGCGAACGGGACACCGTTCTTGTATATATATTGTATATATTGTATTGTATAAAATAGTATACTAGTATAAATACTCATACTTTGCGGCGGGAACGGGTACGTCGGCTGCGGCATTCCAAAGGGATATCCAAACTGGTAGGGACCTGGCATGCTGTACATTCCTGCAAATAAAATAAAACCCTATGTGATAACAGCTAAGACTTATCTTTCACTAGCCGCCGCCCGGCTTTGGTCACGTGGTACGTAGATAAAAAGGTATCTCGTAGCCTATACGTTATTTTTGGTCTAAATCTATACCAAATTTTATACCAATGGGGTTATTTGTAGGGTTATTTAAGTAGCGACAGTAATATGCGCGCAATTAGTCTCAAGTTGAAAAAAAATCGAATATATCTTCCAAGAAAATAAACTCAAGCAAAGAACTACGGTAAGGAAATATTAGATAAAATTTGCATGCCAAAGAATATGGACATACATACAATGGACAAACTATTATAAGACCTAATTGTATCACATATTATGTTCAAGCAAATAAATAATATTTCATAGTGTTATCACAGATTTCGCGTTGCCTATTACTCGCCATTCGCTCACCTACAGACGATGATTACTCTTTAAAAAGACAACCGACTTCATGTATAAAAAAGCATAATATCAAAATTTTATTATATGCAAGTGGATGATATAATTTTCTCAGTTTTTCTATTTAAAAACCTTACTACTGAACCAATTTTTATGATATTTATATGGGACCAATCGGGAAGTATATCCTTTCACATGAAATCAGATTATTTCAAATCGGTTCATAAATGACGGAGTTATGAGGTAACAAAAATAAAAAAACAGTCGAATTGAGTACCTCCTCCTTTTTTGAAGTCGGTTAAAAATACGCTATACTCGTAGCAAAGATATTAGCGCACTAAAAATGTTAACAGCAGCGATCGAATACTTATAAATTTTGTAATACATACTTATGATACTTTATAACACCCAGATACAGTACAAACACCTGTGTTCATCATACAAAAGTTTATCTTTGGAGGGAATCAAACCCTTAACCTACAGCGCAGAAGGCAGAGCTACAACCAACAACCAACTGAGCAGACTTGTCTGTTAGGTTGGCATGGTTGGTTGGTGGTTTTATATCTTCTATATAATAATACGTGAAGCAAAAACTTATACCCCTTTAAAAGAAAATTGCGCAGTCGGAGGAGTATGAAATTTCGCACACTTGTAGTTTATAATAGAGAAGTAGTGCAGAATGCTAATATTTTTAATAAATTATGCAAAAAATATACATTAAATTTAATTATGGTCGAATTTCAAACAATGGGCGACCACTAGTATGTATTAATATGTGAAGCAAAAACTTTGTACCCCTTTTTACGAAAATTGCGCGGACGAAGGAGTATGAAATTTCACACACTTATAGTTTATATAGAGAAGTAGTGCAGATAGCTAATATTTTTTTTTAATTATGCATAAAAAATACATTAATTATTAATTAATTATGGTCGAATTTCGACCAGTGGGAGACCACTAGTTTTGATAAATCTTTGAATCTTATTCCTATATAGGAATATAGATCTTTGGTTCTCACCAGCTGTAGCAGCTTTGTTATACTCCGTTTCGCGCTCGGGCGTAGTGAGACGCTCGCTCTTGATTCTCTTGTACTCTCTCCGCCTCTTCTCATCGGAGGATATAGAGTCCATGGACGAATCGCGTTTAACCTTCTTCGTTTCGAGCGCAGACCGAATTACTATGCGACCTGGAATAAGATTGATAATGATATAAAACATGGTACTTTTATTCTAGAAAAATACAAAATACTATAATATTAAGTAATAGTAATTATTTATTTATTAGAATAATAATAATATAAAGTTTATTTTCTCTCAAAAAAAAAAAGGTGTACAACAGTTAATGCTACAATAATTGTAAGGACATGTCCAACTGGTGCCTAAGATAGGTTTTGTAATAAAACCTGCGCACACCCATCTAGCCCCAAACTAGGAATAACTTGTATTATGATGACCATCTTGTCATCTTGTCAAAACTGGTTTTAATTACAATCAAATTAATGATTGAAATTATGCCGATTGCTAATCGAAACTGATAGACATTGGTTGTGTCAAAAGTTCCATAATCGCCATACTGGTGGCTAGAATACACCCAGACACAGAAACAACACATATATATATATATCAGCCTTTATGAAGTCCACTGTTGGACATAGGCCTCCCCAATAGATTTCCAGGAAGAACGATTTTGAACCCTCTCCATCCACCGACTTCCTGCGATCTTTACAATGTCGTCAGTCCATCGGGTAGGGGGTCGTCCTACGCTTCGTTTTCCTGTCCTTGGTCGCCATTCGAGAACTTTTACTCCCCAACGGTTATCAGTTCTGCGAGCTATATGGCCTGCCCATTGCCACTTCAACTTGCAAATTTTGAGCGCTACGTCGCCGACTTTGGTTCTTCTACGGATTTCCTCGTTGCGGATTTTATCACGTAGTGAAACACCCAACATAGCTCTCTACATACACGTTGCTCTATTACACGTTCCGCGACTCTGAGCTTGTGTATGAGGCCAATAGTCAGCGACCAAGTCTCAGTTCCATATGTCATCACTGGCAACACGCACTGATTGTAGACTTTCGTCTTGAGGCTCTGCGGTATCTGTGAGGAGAAGATGTGCCTTAATTTCCCGAACGCTGCCCATCCGAGTTGGCTGACCTCTTTTTCGAAGTTGGACTTGCCTAGTTGAATCGTCTGACCCAAATAGACATAATGGTCTACAAATTCGATTATATCGCTCCCAACATGTACCGGTACGGGTGCAAGATGAGCATTTGGCATGATTTTAGTCTTGCTCATGTTCATTTTAAGACCCACCTGTTGAAACACGATATTAAGGTCGCTGAGTATTGTGCCAAGGTCTTCCAGAGATTCTGCCATGAGGACTATATCGTCGGCAAATCGAAGGTGAGTGATGTGTTCGCCATTGATGTTGATACCATGTCTATGCCTGTACAAGAGCTTGAAAATATCCTCCAATGCAGAGGTGAACAGTTTCGGAGAAATAACATCTCCCTGTCTCACCCCTTTATGCAATGGGATTGGATTCGTGCTCTGGTCCTGGAGTCGGATAGACATGGTGGCGTTACTGTACAGACGTTTTTACACTTCGATATACCGATAGTCGATTTGGCACCGCTTGAGTGACCGCAACACTGCCCAGGTTTCGGCAGAATCAAAGGCTTTCTCATAGTCCACAAACGCTAAACAAAGTGGCTGGTTATACTCTTCGCTCTTCTGTATAACCTGCCAGAGCGTATGGATGTGGTCTATGGTGTTAACACATTCACTGCCACTGACACGCCTCGCGTGTTCAGGCTAATCTAAGTCTCTACGCCAAGAACACGCCAGGCGTGTTTTGAATGTTTCGGTTATATTTCCAAAACTAGGCCAGATTTTCTGTTCAAATTTTTAGTGCATCATTTTTAAAGGATAGGCTATGGCATATTGAAGCGGTTCCCTAAAAAAAACTAGTTAGATTTTTTTACGAAAAATAGGTATTTTGTAGTGCCGAGAACACGCTAGGTGTGTTCACTTACTGAAGCTACCCTTAGGTTCCCAAACTTTTTTATTCTATTAAACGCTTCGCTAATTTCAGAGTTATAAGCTTGCGATATGATATTTTTAACCAGTATTTGATGACAAAACAGTTGTTTTTACCGTATACAGTACTGTGTCATGTATGAATAAATAATAAATAAATAAATAATGCCGGACATTTCACACAGCACCATCTGGCCCCAAAGTAAGCAGAGCTTGTGTTATGGGTACCACATGACTGATATACTACTTATATGAAGTCGCTTATACAACTCCATACGCCATCAACGAAAAAAAAAGTACCTATTCGATGTATATCTTTATATAATTATACATACACACACAGTGACATACACACGTACAGTAAAATTATCTCTATTATATAAAAATCAATTGATGTTCGTTTGTCTCGCTAAAAATTTTGTCATCATTAATATCTTCCGTTTCCGGTACAAATTTAACTTTTCCTGAAAAGAAATCAATTTATTTCATTTGAATATTTTGAATTTAATTCATACTTATGTAATTAGGTAAGGCCAATCAACCAACATTACGACAATACGAGATAAATAACGTAAACAAACTTTCTGCAGTTCAAAGCTTTTTATCGGTTTAATAATTTAGATGAATTCACTCATATAAGACTGAAAATATGTTTAAATATGATTGTCACTCAATATATTATTAAAACAAATGTACTTGCACTGTTAACAATGCCAATGTTACAGTTCACAATAAAATTTTATTCATTTATGCATGGGAATTTTAGTAAAAAAAGTTTGAGAACCTTAAATTACGTTATAATAAATTTACTTACTAAAATCTATTTTTCCAAGCAATGCCGCGAGCACGCCTAGCGTGTCCGCGGTTTTATACGGCGGCATCTCGATAAACTTCAAGAAAATCGTGGTGGCAGTGAATGAGTTAAAGCCTTTTCGGAACCCGGCTTGTTCGGGAGGCTGGAAGTCGTCAAACCTACGAGCGAGACGATTTGTAACTACTCTCGAAAACAGCTTATAGACATGGCTCAACAGCGAGATGGGCCTGTAATTCTTTAAGAGGGTGTTATCCCCTTTCTTAAAGAACAGTACCACCACGCTCCTGTTCCACGCCTCTGGCGTAGTTCCCTCGAGGATGACGGAGTTGAACAGCTTCTGGAGGACCTTAAGTACCGGTGATCCACCCGCTCTCAGAAGCTCTGTCGTTATTCCGTCTTCCCCCGGTGCCTTGTTGTTCTTAAGCTGCTTGAGAGCCGGTCGGATCTCGTATAGGCTGACGTCCGGAATGTCTTCAGTATAGTGTCGGGTTAGGGGGGCTCTTGCATCGCTAGTCGTGCTTGTAGCAGGACTTTGCGATGAGGTGTACAGTTGTCCATAGAACTTCTCGAGCTCTCGTAAAATTTCTAGCTTCGAGGAAACGACACTGCCACTGTCGGTCTTCAGCTTCGTCAACATGCTTTGCCTAATAGACAGATCTCTCGCGAACACTTTGGAACTTTGATTGCGCTCTATCGCGTTCTTTATACTATGAGTATTAAAGAGACGCAAATCGCGTCGCATAGACTTAAAGATCTGTTTATATCTGCTGTTTCATTTCGCTACGTTCTGCCATGAGTTTTAAAGTGTGCTCAGAGAGTTTTTGGGTTCTACCTTTGCGCTGGGTCTTACAAAACTTTGAGCCAACTGCATGGACAATTTCCACCAGCCCGTCATTTAATTCATCCACGGATCTGAATTCGGCAAGGCATTGCAAGCGATCTTGGAGTTCCAACTGCAAGCTGGGTTTTTGATTTGGGCAGGACTTGGGCGAAGAGTAGATTTCATCAGACGAGACCTTTCAAGCTTTACGTTAAGATTTAATGAGCCTCTAACCATTCGGTGATCACTGCCGGTTTTAACCCTGTTGATCACTGAGACATCATTATATATTTGTTTTTTTGTTGTCATGATAAAATCTATCTGCGTTTGTGTGGTTTTTTCATTTTGTGGACGACCGCTTCTTGAAAAAGGAGTTCATCATAAAGAGTCCCTCCTTTTCCATGAAGTCGGCCAATCGCTGACCCCGTTGGTTCCGCTGTCCAAATCCAAATTGCCCCACACTCAGTTCATCGCCGTTCCTCACACCCAGCCGCGCGTTGAAGTCCCTTATCACAACCGTAAAGTGATTTGTAATGTCATCATACATAGTCTCCACTTCATCGTCTGGACGTTTCGAGTGAGGTGCGTACACCTGTATGACTTTAAGCGAATACCGTTTGGTTATTATGAGTATAAGGTATACCACCCTGCTCGATACGCTTTCGATCTATACAATGCTGTTAACGAGGGATTTGTGGACGAGAAATCAGACACCGTGCTGAGAAAGTTGATCGCCCTCCCGGTAGTAGAATAAGTTGCCGGAATTTAGGATTATCGAGTCCTCTCCCTCTCTTCGGACTTCTGATAACCCTATAATATCCCAGTGCAACTTTTTTACTACTTCTTCCAGCTCTATCACCTTCTCGTCGGTCCTCAGTGTGCGTGCGTTGTATGTTGCCAAGGTCAGGGGTCGTTGGGATTGGTAGCAGGACCTATGCCGGAGATTCTTCGCACCCCCTGTTCCGCCGTTACAGTGGCCGCCACCTATGCCAGGAATAGCAGAACTGCCGGGAACTGGGGGCCGTCTTCTAGTTGTGTTCATCATATGGGGGTTTTGCCATAGTCACCACGCTTGGCAGGCGGATTGGTGACCGCAGATTTAGAGTTAAGTACTCGGGGGGTGCTGCTGCCTAATCCTCCGGTGTGCGTTCCCTTAGTCGTCTTTTACGACATCCACGGGAGGAGATGGAGGGGTCCAATTCTATGCCGGAACCACCACGGCCAAAACAACACATAAGTTCACAATAATGTTTGTTGTGGGAGGGAACAGAAACCCAACGTACATCGCAGAAGCCATCGCAGAATACCATTCAAAACTACAGAAATAATACTACCATTGTTTTATTAATAAATTCGTGTGCGCTTTTTACAAACTCTGGTGACATTTCTTTTTAGTCATCTGAAAGCTTTCACCGTGCCTTAACAACTTTTTTAAAGCCAGAACCGACAGTTATATACGTCATGGCAAATGCAGTGCTGTCCATTTTGAGATACACGAGTTTTTACACTCGTATCATTTTGTAGATGAAGACACCGAGACTATTTCGTTTCATCTAGAGAATCATCAGGAGCGTCTGATCCGCGGTTCCGTCGTTCCCGCTCGCAATTCGCACTGATTCGCACCGTTTTTTCAAAAAGTACAGTACAACTTACGTATGTTTAGAAAGATTGTATGGATTGTTTTTATCTTTAAAATTGATTCGTATTTTATGTGTGCAACAATGACAGCATTAAATAAACGTATCCGGTGTGCTTACAGATTTTAGACATATTTTTTATTTCATTTAAACTATACAACTTTCTATACTAATATTTCGGACATCACGTTAAAAACTGCAGCTGTTCAATGCTAATATGCGACGACCTCAAACTCCGCGTAATTACACACACCTTTAAAAAAAACATAGTAACGTAATCCCAAAATCTCTAGTTACCTAATGTTTTTGAGGATATCTTTTTGAGGGATGTCTGCGATTTTTTTATGTCAGCGCTATCTCGCTTTTGCTCACTGTCTTTATAATAGACGAGAGTTGTGAGACGCGTCCTGATTGGTAGCACGCTTTATCTAACTAATATTATCCAAAAGTAACTCTGTCTATCTGTCTGTCTGTTTGTTACGTTTTCACGCCTAAACCGCTGAACCGATTTTGATGCATTTTGGTATAGAGATATTTGGGACCTTGGAGAAGGACATGGGCTACTTTTTATGTAGGTACCACGCATACGAAGCCGCGGGCAGCAGCTAGTAGCAATTTCCGAGAAATTGTCTTTTGTAATTCAGTGTTAAAATCTGTGTTTTATTTCTAATCCCACCAGTATTCCTGCAGGAATTAGCTAGGGCCAGTAAACTCAGTATTAGGAATTTAAGTCCACATAATCAAATCATTGCCTATTCAATCAACACCTCCAATTTACACAAAAACAAAAATATATCCTCAAGAGTTGAATCCCCACGATCTAATCGAATTCTCAGATCATTGAGTATGTCTAAACGGGTTAGTCAGAGGCACGAGCAAACATTATATTTGGTACATGTCTACGCTATGCACTTGGTACTTGGTATTTGTGACAGGTTTAGAGTCCATTATAACAATACTATAATAGTACATTATAGTAAATAGGTCCTTTATAGGGACACGGTGCGCTTCTATAAAAAGCTTCCTGAAAATGTATCTAATCTACCTATTAAGAAATTTAAAGCTTACATATAGGATAGTCTTTTGAAGAAAGCGTATTATAATATAGAGGACTATATAATTGATAAGAATCAATACCAGGAACAGAAACAAATTATACATCCCTAGGTTTTGATTAGAAAAGGAAATAAGCGGCCAAGTGCGAGTCGGACTCGCGCACCGAGGGTTCCGTAAAAACCTGTAGGTATATGAGTAAAAGTTCACCCATCACGACATTTGAGTCATAGTTATGGTATTTTTGTTGCAAAATGAAATCCATCTAAAAATTTACGGATTTCGCAATTTTCCCTTTATCTGTGCTATAAGACGTTGCTTCGTACCAAATTTCAAGATTCTGAGTTCACGGGAAGTACCCTGTAGGTTTTGATTCCTTTGCGAGTGTCGAAAATTTTAGGAAATTTGGGGCATAAACGGCTGTATCTTATGATTACGTTGGCTTAGAAGTTTGATTTTTTCACAGCTTTAAGGGGCAGTAGACCTGAGTATTCGATATAAATTTCAGCTTGATACTTCCACGAGTTCCTGAGAAAAAGGGTCTTGACAGACAGACGGACGGACGGACAACAAAGTGATAGGATCACTTTGTTGTCCGTCCATCCGTCTGTTCAGGGTTCCGTTTTTTCCTTTCGAGGTACGGAATCCTAAAAAGGACACGGTCCGCTTAATAATAAGCTTCCTGAAAATGTAACTAATATAAGAGGGTAGTCTTTTGATAAAAGCGTATTATAATATAAATGACTATAAGATATGAATATTGATATGATATATTGATAAGAATGCATGGCCTCATGTTGCTCTGCCCTCTAGACCGTTAACCGACACATTTTAAATGTATATATAAACTCTCTTGTATTAGTTTTTCGTAGTTAAGGTAGTTATAAGATGGATCATATAAAAAAGCGCTAGAACCAAGACGAGTTTCTTGCCAATTCTTCTCGGGCTTGGGTTAGGATGAATTGGCACCTAAATTCACCAATTACAAACACCTTTTTGAGGTTCAACAACATGCCGGTTTCCTCACTATTTTTATCTTATCCGTTTGAGAATACTGGTATAACGCAATTCATTTTTGGAACAAATATGGAAGACAAGAGTGTTACCACATGACCTCTATTGCTTTACAGTATCTTTTTACACAGTATTCTAGAACATTGCCAATTAAAGCGCATTTAAGCTGGTTCCGCTGGTCGTCGACGAGGCTTAGTGTTGTCTTTTGAATCTGGTTGTCAAGAGGCACCAACAAGGAACATAATAAACTAGTATGTCTGTGAGCTGTAGACCTCGCGAACATTTTTCGCAATGACTGAAATATAACTTACTAGCCGGTGCCGGCGACTTCGTCTGCGCAGGATTAGTACTTAGTGTAATTCTAACGGTTTTTGCAGCGCACGCCAGAATAGCTTGCAGATGGCAGATTTTTTCTCTACTTACTTAACACTTATCGTTATATTTTGGACAAATTACACAATTTCTTTATAAATTATAGCCTATGTGTTATTCTGATGCTATATTAATGTAAAGTTTCAATAAAATCCATTCAGTAGTTTTTGCGTGAAAGAGTAACAAACACATATACAAACTTTTGCGTTTATAATATTAGTAAGGATTTTACGTTTTCAACCCCCATAACTCTGCCATTTTGAAAAATTTCCAAAAACTGAATCGACAAAAAAATTATATATAGTTATAGAACCTGCTCACAAAATTTCGCGAGAATCGGTTGAGAAATGCGACCTGTAGAGAACATCCGGACAGACATACGAAAGAAGACCCTCGCTCGCGCTTCGCGCTCGTCAATAAAATAATACCGGACATTTTACACAGCATCATTTGGCCCTAAACCAAGCCGAGCTTGTGTTATGACAGATAACTACTTATGTACATGTACATAAGTAGTTATACTTATACTTACGTATACTACTTATATATGTAAGTATAAGTAGTATATGTACATGTACATGCCGATAGTACAGAAGTTAATATCATAGAACATTACCATCTAAAGCGCATTTTAGTTGGTTCCGCTGATCGTCGACGGCTGCTTGGTACTGTCGTTTGAATCGGTCCACGATGCGGCTTCGAGCGCTGCGTTCGCCCGCCCCGTAGTACGGACCGCGGCGTTCCGTACTGTTCTGTAACTCGGGCCGCAGCTGTCGAAAAACATACATCATTAGAATACTGGGATATCTTGCAAATGCTGCAAATGATCTTGCTTTGACTGCTCTCAAATCACTATTTTTTTAACAGAACGGTTAATGTTCAAATTCGTTTATTCTTAACTACTAATAAGTGTAAACTGCAAGTTAAAACGACGTTAACTGTATGAGATGATGATATTTGTTTTAGATCTCATTTTATAATTAATAATAATAAGAATATGACATTTCACACAGGATCGTTTGGACGCAATGTAAGCAGAGCATGAAATATGGGCACCATAATATGACTGTACATTACATAAATACTTTTTTTTTACATATTTTACATAGAATCACCCAAACCAGACACAAATATTTGCAGATCATACATTCATTTGTATCGTTGTGGGAACCGAACCCTCAATCTGCATCTCAGTTCCTCACAGAGGAAGTTGGAGGCAAACTATTGTAATTTATTCCTCCAACTAACAGGCAGGTATCTACTACATTTTTATAAAACAAAAGGTCATAATGCTGAGGTTACCATCTTAAGCTGAATTTTTTGACCTGTACTATAGTTGTACTTAATGATTGTCTGCACACACTTTACTGCATCTGGTGTGGCGGGATCTAGCAGACCAGCTGCTCACTGTCACTTTAAACTATATTGGGGCGATGCATACAAGGGCACTCACTATCGCATCGTTTTTTTTTTATAGAACTGAGCTAGCAAACTACCATACAGCCCACCTGCTGGTAAGTAATTACTGTAACATAAGACCCCTGCAATAACAGGAGGTATCACAAAACACAAAGCGGGCTTTAGACATAAGTTTTTTGTGAAGCTAATTGGTTGACTTCAATACAGATCAAAATACCCATCCTCAGTAAGAAAAGTAGAAACATGGAATCCACACAATTAGATTAATACACCGCAGTGAGTTAATGTGGATGGTAAATTATACATTTTTAAGTTTTGTGTATTCAAATTCATACCTCAATTCTCTTGAATAGCTCTTCAATTATTCTGACTGCTTGCAGGCTCTTCTGTACCTTGGTCAGTTTATTCTGTTCCTCTGCCACTTTCCCATTGAGATCCACATTGTCGCGCTCCATCAGCTTGGCGAGGTTCTTCTTCTTTCGACGTTCTTCTCGTTCTTTCATCTTCTGCAGTTTTTCCTGTTCCACTCGCTCGTGCTTATGTCTTAAAGAATGATAGATTAGACGTGAGCATGTCTCCTTTTGTCTGCAAAGAGGAGCTTTTCTGACAAGATTTATTAACACATTAAGTATGCTCAAACTACTGTTAAATGTCATAGTCATAATCGCATAATACTCATATCAAATAGTTGCTTAAAGAAAGGTAATTTTAAATGCAAAATTTGTATTAAAGAAATTAGCAATAGAAACTTTAGCTATATTGAGGACATGACTCAAACAGTTTAAGATTTGTTTCTTAATCATCATGTTATAACAAAAAACTGCACTTACCTTTCTCTTGCTTCTCTCCTAGTGGCTTTGTCCTTTGCGTCTTTCTCAACATCATCTTTTGCTCTCTGTCGTGATGCAAGTCTTTCTCTTACAATGCCTCTGCGTTTTACAGCGGCATCTGTCATGTGTTTGGTCTTGTCAAAATCAACTTTGATGGGACACCATTCAGCCATGCTATCTCGTTTCCGCAGCAACTTCTTCCCTCTCAGAGCATCCATGCAGCGAACGAAGCCAACATACTCACTGAATTGTATGTACCCATCGAAGTACAACGCTGCATCTTGGGGAGGGGTTGTCATACCTCTCATCGTGGACTTCATATGCATTCTATATGGATCCGCTACAGGCACATCCACTTGGCGAATGGAACCAAACTTCTCAAACACTTTCTTGAAGAGGCTCTCAGATGGTGGAGAGTCTTCATCTTTATCTTGTTCGTGCAAAAACCAACTTATTGGTAAGTTACAGATGTGGACAGTATCCGGACGCTCGCCTGGCTTCATTTCATCCATGTCTGTTGCGTCACGGAAAAAGGAATCCCACGAATGACGACTAGGGAAATCTGACTTAGCTTCAGAAACTTTTAACTTCAGCTGATCAGGGTAATTTGTTAACTGCACAATCCGCTCGTTGAGCCGTTGTATTACACGGTTTACATTATCTGGATTCTCCATTTCCGCTTCAAAACGTATCACTTCAGTACTATGCTTCGTCACTTTTAACGTTGAAAAACATTCAGGTTGGGCCATTTTTCTTATTTTCTCCATGAGTTCCCAGTTGGACAACGATTTTCCGGATACCTTGCTTGGAGGGAGCTGGACAGAAATGTTTAGCTTTGCGAATGGTTTTAGATACAAACGCTGTGGCAGATACAACGCCGCAGCGTCTGATGTATCCCTGCATACTTGAATCATCGCGAGAGCGACCTAGCGACCTAGCGACCTACGATTAAAATAAGTGTTTACAATTACAAGATACCTAATCCGAAAAGTAAACAGTAAATTACAAGAGAAAACCCAAATTCAATGAAAATCTTAATCTAAAACTAAAAATTATATGACGGTAATAAATGAATGACCAAAACAGAGTCCAGCAACAGCTCCCATGGTTAAAAAAAAGATTCAATTAGTAAAATGATGAGATGTGTGACGAGATTTTCATGCAAAAACAACAGTTTTAATTAAATTCTCGGGAAACAACACACACAACGCTGTCGCTGACTGATTCAACTTGATTCAAGAAAAGATCAATATTCCGTATTCCGTCCGTCCAATTCCAATAGATTAGATTTTTAATCGCTCGCTCGCTTGACTTGACGTTTACATTTTCATTCCAATTATCATTCAATGTTTTTTTTTTAGCTTCACTTCAGACAAATGACATTGCTTATTCTTTCGCTCATATAGTAAACGAACGATATACTAACTAATATCTATATTACCTATCAAGTTAAAAGAGTAATACAATTCCATAGACAACAGCAGGCAACAGAGTCAATCAAAGGAGAGGTCAACAATGTTGTTGATGGGTTGCTGTGTTGCTGACATGGTTGGCTGCTATTTAACCAAATAACGCTCTTGGTATTGGTAAGCATCGAGATTTATCATACACTAGCTGCTGCCCGCGGCTTCGCACGCGTGGTACCTAGACCCTCCAAGGTCCCATCTAACTCTATACCAGAATTCACCAAGTTCAAGTTTATTTATTTAGATAGTAACATTACAGAAATATTCAAAGCGTTACATCTATGTTTCATTAAACAATAAAAGAGATGAAGAAATAGAATTAGACAACCTACAAAACATATATTATTAAATTATTATCTATCTTAAGACCTACCCTAAAATTATTTACCAAATTAATTGGCTACACAATAAAATAAAATAAAAGAACACGAATTATTTGGACATATAAATATACCTATCTAATTATCTAATACTAATTTTGTGAATAATAAACATAACAATAAACACTAACAATTAAAAATTAACAATTAAAAATTAACAATTAAAAATTAACAATTAAAAACACTAACAATTAAAAATACTTACTTAAGCTTTTCACAGTATAACATACTCAGTCTAATAACGGGCCATTTATCAGCAAATACGTCAAAATGTACTGCGCCGGCAGCATGCGAGGCGGCGAGGACATTAAGGTGTCGTTGGACTCTACAAATGGGGGACTGTTGGCGAGCCAATGTGCGAGCGGGAGTTATTGCAAATAGTGGTACCCGGCCGCGTTTGTAGGGAGTTAAATCCTAATGTACCCTGGAGATATTGGGTAGGGTACATAAACGGGTAGTAACCATGCACCGTGCGGTAGAGAAACCTGAGAAACCTTTTTTGCACTTTTTCTAGTATCAAAGTGTATGTTACCTGGTGAGGGTTCCAAACACATGCACTATTTTCCAGCTTAGATCTAATAAGGGCGGTGTTTGATAGCATTTATATTGTTGAAATCTCTGCAGTTTCTTGTGACAAACCCCAGCCTTTTAAAACAGTCTATTGCCAATTTACATATGTGGTCATGAAATGATATGCCCAGATCGAATATTACCCCTAAGTCTTTAACGATTTGCGTTCGTTTTATCAAATCCCCATTTAGTTGGTATGACATTAATAAAGGTTTTGCGGATCTACTGAAGGACATAACTTGACATTTATTAATATTTAAGTACAGTCGATTTTCTTCAATCCACATTTGTATAGCAATGAGGTCCCGTTGCAGCGCGTAACAGTCGTCAATAGTTTTAATTTAAGATCATCTGCATATATTCGACATTTAGCAAATACAAGGTGTTTAGCCAGATCATCAACCATAATTGTAAATAAGAGAGGTCCTAAGGATGAGCCCTGACTTACACCAAATCTAGTGTGATAAGGAGCAGAGTCGTAACAGCCAAGACGTACAAACTGCTTGCGGTCCCGCAAATAATCAGCAAATAGCTTAAGTAATTTTGGAGAGAAGCCAAAAGTACTTAATTTAGTAAGAAGGATGTCATTATCGACCTGGTAAAACGCTTTTTTGAAATCTATGTAACCACATCTACCTGTGTACTTGAGTCAAGTTTAGCCGCAATGTAGTCAACTATTGTGAGAAGGTTGGTGTTTACGGAGCGTCCTTTTCTAAAAGCATGTTGGGCGTTTGTTAAGTATGGTTCTACTTGCTTATATAAATTAGCGTGTAGTACACCCTCGAAGAGTTCTGCTATGGGTGACAAGATAGCAATAGGTCTGTAATTTTCAGCTAGTGTTTTATCTCCTGCTTTAAGGATAGGTACAACTCTTGATTGTTTCCAGGTTTCTGGATATGTGGATGTATTAATGGATAGGTTGAAGATGTGGTTTAGAATTGGGGCTAGTTGAAACTTGAATGCTTTTATTAAATATGCGGGGATATTATCAGGTCCTAAAGAGCTTTTAGGTTTTAGTTTTTGAATACTTGCTTCAACGTCGGATATGGACAATTCTTGGGCACTGATCAATGAGTATGCATTTGTTGGCAATAATTGGTCGACATTGAGGACCGGAATTCGTATTAGAAACACACTACTAAAATAGTTGGCAAATGCTGTGGCTGCTGCCTGACCGGTGTGTTTTTGTCCTTCGTATGTGATACATGGATCGAATCCACCTTTTGTTCGCAGACTTTTAACATAGTTCCAAAAATCTTTTGGATGAATTGAAAAGTTTTCCTGAATTTTATTAGTGTAGTCGTTATGGGCAATTGTGACTCTATGTTTTATAGAAGCTCTAATACTGGAAAAGAAACTATATATGTAGGGATCTTTGGACTGTTTCCAAAATTTTTTTTTGGAGAGCCTATTTGGTTTTAGTGTCTGTAATAATGTCTTTATTGAACCACGTAGGATACCTGCGAACAGGTTTAATACTGCGAATTTTTTTGGGAACACATTGTTCAAAACAATTATTTAGATTAAAATATAAAAGATCAACGGCACTATTAACATTATGTTGGTTTAGGACGCTGTTCCAACTAATATTCATAACTAACTCATAAAGTAAAGGAAAATTGGCCTTGCTAAAGTTCCAGTCAGTCTTCGTGTCAATGTTACTAGCCTCTAACATAATGTCTTTCCCCTTAGCATCTACACTTACAGAGATATCGAGGGGAGGGTGATATTTGTCTGCAGTTTCCACGAGACCGTCTTCCGCCGCACACACACTTGCATTTTTAACATTGCTATTTATAATCACAACATCCAATTTGCTACCTGTCTGATTTACTGTGTCATTGTAATCCCTGAAATCACAAAAACTAAAAAAGAAATGCATGTAGTTGTTAATGTTACTAGACGCACTGTTTAAATTTAGGTCACCTACGATAATAACAGTAGAGTTTTTTAGTTGAGAATGCATATTATCTTCAACTTTACACAACCACGTCATGTAGTCCTCATCTTTAGCTGATGGTTTAATGTATACGACACACACATATACTGTACGACTTTTGAAGCATAGCGATACCCATACGTCTTCACCGTTTTTAGTTTCTAGGTGTTGTTGACGAGAGAGTTCCAATCCTGGTCTGGCTGCAATCAATATACCACACATATTAGAGCCTCTATCTCGTCGAAGTAAACTCCATCCATGTGGTGTCACTTCGGCATCCGTTACCGCATCATCCAAATTTGTTTCCGTTGCGGCAATGAAATCCTCTTGGAGGAGTGACGTGCATAAGCGCCATTGTTGGAGTTTGGTTTTGAGACCGTTAACATTTTGGTACAGTGCATGTATTGTGCATTTAGATTTAGATGTTGTACTTTTTTGAGGATTCTGGTGGGTTTTCGTCGCTCTTCTCGAAACGTTCTTGGCCAGGTGTGTAGGGTCGACAGAAATATACACGCCTGACACCTCTGTGAAACCATTCACATACTTCTGTTCCAGCCGGCCACGAATCAGGTGTTAGTAACGGGTAAAAGCTGCATTCTGGGACAGTCAGGACAAATGAGGCCTAATAGTCATGTTTCAGTTTTAGTTTAGCTACAAAAAAAACAGTTATTTTACAAATATTCTTTATATGCGACGTAATGGCTTCTATAGTGGTGTTTGGGTGCAAGAAACAGACGTGAATTTTCTTTGTTCTTTCAACAGCTTGTATTTGGTTTCGATGTTGTTTTGCTTTTCCAATGACCACACCTTCGCGCTTGAAACTTCGTCGATAACGTGCAGTTTGCCAATGCTCATCATCATTGCCAGAGTGATCCTCGGTTGGTCGAAATTCAATGCTCTGCTTATTTGCTGGCAATGTTCCGGTGCTTATTGTTGACTTTAGTGGCAAAGTGTAAATGCGATCATTGTTGCAATTTATTTCATGGTTTTCCTGCTCTATAATTTCAGTACTGGGGATGGTTTTAGCTGTGTGAGCGCCTACTTGAGCATGTGTCATTGACTTATACTCACTCAGTTTCCTGCCTATGTTATAATTAGTGGCTTTGTGTTCAGTATCATACAAGTGCTCAATAGGGGCGTTATTTTCGATTGATGCAGTTTTGTTATTGGCTAGCGTTAAATCATAATGGAATGATTGCTTTTCTACCTGTAGTTGCTGTAATTTTTCCCGTGTTGACTCTATAGTGTGAGGAAGTATGTTGTGTTTGTCCGTTGCGTCATCAAACATTTCACATAGATGATCTAAATCGGTACGCAGAGTGCTATATTTCGTGTTAAGATTTCTAATGCTGCTCTTAAATTTTCTTAGAGCTGTCGTCAGATCAATAAGCTTTGAGTCTTGAGATATAAATTGTTTTGTTACGTGTTCTCGAAAGTTAATCAATTCGGATAAAATGACTGCGTTGGTGACTGCTGCCTTCTTTTTCACAGCAGTTGTCTGTTTGTCCGGGTCCGAGTGTTGGGTAGGAGGTGAGACTATTGGCAGTGTTAAAGTCGATTGGGTAGTGGACTTGTTCGTTTTCGAAGCTGTGCTAGTAAATGACAGATTTAGATCGCGTTTCGAGTTACTACATTCAATTGGTGTACGGCTTGGCTGCTGGAGTCCAGCAACAGGACGGACTGGGGAGGCAACGGCTTGACCTTTTTTCCAAATGCAGTCACCGCAGTTCCATTCTGCTCTGCTTTTAGGCGACAAGTAGTTGTAGTGTCATACTGTGAACAAGTATCTATGTGAAGTTTGATCTTGCAAGTTACGCACGTCATAAAATGTTTCGGTGGTAGAGGTTGGCTGCATTTAGTACAGTTGTTTATGGGTGCCATTTCAGGTTTAGGAAAATATTTTCAGTGTCGACACTTACTTGTGTGAAATCGTCCAAAAAAAATTCAAGCAGCGCTGGCAAGACACGTTTTTCCCAGTAACCAAACAGTAAACAAATCGTTTTTTTGGTTATAAAAACTGATCGTATTGACTCAAGACAACTAAATAGGCACTATGTAAGCAATGTAACGTGTTCAAATCCGTGTAAAAATCACTTTATTGCTATAATTTTGATTTTTAAAAGTACTGTAATGGACAGAATATGTTTACTCAAAAAAGCGCCATCACTGATCGTATTGAAAGGAGATATTCAAGAGAAATAAATAAACAGTCACTGTGTAGGCAATGTAACGTGTTTAAATCCATAATAATTACTTTATTGCTATTAATTTTGATTTTTAAAAGTATAATATTGAAAAGAATAATCAATAATAAATCAAAATCGGTTGAGCTGTTTAGGCGTGAAAACATAACAGACAGCCAGAGACAGACAGAGTTACTTTTGTTGTCGCCGCAGCTAACATTTCCAGGATTTAAGTATTTATAAATACGTTTCCGTATCCATTTTGTAGAAATAGCTAAGAATGTATAGTGTAACTAGCTGCAGCCCGCGGTTTCGCACGCATTCTACCTGCATAAAAAGTAGCCTATGTCCTTCTCCAAGGTCCCGTCTATCTCTATAACAAAATTCATCAAAATCGGTTCAGCGGTTTAGACGTGAAAACGTAGCAGACAGACAGACAGAGTTACTTTCACATTTATAATATTAGTAGGATTCAACAGCCTAAAATTTAATGCTTGTAGTTCTGGAAATGGCAATACTTTCATACAACCTTTCATCCCCCTTTTCAACCCTTTACAACACTTTTTTCCAATTAAAAAGTAGCCTATGTCCTTTCTCAGGCTTTAGACTATCTGTGTACCAAATTTCATTTAAATCGGTTCAGTAGTTTTGGCGTGAAAGTGAGACAGATAGACAGACAGACAGAGTTACTTTCGCATATATAATATAATTATATTATATAATATATATATATATAATATATTCCTATATGATAATAGTTAAGAATAATATTTCTGATTAATTGTAAAAATAATAATTTAATTCATATTTATTTTGTAACTGTTATTTCTGGTAAAATTGTATTAAAATAAAAATAATTTGGTAGGATGATTAGTGGTAGTAAGTACTGTTTGCACCTGTGGTTGATAACACTAAGGGGTGTGGTTGATAACAATAACGCCTCGACGCCGACACGAACTAGAGTCGCGGCGGCGTCGAGGCGCAGGCGCCCAAGCGGCGCGCCGCTTCTACGTTTTCGAATTTACCACTAAATTAATTCACGAATTACTAAACGCAATCATTGATTTTAAAAGAAACTCATAATAACTAATAAACTACAAAGTTGATTAAACAATTTACACAAAATATTACTATTTTATTCTTAGACTAAACACACTATTTTTCTTATCTATATTACAAGTCATCAAAAACAATAATTATTATTAAAAAACACATGATTTACCTGCAAGTTACAAAGTTAATCGCTAAACATAATTATAAAAAGAAACATCCATATCAGAATCTGTGTCGGAACGCATGTCTTCTGGATCAATGTTACTTACATCTATGAATTCTGTCTCAAGGTGTTCCGGATTAATATCCATAAGACCTAAAGCTTCGGAACTGAACTCTTTTCTCCGTGCTGCATTCAGTACAGGTCTTGTGGAAGAAATGTAGGGGTCTGATGAAGCAGCATATTTAAAATATCTTGATTGTTATCAACCCTGCTTGTCTTCTGAGCATGAGACTCTCTGTATTTGCGAAAGTCTTTATTTCTAGCCGCTGAGGCTTCTTCGGATAATTTACCAATGGGCACAATTGCTACATTGGCTATGTCAGCACCATGTATAAGGACCTTATGAACGGTTGCTGACATATAGTACCAATTGTACAGTTCCGTGTATCGCTCTGCAGTCTTTCGGGTGTATTCTTTGAATTTTTCTGCGTTTATTGTTTCACCCGATGATATTACTTGCAGTATGACTGCAAATCTGCGTATTAGTTTTTCATCAAGCCCAGTTATAGCTGCGGTTTTTTCAGGGAACTCGAAAATCTTTTTCGCCGTGTTCCCATCATTGGTTGTTTCAGATCCTTGCTTAACAACATCAATTAATAAACCAGTTTCTTTTCTGAATTTGGCGTGAATTTCTTTTCTTCCATTATTCGTTTATTTTCTTCTCCTCTTACGGACCACGTCTTTAAATCTTGTCTGTAGGCTATGTGCAATAGGCATTCCATGCAGTTTATGCGAGCATGCAGTGAAGATATTCCGAACTTATATAGATCGGTTGCAACTTCTCTTCTCATAACTACTTCCAAATTGTTCATTTGAGACGGTTTTGCCAAGCACAAATAGCACGTTGCAGAGGAGGTCGCTTCTGAAAGATAGTGGGAGGGAAGGAAGATACCTTCCCATCTATCATGGTCATTATAAGATTGTGAGTAATTTGATTTGTATCGCATTTGGTGTTACTCAGGGATCGTATTTCTTCTTCCATTACAGACAGCTGTCCTTGTACAACTAATTTTGACTCTTTTATGAAGATAAACTGTACAGGACTACAATATAACGCTGAACTGGGTTTTGGGTTTTCCCACATGACTTCATTTCCAGCATTAAGTTTTAGCGGGACCAAAGTGGTCATGAAAACTGATTCATCACTTATTCCATCTGCTTCGAAACATTGTTTGTATCTGCTCTGACTGGAGGCACCATCGAATCCCCATTTCGATATTAAAGTCATTGATTGGTTATTAATCTCTTCAGGTAAACTTTTTATAATTCTGGTAACAGTAATGTCAAGTAGTGCTTGAAGAGCTACTTTGGCAATCGTATCAGTAACAGTGATTGCATCTTTCGGAGGAAAGCAATCCATTTTAGCTTGCTGAACCTTGTAATATGTTGGATACACATTTTGAAGACCTTCTTGAATGGCAGATTCTCTCAACGTAATATATTGCCACTTTGATAATTTAAGTGATAGTAATAAACCGAGCGCTTTAGTAGGGGTGAAAAAAGCACACTTATTTTTTTTCTTTTCCTTGTAAAACGATTTTTTCCGCCTCTTCTGGGTTCTTTATAATATGATCTATGGCTGCTGCTAAAACATCGTTGCCCTCATGTTTCATGTTGGCTATTAAAGCAAAGGCCAATTCCGAACTTTCTTTGCCTTTATAATTAAAATCTTCAATCCTTCGTATCTTTTGTTTTGTTCCAAGTTCTGTGAAAGGTTTGCGCGGACTTGGAGCTGTTTTCGTTGATGTTCAAACAGTTGATGTACTTGGAGAGGGTCAAAACAATT
Organism: Lampropteryx suffumata; assembly: GCA_948098915.1. Classification (NCBI taxonomy): domain Eukaryota; kingdom Metazoa; phylum Arthropoda; class Insecta; order Lepidoptera; family Geometridae; genus Lampropteryx; species Lampropteryx suffumata. The sequence continues at coordinate 3,014,325 of OX402561.1, read as the reverse complement.
CGCCAGCTTCACTTGTTTCTTCAATTGCAGTTCTTTTGCGTCCGTATATTACTCGATATTCTGTTGCAACTAATCAGCATAGTGTCTTTAGAAAGTATCTGAATTACATTTCGCAGATTTCCATCTTTTTATCACAGATTGGCTAAATCTTCGACAGAATTCTTGGAGGATGTCTGCATCTTCTTTAGACAAATGTGCCAAAAAAGTGTGAAATGTGATGTAAAAAAAAATTTTTGACATCACATTTCACATTTTTTTGACAAAAAAAATTTCCATTTTGTCATTTCGTTTCGTGCGTAGCTACGTTTAGACGGGTAAGTCCAGGGTCCGCGTTACAGTCATTACTACAATGGCACTCGCACAAGTCTTTAATTTAAATAGGAAAAAAAACTTAGATACACCCATATTTGAGAAATTGTGACAGAAGAGGAGCATTCAGAGCTACACGTGACTTATGAAAGTATCCCGACAAGTTTAAGAAGTTTTATGGAATATCACATGGTATCTTCGGTAACACTAGGTAGGTAACACTTTCAACAGTAGATAATCAATATATATGGAAGTTATCACAAAATTTACTAATTATTTTTCCTATATAAATTAATGACTTCACCAGGCTTCGACGAGTAGGCTTTCGGCGCGCGATACCAGTAAGCCCACTGAATTTCCGCTCCCGAGTAGCGATCCACTACTCCTACAGGTGCGGGTGCGGCGAGGCCGCAAGTTAGCTATTCCAACACTTTAATTGCAACCACTCAAAAACACGCCACCCTCCTTATATCCGGCTCGAAAGGACCAAATGAACGGCACGATACAAGCGAGGGATGGCAAGGTAAAGTAATAACACAATTGATGGTTTAATGTTCAAAAGGTTTTTATTATAGCGCTCTTAAAGCATATATTTGAGGCCTGGGAGAAGTCACAGGATGCAGTTGGGGTATTCTGCGATCTATCTAAGGCCTTTGATTGTGTCAGTCATGCAACCCTAATCACAAAGTTAAAATATTATGGCATTAAAAACCGGGCGATTGACCTCATACAGCCTTATCTATCCAATAGAGTCCTGAAAGTAGACGTGGGTGGTGAGAGGTCTTTGGGATCAATTATTGATATAGGGGTACCTCAGGGATCGATACTAGGCCTTTTTATTCGTAGTATACGTTAATAATTTACCTTTTTTTGTAAAAAATATTTGTGATATAGTTTTATTTGCAGAAGATACGTCTTTAATTTTTAAAGTTGATAGAGGTAAAACCAGTATATGCGATAACGTAAATGAATCCTTATCGTTAGTTCTTAACTGGTTCACTGTAAATAATCTTTTGCTTAATTCCAAAAAAACTAAATGTATCAAATTCACTTTGCCAAATGTTATTCAGAGCCCGTCCAACATTGAAATAAATGGAGAGGCAATGAATCTTGTAAATTCCACGATCTTCTTAGGTCTTAATATTGATGCAAAACTACAGTGGGGACCACAAATTGAAACGCTTGCTGGTAGGCTTAGTTCCGCTGCAGTTCGTGCGATACGGTGGCTTACTGATGAAGCTACAGCTAGACTAGTTTATTTCAGTTACTTCCATAGTGTTATGTCATACGGCATCATTCTTTGGGGGAAAGCAGCTGATATTGGTAAAATATTTGTAATTCAAAAAAGGGCAATAGGTGCCATTTATAAAATAAAACCACGAGAATCTTTGAGAGAAATATTCAAAGAAATTAATATTCTCACAATAGCTTCACAATATATATATGAAAATTTGTTATATACACATAAAAATAGAGATGGGATTCAGCAAAATAGTGACCTTCATAAAATCAACACTAGGAATAAACATAAATTATACATCCCTAGGTTTCGACTAGAAAAAGTTAATAAGTCATTTATGGGGAACACGGTGCGCTTCTATAATAAGCTTCTATAAATTTCTATTAAGAAATTTAAAGCATACATTAAAGGTAGTCTTTTGAAGAAAGCTTATTATAATATAGATGACTATATTATTGATAAGAATGCATGGCCTCATGTCGCTCTGCCGTCAGACAGTTAACCGACACACTTGAAATGTATAAACTCTCTTGTGTTAGTATTTCGTAGTTAAGGTAGTTATAAGATGGATCATATAAAAAAGCGCTAGGACCAAGACGAGTTTCTTGCCAATTCTTCTCGAGCTTGGGTTTGGATGAATTGGCACCTAAATTCACCTAGCATGTAAGACGTTTCAAAGTGCTCCTTGTGATTGTATTGAATAAATCATCTTTTGTCTTTGACTTGACTACTAAAAGGTCTTAACTAAAAGAGAAAGCATTGCTTGAATTATTACATTTGAGTACTTCATTTGCCAAAACGCAACGATAGCGCGATCTAGGATTTGTACACTTTTAACAATGACATCTAGTTACGTTTTAGAACACTAAAACTGCTATATGCTATTCTATACCCGAACAGCGTAAAATTTTTGGGTCTAGCAAACACTCGATGAGTGCACTAATTCTGCAGCCGGATCTTAGACTAGTAGGTACCTAGGTATTTTCTCAGTTATTTGAACAACCCGTAAAAATCACCCATGAAAAACCATTGACACCTCGATGTACCTCTTTAATGGTGATTTGGTAAAACTCCGAAGTATGAAATTCAATATTTATGTATTTATTTAAGAGTAGGTATTTTCCCAATTTTTTTAAGTTAATAAAACAACGCGTTAAAAATCACCCAAAAGAACTTCGACACAACATTACGCCGTCTTTAAAATGTTGAATGTCTTATTAACTGCGTCACAGAGGGGTACCTCATGCAAAATTTGCTCACCTTTATTTACGAGAATACCTATTTGACTAGATTAAATTGTATGAACTGAAGCAAACTGCAGTTGAATTATTATGTAGGTACTATCTTTTTGTACCAATTAAACTTACGGTACTTAACCGTGGTACGGTTGTGTAGTCCGGCCAGCCGGACTATGTAAAATTATTTTTTTCCGTGTTACAGTTGAAAATTTCAGCGCTCCAGTCAACCGAACCATGGTAAAAAATAAATAGAAAAACTATGTTCTTCTGGCGCTTCGGCGGCACGCTCGCCTTGCGTTGTTTTCTATACTCTAACTAATATAAGCTAACCAACTGGTTTCGATCTGATCTAACATTTTCAATAAGAACTACTATTGAAAAAGTTAAAAAGGCAGGGGAAAGTTAAATTTCCCTGCACTATACTCTACTAGTAGTGCAAAGTGGTAGTGCCTAAGAAAAGAAAGCACCATGACTGATATACTACTTATATAGGTATTTTTTTCGTAAATACAGTTATATTATACCCGTACTTACCGTGGTACGGTTGTGTAGTCAGGCCAGGCCAGCTGGATGGACTATGGAAAATTCGTTTTACCGTCACCGAACAATCGAAAAACAAAAATTCCATAGTACACAACCGTACCACGGAAAAGTAGATACCTAAAACATGAAATGAAACAAAAAATAATTAAAAAGTATTTTTTAATCTTCTTGAATACTGAGACAATGCCTGCACAGACATTGCATCTTGAAGTGCGTTAAAATGATTTAACTTCTAACATTAGGTACGTACCCAATAGATACCACCTACTCATTAAATAAATTAGCGAACGATATACACAGCTCTCTGATACTCTAACCTTAAAAAATCTATGAATAAATTAGCTGTAACTACTAAGGCCTATAACGTGTTATAAAAATATGTGATGGAAATTCAAGCAAGACAAATTTAAAATATTTTAATATTGTACTTGATAAAAGTAAAAGATAATTATTATAAATAATTTGTAGTTTTTTTATAACATTATAGTATGCTTGTGCAACTGAAGAGGAAACTTGTTTAACACAAAATTTTATCACAATCCAGTGAAAGTTGTCTTTTAAAACTCACTTTTGCTTGATTAGCTAACTATAGAAACAATTTATTTTCCTAAAAAACATTAAGGTTTACCAATCTAGTTTGATTTGCTGTTTGTGCCATTACATTAGTATTTATAATTACTGGTACAATCAAACATCTTTGTTTAATTTCAACGAAAGTAAATAAATAATGCCAGACATTTCAAGCAGCATCATCTGGGCCCAAAGTAAGCAAAGCTTCTGTTATGGGTACCAACATGACTTATATATTTTATAAATACATATTCTACATAAAATGCAGACCAGAGACAAATACTTGCAGATCATATAAACATTTATCCCACTGCGGGAATCTTACCCGCAACCTTCTGCGTTTCAGTTGGGCCTTGGCCCACTGCACCACAGAGATCGAAAATAACAAGTGATGTATAATAATAATAATAATAATAATAGTAATTATTGTTTTAGTAGGTATTTAGTAAGTTATACATTACTGGCCTAGAAGGCCATGATGTAGTCCTTAAGGCAGCCTTTTTATGAACTCTGTGAGAGTTAGTTACAACTCATACGTAGTAGTAGTGGCCTAAAATCCATTAAACGCAAATCAAGTATTTTCTATTACTTTTTACATATTAATAATACTTGCCAATAATCTCTACTTTCAAAAGTTTTATTCAATATGACCTCAGATTAATACCTTTACAAATTAATATTGCAGTTATCTTATATATCTAATTTTGGCTATTTGCCAAGTAGAGTCCATTGTTTGTGAATTATCGTTTTTGTGATGATATTTTGATCAATAAGTGTTTTATTAGCAGTCACCAAAACATTTAAATTAAACTCATATTTTCAGTGACTAAAATTTAAGGTTTACTTTAGTTTTGACAGATTATTGCTTTTAATAGGATTGTCAATCTTGACTAAGGCAAAGATATAGCATTCTGTCCTAGGGAAAAAGTATAAGGAATGTAACTCTTTTTTCTAAGACAGCTATGCCTGTAATCCAGCTATCACCATTCATCTTCAAACATTGCATATTATGAGGCAAACTCTGCAGTAATTCTAATCTAATATATGTATATACAAATTGCATCCTATCTCTATACAAATAATCATACATACCAAAAAATCTACAAGTACCAAATCACTCTTTAATAGAAAACGCAGCTCAACTAAAACTCTTGCTTTCGTTTATAGGAAATTATAAAATAAAATTCTCAGTCTTCTATTAAATAGTTACATAGATCATTATATAAATTAGATCTGTTGATTTACTACTATGATACAGTTTGTACACTACAGACAAAAATTGACAGGTCTAAAACAAATTCACTGTTGAAGTGTTCAGCATTCACAGTCAAGCCTTCCAGTATCACTTAAGCTTACTTGCATAGATCACATTTTCGAATAACAAAGTAAGTCTAGCAATTTTCACTATTACTTTCCTCCAGGTAACATTAGAAATATTCTCTGATTTGAAGGCATTCCAGTTTATTTATTGTTCATTTTCACTAGACTCTATTGCAATCACATTTCAGATCAATTTACAATGCAGGCTTCGTGCTACATAACCCATCAGTCACATTAGCCAGTTCTGAAACATCACTGTTGCTTTTATAATGGTTTATAACTACACCGGTGCTAGTGAGGTGAAGCAATTACGCTTGTTTGCATTTTGAAATCAATTGTCACATCACGCACTAGATGTTATTACAACCACTTGGTTTAATTAATCTACACCCGTGACTTTGTTTCGGTCACGCCACAAGTTAAAGTCACATCTGTCATGTTCTTACAACTTCACTATTGCGTTTATTATGGTTCAGTTAAACTACACCGGCGCTAGTGAGGTGCAGTGACTACGCTTGGTCGCGCCACATATTAAAATCAACGGTCACGTTAGTTTCTGTGGATAGTTGGTTCATCCACAGGAGCTGTTCTCAGTTGGCGCGAGCTCGCTTGGCCTGGTGGCTGGGCGGCGGCGCGTGCGCGGGCCGAGGCGCCTGGTGAGGCTCGTCGGCCGCCATGCCGGACCGCAGCATGTACTTAAACTGGATCATGTGCTGCATGACGTCACGGATCTGCACGAGCGCCATGCCGTTCTCGCCGGCGGCCGCCGATTTGCACTTGCCAGAGTTGCGGAGCACTTGGAGTTGGGTTCTGTTGAAGGAGTCAAATGATAAATTGGTAATTGTCTTAATCACTCTAGTTCATCCATTCCATTCCACCCAAATGGTTGCTAGGATGATATCGTACTCGAGCGATATTATCGATTTGCAATACTTAGGTACATATCTTAAGGGTGGTGCCATGATAAGGAAACCAGGATCTGATGATGGCATCCCAGAGAAATCGAAAATCGTAGTGGCGACTAGTGCGTTTTTTTTTTCATTAAGTTATCTATTTTAAAGTGAAGGTTTAGAGTCGATCTGACGATGGAGCCGAAAGACAGTCGAGGAAACTCCTCAACGGTTTACAGCAATTATCTGGTGTTTGGGCTTGATTAATTTGTATTGATGAGAACTTTACACCTAGATAGGTTGTGACTGTCATTAGGGGTCTGATGATGAAGACCGAGGATAGTCAAGGGAACACCTCAACGTTTTACAGTACCTTGTGTATATACACAAAGTTAGTTTTCTTTTTTGTTTTTAAAACGTAATTATTTAAAAACCGCTCGACCGATTTCGATAGAATTTAAATGAGACCTGGGAAGTACATATATATCCTTAATTCCGCACGGACCGTATCAAAACCGGTTTATCCATTTGGGATCACTATCCAGACACACCACACGCACTCTGTAACAGAGGGCAATTGTGTCATATGCGTGAGCGTAACAGAGGCTCCGTTTGTTTCTGGGGTTAATAATTTATCCTAATTTATCTTTCTAGAACCAACACCGCGATCGCGAGCTATCTCGTATTCGATTGATGTACTTGTTTACTTCCTCAAAGCGCGATAGATGGCGCTAGAAACAAGTGGTAAAAACAAGGTTATACTGTACTCACGAGTTCGGACGAAACAGCGTAATGCCAAGTGCGTCCAGCATAGCTCGGCACGTCGCGAGCGACACGCGCGGGAAGAAGTGGCTGGCGAGGTCCGGCAACGTCATCAGCAGCTCCGTGTATTGGTAAGGCTTGGCGTTTATGCATGGGACCATTGTGTTTTCTACTAGTGCTTTTTGGACCTGTGGAGATGGAATGATTCATCACTATTTATTTGCATCGCACCTTCGCATTGAGATGGTTTGTTTTTATCTTTGTTTGAAGCTCAATTACGCCGTAGCGGCTAGACGGATTTAGATAAAATTTGATATAGATGTAGCATGTGGATATTGCTCTGTGGCGCAGTGGGCTAAGGTCCGACTGAGACGCGAAAGGTTGCGGGATCAATTCTTGCCGCGGGACAAATGTTTGTATGATCTGCAAGTATTTGCTTCGGGTCTGGGTGTTTCTATGTAAAATATAAACATAGAAACTCGACACGACAAGACACGACACGACACGTCACGACATCGCACGACGGTTTCATAAATGTATTTAGATATAAAAAATAATATAAGTACATTTAGTCATGTACCCCATAACACAAGCTCTGCTTACTTTGGAGCTAGATGATGCTGTGTGAAATGTCCGGCATTATTTATTCATAGCTTAAATAGTTTAGAGGGGCTACTTTTTATGTAGGCACCACGCGTCCGAAGCCAGGGGTGGAAGCTAGTACAAATATGAGTGTGCATTAGGAGTTTTCTAAAGAGAAACAATGATGGCTGCGTACAGACTGATTTATTTATCCAGAAACCTGACTACCCATATCATATTCCCGGGACACTCTTATACAAAAGCACAATACACTTTCCACATACGAGAACTCTATAAACGGCTTTTGAAATACTAGAATCATAGCAATTAGAAATAAATAGTCTCATCCCACCCTGTTGGGAAACAACCGTGTTTTTTTCTGTATGTATGTAATATACTAATAATGCATAATACGAGGGCGGGTCAATAAGTCCGTGACTTTTTGAATTTCTGACCTCTTTACTGAAAAAGCAACACTACTCCTGTCAACAGGCATCTGTCAGTTGACTCCTGTCAAAATTTGAACTTGCTGTGTCAGTTAGTTTGTGTTTGACAGCTATCTTTATCAGACTACCCACTAATTTGAGGAAAAAATGGAAAAAAGTGAATTTCGTGTGCTTATTAAGCATTATTTTTTGCGAAAAAAAACCATTACCGAGACCAAGGCTAAGCTTGATAAATACTATGGGGACTCTGCACCATCGATTTCAATGGTAAAAAAGTGGTTTACTGAATTTCGTTGTGGCCGTACAAGCACTGAAGATGCCGAACGTCCTGGACGCCCAGTTGAGGTCTCTTCACCCGAAACAATCGAAAAAATTCACGATATGGTGTTGGCCGACCGAAGATTGAAAGTGCAAGAGATTGTGGAAGCCGTAGGGATCTCGCATGGCTCAGTGGTTTCAATTTTGAATGATCACTTGGGCATGAGAAAGCTTTCCGCAAGATGGGTGCCGCGTTTGCTCACAGTCGACCACAAACGCAATCGTGTAACAACTTCACTGGAAGGTTTGGCGTTGTTTAATCGCAATATGGAGGAGTTTTTGCGCCGTTTTGTAACCGTGGACGAAACATGGATCCATCACAACACACCAGAGACCAAACAACAGTCAAAACAGTGGGTTTCTAAGGGTGAATCGGCGCCAAAGAAGGCCAAGGTGGGTTTGTCAGCCAATAAAGTTATGGCGACTGTTTTTTGGGATGCACGCGGGATAATCCACATTGACTACCTTCAAAAGGGAAGAACAATCAATGGGGAATATTATGCCAACTTATTGGACCGATTCAATGACGATTTGAAAAAAACCCGACTTCATTTGTCCAAGAAAAAAGTTCTTTTCCACCAAGACAATGCAAGGGTGCACACATGTGCAGTTGCCATGGCAAAAATCCAGGAATTGGGCTATGAATTGCTCCCTCATCCGCCCTATTCTCCAGATTTGGCTCCGAGTGACTACTTCTTGTTCCCAAACCTGAAGAAATGGCTTGGTGGAAAAAGATTTGACTCCAATGATGAAGTCATCTCGCAAACAAAGGCCTATTTTGAGGACCTCGACAAATCCTATTTTTTGGAAGGGATAAAAAAATTGGAGAAGCGTTGGACAAAGTGTATAGAGCTCAAGGGAGACTACGTTGAAAAATAAAATTATTTATTTATCAAAAAATCTGTGTTTTATTCCAAAAGTCACGGACTTATTGACCCGCCCTCGTACATTGGTTTTAAAAAAACAAATCAACTTTACCAATTTATTACCTTACTTTGAAAAATGTGTATACTACACATTTTTCAAAGTAAGGTAATAGATATAGAATAATAGAACCTTCAGAACATTAAGGCAGGGCGCAAACGTGGACACTTTTGTATCTTGTGTCAGATACAAGCTACCAATGAATATTTGATTTCTATAGAACTAGTATGAAATCATCCACTCCCTGCGCATACGTAAACATTTTTTGTGTCCAGTTGCTCCCACTTAAAACATACTCATTGACGATCAAAAAGTGGTCGGTGTCGAACTGGAAACTAAAAGTCGTCAGTTGAAGACACAAGCAACATTAACAAATTGCTTTACAATTGTACTGAGCTGCGCAAGCTAATTGTATTGTAATTGTACAAGCAAGGAACACGAGTGGTTGTACGAGTGGCCAGTAGCAACGGACGGGCGACTGTGTCCGCTCACCGCCACAAGACACAGCAACTACGGTCCCCTGTGTGCGTGTGCCGTGTCGGCAGCAAAAAGTGTCTACGTTTGCGCAGCGCCTTCATGTTTTTTTACGGAATCACTTCTGTCCATCTGTCTATTTTGCTTTTGTTCTATTCAACGACAAGCTTACCTTATACGGCGTATGGTTGCCAGTAGTTATATTGACGTCTGGAATAGGGGTGAGCCTTTTGCGACTGTCCGTTGCGTGAGAGGTTGAGAGGCCATTCATTGAGCCACTCGCTTGTGGGGGCACACTGTCGACAAAACAAACCATTTAGGTATTTCATTTCACATACATTTAGAAACACACAAATACGTGCAAAACAAGTAGCGCGGAAGTAGTTGGGTTATCTCGACAGTAACGACGATAATAAATTAGGTACGTTAAAAATTTAAGTAAATTTGATTTTGACAGTACGGCCAACGACTCCCGCGCGTTCAAATCGTGCAGTTGTAAGCAGAAACAGCTGAAAATTATAAGAGAATAACAGGCATAAAGATAAAGCAATAAGCAAAAAATAAGATAAAATGAACAATTATAGTTACAGTGACCAAGACAATGGCGATTGGATGTGTATACACTATTTTGTTAAACGAACAACAAGTGTATCATAAAAGTTCACTTTTAATTTTTATTTCTGGCAAGAATATCCAGAATTCTTTAGTGTGTATGTTATGGTAACCTTTATTGAATTAACGATTTCCAGACAAAAAGACCTTCGAAATGTCAATGAACTCAATTATCATACAAAACGTTACCAGCACATTGCTCTTTGTTTCAGGTATTTTAATTTCTTTAGTTTTATCGCCAATCAATAAAAAAACGATTTTGTTCTCATGAATTTAATGAAACAGAACAAATACACACAACAGACAAAACCAATTATAGTATCATATCATACAGCATAGTACTATCAAAACATTCAGACAATTTGCAGTGATCCCTTGCATCAAAGTTGATGCATTCAGGTGTTCTGAACTAGGGAATGTGAAAATATGCTCACTTCATGGTCGCGGAGTTGGCCGAGTTCCTCACAAGAGGAGGCGGAGCTTGCTGGCCCATCGACATTGTTATTGCACTGTTCGGAAACTGAAATAAACGATAATACAAACATATTTTCACATGGAAAAGGCAAGCAAAATAAAATATATCAGTAAAATTCTAATAAATAATAATACATAATATTACTGCAAAATATGTTAAATTGGTAGGATATATATTGTATAATACGGTTTCTAATAATTTAACTTCTACTGTTGCGATTTGAGAATTTTCCTTCCTGTGGTAAATTATTTACCAGAAATCGGTCTATGTAATATTGCCCTATGACGTGTTTAATTGGAAATTATCTATGATTAATAGCTTTTTATTTGTTTATACCTACTATGCTGAGTTTTAGTATTGTATGTGAGCAACACATAAAACAAACAATGCTGAGTGCACTATGCAAGATAAATGAAAATGCAATTCAAGGAACCAAACAGAAAATATTATGCATTGATTTTCCAAACCCTTTAATGCAGTTGGCGCCCATGGTTTTAAGTGGAAAGCATGTTTCTGAAATTTCAGCGTACGTATGCCCCGAAAACTCAACATTAAGGCGTGGGCGACTTAAAAGCCAAACTAAATTGGGACTGAGCGGGACACGTAGCGGAATGCACTTGTAAGATGGACACAATGATAGTGCATTGCGTGACTCCTGCGAGCTTGTGCTCAGAGATGAAAGATGATTCACATTCAGAACATCAGTTCTTTTGAGATACACAAACGAGTCAGGCTGCCGAGGAGGACTTCCAAAAAAGTTCCAGAAGAGTCCAAAAAGCCTGAACTGAACTCAGTTAAAATTACCAATGGTCAAATTATAATATTTAGGTACTATGTTGAACATTAGTTTGTTAGGGAACGAGCACGCTGATACTGCAAAATAGCTAGAAAGCGATATCGTAAGAGGTAGATAAATCTTTGACCAGCAGTTGGACAATACAGGATTTACCGAACGGATATAGTGATTCGTGAGGAAGGTTTAGTTTTATAAATACACCCCTGTTAGTATTATTTATATATATATATATATGTGTGTGTGTGTGTGTGTATATATATTTATTTATGTATGTATATACAATGTGTATTCGATGGCTGGACCGAAAGAATATCAAATGTAGAAGTTCTAAGTAGAGTCAAAGAAAGTAGGAGCATAATTGAAAATAGAATAACTCTTATTGTAAAGCTCGCCTGTGTACATGCCATATGATAATATATGTTTCAAAATATGTTCAATGTGTGTACAATAAAGAATAAAGAAGACAGAAATGATTTGCCACCTTACACGGCACGACAGTTTCGTAAATACCATAATTGAAAGGAAAGTTGAAGGAAGGCCAGGCCGTGAATCTGTTACAAGAGCTACATCAAGAAGGTATAAAAGAGGCTGCGCTGGAGAGGCACAGGTGAAAAGAGCTGCAACAACCGACTAGAGCACAACTCTTAAATAAGATGACAGTCTATTAATAATAAAGCCAGTTTTGACTTATTAAAAACGACAAAGCTAAAACGTACTGGAAGATTTATAAATAATTACCTCCCAGTTTTACAAAGCCAAGAATGTAACGTTTAACCTGAAATATATAAAAATGATTGTTAAAGTAACTACCTGTACGTTTCTCTGATGCTGGGACCTGTGCTGCTGTGGTAAAGACGCTGCAGCAGCTATCGCCGCGTTGTTGTAGCGCACTGCGGCCTGGGCTTGTGCAGCCACTTGCGCCTGCGACAATAGATAAATAAATGAAATACTTTCATGGCGTCAGGTAGATCGCGTGAGTTAATGCTGGCTCCTGTCTGGCCCAGCGTATTAGTACTGCCATTCAACGTGGCAATGCCGCCAGTGTCTAGAGACGCTGAGCTATCTTTCACATGTGTTTCAAATTATATTGCAACTTTCTGTAAACCTAGTTATAATAACATAATATTTGTTAAAACTACTACGAATCACTTTGAATAGTCTTATATACTAAGTAAAGTTGCGAGTAGATGCCAATTCCTCGTAATTCAAGTCCGAGAAGAAACGGCAAGAAGCTCGTTTTAGTCCTAGCTCTTTTTAGAGTTCCGACGTCCAGATGGAACCCTGATAGTTTCGCTATGTCCGTCTGTCTGTCTGTCCGCCCCTTATCAGAGCTCTTGCTCGCTGACTATAAGTTTAATCGTGATGATTACATGGTAATTAATACGAGTACGTATACTAGCTGGCTCTTATAAAGGTATGAAATAAAAAAAGATTTTTAGGCATACCTTCTACATGTAAAGTGGGGTTAATATTTTTGAAGTGTTAACTTCTTATGGGAGGGTAAACCGCTTCGTTACGAACGCGTTACGGCGCCAGCCTGTCTGGCTTCCCTTTCACGCATACGGCAGCGGTAGGCAGGCTCTTCCACTCTCACCCACAGCTCTAGTTAGATTAGTTTCATCATAATGATCATCATCATAACAGCCTTTATAAAGTCCACTGCTGTAGGCCTCCCCAATAGATTTCCAGGAAGAACGATTTTGAGCCCTCTCCATCCACCGACTTCCTGCGATCTTTACAATGTCTTCAGTCCATCGGGTGGGGGGTCGTCCTACGCTTCGTGTTCCTGTCCTTGGTCGCCATTCGAGAACTTTTATTCCCCGACGGTTATCAGTTCTGCGAGCTATATGGCCTGCCCATTGCCACTTCAACTTGCAAATTTTGAGTGCTATGTCGGTGACTTTGGTTCTTCTACGGATTTCCTCGTTGCGGATTTTATCACGTAGTGAAACACCCAACATAGCTCTCTCCATAGCACGTTGCGCGACTCTGAGCTTGTGTATGAGGCCTGAGCTTGTGTATGAGATTAGTTTAAGTTATCTCTTTTGTAGGGCGTCCCGAGACGCACACATTTTTTTTATTTTACTATCTCATCGTGCGGCATATCGTAAAATATGTCTTTTAAAGGTATACGAGGTTTCTTGAACAGTTATTCGATACAAATATTCATTTAATAAATATTAAGCTTTAAAGTGGCCATTTTTGCTAGAGAGACTCACTGTGCGTGGTGACATGCACTTTGTCAATTTATTTGTATGATCCTTTTTATAAAAAGATTATCCGTAATAAAACTATTAAACGAATATAAGGTAACAGTGGATTACACATTGTATGTAAGATCTGCAAGTATTTGTCACGGGTCTGGGTGTTTTTATATGACGACCTCTGTGGCGCAGTGGACTTAGGTTCGGCCGGGACGCAGAAGGTTGCGGGTTCGATTCCCGCCGCAGGACAAATGTTTGTATGATCTGCAAGTTCTTGGGTCGGGTCTGGGTGTTTCTATGTATAATATGTATGTATTTAAAAAAAAAAGTATGTAAGTAGTATATCAGTCATATCATATGGTACCCATAACACAAGCTCTGCTTACTTTGGGGCCAGATGATGATGTGTTAAATGTCCGGCATTATTTATTATTATTTATTTATTTATTTTATGTATATTAAGTATGTATTTACAAAAAAAAAGTATATAAGTAGTGTATCAGACATGTGGTATCCATAACACAAGCACTGCTTACTTTGGGGCCAGATGATGCTGTGTGTAATGCCCGGGATTATTAATTGCACATCTGTCAGTTTACTGTCAGAGGGCAGAGCAATATGAGGCCATGTATTCCTATCAACAGTTGCTTTTTATTAACTGCTTTTGTTTTAACAATCCCGGCCTAAAAACAAACTTTCGGCCTACAAAATGCCTCAGGCATGGGTCTAACACCGGGACGAACATTTTAACGTGCCCGCAGCGGCGCTCAGATAAAAATGGCACTGTTGTACTTCAAGTACTGACTTTGCACAAAGCTGATTAACCTCATTGATCATTGATTGACGACCTCTGTGGCGCAGTGGGCCAACGTCCGACTGAGATTGAGACAAATGTTTGTATGAGCTGCAATTATTTGTCTCGGATCTAATCTCGTTATTTATTTAATTGATCGGTGGCAACGAATATGTTCGCTATGTCACGAATGCTTCTTTACACACAACATCATCTAGCCCCAAACTAAGCAATACATGTACGATACGAACCAGATGGAAAAGATATATTTATGGTAAGCTTAGGCTGCTTTTTAAATATTCTACGACCTCTTTGGCGCAGTGGGCCACAGAGGGTTGCGTTACGGGTATAATTCCCGCCGCGGGACAAATGTTTGAATCTGCAAGTACTTGTCTCGGGTCTGGGTGTTCCAAGTATAACATCTATGTATTTACAAAAAAAAAGTATATAATTAGTATGTCAGTCGTGCATGTGGTACCCATAACACCAGCTCTGCTTACTTTGGGGCCAGATGATGTTGTGTGAAACGTCCGGCATTCTTTTATTATTTATTTATTCATGTACCACATGTGGGAACCCGGGGGTTGAAGCCAGTAATTATTTATTACTAAGTAGTATGTACATACGTAAGAGGTTTTAATACACCCAGACCAAAACAGAAATCTATGTTCATCGCACAAAAATTCATTAAGTGACTAACAACACATTTTAATTTTCAACCGACTTCAAAAAAGGAGGAGGTTCTCAATTCGACTGTATTTTTTTTGTTTATTACCTCGTCATTAATGAGCCGATTTGAAAAAATCTGTAAAAGGATATATGTACTTCCCAATTGGTCCCATATAAATTTCATACAAATCGGTTTAGTAATTAGGTTTAATAAAAAAACTGAAAAAATATGTTATCCACTTGGATGAAACGAAATTTTGATATTTTGCTACTTAGGCTACTTTGTACGTATGTACACGTATAGAGGCTAGAAATAAATAAACAAAAACATTCTATGAGCTAAATAATATTTAACATTAAGTAAAATAAAAAGACATCAAGTCAAGAAAGAGATCAGCTTTGCACAGTTACAGATACCGTTTGAATACCGTAAGCTTTTTCCGCAAGAACCTAAATCAATTTCGTCAGTTGAACACTTGAATAACAGTTCTATATCGCCAGATTTATTTTGATCGTACTAAAATCCTATTTTATTATAAAATACGATAGGGTTTTTGTGGTTTGATGAGCACTCAGTTTTTCTAATGACCATGTCAGCTCAGTTGGTAGTAGCTCTGCCTTCGGCGCTGTAGGTTAAATGTTCGATTTCCTCCCAGGATAAACAAATAAACATCCCAGGATCCCAGGATTTCAAAACGAACCAACGCCTAATAAAGTAAAACGATCGAGAAGCACAGGGAAAATTTGGATCGTTAGTTTCTTCACTTAGACGGAGTATCTGGTGTCTATTCCATTACAAAATCAAAGCAGCATCAACGCCGATTTGTATACTACGAAATGCCTGCTAGAAGTTTTTTTTTATTTTTAAGTCAAAAGATGATTTATTCAATACAAGCTAAAATCACAAGGATCACTTTGAAACGTCTTACATACTAGGTGAATTTAGGTGCCTAGATCTAGATATATTTACACTGAAATGAGCAACAAGCGACCGAACACCGGTCTTCACTGGCTACTGCTGCCAGTGTGGTAAAAAAAAATATTATATGATGTAACTAAAAAGTTACGGATTTCGCAATTTTCCCTTTATCTGTGCTATAAGCCGTTGCTTCGTACCAAATTTCAAGATTCTGAGTTCACGGGAAGTGCCCTGTAGGTTTTGATTCCCTTGCGAATATCGAAAATTTATCTGTATCTGTATCTTTTGATTGCGTTGGCTTAGAAGTTTGATTTTTTCACAGCTTTAAGGGACAGTAGACCTGAGTATTCAATATAAATTTCAGCTTGATACTTCCACGCGTTCTTGACAAAAAGGGTCTTGACAGACAGACGGAAGGACGGACAGCAAAGTGATCCTGTAAGGGTTCCGTTTTTTCCATTCAAGGTACGGAACCCTAAAAAAGTATATAAGTAGTATATCTGTCATGTGGTTCTCATAACACGAGCTCTGCTTGCTTTGGGGCCAGATGATGCTGAGTGAAATGACCGGCATTATTATTATATCCATACTAATATTATAAATGCGAGTGTCTCTGTCTGTCTGTTTGTTACGTTTTCACGGCTAAACGGATCTTGATGAAATTTGGTAAGAAGATGTATTGCATTCGGGGGAAGAACATAGGCTACATAGGATTTTTTGTCTCAAAAACAAACGTGAAGGAGGTAAACTAGGGGATACATGTTTGATTGGGCAACTCATATTTTCATATGTTAGGGATTTGAAAATTCATATTTGGGCTTTTGGTAAGAAATAAAGAAATACGTGTTACAACATTTTTGTAAAATCATCCCCAAAGGGTTTAAAATAGGGGATTAAGCTTATGAGATGTTCTTTAGATGCACAGAATGCCTTTTGTTACAAAAATAAAAATAAAGGTTCAAGCATACGCGTACGAAGTCGCGGGTAACAGCTAGTTAGTTATAAGAAGGTACCTGAACAACATACTATGTCTACACATACCTGAGCCAGCCTAAGGACTTGCTGCGTTTGAGCTTGCGTTAAAGATCCCGGCAGACTCCATCCATTCGCCAAGGCTTGTACCGTCGCGGCCGAGAGGCCACCGTGCGGCATTTGCATAGCTGCCGAGGATTGTGTATGCCGCTGGGTGCCAGCTCGCCGGCCGCGGTTGGACGTGTTGTTGACTGCGCCGAAGTTGACAGCGGCTCCTGCGCCTACGTTGACGTTGCTGACACCGGGCGGAGGCGCGGGAGGCGCCCGGGTCCACTGCCCGCCACCTTGGACGGCCCCTGATCAAGGACGTTACGGTTATCGGTTTGTGATGCTGAATGTTGCGTAACTGATAGCTACTTACCTATTTATGTAGCTATGTTTAGGTTAAGATATCGGTCTCGGTGTAGCACTTGTAAATCTAGCTACAGATTTTATAATGTGTATTCCAAAAATGACCAAAAATGAATGAAAAATGATGAATGGCATTATTTATTATAAATTAAATTTAAACTACCTATATCATTAATTGAAATCGATGATTAGCCTAATGCAACTAAGGTTAGTTGTGCAAATGGGTTTTAAGATCTGTGAGATGCAAGCCTTAACATGAGACACATGATCTTACTATTGTAACGCGTGAGGGAGAATGCGCGCTTTTTTGGAGGTGGGTCTTATCAGCCAGCCATGAGTTCAATCAGCCAGCAATTGGCTACGTTGTAGATAACCTATAACTACAATGTCAACTGTAAATGCCTCGAGAACGGTGAACGGTAACGCTCGAAAAGGAACTAATAAGGCGCAAGAATATATCGGCGAGAGGAGCGAGCCGCGAAAATCAGTTTCTGCTCAAAGGGGACACTCGAGATACTGTAGGTTTGCGCTTGGTCGCTATCTCGCATGAATATCTGAATATCTAGTGGTTACGCTAGGTCAACTGAAATCCAAATCAATACGGCGCACGTTGTAGATACTTTGATAGGATAATGATAGATTTGAATAAAGCCTAAGAAAATATGATCGGACTGTGTGAAGAATAATATGTGAGACTACCGAGATAACGGATGATGGAGGGAAGTGGAGAAGAACTTTTGTGTCAACCCCAGTTAGTGGGATTGACTACATTGTGAACTACTTGCCTGTGGCCAACTCTAGCGATATGGGCGGGAAAATTATGATGAACCTTACCTACGTAAAATCATTATATTTGAGTAGTATCTGGCCTCTAACTAGTGATATTGTAAGTAGATAATGGCCTCAATTCTGTTGGCACCAACCTAACTAATTTTAGCTAAAATTAGGTTTAGAAGTGCACAAATGAAACTTCGTATTCTGCTGTTACCAACTTATCCTAATTTAATTTTATCTAATTTCATTAAGCGTTCCTAATTTAGTTAGATGGTACCAACCGAATAGGTTTTACAAATGCTATGACTAACTAAAATATATTTTAGACAATTCCTAATTTTAGAAATGAACCAACCGAACTGCTACCATTGTAGACCAAATGCATACTTGAAGCGTACCTACTAGGTAGAAGTACTAACAATACAATTCTGTGTTTCTGAGGCTTGAATACTCCGTACGATAAAGTACCTAGATGCCGACGAGCGAAGCGAGACGCTTTTTTTTCTTATCGTGTCACTGGTTATTTCGAACTAGTGTGGTGAAAGGATTAAAGTGCGCTTTAGAGGCTTCACTTTCGTTCACTTGGCACATGTCTTCAAATATTTAAGGTTCTACAAACATGCCGGTATCCTCATTTTTTTTTCCTTCTGCGTTTGAGCGTAGGTACTGGTATAGCGCAAATACCTATATTATTCGAAAAAAACCGTGTGCGTCGGGTCGCCCGATAGAAGTGATAACTTAAACTAGCGCTTTGGGAGCATGTGAGTTAGACTGAGAAAGGAGGAGCCTGCCTACCGCTGCCGTATGCGTGAGAGAAAGGGAAGCCAGACAGACTGGCGCCAAAGCTGGTAACAAAGCGGTTTACCCTCCCATAAGTTATCACTTCAAAAATCTAATTGGTGCACGACCGGATTCGAACCCATGACCACAATCGGAAAGCGGGCCAATAACACTAGATCACCAGTACTGAAGCGAGACGCTAAATAAAGACGTATACTACGTAAAGCGTATAAAGCTGTCGGCACGGCGCTTCTGTAGAGTAGGTATCTCGCTCTTTGGTATGGCTTGCTCTCGTAAAGATAAAACTTTTTTCGGTTGATGATTTAAAGAAAAAAAAGAAAAAATAACTTCTATTTAGAAATAAACCCTATTTCTAAGTACTTGTGCTAGATGGAAAAAAATAGAATCAAGCAGTGATTGTATTTTTTTTTGTTTCTGTATGTTTGGGCATCATTCTTGAATGGTAAGGAGAAGATGGAGGTCATGTATGACATCAAAATAAAATATAGGTATGGGAAAAACCATTTGAAAATAATGATTGTCAAATACTTAACATGCAAGATCTACGATCATGGTGTATATTTGAACATCTGTTTTATACTGTGGCAGCTCTGGACATCAAAAATTTGGTCGGAGTGTGGCAATAATTTCATTGTCATTTTTCCAAAAGCACATAGTTTTTAAGATCATTTGCTGATAAAAGGAAGTACCCAGATTATTATTCTACTCAAACAGCCATCATGCTAATTATTTTTACATGTCAAGGTTCTGTTGAAGGTCTGACCTTCTGACTGGTCTTAAGAAAGTTTTCAAGGTGTGATGTAGGTAGGTAAGGTATTTTGTGCATTATGAGTTGATATCAAATATGGTGTGATATTTTATTAATTATGTATAACTACATTAAATTTAATTTCACAAATAATTAAACTAGTCAGGTACAAGTAAGTTCATCCACAATTTAGGAGTAAATCACACTATTTAATACATCTGAGGAATGTTTTTCTTTTGTTTTAAGTTTTATTTTTGTAAATGAAATTCAATAGATACTTTAGGAGTTCAAGCACACAGAATACAGATATAATAGGCATTTACCAACCCACTCGATTAATAATATGAATAATCTAATATCATATTATTAATCCAAAGTAGCTCTGTCTTTAGTTTGTCACCTTTCCACAGCTAAACGGTTCTTGATAAAATTTAGTATGGAGATAGTTTGTAACTTGTAAGAGGACATACATTACTTTTTATGTATGTACCATATGTGTGAAGCTGCTGGCTAGTCATACAATGGAAAAGTGTCTTACTTAATTTAGCAGCATAAACACCTCGTTTTTTTGTCTTTTCTCATCTACAATCAGCATTTTGACTACAAGAAGGTTTGTTTTTGTTGGCAGTTTGTGTTAGGTTTGTAGATAATTGTTCCAGTGAACATTTCTCTTTTATTTGTTTATTTGCTCCGTGATGCGTTTGGAATCACTGAAATTGATAATGTTGAAATAGAAAAATAATATTTACCTTTTGCTGATATGAGAAGCTGTGAATCCACCACTTTGTTAGGCCAGTACTCTTCAAACTCTGTGCCAGGCGGGAAGTAACTTTTAATGTCCGCTAAGCTAATCACTGAACAGGTCTCACTGGCAAACAGTTCATTTCTGATCCCCTGCACTTTACAGCAGAACTTCAGGTATGACAAGTCCCAACCCTTCAACTGGTCTGCTTTCAACTTGAGGTTATCAGTCTCACCCTCAAAGTAGAACAAGGGAACAAACTTTTGATTGTCTCTCACTGTATAAGGCACCACGGATTCCTTATTTATTCTTATAAAACCACACTTGTCTTTATTATTTGTAGTACCCCGTAACAACTTATTGTAACACACATCTAAGAAATTATAAAACTCATAAGCGTCCGATAACCGCACAACTAAATCCTTCTGTGTAAAAGGTTCCCGGCCAAACTGACCATCGCAATGCCTGTTGTTGATCTCATTCAATAGCCTGGCCTCAATCTCAGTAATATAATAGCTTCGAATGCAAGTGCATGAGTAGATATCTGCGTGGAGGTAGTTCAGGTACTTGTTCAACAGTTTTATTTCGACCATCCGGACCGCAACGTACTTCTCACTGGAACGGTAGATGTAGGGGATGTGGCACTTTCCGAGCATGTCCCAGCCGAAATGTCCTTTCCAGCTGGACTCGTCGGGCATCGGGGTCTTCTTGTCAGAGTCGGGCGACGGGCGCGCGGGGTCGGTTGTTCCGCCGACACCGGGCTTGCGCGTCAGGAAGTTGAGGATGCCCATCTGTCCACCAGCTCCGGGCGGGGCCGCGCCCGCCATAGCGCCGGGCTGAGGCCGAGCCGCAGCCGCAGACGCCGCCAAAGCCTTCGCCTTATTCGCCTCTACCATCTTCGCGGCTAGCTCTCTGATCTCCGCCTCGTCCGGTCTCTCCGTCTTCACTTTAACCGCGGGATCCATCCTTGTGTTTAAACTAACAATTTACTCGCGAATCTTTTTAAATTAATCGGGTGCTGTAAATTTTTGGGATAGTTTGAGCCCGAGGCTACATGGTGCGCGCCCACACTGACAAAGTTTCAGTCAAAAATATGTAAACAATCGCACTGCGAGATGCGCATCGGACGCACTTTTTTCTTTAGTCTCTTTGACAGTCCGCTGATTAGAAAAACGATGTAATCACTATCACCACTGCACACTTGGAGACAGGAGTTCAACCCCATGTGATGCGAGCCCGACCGAAGGCATTGTCGTACGTCCGCGTTGGAAATTAAAAATAAGTTTCCGCACTCTTGGAAGCAAACTTTTGAAAACTGATTTTCGCGGCAATCATAGGTATGTGCCGGATACACTTTTTGACGCGTTTTGAACAATTTTGAGTGGCAATAGTATTTTTCCGGATTTTTTTCCACTCTGTGGTGCTAAGGAACATGAAACCCAAAATTTGTGAAATTCTCAATACCGTTGGTTAGGTAGTCTCGTGGGGAGTTCACATCTCATGTACATTTTTCACCTTTTGGTGAGTCAGCATCGGGCAAAATGGCCGCTGACAAGGCTTTGTTGGCCAATCAGGCCTTTGCTGACGGTCAATACCTACTCACCGATGACGTAGTGAAGCACTCCCCACGAGACTACTTCTCAAGGACTTTTCATTTTGTTCTAAATTTGAACGCTATTTTTAGAAACGCTGCTATTTCTCGAGCAATAGTATGTACATAAATATTTTAAAAAGAAACATAGTTATTGAGCACCATTTAATATATATATATAGAGTATGTAGATATCTACCTAAACTTAATTATGAATGTACTCCTACAAAGTAGTCGCTGCTGGAAGTCTCGGTGTGCCATTTTTTTGCTCATTGGACGTTCCCATTTTGACAGACACCGCAAATGTAAGCTCTATGCTATTGATATAAGGCTGAATCTAATAGCAAGTCGGTTTAAATTAAGCTTTATTGTGTGTTGTAGCGAGACTAGCCGACGCGCGCATTCCACGAACTATAATCCCCCACAAGAGTGAACGAGACAGAGACAAGTAAAATGTAATGTCAAATGTTTAGGTATTTTACTACCTAGCTAGACGCTAGCAAGGAGAACGTAGGTAGGTACAATAATGCAATTTACAAGCTTACGTAAGCCTTAACCTACTTGGAGGTTACTAGGTATAAATTTAAGTTACTTATTAGGTTCCTACATACATTCTCAGAGCAAAAAAAAAAACCTAGGTATGTTAAGCATTGCTTTTTATAATAAATACACTTCTAATTCAATTGCTTAGGTACACTTGTAGGTAGGAGGTACATAGAAATCACAATTTATTGATTAAAAGATTAGGTAGGTACCTCACCTACCTACCTACTCAATAAAACAATGTTATTGCTCTTAGCTTACATTACATTAGGATGAAATTAATATTTTGTAGGTAGGTAGGTAGCTCAGACTAATTTGGTAAATATTTTTAGGTATTCGGTCTGAGGTAGTGAGGTACCTAGTAGTTATGTAAAGTAAATACCTACTTAGGTAGGTAAGTATTTACTTTTAGGCTTAAGTATTGGCATTTGGCATGGCAGATTGGTTGTAATAGGTATTACCGTAAACTGCTGCAACTTTGCACGGAATTTTAAGTTTTTATTTTTTAAATACTTATAATCTGTGCTATTCATACTAGTGCACAATTTTGAGCATTGTCGCATGCTCTAAGGTAGGTAGGTATGTAATGGCTAAAATTCTCCTCGTGGGTTGTCTTATAAGCCGTCAAAGTTCTAGGCAAAGTTGTGGCCAAAAACTTCAACTTTGCCTAGAAGATTATAAAAGAAAAAACACAATTAAAAAACATTTTAATTTTATGAGCATTTTATTAGTAAAGGTGCCGAGAAAACTATGGGTTATATGAAAAAACTCGTACCTAATGATCACTTTTCTAGCAAGTACCTAGGCAAAGATGGGCTACGAAAAAAATCCATATAAACAGTGAAACAGAGTTAGGGTTGTGCTAAAATTGAGCTAACGGTTTGAAACCGCAGTTTCTACCAAGGTGACCTTTGTAAAAACGTATGTTTCAAACCGTGTAGATGATGGTTTCAAACCAAATTTCGCATGACCTCTAAACGCCCTTGGTAGAAAGGCTTGCCCAGCAAACCACTGGCAGAAGCAGTGGTTTAAAACTTGCTAAACCGTCTAGCCGCTTGTTCAAAACCACGCGTAACACAGTCCCGCCGCTGCACGCACTCATCGAGCGCGGACGTATTGCGCGCACGCACGCTATTATGGAGAAAGAACGTGAGGTTATCACTGAATTCATCGAGTTATTTAGAGACCTACCCTGTCTTTGGGACTTAACGTCTAAGGAGTACAAAGACTCCACACAAAAAAAATGTTTTTTTTCTTCAAATGCACACAAAAGTGCAATACAAACTCCAAACTTTAGAAATTTTGATAAACAAGGAGCCATGTCTTTGTAAATTGTAATAGTGCATTACAAGCATTCTTCACACGTCTATTTAGCACGAGCGTTTTTAAAACACTGAAGTTTGGGGTTTGTTTTAAACCGTGTAGACAGAAAACGTTCTACCAAGGTCACCTTGATAGAAACTGTGGTTTCAAACCGTGTAGCGCATGCTTTAACAGCAGTCTGACAGTAATTATTTAGTGTTATCATGTAAAATAACATTAAATTGTGTTGCTACGGTTTTGATTGGCTTTACCTGATTATTGAAAGCAGAAAATAGATGATATTTTTATCATTTATGCAAAGTTGAGGCTAGTTGGCAAAGGTAGGTATCTACTTACCTACCTATTTTGGTAGGTACTTTATCGACCCACTGATATAAATTTTAGTAAGTAGGTAGGTACCTACCTGCCTACCTGCCTAGGTATTTATGTATTTTTTGCCTGTGAACGCCTAAGGTCAGGTGGGACTTTCAGCCAGTCAGCAAAATTCGATAAGTTTTGTGATAAGTTTTTAGTCTTATTTAGATAAGTTAACAACATAGGACGTAGACATCGGTACCTACCTACAAACTTAATTATAATATATAGGTACCTACTTAAGTAGGTAGGTAGTTAGATAATATTAGGTTAATAGGAAACGTTCCTAATTAAATCAACACTATGGGTAAGTAAACTTTTATATAATAAACCTACCCATCCAACTAAAAACATTACAAAGGTCATTACAATACAAATCAAATCAATCATTGCCTGATTTTGAGTCAATAATAGGGTCAGTGTGCAACGCCAGTTTGCGACTTAGCTGAGATGTCTGATTCAAGAACCATAAAGTAAGTATATGTTTTTGTAATTATCAACATTTTTTTTCACCTCATAGCTAATATACTTTAATATTATTTTATACCTACAAAGTATTTAACCATAAAACAATCTGCAAATTTAATAGAAATATTTAAAGCTCGAATACCTATTTTTTTTTACCAGTTTTAGACCAGAAACTTCAGTTTTCGACCATGCGTTTCTGATGGGAAAATATTTAAAATATAAGAATGAAAATTGTGTGTAGTAATAAATTAAATTCATTTATCATAAAACTTACTTATTAATATTTATGTATTTATTACTATTTACTATTTTACAATTTATTTTTATAAGTAGGTACTTACCTAATCGTAAATTTTTAAATGTTGGTATCTTGTGAGTTTGTGAGTAGACTGCTCACAAGATACCAACTTCAGAAGAGATTTCTCTTAAGATTTTAATAAAATAAAATTAAAACAAGGTAAGGTAGGTACTTGATATTTAGTACGATTACGACGACCTCTGTGGCGCAGTGGGCTAAGGTCTGGTCTCGGTTTGAGATGAAAATCAAAAATAAATAGTCTCATTTACGCGTTATGGAATATTACAAACATAACCGATCATAAAACTGCTTTGCTAGCCTTTCACGGTTATATAGCATCCCTTCTTAGGTACAGTGTTATATTATGGGGGAACGCAGGTAATGCCAATGCTTTATTTATAGTGCAAAAAAAGTGCCTTCGCGCAATATTCAACAAGCCACCTTGGGAACCTTGTACACCACTAATTAAAAAAATAAGATTTTCACCTTGCCGTATATGTATATTTTAGAGATGTGTAAATTTGTCAGATCACATGCGGAATTATTTGACACTTTTCTTCTTTTCAGGTATACAAATTTAACTCTAGGGTCAAGTGGTTAACAGTGGATCACTTTTTTTCTGAAAGTCTTAACTCGGCTCTGGATAGAGCTAAGGCATTGAAATTGAGAATGAGCATAGTGTAGTTCAGCTAGTTTGATCGTGTATTATTATTTTCTTGACTAATGAAATAGGAAGAAATAAAAAACAGATTAAAAAAAAAGTCAGAAATGAGCCACTGTGTACCATGGGGTCGACACAATGGCTAGCCTTTAAATATACAGTGGATCGGGGTAGTACACAGTGGATAATTTAATAGGATTAACAGGAATAAAACAATTTTTATACCATAGAATCAGTCTATTCGTTACTTTAGTTTTATCTTAGATGCTTAAGCGTATACATTCCTACATTTACTAAGCTAAGAGATTTACCATACAAAATAAGGATAGCACAATCGACCACCTTAGTCGACACTAACAAAAAAACATTCAGCTGAAAAAAAACATGCTTCAAAAAATGGTTGTCTGTAAAGTCGGTTTACGGACGATAATTTTACGTGAAACGTGACACTTTTTCGTGTGTGCAGCCGGCGTTCATAGATTTATAAGAAGTAATCGCGTCAAACAAAAACAAAAAAATATCAAACAATATAGAAGGAACACAAATTTTAGACATGAATGTGAATTTTTTTGCGT
Organism: Lampropteryx suffumata; assembly: GCA_948098915.1. NCBI lineage: Eukaryota > Metazoa > Arthropoda > Insecta > Lepidoptera > Geometridae > Lampropteryx > Lampropteryx suffumata. Next base: position 2,987,980 of record OX402561.1, on the reverse strand, counting down.
GGAAAAACCATTACTGGTGGTAATGCTAATCCACTTGCACTTATGATGCAGCATGCAGTTACGAGTGTTCCTACTTACCTCTCATTACTTGTAATTGTAACTTTGCCTACGTTTTGGCGGCTTTTTGGAGCAATGCAATTTTGGACACGTTGAGGCTTTTGAACTGTGGTGGTTGGTGTTTCGTCGAGGTTAAAAATACGAGTTCCATCCTTAAACAACGGGTTCCATCACAATAAATCCTCCAACTTCTAAAAGATGTTTCAACATAGGTTCTGTTGAAAGCGGTGGCTCGAGCAAGGCTGCAAGGCTCTGGTTTCCGCAGGCTGATATCTTTGTGCCTACGCCTGAAATTCCTCAACCATTCTTTTCCAGCCATTTGGTTTTTTATTCAGCTGTCAGGCATTTTCAACTTGTTTATGTCCGCCATTTGGTAGGTCACTCTTCTTTTGCGGTCACGCCATAAAACAATGAGGAACATGTACACAAGAGTACACAGTGGATCATGATCCACTGTGTACTCTTGTACCACATTATAACCATGTCTATTGTGAATAAACGTACTGAATTACTGAATACTGAATTACTGAGCTATTTGGACCCAAGCTCTGTCAAAGGTATCGAGATTATCTCGCTATCTCTTTTTGGGTCTCTTCTTGGCTTTGAAACCTACTACTAAGTACTACTACTAGCGGAGAAGTAGATTCAATTACTTCTGCTCGGGAAAAAAACCAGAAAGCTACACACAAGACATGGCATAGTAGGCTCGCTCATCTGAACTCAATGAGCTTGAACGTCATGAAACAAGGTATGGCCATAGGGATTGATAATGATGGCAATGGCACTAAGTATCAGTCATGCGTTGCTTGTATAGAGGAGAAGCAAAACAGACCAGAAGCTTCCTTTCCTTTTTAGAAATAATTAATATGATAGTTCAATGATAAATGATAATTAATTACAATCCAGGGTTCCACTGGGGTCTGAAGATTCTGGTGCTCAAAGTTTCAAGAGCGCAAGTGATTCAGTACACGCTACCTTGGCAATGCGATGTAAAACAAAAGACCCAACTACAGTCAATTCAATAAGCACTGAGTATTATGGAAACAAACCAATTAAGTACCTAGGTATTTAAATTTAAGGCTCCTCACGTTTGTTAAGGTTTTAATCGCAAGTATGGAATAGACTATAAAAAGACATTTGATCCCGTTGTCCAATGTTCAACTATAATAATAATACTTGCACTAGCTGTTGAATATAAGTAGGTACTGGTCAACTTGTCAAAACTACCTCTTTAAATACTGCTGGGACTTTTTGTGATTTTTTCATGTAAAGTTTTTTTGTCAGAGGGTCATGTTAGGAATTGTATTCTGAAATGGGCCGGTAACTGTAGAAGATCATCTCGAACTCTTGAGAGTTACGCCAAGACTGCCATGAAGCATGGAATCCTCAACAAGGTAAGGAGATAATTCACATCTGGACAGCTTTCCACTTTATATAAAGCTCAAGTCCGGTCGGGTATGGAGTATTGCTGCTACCTATGGGATGGTTCAGCCAAACAGCAGCTTGCTGCTTTGGACTTGATTGAGCGTAAAGCATTGAGGCTGATAGTTGAGCAGCTATACGCTGAGACTAAGTTCCAGAGTTTCGAGCACCGCCGTAAAGTTGCTTGGTTTTCTTTTATAAAATACATTTCGGAGGAATTGCATGATCTAATTCTCTCAAAAATCCCTTTTTCATAGAAGGACAAGCAGACGTACTGCTCAGTACCATCCATACCTTGTCAGTCTACCTCCCTTACTAACAAAGAGTTCTGCTACCACATTTACAATTCGTACAGCCATTATAGGATTGGAATACTTTGCCGTCGTCTGTCTTTCCTAAAAAACTACAATCTGGGTATTTTCAGTTAATTGCGTGACCCAAAAGCTGGCTCCTATCTGGCTCGCTCAGTGTATAAGCATTGTCAGTGTCTTGGAAATGCTGCCCACTGGCAGTGATCTGGATCAGTCGAGCGTTTTATATTATTATTAGGTATATTAAACGTATTTTATATTATTGTAAATTATTCAGTACATTTCTGTAAATAAGAGTAAAAAGGTGTCTTCTAGACTTTCGTGCACAAAATGTTAATTATTTATCCAAATTAATTTAATGCCTTCAATGTACGCTCCTTCAGAAACGATACACTTATGCCAACGAATAATCCAATCATCAAACATTTTCCGGAATCGAATTCAGTTCTCACCGCGAATTCTCCTTTATGTCTTCTACCGTACCGAATGGAAACGGGTGCCACGAAGTGGTAATTTGAATGTAGAAAAAAGAACGAAAACGACTACAGCCATATCTGGTGAATAAGGTGGTTGCTCGATGGCTTTCATTGAGTTTTTGGTCAAAAATTTGTTCATAATGCCTGATGGCCTTTGCAAGGCGCATTATCGTGATGCAAAATCCAAGAATTTTCTTTCCACAAATCTGACCTATTCTGTTGCTCTTTTAAAGGTCGCATGACTCCCAAATAATATTCTTTATTTACCGTTTGACCTTCCGGCAAGAGTTCCAAGTGCTTAGGACCGCAATATTCAAAGGAAGCTGTCAACATGACTTTGACTCAAAAGATCTCAAAAGATCTTTCGATCAAAAGATCGACTTTGATGTGGTTTTTTTCAGTTTCGGTTCAGTTAGAAGCGCCACTCAGCGCCACTCCGAAGCTGACTTGTTTGCATGTCAAACTCGTAAACCCACGTCTTGTCATCAGTAACAATGCGTTTAATGAATGTTGGGTTGGAATTGACTCTTATGCTATTGAGATTTTGGAGAAAATTCAGGTCTTTTGGGACTAGCCGAGCGGCAACATGTTTCATATCATTGCGATGTTAACTTCAGTTGAAGACGTTGATGGCCCATCAAAGCGAGGCAAATCTTCCATTTCATCTAGACCGCTTTTGAACGCTTCGTACCACTCATAAGCATGTGTTTTTGGTAAAGTCTTCCTTCTGTAACATTTTCAGGGACTCCGAACACGAAATTTTATTGGCGATGCAAAATTTAAGACAAACTCTTTGTTCGATGTTTTTGGCATTATGAAATTCGCAACACACACTAGATATTATCTTATAGGGGAGTTAATAGGTTTCTTTAGGGTCGGCAACGCGCATGTGATGGTCCTGGTGTTGCAGCGTCCATAGGCCGAGGTGACCGCTTACCATCAGGCGGGCCGTAAGCTCGTTTGCCACAATCGTGGTATAAAAAAAAAATTAAATGAATAAAAAAAATTAAATGTTTTTTATGTTTTCAGAATGTAGATAATATAACAAAGAACCTAACTCAGTTAACTTCTCCATACAAAAGTAGACTGTAAACATGTGAGTTATGGTTTATAATCAAATGGGATTTTATCCAACTATACTTCTTACCTACCTTGTTTACCTACTTAATTCCTATCTACGTACATACCTACAAAAGTATTTCGATACCTAACCTACATACAATAAAATAGGTGAGAGACCATCGATCTGAATTAATAATTGTTTTATTTATGGACTAGCTGGAACTCCCGGGAAACTGCTCGCGCGTTTGAACTTAACTATAATAGTTAGACATAATAGCCTATTTTATGGGTGATAATGAGTAGGTACTATCAAAAGTAGGACATTATTTTATGTGCTCGTATCTTGTATCTTATTCAAACTAATATTAAAACGAGAAAATATTTGATTTCTTGTGTTTGTTTTTTGTGATGGATAAACTCTTAAACAAACTACTAAACCGATTTTAAAGAAATATTCAAGAAAGCTACATTATCAGCAAGCAACATGGGCTGTATTTTATTTTTGTTTTAAAAAGAGACCCTACGATAATAGCAATACCTAATGTAACCCAAGGTACAAAAAAATCTATAAATGCAGATAATAATTTGGCGTGCTCTGCGAAAACTATTGGTGATAAGTACCTACGTACATAAATCAATGTAGGTACTTACATATTTTACATTATTGTACAGTTTCCTTTCTGTATTCTGTCCGTGGTGGTTCCGGCTTAGATTAGGACCCCTCCATCTCCTCCCCCGGATGTCGTAAAAGGCGACTAAGAGAACACACAACGGGAGATTGGGCAGCAGCACCTCCCAAGTACTTAACAAAAATCTGCGGTCACCAATCCGCCTGCCAAGCGTGGTGACCATGGCAAAACCCCCCAAAATGATGTACACAAATAGAAAACGGCTCCCAGTTCCCGGCAATTCCGCTATTCCTGGCATAGGTGGCGGCCACGGTAACGGCGAAACATGGGGTGCGAAGAATCTCCGGTAGAGGTTCAGCTACCAATCCCAACGACCTCTAGCCCTGACAATTGGCACACTGAGGACCGACGAGAAGTTGATAGAGCTGGAAGAAGTAGTAAATAAGTTGCACTGGGATATTATAGGGTCATCAGAAGTCCGAAGAGAGGGACAGGACACGAAAATCTTAAATTCCGGCAACTTATTCTACTACCGGGAGGACTACTAGAGAGATGTTATTTCTCCGAAACTGTTCGCTTCTGCATTGGAGGATGTTTTCAAGCTCTTGTACAGGGATAGATATGGTATCAAAATCAATGGCGAACGCATCACTCACCTTCGATTTGCCGACGATATATAGTCATCATGGCAGAATCGCTGGAAAACCTTGGCACAATGCTCAGCGATCTCAATACGAACAAAACGAACATGAGCAAGACAAATATCATGTCAAATGCTCATGTTGCACTCGTACCAGTACATGTTGAGAGCGATTTAATCGAAGTTGTAGACCATTATGTCTATTTAGGTCAGACGATTCTACTAGGTACCTAAGTCCAACTTTGACAGAGAGGTCAACCGACCAATCCAACTCCGATGGGCAAGTTCGGGAAATCACTGGGCAGGCCATATAGCTCGCAGAACTGATAACCGTCGGGGAGTAAAAGTTCTCGAATGGCACCAAGGACAGGAAAACGAAGCGTAGGAGCTGCTGGATTCTCTGGAACCGGTTAACTCTTGTGGTTTTCCTCTCTGTGTAGTCTGACTCTGGGAGCGCTACCAAGCTTCTTCCGATAAAAAAATGTCTAGGGGTAAGGGGCAGGAAGTCAATGGAATTGGTGCTGAGGGGTGTCAAGGGTCTGGAGTTAAGTAATGCTTCGATAATATAACAATAATAATGCCGGACATTTCACACAGCATCATCTGGCCCCAAAGTAAGCAGAGCTTGTGTTATGGGTACCACATGACTGATATACTACTTAAATAAATTTTTTTATAGTGTAAGTGTGGTGGATAATTCCTCAAAAGTTAAATTTGCCAAGCTTAGAACGCGACGCAAATGATGTTTGACAGACTTGACGCCTGCTCGTGTAGCCCACCTAAGTGAGGGCTTTGATCTCATTGTGAGCGCCTACAAAGTTTGAACCATTGTCGCAAAATAGATCCGAAGGTTTCCCTCTACGCGAGATAAATCTTTTGAGAGCCGCAATGAAGTTGCCTGTGGTCATATCACCCACCAGCTCATTTGTACAATGTCACAAATAAAAGCTTAGATATCTATCCTAAACAACTATATGAATGTAAAAAATATATAACAGAATGGATAAAATATAAAGAGTATAAAGAAATTGAGGCACTGTTCCAAGTTTTAATATAAGGAATTAGGTTTCAGTTACACACTACATACAGATCCTCATACAACGCGACTTAAGTGCACATGCTCTATACCAAAGCATGGTGTCCTCAAGAGGACCAACACATTCATACACATATACTCCCAAACTCACACATAAACAGATACATACATACACACGCACAGACACACACACACCCAGTCAGCCAATATACAGTCTCGACTCTAATACACCCAAGAGATTTTTAGGTAGGTATTCAAATGTAGGTATAGAATAGAATAGAATAGAATAGAATATATCTTTATTGTACACCTTATATAATAAAACACAATATTAGAATTAAATTAAACTAAAAGTATTTAAGTGGTACAATGGGCGGCCATATCGCTTGAGAGTGATCTCTTCCTGACAACCTTTGGATGGAAAGGATCGTATTAAGTTGAGTGGACGGCGCGGCGTACATTAAGCTAATTATAAATTATATAAATAAATAAAATAAATATTTAACTAAATACTACATACATACTCTTCTTCTTCTTCTTGGTCGTTACACTCTTGACAGAGTGGTCGTGGTCGTCACTTCAGGGGGCTGTTGTGGCTCGCTTGACAATTCTACGCCACTCATCTTCATACTTCATCATCGCCTTCCTGGTGCATTCGTGCAATGGACCATCCAAAGCGGTCTTAATTTGGTCAGTCCATCTCATGGGCGATCTACCCCGTGCCCTTGTGCCTTCCACTCTACCTTGCACTATAAGACGCTCAATGGAGACCTCTCCGCGTCGTGAAACATGTCTAAAGAAAGTGAGAATACGAGATTGTACAGTAGATGAAAGTCGCTGTTTGATGCCGAGTTCTTGGAGTATGGACTGATTAGTACGAAATTGAGTCCACGAGACCCCAAGCATTCTTCTCCAGCACCACATCTCGAGCGCATCTATCTTCTTTTTCTCACTTTCCCTTAGAGTCCATGTTTCTGCAGCATAAAGAAATATGGGAAAAACGAGGGATCTCACAAGACGTGTTTTGGTGGCTTTTGTTATGCTACGGTTTCTTCATACCTTCTTCAGCTTATCCATGTGGATCGGGAGATCGCCATACGACGCTTGATCTCGTCCATAACTTTAGTTAGCTTGAATACATCCACCATTGTTTGTGATCAAAGCTCCGTAAATGTATGATTGAACCACATCACAGTTCGCGATCTGTGTGACCTCGGGCGAGTTGTTATTGACACGGTCAACACGGTCACATACATACACATAAATACAAATAAATACATACAAATAAATACGCAAAAACTTACAATCTAAAGTGATATCTATGAGACTGATGTGAGATAATGATGGTATACCAAGTTTTTGAAGATAGGTAAGGATTTAGCATACCGGATGGAGACAGGGAGTTCATTCCAAAGCTTCACAGCCTGCAGGGTAAAAGAGCTCCCATAGTAACAAGATGTGTGAGTAGGAGTTTTAAGCTGCAGGGTTTCAGAAGAACGTAAGGATCGAGAATTAGAAAGATGGAGGAACTCAGAGCGTTCCTTAAGGTAAACTGGAGTGGAAGGAAGAAACATAATGGAGTAAAGAATAGAGAGGATGTGAGCATTCCGGCGAAGACGAATCGGTAGCCATTTAAGTTTATATCGGAATTCAGAGATATGGTCGTACTTACGCAAGCCAAATATAAATCTAATAGAAACGTTTTGAAGACGCTCAAGTTTATTGAGTTGGTCTTCAGTTAAATCACGGTAGCTGACGTAGGCATAATCTATGATAGGGAGCAACAATGTTTGTACTAGCGCAATTTTAGTGGATGTAGGTAGAAAGTTTCGCAACCGTTTCAGAGAGGAAAAGGCAGCAAAGGTCTTTTGGCTTACCGCTGTTAACCGAGGTGCCCAGGATAGGAACCTATCCATGAGTACACCTAAGTTTTTAACCACTTCACTAATTTCTATGATAGTGTTATCATACATAACTCGCGGGAGGCTAAGCCAGTCGATCCGAGACAACATTCTTGAGCTACCTATAATAATTATTTGTGTTTTAGATGGATTTACTCTCAGGCCGTATAATTTTCTCCACTCTAGAATACTCGCAAAGTCAGTGTTAGTACTAGCGATGGTTTCAGATAACCACTCGACAGGAGCTTGTGTATAAATTTGTAAATCATCTGCATAGAGTTGGTAGGAAGAAGAGAGACGTTTAGATATAGAGGCTTATGAATATACCAAAAAGAAAAGGAGATAAAACGCCGCCCTGAGGAACACCAGCACTCACTTGACAACAGGATGAATAAGTGTCATCAATGCGAGTTTGTTGCCGGCGACCATACAGGTAACTACGAACCAGTCAATTACTGTTGGAGATATGTTATAAGAGCGGAGAATAGCTAATAAAATATCATAGTCCACATTATTGAAGGCATTACTAAAGTCCAGAAAGGACAAAACAGTTACTAGACCGTTTTCCATGCCAAGTCTGATATCATCAGTAATTTTGATGAGAGCAGAGACAGTCCTATGACCTGAGCGAAAACCGGACTGATAGGGATTAAGAAGGACATTTGTGTTAAGGAAAAGGCTGAGTTGCTGGTGAACTAAGCGCTCAAGGACTTTGGAAAGAAACGATAGAATAGAAATAGGGCGGTAATCAGAGAAGGAAGATGGGTTTGATTTTTTAGGAAGAGCAGTTACTTGAGCCTCCTTTCACAGACCAGGAAAGGTTCCAGAGTCAATGGAAAAGTTAAGAAGGTATGCAATGACGTGGACTATGTCATCTAGGATAGGTATAATCATTTTTTTACTAATACAGTCACTACCGACAGCATTCGATGAGATGGCTGAAATGCTCTTTATAACATCACAATCAGTGAATTGATGAAACACAAATGGTGGGAAGTCAGGAGTTGGAAATAATGTAAGAGAATTTAGAGTTTGCTATTTAGTTGGTCCATCAAAATTAGACGAAGATGAAAAATGAAGGTTTAAGGAATCAATATCTAAGTCTTTTAGGTATAGTTTGTTATTATTTAGTATTAGTGTCTGGGTTTTTGATTATTTCATTTAGAGTAATTTCCCTTGGGAGATGGGTAGGCCATTAGTGTGGGATGCTACTTGCGTAGACACCATGGCCGCATCCCATCAGTCGGGGACTTCCGTTAGGGCTGGCGCGGCGGCTGAATGTGCCGAGGACCTCAAAAACCGCAAATATGCTGGTTTGGATAAGGCCTACATATTGGAGCCTTTTGGAGTCGGGGGAACAGGAGCCCACCGCGTATTCAAAATTATTTCACGGCGTCTGGTAGATACGTTGCATGACCCTAGAGCTGGCTCCTATCTGGCTCAGCATATTAGCATTGCCATTCAACGTGGTAATGCCGCCAGTATCTTGGGAACGCTGCCCTCTGGCAGTGATCTGGATCAGTTGAGCTATCTATAGATCGTTTTAAACGGTCCTTAGATAGCTCAACTGTTTCACGTGTATTTTATATTATTGTATATTATTTTGTACATTTCTATAAATATTTCTGTAAATAAAATAATTCTATAGAAATTTAGAGTAATCTAAAGATATGTATATTTGGGTACAATAGTTTTTATTCTTATTTTTTTATATAGCCACTAATATGGATATGGAAGAGCGGAACCATCTGGCACAAGTACTTACTTCGTACCTACTTAAAAGAAGGTGCCCACCATTGTTATAAATTGTAATGTTTGGCTACTGAAATAAACAAATTTGAAACGTGGATAGCCTTAGTTGTAAAGCAAACAAATATGCAGATATAAGCCTTGATTAATCGGCAACCACGCCCTTTCCAGTCTGCCATCATGATAGGCCCGGCATAGTCTACACCGGCGAGTTCGAACGGAAAGGCTTGGTGTACGCGCTCTTTTGGTAAGTTGCCCATGATTGGAGTTACGGTGTTTTCGCGTTAACGACTGCAAAGCAAGCATCGACGATTTACTAGTCGCGCCAAGTCCCGACCTCCAATTGGCCAATATGTTTCTCTGAATGAATACAATAAATGTCGAGGACCTGCGTGCATGAGAATTTTGTGTTGGTGTTCGAACAATAATTTTGTGAAAGTGTTTTCTTTGCTAATTATGATTGGGTGTACCTTGTCATACATAATTGTAGTTAGACTGAGGCAGGCGGCCACCTACTATCAGTAAATTGTCTTTGCTCGATATGAACGGATTCAAAGACAGCAACCGAGACTTTTTTGAAAGTGACTTGCCTGATTGTATGTCTATATATATACTCTGTGGGAAACGATTCCCTCTGTGAGAGCAATGCTAATGTGTTTCTAGAACCTATCAGCTTTTGTGTTGTGAGCGGTCCAGCCAGTATGGCGGTTTGCCTTTTGCTAAGTATTTCGATGTTGAAAATCCAGACAATATCCAATTGATGCTCCTCGCTTAGGATCCCTGTTTGCTCCTTGTTCGGTGATTGAATGACTCCCCGGCTCTGACGATGATGTACGATTTTACCGTAATTTATGTTCTTGATTGAAAATATCAATTTGCCGTGATGGGCAAGGTGGCGTCCTTTCGATAGACAATTATCTCGTCGTAGCTGATCCGTATTTTGAAGGCTCGTAGGATCAATGTTGGGGCTTCTTCAATGATGATGCAGCTTTATCTTATTTAAATGAATTTATTATTGTGTTCTTCAAAGTTTAAAATGTGTTTAATGTATAAAAGATAACGATGTCATCGGCCGCGGCCATTACGTGAGAGTCCATAAAAAAAAAGCGGAAACGGCGTCTGCGCCGTTCGTCTGACAGCGGCGACACTAGCGCCGCCACTTGTGATGGGACTAGTTTGTAGTGATGAAAGACCGATTACCGACCGATACTTTAGTCGATGTCGCGCTGCGACAATATTCATCCATATCCAGCTAAACACCTAGTTTCATAATCAGGATTGATTATTTAAGTTCATGTAAATTCTTCATTAAATTATTCTAATCAGACCTTTCGTTTAGAAGCTACGACTGGTCTTAACGGCGGCGGGACATAAATTAATAAATAATGCCAGACATGTCACACAGCATCATCTGGCCACAAAGTAAGCAGAGCTTGTGTTATAGGTACCACATGACTGATATACTAAGAACATGATACTTACTTATAGTTATATAACTTTTTAATGTGAATACCTACATACATGAACTATGAAACGATAAAATTACAACTCCAAATTGCGTCCGTGCCAAGCCAGGTCTATTCGCTAGTCATCAATAATTTTTACAGCGCACGCCAAATATGACTTTAATAGGATAAATTATAATAACCTTGGGTTACATTATTGCTATTTTCGTAGTAAATTTTACAATGTTTTAGGAAAAAAAACACTGCATGTCTGACATGATGTGTGAGGTTAAAAAGGGTTAATTGAACCATCATTGTTACAAGTTCCTTCTTGCCCCTCTTTACCTTTTACCTAATACCTAAGCTTGGGTAGGTAAGTACTAAGTAGGTACCTACCTACTAATTATTATTTTATCCTGCTATGGCGACTTGTCAAAGGTTGGTGAAAATACCTAGATATTAACCTACCTACCTACCTATAATGTTACATACGGTCGCAAGATCGTGTAATAATCGTGAAGTGAACTATCACTGAGATATCAATATTTGATTTAAGTAGGTATAGGGTAGTGGCACCAAAAGTTGACGGACTGAAATTACTAAAAAAATCGGGTTGCACTCCGGGAGTGCCGACAGAAGTGAAAACTTATTTTGGCGCGTTAGAGTTTAGTAATAAATCACTTCAAAATCAGTAATTATGGCGACTGCCAATCAAATTCAAAAAATTTCAAAATTCAATATTTATTTATTCAATAAAATCACAAGGACCACTTTGAATCGTCTTCTTACATGCTAGTGAATCTAGGTGCCGGTTCCTCCTAACCCCAGTTCAAGAAGAATCCGGCAAGAAACTTGTCTGGTCTTAACACTTTTTTGTATGATCCTTGACAATTTTGTTACGGATGCCGAGTCGAGTTGGAGCTGATTCATCCCAAGCTTTTTTGTCATCTAAATAATCAGATATTTTATAATATGCTTTAATAGACAGTTTCTGTTTAATTACGTTTTTAAATTTGCCAATCGACAAATCTATCACGTCGCTTGGGACCTTGTTATAGAAGCGTACACATTGCCCTATAAAACTAGACTTATTAACTTTAGCGAGCCTAACAGTGGGAACAGCGAGTTTATTTTTATTTCTAGTGTTAATACTATGATTATCGCAATTTTTTTTTAAATAAATGAATATATTTGTGCACATACATTAAATTTTCGTTTATATACTGACAAGGCACTGTCATAATATACTGTCATAATTTCTTTAAACTTATTTCTAAGTGATTCTCTAGGGCCCATGTTATAAATTGCACGAACAGCCCTCTTCTGCGGCACAAATATGGTGTTAATATCAGCAGCACTCCCCCTCAACAGAATGCCATACGACATAATGCTATGAAAGTAGCTGAAGTTAACGAGTCTAGCGGTATCTACGTCGGTAAAATGACGGATCTTTTTAACAGCGTATGCCGTAGAGCTGAGTCTCTTCGACAATTTATCTATGTGCGGGCCCCATGGCAGTTTAATCTAAAGTAATGCCTAAGAACACTGTGGTGTCGACGAGATCTATAATTTCGTTTTTAATTTTTACATTAGCTTTCACCTGTTTAACGTTGGGCAGTATAAAACGAATGCATTTCGTTTTTTTCTCGTTTAGTAATAAGTTGTTTACGTTAAACCATGTTACAACTTTAGAGATTGCATTGTTTACATCGTCAAGATTAGTAAGTCGTCGCTTTAATTTAAATAAAAGTGACGTGTCATCAGCAAACAGTACAATCTCGTGATCATCCTATACAAGTTTAGGTAGATCATTTATATAAATTAAAAACAAGAATGGCCCGAGTATTGATCCTTGTGGTACACCCATTTTTACCATTGAACCTGGAGAACGCTTTCCATTTACATCTACTCGTTGTGTTCGGTCACTTAAGTAGGATGTAAGAAGCTTAAGTGAAAATACTGAACGAACACAGATGATGCAATATTTTTTGTTCAGAATGTAGATAATATATCAAAGAACCTAACTCAGTAAACTTCTCCATACAAAATTAGACTGTAAACATGTGAATTAAGGTTTATAATCAAATGGGGCGTGCGCGGCAGCCGGCTGCGTCTATATCAAAGAACCTAACTCAGTAAACTTCTCCATACAAAAGTAGACTGTAAACATGTGAATTAAGGTTTATAATCAAATGAGGCGAACGCGACAGCCGGTTGCGTCTATATCAAAGAACCTAACTCAGTAAACTTCTCCTTACAAAAGTAGACTATAAACATGTGAATTAAGGTTTATAATCAAATGGGGCGAACGCGACAGCTGGCTGCGTCTATATCAAAGAACCTAACTCAGTAAACTTCTCATTACAAAAGTAGACTGTAAACATGTGAATTAAGTCTTTGTATGAGTTGTTTCCGCCAAAAACCTGATTTACTAGGAAACCTGCTTAAAGTAAGTGCCTTCCCAATTTAAGCATTTTGTCAGATTAAACCAAAAAGTAATGATCGATTTGAGTGGTTTTTATACTAAATAAGAACTTGATAAATCAAGCTTTGATTATATTTATACAAATACATATTCTCATTTTTTAACCTTGTTGAAAAAGAAATTGACTGTTCAGGTATTGGGTACAATTTTATTTGCTAGACCCAAAAAATGACCGGTCCATTGACCCATTCAACTAATGGAGAAATAGCATAATTTTACAGACCTTATAACTTAGAATCTATCGCTTACAGATAAAAATAAAATATCTCAAATTAGTTTTAGTTAATCTATGAAGCTAATTATCATAAGCTGAACTATTTTTTTTTGTGTTTTTGATTATTTTATTAAATGTTTTTTATTCAGTACGAAATCTTGATTTGTTAAACTTATTAATATTATGTACATTTTATTCGTTCAACTTGTTGTTCAAGTGTTGTTCCTTAAAATGAACAGATTTCCCTAATCAAAGCCAGGCTTCAATTTAATATCCCAAAGGTGTACCCTTTTCTACAAAGGGTAGAAAAGGGCCAAATATTCTGTTAGGGTGCAAAGGCACCCTCACGAAAAGGCATGCAGAAATCTAAATTTATAAAACAAAATTCCTTTCAAAATGTTAGTTCAATTATTGTACAGGATTCCATACATTCCTTGCGCTGGGATTGGAGAGCTTGAAACACCATTCAGTTTTTCTTTCTTTATTTTCTTCTTGTTCCTTACTGCTAGGCTGCTACTGGACTGAATGCCAGTCGCTACATATCGCTCAATATTTATACAAAATATTGCCCAGATAAAACTGCTCTCTGATTGGCGGACCAATAGGAAGCGAGGAATTTTAGCCAATCAGAGAGCTTTATTTTTCCTATACATTTTCAACACTCTGGGTCGGCTATTTCAATATTATGTACCTATTTCTATCACATTATTTTAACACTATTTTAATACGTTTGCGTGAGTTTTCCTATTTACTATTTTCTATGACACGCTTTGTATGACATCTATATACCTACCTACCTATCCCTATAAGGTATTTAGAACTTTATTTATTTAAATATCTATAAAGCAACTATAAAATCTTAACTACGAAACAAATGGTGATTAACTTAAAAATATAACTTTTTAACTATTAGCTACGTTATAATTACGAGTATAATCTATCCATGCGTCGTCCTGCACATTTCTCCCGCCGTGCGACCGTGTTGCAGCAACTCGGTGTAGGGCGACGTCGTCGATCGGCAGGATCACTAGCTTTCGCACCGGCCTCCGCAGAACTCCTCCCCTCGTAGACACGTCGACTGTCCGCACGACGCTATCCGGTCCAGGGTACACGGCTGCTACTCTTTCTCGGATCCAAACGTTGCACGGCAGGTTGGCGTCTATGAGCTGTACTAGGTTGCCGACTTTGACGTTTGGACCCTTGCCGTGTGGCTCTCGTCGTTTCTGTAGTTCTGGGAGGTACTCTCTGAGCCATCTGGCCCAGAAGACATCAGTGAGTCTTTGGGCGGCGCGCCAGCTTGTCCTTGTAATCGTATCTCGTTCGTTGAATTCTCCCGGCGTAGGTACTTGTCCCGGCCCTCCGAGCAAGAAGTGATTGGGTGTTAGGGTCTCGGGATCTTCTTCGCTGACCGATACGTGAGTCAGCGGACGACTATTGACAGTGTACTCGACTTCCGCCAGCAGCGTGGAGAGAACTTCTTCCGTTGGGTAACGTTCGTGAAGAGTGGCTTCGAGTGCTGTCTTCACTGAACGTACCATTCTCCCCAATGCTCCTCCCATAAATGGCGCTCCAGGTGGGATGAATCGCCAGGCTATCGTCTTCTTTGCCGCTTCCTCCGCTGTTGCTTCGTCGATTGCTCGTCGTAGCTCTTTGTCCGCTCCTCGTAGATTGGTCCCATTGTCAGACCATATCTGTGCTGGTCGACCTCGTCGCGCTATCATTCGGCGAAGGGCCATTATTGCCGAATCGGTGCTGAGCGAAGCTGCTATCTCTAGGTGGATCGCTCTTGTCGTCAGGCAAGTAAATATAGCGACGTAACGCTTCTGATGATTACGTCCCACTGTGACTGTGAGCGGACCGAAGTAGTCCACCCCCGTGTAGGTGAAGGGTCGCTTATGATGTGCTAAGCGACATGGCGGCAGGTCACCTGTTCTTGGGTATGGCGGTACCCGAGTCTTCATTCTGCAGTGTAGGCACATGCACAGAAGCGAGCGAGTCGTGGGGCGTAGGCGCAGGATCCAGTACTGTTGTCGGCACTCGTTGACTGTTGCCTCGACTCCGGCGTGATGTCGCTGTTTATGTATAGCTACGATCCAGAGCTTGACTATAGGGTGGCCCCCAATCAAGTATCATCGGACTCTTGAAGTCTTCAGATACTAGTTCTGTAGCTTGGATACGGCTTCGAAGTCGTAAGACTCTATCAATGTATTCGACGCTCAACTGCTTCAAACGACTTTCACTATGTATGGGCTTCTCTTTCTTCAAATTTTCTATCTCATTCTGAAATGAGTCTTCCTGGGCCGATCGCATGAGTAGTCGTTCAGCTTTCTTGAGGAGTTCTGCGGGGATTGGAAGGGCTTTCTTCTGTTCCCTATTTACTTTCTGTAGGGAAAGCTGTTTCGGTATAGCTTTTTGAGCTACTCTTCTCCAATCTGGGTCTGCTATTGTATTCTTTTTAGTCCGTTTGTAGTTGACTCTCTGCTTGTTAGTTCTACAGAGTTGTATGAACTGTAGAACTCTGGCTGTCGTGAAGCGGAGTCTTTCCCAGTTGGAGAATCTCGTAACGTCTGGAAGGGCTTCAGAAAGCTTCTGTTGGTTGATGACGGCGATGTGATGAGTTCGCTCTTCTCCTGTGGGCTCTATTGTCGTCGGCGACGCTGTCGTTTCTGTTGGCCAAGATTCCTCGGTCATGTGCAGGAATTCCGGGCCCTTGTACCATCTATGTTCTCTATTAAATGCTATAGGTACATCTCTCGTCGCATCGTCCGCCACGTTGTCTTCGTGGGCACCCATCGCCATTCATTGACCCTCGCGACGTCTTCTATTGCTGCGAGTCGATGAGCTACGTAGGGCTTGTAGGATCGTGATCCAGTCTTGATCCAGGTGAGAACTGTCTTGCTATCAGTCCAGAATGTCTTGGAGTCTGGTTTTCTTTCGTGCTCTTCTATGACGGCTTCCGCTAGGCACGTGCCCATTACGGCGGCTTGAAGCTCTAGACGTGAGATCGAAGTGAGTTTCAGTGGCGCCACCTTAGCTTTGGCCATGATGAGTGAGACGTTGACTTCATTGTTCGGCGATGTAGCTCTCCAGTAGAGGACCGCTGAGTAGGCTGATTCGCTTGCATCGGTGAACACGTGAAGCTGGAGCGTTGTAGCGTCGCTATACTGTAGATACCTCCTGGTTATGGCTACGTTGCTCAGGCTTCTCAGATGCGTCATCCAGTTCTTCCATTGCTCAGCTAGGTCTTCAGCTATCTCTTCATCCCATGCCGTCCCTCGGCGCCAAACTTCTTGGAGTATCTGTTTTGCTCTGATCGTAACCGGCGATGCAAAACCGAGTGGATTGAATAGAGACATGACTATTCTCAGGGCTTCTCTCTTTGTTGGCGTTTTCCCTTCAATGAGTGACGGCGGGAGTCTTGCTAGGTTCAGGTTGAAGGTGAGTTCATCTGTGTACGGCTTCCAAATTAAACCCAAGACCCGTTCTGACTGTTCCTCGGACTTTTAAATCTCTCTATCCTGATCTGAGTTCTCTTCGCCCACGGCTTCTAGTAGTTGCGGCGAGTTTGACTTCCATTGTTTTAACTCGTAGCAGGCTTGTCTATGTATATCGCGTACGCCTGTAGCTATGCGTACTGCGTCCTCTATGTTCTTGAAGCTGTCTAGGTAGTCATCTACGTAGTGCTTCTCTATTATTGCAACTGCTGCCTCAGGCTGAGATTTTTCGTGCTTCTTGGCGTTCAAGTTTTTCACGAAGATCGCTGTCGATGGTGAGCTGGATGCACCAAAAATGAGAGATGTCATTCTATATTCTTCAGGAGGTTGATCATCTCGTATATCCTTTCGCCATAAGTATCTCAGGGCATCTCGATCTTGTACTCGAAGCTTGACCTGCATGAACATTTCTTTGATGTCCGCCGTCACTGCTATTTGATGTTGACGAAATCTCATCACTACTCCAGGAAGAGACTGTAGAAGGTCTGGTCCCTTGAGCAGCATATGATTGAGGGAGACTCCTTTCGTCTTGGCTGCTGCATCATGTACCACCCGCCGTTTATCCGGTTTCATTGGATTGATCACGGCGAAGTGTGGGAGGTATCAGGTCCTATTTGGAGTCCTCTATAGGGGCAGGCTCGGCATATCCCTTATCTATTAAGGCTTCCATTTGTTCGTTGTATTTCTCCTTCAGTGCTGCGTTACGATCTAATTTCTTTTCTATGCCGAAGAGTCGGTTGAGCGATGATTCGTAGTTGTTCGGTAGAACGATGTCGTCATTGCGCCATAGTAGAGCTGTCTCGTATCTTCCTTCTTCTGTGTGGACTGTATTTTCTTCTAAGATACGTAAGGCTTGCTCATCTGGATCTGTCTTTGGTCTTCTAGGATTGAGGCAGAGTCCATGCATGGCGAAATACTGTTTCATCAGATCCTCCAAGTTCTCCTCGGCTGGCACCTCAGCTATGTGGGATACGTAGCATATGCTGCGTCCGAGTGTACGGGTATGAGTCCCGTGCAGCACCCAGCCTAGTGGCGTGAGAGATGCCACTGGTCGCTTTGCTTTCCCTTTCCTGATCTTCGATGAGATGAGAAGGTGCCAGTTGTCTTGACCGATGAGTATTAGAGGTCGGGCATTTTCGTAGCTCAGTACTTCACCGATGTCTCGTAGATGTCGACATTTGTTGACTTGATCCTTGGAAACCCTTTGTGGCGATACCTTGAGATTCTTCATCGTTCTGGCTTGAATCTTCTGTTCGCGATTATTCGGACCTTCTATTGTGAAGTTGACTTTTCTTGATTCCGATTCAGCTGTCTTTATGGCGTAGATCGCTTCTATGTGCAGGGGATCGACGGGTCCTTGGCCTCCAATGTCGTTGGCTATGCTCTCGTCGATGAGAGTGACCGTTGACCCGTCGTCCAGCAGCGCGAAGGTGTCGATGGTGCCTTTAGGTCCAGACGCTTTGACTGGAACTATCTTCAAATATGACCGCTTGTTCGACGTCCAGGCGGAGTTGATTGATTCTATTGGGTTGGGATCTGCCGGCTTCTGGACTTTACCCGCGTGCAGCATCTTGTGGTGCGAATACTTGCACCCGTTGACGCCGCAAGTCTTCTGCCGGCAACTGTGGACTTGACTCCTGTAGCGTAGGCAACGGAAGCATAGTCTTCTATTCTTGGCAATATCCCATCGACTGTTGACATCCGCTTTCTTGAACTTGTCACAGTCTTCTATTGAGTGTCCTGCTATTTCGCAGCTCGGGCATTTCTTCGTATTCGGCTGACTATCTATTACGTTGTTTACTTTCTGTGGACGCTTCTCTTTCGGTGCGATGTCTTCGGGCAGCGCATAAGGTGCACATATTTCAGCTTGCCTCTTCATAAATTTCTCGAACTTCATTAAGGCTGGATCTTTCTTCGGCTGTGTGTCGGCGAAGTCGTAGAACTTGAGGCGCATCGATGGGGTAAGCTTCTCCAACAGGACTGTGAATAGCTCTGGATTGTGGAGATAATGGACGCAGTCTAGATTTTCCAGAGTGGATACGGCGTTCGTCACGTGAGTAGAAAACACGCAGGTCTCCCTCGGTGAGTCATTCAGGCGCGGCAGGGCCCGAAGTGTATCCATCTCCAGCTTGGCTACAGATTCCGGTCTTCCAAATTAATAAAACATGGCATAATTATAATTGCACTCTACAGAACCCCTAAATATAAAAACTATTCATTGTTTCTTGAGATATTAGAAAAAGTATTATGTAAAGTAAGCAATAACTCAAATAAAAAAATCCTACTATGTGGTGACTTCAATACAAACATTTTAAACAATTGTACACAAACATCATCATTTATCGATTTAATCTCTAGTTATAATTTAAGGTTCTCAGTTAAGGTACCAACAAGGCTTAATAGAATGACCTGTATTGATAATATTATACACAATATCAGAGGTGCAAAATGTGAAGTGGTTGAGTTAGCTCTATCAGACCATTGTGGACTATTACTTAAATGTCCAGTAAAAATTACATCCAAGTTGTGCTCTTGGACGATAGAATCTCGAGATTACTGTAAAGAAAATATGATTAAATTAGCAGGGTGCCTTAAGAACTTGAGTTTCTCGGAAATTTATGAAACAACTGATGCAAATATTGCATATAACTGTTTTCCAGACATGTTCAAACTCTTTTATGATCTCTGTTTTCCAATTAGACGAATTGTTTTCAGTAATAAAAAAAAAGAACAAATGGGTATCAAGAGGTGTTAAAATATGCAGTAAACGAAAAAGGCAACTTTTGTGGCAATATAGAAATAACCCGACGGACACGAATAAAAACAACTTAAAATCGTATTCTGAATTGTGTAAAAATATTATTAGATTAACAAAAAAATCACAAAATGACTATTTTATCAAATCATCACAAAACAAATCAAAGGCTACATGGAAAATTGTTAATAAAAATAAAAATGTATTTAAAGAGTTCATATATAAATTATCTCATGACAATAAAACTTATTATAATCCAACAGACATCTCAAATATTTTTAATAATTATTTCATTGACCATATACAATCCAATTCCATGACTTTAAATCATATCTAATGACTATAAAACCATGTATACAATGCATGGACAATGCTCTTCTATGTTTCTTGCTCCCGTTTCTCCACTAGACATAGTTAAAAGAGTGTGTAGTCTAAACAACACGAAGAGTGTTGGATTTGATGAAATATCGACATCGATAGTTAAATATGTGGCATATATAATATGTTTACCTTTATGTATTGAATCTGGTATTTTCCCAACGGCCCTCAAAACATCAATAATTAAACCATTGTTTAAAAATGGAGACAACAATAATTAGAACAATATGGAATTAGGGGTAATGTTCTGAATTTAATAAAATCATACCTATCTAATAGAAAGTAATACACAGAAATAACTCGAGTAAATATATATTCAAGGTTAGTAGAGAAATATAGGTCTTCTCTTCTCAAATTATGAAAATAATATTAACACTACTCTTAAAGAAAGTATAGACTGGTTAAATGCTAACAATCTACGGATAAATCTAAATAAAACTAAAATAATGCATTTTAATCAACGCATTATAAATTCAAAATATATTAACATAAATTATCAAAATGAAATAATAAAAGATTCAGATGTTACGAAATTTTTAGGGCTACATATAGATAAAGGATTGACATGGAAAATCCACACTGAAAACATAATTTAAAAAATTAATAGCCTTGCTTATGCACTACGTCATTTATCAAAAGTAGCAAGCAAAGATACAACATTAACTGCGTACCACGGCTCGGTTGCTTCATTATTGAGATACGGCCTGATTTTTTGGGGTAACAGTACAAACAAAGAGGACTTTTTATTGCGCAAAAAAGGTGTATAAGATCCATATTTAATCTAAAAAATACTGACAGCTGTGTGCCATACTTTAAATCTAATACAATTTTGACTTTAACTGGCCTATACATATTTGAAATGGCCCTATTCGCAAAACATAACATGAACAAATTTTATAAATTTTCTGACATTCATAATTTAAATACCCGTAGTAGAAACACATTTTTGTAAAATCGAATACAGCGCTAATGCATAATAGTGTTTTCTGTATGGCTCCTAAAATATATAACAAGATATCAGAGAGCATAAAAGGTAATCAATTGTTGAGCTTTAAAAATCAGCAAGGCACTTCTTGTAGAAAAGAGTTATTATAGTATCACCGAGTTTTTGAACGATGACCACAGTTACTTGTAACTAAATATAATAAATTTGCATGCCTAGTTAAGGTAAGATTGTACTGGTACTTTATATAATTATTACTATACTATAACAATGTTGTAAACCTACATTCTGACAAATAAATGAATTGAATTGAAATCTCGTTTCCAGAGTCTCCATGATCTTCGTCGGGTGCGTGTTGTTGATGAGTAGACTCTGCACGGCTTCTTTGGCTTTCCCGTTCAAGTTCTTCCGTAGTCGGTTGACATTCTCAACCTTCGTGTAGACATCTTCAGTTTCTTTGTAGGCTGCTCGGAACGGCAGCCACTCCTTGTGTGATCCGCTGAATTCAGGCAACTCAACGAACTTCGACTTCTGACCCGCTTTGATGGCGCTGGTGATCGCTGCTGATAAGCTTGAGAGGGTTTGTTCCAAGGTGACTCCCGTCAGTGTTGGCACTGCAGGCTGCAGCAGTGTTTTGTCTATAGGCTTCGACGGGGCGCTATATATTGGTTCCAGGTTCACTCCCGCCGGTGTAGGTACTGCAGGCTGCAGCAGTACTTCGTCTATGTGGTTCGGCGGGGTACTGTGTCCTTCTATCCGATGGTCCTCTTCAATGGCGGCGACCGAGTCTATTGCAGGGGCAGGAACGGGTTCCCGTTGGTGAGGTTCGTTGGAGATTGCTAACATCGCCTGTGCTTGAGTGTTCAACCAGGTGTCCACTCGGGTGTTGACTTCAGACTTTGAGAAGATGGAAGCGTCGTCATCCTCTTCATCGTTGGTGTCCATGGCTTCTATACGAGCTAGCGTGGCAGCAGCTAGCTGGGCTTGAATGCGCAGGAGATCTTCTTTCGCTCTTGCTATCTTCTGTGCTTTCGATCTGGAACGGGTAGACCCACCGGCGCTTCGGCGCTGCGGGTCCGGCAGCGGCATGCGTTCCTCGCATTGCGGGCTCGGGGGGAACAGCTGTAGATGGCGTAGCAGTGTCCCTAGCAGTAAGGCTCTCCTCTCTCCTCGTCGTGGCGCCACTCTTCTCTGTGGCGGCTGATGTACCCGTCGCCGCAGAGGTATCCGTTTCCGCGGTCGTCGCTGTGGCTTCTGTAGTAAAGGTTTCCGCCGATGTTTCAGTTGCGGAGGTTTCCACCGTAGTCCCGGTCGCGGAGGTTCCATATGTTGCCGTAGTTCCTTCGGACGAAGACGGGTTCTTAGCCGACGACTGTGCGCGTCTCTTTCCAACGGAGCGTGTGACCGGCGGCATAGTGGCTCGATGTGAGAGTCTTGATTCTTCTTTTCTTGAGGCTTCAGGCTTCTTATCCGGCTATCGGAGGACCATTAAATGTACAGGATTCCATACATTCCTTGCGCTGGGATTGGAGAGCTTGAAACACCATTCAGTTTTTCTTTCTTTATTTTCTTCTTGTTCCTTACTGCTAGGCTGCTACTGGACTGAATGCCAGTCGCTACATATCGCTCAATATTTATACAAAATATTGCCCAGATAAAACTGCTCTCTGATTGGCGGACCAATAGGAAGCGAGGAATTTTAGCCAATCAGAGAGCTTTATTTTTCCTATACATTTTCAACACTCTGGGTCGGCTATTTCAATATTATGTACCTATTTCTATCACATTATTTTAACACTATTTTGATACGTTTGCGTGAGTTTTCCTATTTACTATTTTCTATGACACGCTTTGTATGACATCTATATACCTACCTACCTATCCCTATAAGGTATTTAGAACTTTATTTATTTAAATATCTATAAAGCAACTATAAAATCTTAACTACGAAACAAATGGTGATTAACTTAAAAATATAACTTTTTAACTATTAGCTACGTTATAACTACGAGTATAATCTATCCATGCGTCGTCCTGCACAATTATTATGCAAATCGTTTATAATGAGGGGTCGGCGTTCATCTAGAGGGGAAAAATCCAAAATCTTCGACAAATAGTAAATTTGCAAAAAAATAGTAGACGTAGTAATTTTCTTTTTCAGCAGTCAAATCTTGAGTATATAAGTAACTAGCGACCCACCCCGTATTCGCACGGGTGCAATGCTGATACTAAATACACTACAGAATGCATACAACATGTACCTATATCTAAGAGAATAACATAACCTAAGACTTAGACATATACAATGTACCTAATGTTTAATATTTGCAATGTAAGCGCAAAAAAGTGTTTATTTACGACACACACATTAGAAACGTCTAAAAATATCAGTGTATCTCTACTATATTATGCATGTTTTATACATATAAACCTTCCTATTGAATTACTCTATCTATTCAAAAGAACCGCATAAAAATCCGTTGATTAGTTTTAAAGATCTAAGCATACATCGGGTAAGACAGACAGCGGGAGGCAACTTTGTTTTATACTATGTATAATTATTAAAAAATACTGGCAAGCGATAATATCATAAAGTAAAGGAGGAAAAGCTACTCAAAGTTGTCAAAAACGCTTAATCGTTCATCTTTTGGTGCCACTACCGTATTAGTTGAACAAGAGATCGAATTCTTATGACTGTAGGTATAGTATAGGTATCTAGATTAGAATTATGTATTTCTCAAACCAAGCTTTGATATTTTATGCGGCTTGATGATTGTCACTTGTCTTTTTTATACGCTTTATATTAGGTTCACTTGTATGTATGTTTGTATGTTAGTATGTTTGGATGTACCTGACTCCTTAGGACGCGATTTTGACCCACTTTAAACGGCCAGATTTCATTCAAATTTTGCACACCTGTCAAAGACAGATGACAAAGCAATAATTAAAAAAAAAAAAAAAAAAAAATTGAATATCCGATTATCCTAAAACTAAAAAGTAGAAAATCAATAATAGTTAAAAAAAACTAAAAAACACGCATTATATAGAAAAACCAATTTTTAATATATTATCGAAATGATAATCCTTCTTCTCATATCTGTCAATGAAATATTTATAACTATTGACACCATGCACCCCACGCTTTTTTTAAATAAAACATTTTTTTCTTACTTACATTTTATTAAATTTATTTTCTATTTTTTAGTTTTGTTTTCTATATAAAGCGTGTTTTTTAGTTTTTTTAACTATTATTCATTTAGTTTGGTTTTCTATATAAAGCGTGTTTTTTAGTTTCTTTTAACTATTATTAATTTTTTTAGTTCTTCACTGCCTGTATCCAAGCGATGTTTCAGATCTTACCTTATTATATTATCTAGTAGGTACCCTACCTACTCACTTCCTTGGATATCTTATTACGATCGTCGATTTTTATTTTTATATCTTCCACACATCGATGATTTCGGTCAATACTAAGTTAATCGGGGTCTAGTACATATCTACCTATTATTTTCCTTTACAATGCGATGTTTTTTTAGGTACCTACCTAAAAAAACATCAAAAAACCTACCTATGGCATCTATTGCATCGGTTTCGAACCCATGACCTTATGTTTGGAAGGCAGGGCTACTACCTACCTACTAACTTGACATCCAAGTTCTTGTTTTGGTTACGTAGAAAAGAAATGTCAGCGGCCTATGCGTGCTTTAATCGCTGGGTTTGATATGGTCTGGTCTAGTCCGTCCGTGCGTCGTCGTCGTTCGTCTTACGTCACTATCCCTTGGCCACCTCTGCCTCTGCCTACCAGGCAGGACAGCTGTAGGGCTAAAAAATAAAGCTATGATGAGCACGATAAGGCATCTGCCCAATTCAATCAATATCTTTTGCAGAGCAAGCGTTACTACGGGTTGTTTGGTTTTGTACGGTGGTTTCGGATTCGTTAGTTTCGCTACATGAAGCTTTGATTACAACTAGCATGATAATTATTTACTGTGTATAACGAAACGCAAAATAAAACGTACAGCTATTAGATGGGTAATTACTAGGATGATACTAGTACTAGTTTTATAATAAATTAATAATACCTACTACATATTTAAAATGACATAAAAAATTGTAGATTGTTGCATCGAGCGCAGTGAGTTATTTTATTATATTAAATTAATGCACCAGTGCTGCCATTGCCAAACGCGCGCCAATTGTATTTTTTCCCCAAGTCGGTTTTATTCAGCCGATTTTTATTTTCAGCTGGTATCTTTTTGATCTAATGCAAACATTTTATATATATAATAGGAGACATTAAATCTCTGTGGTAAACTTATATCTAAATAAAAAGTAAAAAACAATGCATCTCAACAGTGCATATCAAACATTCATATAACATTTCTGCACTGTTTTGGTTCTAAACGAGAAATTCGATCTTTGTTATCGGTATTGTAGTAATTAATGATAATAATAACATTACAATGTAGACTTGTTCGGGGAAAGCGAGGAAAAGTTTAAAAAAAATATAAAATAATTGAATTAAGATTATTTAATATTAACGAAACGATACATGGAGTGGTCAAAGACAGAATGACAATCTGTGGTTTATCTTACGTGTGGTAGGTTTTGCTACATCAGCCGTCTGAGTCTGGGCCGGCGACCATGCGTAAGCATTAGTTAGAAACAAACATTTTAAGTGCTTAGTTGGCTATAAATATGGATCGGTTAATTGGTTCAGGCAATGTAACTCCTCCCTCCGTAAGTTTGAGATTATCCGAAGGATGAGGATTATCTAGATTGCTGCTTTAATTCCTTCATCCGTAAGTCTATTCACTTTAGCAAACAATGAACTACGGACGTTCTGAATTCTATGACAAAACTGGATGTACGTTTCGTTTTGCTTTAGCTTTAAAGATTCTAGCTCGATTGCTATACATTCTTCCGATCGAGGGTCACCAATGTTGGGTAAGTAAATCTTTTAATACCGCGTATGTACAGATATTCGGATGGTCACTTAGTAGATACCAACTCTGCGCTGCGTTTCCGCTAATCGCGCTTCCACTTATCACATACTCGCATTTGTTTAGAAATAAATTCAATAAATTTTCGTCCCCGTCATATTTAGGGACAAGCGATAAGGTTTCCTTAGGAATAGCCTTAATTTCCATTTTTTTTATATAACATTTACTATTACTATACTGATTTACCAATATAAGTGTAAACTAGTTTGCCTATTTAAGTGCGACTTAATATTACTTAAGACTAATACGAATTAATTACGATTAACAGATCTGCCTATTTAAGTGCAAATCAATTTGCCAATTTTAATGCAAACAAAATCAGATAAACGCAACTAATAAGCTCGACAATTTAAGTTCGAGAAAGGAAGGTGGAAAAGACACAGGAATATACAATACAGGAAGTGAAAAGGTTTACTCACAAGCTGCTCGATCCCATGTCCTCCTGAAACCGCACTTTGACACTTCACTTCTTTCACACGCTTTTACCGTTCGAGAGTCGTAATTTATTTGGTTCGTTTATTTCCAGGTCCGCGTATAGTCGGTTTTCATACGGATTTCAATTTTCGCGACACCGATTTTGGGGTTTTCACGAGCGAAGAAAATCCGAGAAAATCGTGGAAAATACACAAGGCTGCGCCAGACTTGTTCGGGGAAAGCGAGGAAAAGTTTTAAAAAATATAAAATAATTGAATTAAGATTATTTAATATTAACGAAACTATACATGGAGTGGTCAAAGACAGAATGACAATCTGTGGTTTATCTTACGTGTGGTAGGTTTTGCTACATCAGCCGTCTGAGTCTGGGCCGGCGACCATGCGTAGGCATTAGTTGGAAACAAACATTTTAAGTGCTTAGTTGGCTATAAATATGGATCGGTTAATTGGTTCAGGCAATGTAGTTGAAAGAAAACAATAATAAATTTAAGGTACTTATGTATAATGGTTTTTTATTTTGCTTTGTTTTGAGTGGTACGAAACGTTAAACAAAATTGATGATATTTGTCTAACGAGCGTTTGTTTGGCGTGAGTGTCTCCTGCATAGGGTTTTTTCCCCTAACTTTAGGGGATTTTATTACGTGTACTGTATTTTTTGGGTTGAATAAATTTTGCAGTAGTCTAGACTCATTAATGATATAAATCATTACTTAAGTGAAGAATATATCAAAAACATCTTATTTGCTGGTATGTTTTACATTTAGGACTGTGCGAATAAGGTTCAAAGGGTTTTTTCCACTGAGCCTGGGGGGGGAAACCACAGGGCTGGCAACACTGACTTCCTGTAAAGTGAAGAATTGAAGATGAGGAATAGAAATAGACATTCTTGCAGTATTTATTTTTACTTATCTTACAAATTGAGTTTTATGTATTAAAATATTAAAATGATCAATGTAAAAGTGCTTATTAATGCGATTTGGATAATTATGCCATTCCATAGTGCTTAAAAACGCGTGCCAGTCGTATTTATTCGTATAAGGAATGATGGAGTTTTATTAGAAGTTCTAGTGTTTTTTAGCTCTACCATTAGGTACCGCGAATCTTTGAAATAATATTTCGCCTAAGCAGAAACGTACAGTTTTAAAATGAATATATTCATAACTGAAGAGAATGATGACGTAAGAATCTGTCGGGTCTGCTTAATAAAAGATGTGAAATTGTATGACCTGCAAAGTTACCCTTTGGAAACATATTTTGAAGCTATAATTGGGCTACCAGTAAGTATTTAACCCTCTTTTAAGTTTTCTAACAAACTTAACAGATAAATAAATATTAGCAAACACATACTTATACTTACCTACTTACCTATTTCATGAAAAAATTAACACCAGGATACTATCATTACCTACCTACATATTCCTACATATCTGTTGGATTTTTTTTAATTTCAGGTGATAAGTACCATGGACCTTCCACCATACCTTTGCTATGAGTGTGCTACCCTGGTGAGGAAGTTTTCAATATTCAGAGAACGCTGTTTGACTGGACAGGCTACCTTATATGGCATTGTCCAGAGCTGTGGAAAGGTAATAAACAAGTTAATATTTATTATGTAAACTGTTCAAATTTTTTAAATTTGGAACTCAGGGTCCATTCTCAGGTGAGTTATTTTAATCAATGTTCATGTCCATACCATTACTAATCCTTACTAATAATAAAAATGTGAAAGTAACTCTGTCTGTATGTCTGTTTGTTTGTTATGTTTTTACATCTAAACCGCTGAATGGTATAGAGATATATGGGACTTTGGAGAAGGACATAGGCTACTTTTTATGTAGGTACCATGTGTACGAAGTTGTGACTTAATCCGTCTATTTGTTTGTGACTTTTATGGCTTATGACTGAACACATACCCATAACACATGCTCTGCTTACTATGGGGTCAGATTATGCTGTGTGAAATGTCAGGTATTATTATTATTGTTGTTTAAACATTTGTTTTACTCGGTGTAAAGAACACCGGGGTTACCTGGAGTGCACGGGCCTAAGCCAAGTGCGCCCCAGTGTTAGGCTGAGCTTCACCAGGAAGTTCAGTTTGTAAAAACCTTCTCACTATTCTACACGTATTTAAAATAGCTGCTTTCTGTAATAAAATATACGTGTGCTTTGGTAGGTCTAAGTACTCTAACGATTGGAAGAGTTGTTTGGGAATGACGCTGGTTGATGACAGTACTATCGGGACTATTGAGACCTTTTGCAGACGCCACATTCTTGTGATTTCGTTTTTCAAATCAACGTATTTGGACAGCTTTTCTGAAATGGTGTTCTGTAGGTTGTGTGTGTTAGGGATAGCGATATCAATTAAGAGGGCTGTGTGATTGATTTTGTCCAGGAGAGTTAAATCGGGCCTATTAAAGTGTACGGTCTTGTCAGTAAGGATCGCTCTATCAAAGTAAAGTTTATGAGTACTATTCTCTAGCACAATTTCGGGTGTGTATTTGTAGTAAGGTGTTGGTTTTTTGGATGTGTCTATAAGTTTATATTTTCCTGCAAGTCTTTGGTGGATGATGTTGGCCACTTGATCGTGTCTGTGCTTATAGTCACTTTGTGCGATCGCTTTGCAGGCCCCCGTTATGTGCTGGATTGTTTCAGAAGCGCTGTTGCATCTTCGACACATGTCCGTTGTTAAGCTACGTTGCTTCATGATATATTTCTGATAATTGCGCGTCTCTATCACTTGGTCTTGAATGGCAACCATGAACCCTTCAGTCTCTGGAAAGAGTTCACCTCGGCTGAGCCATTCGTTCGACGCCTGTATGTCGACGGTGGGTTGACTCAAGTCGTGGTGGTGCCTTCCGTGGAGAGACTTACGGGTCCATTCGTTCACTAATGTCTGTCTATCTGTCTGTTTTTCATTGTTTTGTTTATTGGAATCTATTAAATTAAGTGGTGTGAGTTTATGATCCAATCGGACTACTGATTGGTGCAGAGATGATGTTTCAGCTTTTGTATGAAAATATGATCTTAATGTTGTTATTTGTTTGTTGTGCAGGTGCTGGATGTTAATAATACCTCTACCACCTTCAGCTTGAGGAAGAATTTGTCGTTGTATACATGCACGTGGGTGGTGCTTTCGGTGTTTCGACATAGTGACATTAATAACCCGTTGTAGATTTTTTATTTCAGTTTTGGTCCAGTTGATAATACCAAATGAGTAAGTAAGGACTGGGATAGCGTACGAATTAATAGCTTTTGTAGTGTTTTTGGAGTACAACTGAGATTTTAGAATGGAATTTAGTCTATGTTTGAAGTTCTGAGTTAATTTATGTTTTATTTCTTTAGAGTGAATTTGTTTTGACTGATGATAACCTAAATACTTATAAGTTTCATTTTCATATAAAGGCTCTATTATATCGCCGCTTTGCATTTGATATGCGTGTTGATGTGTGTACCCTGCTTTGACTGAATTTATTCTACATTTATCGATTCCAAAGTTCATTGCGATATCTTTTGAAAACTGTTCCGTTATATGTATAAGGTGTTCTAAATTTTCTTGACTAGGGGCATAAATTTTGATGTCGTCCATATAAAGAAGATGGCTTAGTTTATACTCTGTGTGATCAATCTGTCCGTCGCGTGTGCAGTCCATTGTATAGCCCATTTTAGTTGAATTTAAGATGTTGGATAGGGGGTTTAATGCAAGGCAGAACCACAAAGGACTGAGTGCATCTCCTTGGAAGATACCACGCTGTATCCGTATTGGCTCTGTTTCTATATCTGCACTGTATGTTTGTGCGTGGAGTCTGGTTGCCCACTTAGTCATGGTATGGGTTAAAAACTCTACGAGTTGTGGGTGTATTTTATATATCTGCAAGATTTTAATAAGCCACGTATGTGGGACAGAATCAAAGGCTTTTTTGTAATCTATGTAGATAGTGTGTAAGTCTTCTTTGGATTTCTGTACCTTGTTTAAGACAATTGAATCTATGGTAAGCTGTTCTTTACACCCTTGACTAAATTTTCTGCATCCTTTTTGTTGCTCAACAAGTATTTTGTTCGTGTCTACATGGTTATATATCAAGTGAGACAAGCATGCAGTAATGATCTTGTAAATTGTCTGTAAACATGTGATGGGCCTATACTTAGCAGGGTTTGATGTGTCATTCGTGTCTTTCGGGATCATATAGGTGGTTCCTTCTGTGATGTAAGTTGGAAGTGTGTCAGGGTTGGCAATGAAGTTATTGACGTGGTTATAAAGGTAAGGGTGTATTGATGTTAGTTTTTTATACCAATAACTGTGAATATGGTCGGACCCTGGAGTCTTCCAATTGTGTGTTGTTTTCAGTACTTGGCGGTACACTTCTATAGGTATATTTTCAAATTTCATAGAAACTAAGTCTGAATAATGTATATGCTCTTTCTGGATCCATTCGGCTTCCTCATTTAGTTCCGCAGGGTTTTCCCATATGTTAGCCCAAAACTGGCGCAGTTTTGTAGGGTCTAATGCATTGTGCGTCTGGTTCGTAGTCATAGCAGTCGGTGCTGATTGGTTGCGAGTGTTACTCATCAGTGATTGGTAAAATTTTCTCTCATTATTGTTAAACTGGTTGTTCTGTGTTTTACGGAAATAACATGCTTTGTAGCGTCTAAGACGACTACTTACTACTATTAGTTTTTGTTTTAAGGTGTCCAGGTAATGACTAAAGTTTGTGTTCGGGTCTTCATGGATGGTGTGTGTTTTATATTGATCTACTATTTTATTTATTTGTTTAGTGAGTGTTCTACTTCTATTTCCTTGTCTATATTGTGTCAATCTGCCTATCTTTTTTCTAAGATCACTTATCTTTCTTTCAAGGCGTTTCTGCCAGTTGGGTATCTTGTCTCGTTTATTTTGATTTTGGAACTCGTCTGGTGGTATTTTGAGATGTTTCGAACCGTTGGCTTTTGCTGTGGTCCATGCCACACAATAGATGATGGTTTGGAGAGTTTCAAAATCTGTTTCGATAGTTACATTTTCGGGTAGGATCACTTTATTAAAATAACTGACAATCTTTCCAAGGTTTTTTGACGCTTTTTGTTTTGGGATAAAGGGTCTTTTTTCTGGATTGGTGTTGCTAAAGTATTGTAGAGCTTCATTGAATATATGATCTATTTCTTGGTTTCTATCTTCATCGGGTCTGATGTTTAAATTTGTTTGTGTCGGTGTCGGTTCGTGAATGTCATTTAAAATACTTGGGTCAGTGGTTTCCATTGCATCATACCAAACTGTTGTGTTTAAGTCTTCTTGTGGTGGTTCGTAATTCGTGTTTGTGTTTGTTACTAGAGTACCTAATTCGTCAGCGATCTCCTGTCGAATATGTTTGAGTCTGTCCTCATCAATGTATTGGTTTGCTATGATAACACGTCTTTGGTCGGCAACACGTTGTTCACTTACATGAGCAAGGTGAGGGAAAACACTGATAAAGTTTTGATGCAGAGGTTTCCTATATGCAGTTTTATTAGTTTCTAATCGAGTTATTCTATAATACGCTCTTAATATGAATTCATTGTGCTCTGTCGTCCAGTGCATTCGCTGTGAGAGTAGTGCTTGAGAAATGGGATGTTGTATTTGGTTCTGCTGTTCTTTAAAATAAGTATCTACTTCAGTTCGTATGTCGGCTACACAAATTGCACTCAATAAATTATTGCGAACAATTGCGCGGCGTTGGTCACCTACTCTTTGTCTGCTGACTTGCATTTCTGGGTACTTTTCAATGAATTTAGTGTGCAGTTCTGTGAGGTATGCTCTGGTTTTAGATTCTTGAATGGTGATTATGAGATAAGTGCGCAGGATAAAGATGTTCATTTCTTCAGTCCATTTTTTGCGCGCACGTTTAGCTTTGGTGGGTACAGGATTATCGACAGTAGTCGCCTGTACAACATCCTCAGCTAATGAAAACGATGATTTACGAGAAGGAGAAGAAAGCGGGGATGGTTGAGAGTTATGGTTGAAGTAAGAGGGAGATGAAGAAGGAATAGAAGAGAAAAGAGATGTAGGTGAGGAATTTGATGATTGGGCTTCATGGTCCTGTTCAGCCCTATCGATACGGCTCGGGCCCTGTTCCTCAATAGGGGCCAGCCGTGTTACTCCCACGTCAGCTGCACTCGTGGTGCTGCTACGTACTGTGCCGGCTGGAGATATGCTCCGGCTTGATCTTCTCAGCGGTCGTAGGTTGTACCTCCTGTTGGGCTCACTTTGTTCGGGTTCCCCGGCAGAGGGCCGCCCATTACCCTCGCCACCGATGGCTTGCATGCTGTGACGTCCAGCATCGGCTCCAGACGTGCCCCGGCGATCACCCCCGGGAAGCGACCGTATACGTATATTCTTACTTTTCTCCATCATGATGGGTTTTGCCATTTCCCTTTTTTGTCACCCGCTAGGTTATTTCATTGCGAGTGTCCGCCCCTCACGTGGCTTAGATCGTCAGCACGGACGTAGGGTTGGGCTTTAAGGGGCTTATTATTATTATTATTATTATTATTATTATTATTATTATTAAAAAAAATATAGGTTATAATTAGTACATATATCAGTTATATATACCCATAACACAAACTATGTTTACTTTGGTGATAGATAATGCTGTGGTAAATGTCCAGCATTACTTAAAACTTTGAGGAGTTGACAAAAGGTAGTCTGAGTATTGTTACTTACACAATATCTCACAGCGTCTGGTAGATAGATACATTGTGTGACCCAAGAGCTGGCCTGTGTCTTGGGAACAGATCTGGGTCAGTCAAGCTATCTATAGATTGTTTTAAAGGGTCCATAGATTGCTCAACTGCTTCACATGTATTTTATATTATTCTTACACAATTAAATATATAGCTATCTAGCTGCTGGTATGTAAATTATAAGCATTTATGTTATCCAGATCCTATATCTAATACAATTTCCAATTTTCATTCACATTGATGCAGATTATTGAATGATTTAGTAACCAATATTTTTTTTAACTTCTACCTCTAAGGTGATTTTAATACTTTCACCACAATCATTCTTAAATCTATCACCTTTAAACAAGCAATTCTTGTATATATGTTTATATAAAATCAGAATCTCGGAAACGGCTCCAATGATTTTCAGGAAATTTAGTAGGTAAATTAGATTTTATTTTTAGAAAACGTCGTCTAGTGACATCACAAAAAGAAAAAGTAGTCCAGTGCAGTCAAGCCTGAAATCTCACTAATAAAAATATATCATTTGCAGGTCACAGATATAGAAATAAACAAAATTGATAGACATACGTTGTCACTGGCATCAAAACTCTCGACGCACTGTTTAGAAGCAAATGTATTCTACGCCGAAGAGGGTTCAATACTAAAAATTGTGAAGGAAGAACCGAATGTTGCTGATGATTACGAGGTTCCTGTTGAAGATTTTGTTCAATTCAAGGAGGAAGATGATCTTCCTTCACCAGATATACATTCCAGTGATGATGAGCCTCTGTCAGTGCATAAAGTGGTAGGTACAAAACTTTATTATTATACCGGCTTCCGCCTGCGGCTTCGCACACCTATATAATAATTACTTTTTAAAAACTAAAAAGAAAATAGTTTTTTTGATTCAAAAACCATAACTACAGAACCGATTTGTATGAAATTGATATGGGACCAATCGGGAAGTATATCTTTTCACATGAAATCAGATTTTTTTAAATCGGTTCATAAATGACGGAGTTATGAGGTAACAAACATAAAAAAAACCGACAAAAAACCGAGAAAACAGAACAGAACAGAACTCCTCCTTTTTTGAAGTCGGTTCAAAAGTAGCCAAATCCGTGTAGTCGTTACGTTGTGATTGAGCTGAGATTGATTATACTAGATACACATTAGCTAGGCTACACTTTGCAATTTAGAATAATAGGTAGGTATATTGGTTTGGTAATAATCTTTTTGTTAATATCACATAGGTACTAGCATGGCCGCCCGCGGCCTCGCGAGCTTGTACTTCAGTCTGTTCTTCAGTATAATAACACAATAGCCTCACGGACTTTTTTGTCGGTATATTATGTGTATGGGTGTAATAAGTTACCATAAGTACCTATATTTAAAAATATATAAATATTTTTTTAGTCATCTGGTCACCATAATACAATATTTTTCATGATCCATCTTATGATCAACTTAACTTCGAAAAACGAATACAAGAGAGTTTATACATTTCAAATGTGTTGGTTAACTGTCTGAGAGCAGAGCGACATGAGGCCATGCATTCTTATCAATAATATAGTCATATATATTATATACGCTTTCTTCAAAAGACTACCTTTTATGTAAGCTTTAAATTTCTTAATAGGTTAGTTATATTTTCAGAAAGCTTATTATAGAAGCGCACCGTGTTAGCCATAAAGGACTTATTTACTTTTTCTAGTCGAAACCTAGGGATGTATAATTTGTTTCTATTCCTATTATTGATGATATGAAAGTCACTATTTTGCTGAAAATTATCTCTATTATTATGTGTATAACAAATTTTCATATATACATATATTGTGAAGCTATTGTGAGAATATTAATTTCTTTGAATATTTCTCTCTAAGAATCGCGGCTTCATTTTATAAATGGCACGTATAGCCCTTTTTTGAATAACAAATATTTTCACATACATGCTTTTCCCCAGAGAATGATGCCATGTGATGAAGTTAATAATGTTCTACTTTTAAAGGTCAAAGAGAAAAAGAAGAGAGGCAGGAAGAAACAAGAGATCCTTAAAGAGCATCAAGAAGAATCAAAGAACGATTTAGACATATCAAAGTTTGTGGAAGAAGGATTGCTACTGCGAGATGTAAGTACCTCCGAGAGCTTATGCTCAGAAAGTGAGATATTTAATCTCGCGCAAATGACATTAGCATCTCACCGCGCTACCTGAAACGAGTGAATTTAGGCCATTCCATTGTTAAGCCGCCACTGCTATGATTTGGAAGGTCAAGGCCAGACATTATGGGTTTTTAGTAAGCTAACAGTGTGTACTTTAATTTAATTTAAGTTATATTTGCAACCTACCTTTAATTTAAAAAAAAAACAAGTGTCGAAATCAAAGTGCAGGAAAATTCCCCTATGTGCGATTTCTATGCTCTCGAGTGTATTTTCCGCAGAATTTCCGTGGCTTTCCATTACCACTAAAAGAGCTTACACACGCAATCACACGTCAACATAGTATATTTAAAATGTTACTCATAAAGCAACACTTATTCCAGTATAGATTTTCTTTATTGAGGACCTCTGCGACTAAGTTGGCGAAAGGCCGCCTGAAACGCAGGAGGTAGCGGGTTCGATTCTCGCCGCGGGACAAATTTTTGTTTGATCTGCAAATACGTGGCTCAGGCCTGGGTGTATTTCTATGTATAATATGTATGTATTTTAAAAAAAAGTAAATTTATCAGTCATGTGGTTCCCATAAAAATATCGTTTGTATTTTAGTCCTGCGAAATATCTGAATCAGGGCCACTAGTTACCTATTATAAATAAATAAATAATACCGGAGATTTCACACAGCATCATCTGGCCCCAAAGTAAGCTGAGCTTTTGTTATGGGTAATCACATGACAGATATACTACTTATAAACTTTTTGTTTTGTAAATACATTTTTATTATACATAGAAAAACAGAAATACTTGCACATTATACAAACATTTGTCCCGTGTCGGGAATCTAATCCGCAACCTCTTGCGTCTCAGACAAGCCTTCGCCCACTGCGCCTCAGAGATGGTCATATGTATGTATTCCCAAAAAAAACTGTATATAAGTAGATATATCAGTCATGCGGTTCCCATAACACAAGCTCTGCTTGCTTTGGGGCCAGATGATGCTGTCTGAAATGTCCGGCATTATTATTATATACATACTAGCTGCTGCCCGCGGCTTCGCACGCGTGGTACCTACCTAAAAAGTAGCCTATGTCCTTCTCCAAGGTTCCATGTATCTCTATACCAAAATTCATCAAAATCGGCTGTTTAGGCGTGAAAACGTGACAGACAGACAGACAGAGTTACTTTCGCATTTATAATATTAGTAGGGATTATACATAAAGAAATGTCTTCGACAGATTGGGCGAGAGATAGACGAAGAAACGGGAATCCAGATAAAGTCGGAAGCACCTAAGCGCAAGCGAGGCCGGCCGCGGAAAGCGGACTCCGGCCCGGAGCCGGCCAAGTCTCGACGGACCAAGAACACAGGCGGAGTTCACGTTGAAGATATCGACTTAAATGAATATGTATCAGTTGTTAAACTTACGGTATGTGTTATACATTTTGATAAACATATATTATTATTTATATATTTTGATAAGTATTGGTCTCGGTTCTGGGTGTTTTTCTATGTATAATAATAATATGTAAAAGAAAAAAAAAGTAAATATGTAGTAGGTAGGTACAAATGAGTTTGGTCCACTTTATTTATAGTTAGTTATATATCAGGATTTTTTTACTGTCGAAGTCGAAGTCAAAAGATACTTTATTCAATACAATCACAAGGATCACTTTGAAACGTATTACATGCTAGGTGAATTTAGGTGCCAATTCATCCTAACCCAAGCCCGAGAAGAATTGGCAAGAAACTCGTCTTGGTCCTAGCGCTTTTTTATATGATCCATCTTATAACTACCTTAACTACGATATACTAATACAAGAGAGTTTATACATTTCAAGTGTGTCGGTTAACTGTCTGACGGCAGAGCGACATGAGGCCATGCATTCTTATCAATAATATAGTCATATATATTATAAGCTTTTTTCAAAAGACTACCATTTATGTATGCAATACCTACCTGTTATATAACTAGTTATTAAACAAGACTTTTTTACATTTTTATAACGAGAACCTCTTAGTCATGTATGGTGTCCTGGTACACTGGACAAATTAGCGACCGGACAGAGTAGAGTCAGGAAAAAAGTTAAATCAATTCTCAATTTCATTCAAACTCAATTCTGTTGGCACCAACCTAACAAATTTTAGCTAAAATTAGTTTTTGAACTGTGAAATTAATCTTTGGTATTCTGCTGCTACCAACTTATCCTTATTTAATGTTATCTAACTTAATTAAGCGTTCCTAATTAAGTTAGATGGTACTAACCGAATAGGTTTTTCAAATGCTATGACTAACTAAATATATTTTAGACAATTCCTAATTTTAGAAATGAACCTACCGAATTGCCACCAATGTGTACCTAATTATATTTCCAAATTCTAATCTTAATTATAATTGGCAGCTAGAAGAGCAAATGGAGGAGATAACGAAACGCAAAGAATCTCTGAACTACCAGAACGCCGCCTTCCAATGCAATCTGTGCTTCAAGGGGTTCATAGACGCCAATGCGTGGAAACATCACGTCGGGAAACATGATCCGGTAAGATTTGAATATATTGTTGCGCCCGCTACATAGCTCCATCTGTTGGCAGGCGGACGCATTCAATATTCATCCACAACGTCATTTGGTATCGAGTAGACACACTACAAAGTACGCATATCGAATGCATAAGAGCGAACGAGATAGCTATATCTCTATTTCAAGCGAACATATTAGCGCGTTCCGGATCGTTCTCGAACTTTCGAGTAGGATCGAAGTTTTACGCGACGCACTCAGCGCTCATATAAATACGGCGGTAATTTCGGATGCAGTCAGTCATCAGTCTATTCCCGGCTTAACAAGTGATACAAGTAGGTACCATAGTTTCGAACTGTCATTGTGTTCTATTGGGAAGCTTACTAGTAGAATCTGTGGATTCAATTTTGTGTGTGGTAACTTTGAAATTAAAGTTATTATTTGGTTAAATCGAGCGGTTTCATTAATTTATCAGTACCCGGCTGGTAACAATATACATACAAATACAATAGGTACTAAACTCTCTTTATTCAATAAAATCACAAGGACCACTTTGAATGGTCTTCTTAAATGCTAGTGAATCTAGGTGCCAGTTCCTCCTAACCCCAGTTCAAGAAGAAGAAGTGCTTGTGGTGGCAGGTTGTCGTTAACAATTGAAACAATTAGATTTGTTTTATTACTTGAGCTGTTGCAGCCATAAAGGTTGGTATCCAAAGAGAAAGATTAAACCTAAGCTGACCATAGAGTTAAAGTTCAGTCTTACCCACAGAGTAAAATAAATTGCACAGATCAAGTTAAGAATATTTTACACAAATTAACCCAAATTCCCATCTATTTCTATACCAAAATTCATGGAAATCAGTTCAGCGGTTTAGGCGTGAAAATGTAGCAGAGTTAACAGTGCATTTATTATATTAATAAATATTGATTATTTATTTACTTAGTTTACGAACGCCAACGGTTGCTGCAACCCTAGAAGCTTACAAAACATTTCAATACTTAATGCTACTTTTACATTATAACCCTATTGATTATGATTATTAAGAATTTTATTGTAAGTATTTTTAGCAGTTTTATAGTACCATGTGCCTTTTTTTATTTTATTTTATTCCTGTATTCTGTGTGTTGTGTGCTAAGAAGCAAATAAATGTAAATGTCTGTCTATGTCTATGTCTATGATTATGAGTTGGTTTTTGTTGATTCGCGACAGTGCTTACTAAATTAGCAGAGGCATCTTGTTATAGCTCATTGGAATTGTCGTTATGAATGAAACCTGTAACATGACTGGCCTGTCAGCTCAGTTGGTAGTAGCTCTGCGCTGTAGGTTGAGGGTTCGATTCTTATTCAGCATAAGCATTTGTGTGATGAATAGGTGTTTGTTCTGTGTCTGGGTGTTAAAGAGAAAAAGAGAAAAAATGTTTATTATTAACCAAAAACGAGAAACTTATTAACTAATACATAGCTTAATATTTAGTTGGGTCACAGGTGTATTTTGCATTTTAGTTAAAATATGTACCGATGATCCCCACACTAGGCTATGCCTGTATCGTGGGGGCCATTCGACGATTACAATGTATGTGTGGTGCAAACTTGTGAATTTATGGAAAATTAGGTTTAAATAAATGCGGAAAAGTTAAACTAGAGTATGAGCGTTCATGTGTGTGTGTGAATGTGTGTGTATGTGTGTGATTTTGTGTGTGAGTGTGTGATTTTGTGTGTGCGTATGGTACTGAATACCACGGCACGTATGTGTGTTAATGACTAATATGGATTATATTTTAAAATCGAGAGTGCGCAGAGAGACAAAGTCTGTGCTGAGAAAAACGTTATGAAACAACTTTTAGTAAATCTTCAGTTTGGCTGTAGGTTAGAGAAAGAAGGAATTTGAAGGTGATCACTTTTGTTTCTCTAGCAGAGCTATTTTTAATGTCACAAGATTTGGCAATTTTATTGTAAAGGAATGGATGCAAAAATTTTGAGAAACGATGAGCAAAATGGGTTTTCACTGCAGGTTGAAGTATTTTATACACCCTTCGTTGCAAAAGTGATTTATGGTCGACCGAAGCAATTACCTTCGTGTGGGTTAATACTATTGCTTTATGAATGAAAAGCTGGCGTACGGTTAATAGGCTTGCTTCAGCGTACAGCGTTGTCGTCGGGTAGCGGAAAGGTTTTCTGTGCATTACTTTTAGCACTGAGCGCTGCGCTCTTTCTAACCCAATCATTGCCGTGATGCCAGCTCCACCCCAGACAGCTATGCAGTAGGTTAGAATTGGCTCGCATAGAGAAGCATACACGAGTTGCAGAATATTTTTGTTAGCCGATTTGCGTAGTCGACGCATTATGAAAATTAATCTTCTAACTCTAAGAGATGCGGCCACGATATGCTCCTTAAAAGAGAGATGTTCATCAATTTCCACCCCCAAATAGCGGATTGACGCAACACGTGCTATTGTTTCGCAACTACATTTGGAGAGTTTGCAAGAGTGTATTTTGAGTTGGTATTCTATGTTTGGTTCGGAAGCCTGAGTTTTATGAAAACATAGGTATTTCGTTTTTTTAAGATTAAGCGTAAGAAGATTTGTATCTAGCCAGTGTCTAATGTTAGCCATTCCCGATTCCGCTCTTTGGTAAACTGACTTCCAAGAATCACCGTGGAAGAGGGCGACTGTGTCATCAGCATAACAAATGAGGTCAGTGTCGGGAGGAATAATATCGTGAATATCATTTATATATAAGATAAAAAGGGTTGGCCCGAGTACGCTGCCTTGTGGAACTCCAAAACGTATTGGGAGATCCATGCTTTTATGTTCGCCAATTCCAACGCACTGGCTTCTTGTAGAAAGGTAGCTTCGAAACCATTCCAGTGGCAATCCTCTGATGCCTAAAAGTTCAAGCTTTTTTAAAAGGATTGGCACAGAAACGGTGTCGAAGGCCTTAGCTAGATCTAAGAATATACCTATACTTTTCTTTCCTTTGTCAAGGGTTTCTGATACATGGTGGGTCAGAAGTTCTACCGCATCTACCGTAGATTTGGCTCGCCTAAACCCATATTGGTGTTTTGATAGTAGGTCGTACTTTTCCACAAACTGGGTGAGCCGGTGGTTCACAATTCTTTCGAGAATTTTTGAAAAAGCTACTAAAAGTGATATGGGTCTAAAATTTTCTGGTAATTTCTTAGACCCATTTTTGTGTATTGGAGTAACAATTGCTTGTTTCCAGTTGTGTGGAAATATGCCCGTTACCAAGCTTAAGTTATAGATGTGTGTTAGCGGACCCACAATTTGACTCTCAATTTCTTTAATTAGATAATTTTTGATACCGTCCTTTCCCGGAGCGCTGTTATTTTTCAGTTTATGGATAAGCGTTATTACTTCAGTTTCATCTGTGGGTTGCATAAAGAAAGAGTTAGTCGATAGAGAAATATTATGATATACTTCAGAAGCAAGAATGTCCTCTGTTTTATTAAGTTTATGTAACAATTGATCAGCTAGTTGAGCACCCACATTAGAAAAATACTCATTACAGTAATTTATTGATTCATTTTTGTTATTTTTTGATTCTAAAAGCTCCGTCGCTGAGTTTGTTCTGTTCGGAATGTCAATTATGTTTTTGATGGATTTCCATAAGCGTTTAGGGTTCCGACAATTGTTCTCTAAGTCCTTATTTTCGTACGCATGCTTGACATTGTGCAATAGATTGATACAATAATTTTTATACCGCGTGTATACTAGTTTCTTTTGTTCGTCTTTAGGATTTTTTCTGGTATCAAGATGCAGTTTATCTCGATGTTTTATGCACCTTATGAGACCTGGAGTGATCCATGGTTTGATATTATACTGCGATCTGCTAATTTGTTTTACTGTTGTATGTTTTTCTATTGCAGAAATAAGGATTGTCTCAAATTCAGAAACTGAAATGTTTACGTCGTGTGATTTCATGACACTAGACCAATCCGTTAGTTGTAATTCGGAAGCAACAGCCTTGTAGTCAGTTTTGGCCATAGTCCGCTTTCGGTTTTTACTGATTTTGGTTTTAAGAGTAACACCAAGTATAGCAATGTCATGATCTGTGATGTCAGTTCTGCATACAAGACTCACAACGTTCAGAAACTGCCTAAATAAATATGTGGTCCAAACAAGAGTTATGCCTTGTTTGTTTGGTTATGGCAGGCATGTGTCCAGATTCAGCCATAAAACAGAGGTACTCAGAACTCGTGTTGTCAAGCGAGTTCAGTATATTGATGTTAATGTCCCCGGCCACAATAACAGATATGTTTTCTTTAATGTTTTTAAAGATATTATTTAAGGAAGTTGTGAATTTTTCAATTTGACGAAATGATGGCGAACGATAAATGCTGAGAATAGTGATATTATTTGACAGGTCAATTTTAAGACACTCTGCTTCTTCGAAGAAAGGTTCGCTCACAGTTGCGCACCAAGTATTATTTACATAGACTGTGACTCCTCCTGCTTTGTTTAGGTTATTTCTAGTGTAATAAGATTTATAGCCGGGAATTTGTCCAATCAGTGCACCATCCACTAGCCAGCACTCTGTTAAGACTATAACGTCGATTTCA
This sequence comes from Lampropteryx suffumata, assembly GCA_948098915.1. NCBI lineage: Eukaryota > Metazoa > Arthropoda > Insecta > Lepidoptera > Geometridae > Lampropteryx > Lampropteryx suffumata. The sequence continues at coordinate 2,945,602 of OX402561.1, read as the reverse complement.
ATTTGGAGTCTTTGTAAGGCCAAGAGGAAGCTGTCAAAATTTTTTTGAATGCTACGTATATTAAAAGTCAAAAGTTTAAACTTATATCTATCAGTCAATATATCATTACAGTTTTCCAAAACATCTACAACCGGGCATTCTATAGTAAGTGTTTTGTCTATTTCATTTACAGTATCTAACTCGATAGAAGCCATCATAATAATAACGACTTAGTGTTTGTAGATTTATAATGAAGCTTCATAAATGTCAGGCGTGTAATATTTTTTTCCACAAACTGTGTTAACGATGATATAAAGACTATCGTGGGTACGCACAAAGAGACTTTGATAAAAAGATTTTTGTAGCTTGAAAGTTTTGTGGTTGTGTAAGTAATGTAAGAGTGTACGACAAGTGGTAGCGCAAACTGTTGTGTCAAGTAGAGATGTGCATTGAAAGTACATGTGTGGTAATAAGTTGAGGAAACGCTCATATTTCGCAATACTAAAAATATTAAATAAGTGTATGATATAGCCAAATTATAAAAATAGTAGAATAAATAGTAAAAAACAAAGTGTTTAGGAACAGCGAACAATATAAAAGGTGTGGTTTTAGCCATTAATTTCATCCTTTTTGTGAATATTGGCAGTAGTGGCAGAGACTTGCGCAGGTCCCACTTTCTGTTCGAGATCATCCTGGGATCGTATGGCGACAGCTGGCTTCTTGTCAGCTGCTCGTACGAAGATGAATCCGTTACGTGTCCAGCAGTAGCGAAAATTATGTTGTTGAGCGCGTTGTCTAGCTTCCCTGAATAATATCCGGTTGGCTTTTGACAACCTCTCATTAATATAGAGCTTCTTTGAAGTTCCAGGAACAATATCTTCCGAGTTTAGGTTTCGTCTAGATTTAGCGGCCTGCACAATTTCATTCCGCTTGGTGTGACGAAGCAGTTTTACGACTATTGGTCTTGGTTGAGAGTCCTTGGTATCTGAGGTGTAGTTACGCTGGCGTAGTGGACCAGCTCTTGAAACTTCATCGACCTCAGAAATGGCTAATCCAATTCCGAGTTTGTTAGCCGTTACTTGGACTATGTGCATAAGGCTCTCATTTTCTGATTCGGGGACTCCAGCTATTTCTAGTTCATTCTTAAGGTATTTTTGCTCCTGTATCATGCATGACTGTTGGAGCAGTGCAATAGATCCTCTTAACTCGACAATCTGTGTACCTTGTGTAGCTATTTTCTTTTCATAAGTTTCGAAACGAGATATTGTTGCTGCTGCAGAAAACAGTTGTTCTTGTAAGGTATGTACATCTTGCCTAAGAAGTATAATCTCATCATTCTGCTTCTTGAGGTCTTGAACTTCAATTCTCAGCTGTCGTATTTCTGCGGTGAGCTCTGCCAATCCTGAGGTAGTAGGAGGCTCAGCAGTTTTTGCTTGTCTGCGACCCCCGCGTAATAGATTAACACCTTCGGAGGTAGCATATGGGCTGGTCTGACTACCGGCAGGATTTCGAATTGGGGTGTTGGTGTTGTTACCTTTAGGTAAGGAACCAGTGCAGGAAGGGCATAGCCAGTTGTCTTTGTAGTCTTGAGTAAAGTTACGAAACTTGTCTGGTTCCACAACAAGGCATAGCAGGTCATATAATTTTTTGCAGGTACTGCATTCCATGTAGTCCAATGACAGAATAGGTTTGTCACATGCGTTGCATTTGGTAGACATTTTGTATCGCAGATCTGGTTAAAAAGATCAAAAAACTTCGAGTACAAAATATACAAGAAAAAAATGTATGGAAGCAAAAAGTACAGCGCCTCTGCTAAGATTCGAACTCCGAGTCTGCACTGCGCATGGGCGGGCTGAGACCTACAAACCAACTGCACCACTGTGACTATAGTCAAAGCGACGAAATTAACAGACTGTTACTACGTCGATCGCGAAGCTCCGTGTCCAAGTCCAAAGTCTGTTACTTTGTTTATCGGCTGCGGCTGACCATACGTAAAATCACACAAGCAAAATGTAGGTAGTTTATTTGCAAAATGAATTCGTTTTAATGTTTTATGTTTGATTTCACTTATTACACACTTGTTCCTTCACTGTTTAAACTTCAAAAAGGAAACTGATATCTTCCGATTGGAATGATCTAAGCGAATAGTACTTTTACGCGGTTTGAACACTGGTTTTTAATAAATTTTCGTGGACGATTTTTCAATACGTGTTTACTGAGTGGCGCACCGGTTGCTTTTTTTTCTGTTATAAAGTATGAATTATTAATAAATGTTTTAACAATAATAATTACAGAAATGTAGAGAATAATATAAAATAATATAAAATGTGAAACAGTTGAGCTATCTTAGGACAGTTTAAAACGATCTATAGATAGCTCAACTGATCCAGTTCACTGCCAGTGGGCAGCGTTCCCAAGACACTGGCGGCGTTGCCACGTTGAATGGCAATGCTAATACGCTGAACCAGATAGGAGCCAGCTCTTGGGTCACGTAATGTATCTACCAGACGCCGTGAAATAATTTTGAATATTAATAATATATAAGTAACTGCTCCTTCAGTCATCTAGTTATCATATTACACTATGCTTATCACTGAACACTGGATGGTACAATCTGAGGTACTTACTTTCTACGAAAACTATAATATTGCTAGTATCTGTAAACATGGTAGTTCGTTAATTATTGTAAGAAATAACTTGAAATGCAAGGAGCGTAAAGATATTACTTGTTTTTCTATTGAAAGAACTATTGAGGTGTCGCGTGTTAGCGTTTACCGTCCCCCTGATGATGATTTTGCGTTATATGAATGCACTATGGAAGAAGTATTGCAAAAAATAGCTTGTGATAAAATCATAATAGTTTGTGGTGATTTTAATATAGATATTCCGATTCATCCATTCTCTGAAAGACTTTTAAACTTATTTAAGTGTTTCAATTTAAGTCCTCTTTTTGATGAACCTACAAAAGTGACACTAACAACAGCTTGTCACTTGTCTAGATAACATCTGTTGCAGTTGCATACCACTTCATAAGTGTGTACTAAAACATTATAGTTATGACCATTACGGTCACAGCGCCACCTTTTCATGTAATCGTATAGTTGAAGCTCAGAACTTTACTCACCGACCTATTACAGAGAGCCGCATCAAAACATTTCAAAGTAGAATTGAACACAAAGTTTCCCTCGTACCATGCATCGATGATCCAAATTTATTTATTAATTTATTTCAGAACAACAGATAACTTCACCAAAACGTCTTAATTAAAACATAAAAATATTCTTAAATTATTACATATAATATAAAGGCTGTCATCAAACAAGTCTATATGTTGGAACTCGTGTACGAATGCGTTTAACAAATTAAGCGCAAATTGATGTTGGCGCATTCTTAGCGTGATGCGTGTGTGTTACGTGATAGTGTCGGGCAAACAACGGGTGTCGACGCCGTTGACCACAGCCGCACATAATTATTTGGTACGTACAGTGGTAAACAATAGTGTAAGGCCAGACATAGTTTGCGTCTCAATTCAATCGTATCCATACCTACCTTGCCAGCAACAAATAAAGAAGGATATAGGTACGGATAATAGCCATACATTCGCTTATAGACGTAACCTAGCAAATTTACGCTGAAGCCTTTCTATCAACACTATATTATGCTTCACGCGGATCCCAACCAATAGAACCAAATGATCTTTTCACCACATTTTCTAATTTAATAATTAAAGAGCTATATTTTTTGTGATATATTTACAGTAAAAACATGCAAAGCAAAAAATTGTGCTAGATTTGCCGACTGGGCTACACCGGGTATCTATAGAAGTAGGAATACATTGTACGAATTATATGCTTCCAGAGAGACAATGTTAGATGATCCAGTTTTTATCTTACATATTAAGAATTACTCAAAAGTCTTCAAAAAAGTTTGTCATGCGGCTAAGTCACTGTTTTTGAGAAAAATAATATTAAATTCAACAACAAATAAAAGCAACTTGGAAATGAATTAGTAATTAAACAGGTAAATCAAAGGCTCGCAATATACAGTTCAAATTAAATATAAATGGTACAATTTTGACAAAAGAACAGGATGTTGCAAATGCATTTGATATTTTTTCTCAGATAAAACAAAAATTGAAATGAAATGAAATTGTGACCAAATCGTTAAACTCTTTAGCCTCCAGAGCTTCCGTTCTATTAGAATCTACTAGTGTTGCAAAATGTAAGAATGAGTTTAGTTTTAGCTATATTAACGAGGCTAGTATTGTAAAAGCATTCAAGTTAATTGATATAAAACATACAGAAAATCTTTGGGGAATGTCTACAAATGAATGAATGAATGGTGCTGGGTGTCATTATCTTAGATATTGCACCATGTTTAGCTTATATTTTTAATAGATGTATCGACGAGGGAGTTTTTCCCGATCTCATGAAACACAGTAAACTCATTCCTTTGTTTATGTCTGGAAGTGAAAGTGATTTCGCTAATTATAGACCAATATCGATATTACCTGCGTTAAGTAAAATCTTTAAAAAAAATATTCTGAATCAGTTATTATATCACTTTAACGTTAACGGCCTGATAAATAGTTATCAATACGGATTTACTAAAGGTCGATCAACAGCTGATACAGGTATAGCGCTCTTAAAGCATATATTTGAGAGCTGGGAGAAGTCACAGGATGCAGTTAGGATATTCTGCGATCTATCTAAGGCCTTTGACTGTGTGAGTCATGCAACCCTAATCACAAAGTTAAAATATTATGGCATTAAAAACCGGACGATTGACCTCATACAGTCTTATCTATCAAATAGAGTCCAAAAAGTAGACGTGGGTGGTGAGAGGTCTTCAGGATCAATTATTGATATAGGGGTACCTCAGGGTTCGATACTAGGCCCTTTTTTTCCTTGTATACGTTAACGATTTAATTTTTTTTGTAAAAAATATTTGTGATATAGTTTTATTTGCAGACGATACGTCTTTAATTTTTAAAGTTGATAGAGGTAAAACCAGTATATGCGATAACGTAAATGAATCCCTATCGTTAGTTCTTAACTGGTTCACTGTAAATAATCTTTTGCTTAATTAAAAAAAAACTAAATGTATCAAATTCACTTTGACAAATGTTATTCATAGCCCGACCAACATTGAAATGAATGGGGAGGCAATGAATCTTGTAGATCCACGATCTTCCTAGGTCTTAATATTGATGCAAAACTACAGTGGGGACCACAAATTGAAACGCTTGCTGGTAGGCTTAGTTCCGCTGCATATGCAGTTCGTGCGATACGGTGGCTTACTGATGAAGCTACAGCTAGACTAGTTTATTTCAGTTACTTCCATAGTGTTATGTCATACGGCATCATTCTCTGGGGGAAAGCAGCTGATATTGGTAAAATATTGGTAATTCAAAAAAGGGCAATACTTGCCATTTATAAAATGAAACCACGTGAATCTTTGAGAGAAATATTCAAAGAAATTAATATTCTCACAGTAGCTTCACAATATATATATGAAAATTTGTTATACACACATAATAATAGAGATGGGATTCAGCAAAATAGTGACCTTCATAGAATCAACACTAGGAATAGACATAAATTATTCATCCCTAGGTTTCGACTAGAAAAAGTAAATAGGTCCTATATGGGGAACACGGTGCGCTTCTATAACAAGCTTCCTGAAAATGATACTAAACTACCTAGTAAGAAATTTAAAGCATACATAAAAGGCAGTCTTTTGAAGAAAGCTTATTATAATGTAAATGACTATATTATTATACATTTTGACAAACACGGGCTTTACTCAAGTATTCTTTTGTCGATGGAGGCACCGACATTGTTTCGATTCATCTAGAGAATCTTCATCAGGGTGAGTTTGATCCGCGGTCCGCTCGTTGCCGCTCGAGCGGTCCGCTCGTTACCGCACTGCGAACCGTGAGCCGTTCAGAACCGTTGAATAATACGTGAGTAAAGCCCGTGTTTGTCAAAATGTATAGTACAACTCACGAAAATTTTGAAAGTGAAAGACTATATTATTGATAAGAATGCATGGCCTCATGTCGCTCTGCCGTCAGACAGTTAACCGACACACTTGAAATGTTTAAACTCTCTTGTATTAGTATTTCGTAGTTAACGTAGTTATAAGATGGATCATATAAAAAAGCGCTAGGACCAGGGTTAGGATGATTTGGCACCTAAATTCACCTAGTATGTAAGATGTTTCAAAGTAATCCTTGTGATTGTATTGAATAAAGTATCATTTAACTTCGACTTTTGACTTGACTTAGTTTGGGGCTAGATGGTGCTGTGTGCATTGTCCCGCAATATGTATATGTAGGTATGCATTGCGACCCCTACAGAACAGAAAGAACGTTCTTCACTCTGTTCTGTGGCGACCCCCCACCCGATGGACTGATGACATTGTAAAGAATGCGGGAAATCGGTGGATGGGGAGGGCTCAAAATCGATCTTCCTGGAAATCTATTGGGGAGACCAATGTTCAGCAGTGGACTTCTAAGGGCTGATATGATGATGATGATGTATGCATTAAAAATATATATATAACTTCAGAGTGCCGGTGACATCGAGTGCCCGGTGTGCAGGTTCCGGTTCCCGACCAAACGAGCGCTACAGAAGCACGCCACAAACCACGAGAAGAAATACGCCTGCAAGTCCTGTTCTTACATCTCCAAAACTACGTAAGTACCCTAAAATCAACCTTAAGTAATAAAAAAATTAACAAAAAAAATTACACCGCCGAAAAAACTGAAGCGCCAAAAATTTTTTTTTTAAATTTAAACTTAATAACTATGTTCTTAAACCAATGTAAGTAGTTTTGAGTCGCCAAACAAGCCAAACAAAAAAAAATAATTACCAAAATCGGACTAACCTGTAAAAAGTTATACAATAAAAAAAACTAAAAAAAAAAACAGAAAAAAAAATACGTGTCGACTTGAGTATCTCCTTCGTTTTTCGTCGGTACAATATAGCTACATAATGTGTGTAAAAAAAACCTAGATGTATTAAATTTAAAACAAAAATGTTTACCTGACAAAAATGTTTTTATAGTGTCATCTAATTACTTAATTAATGTTCCTTTTGCTTTGGTAAAAACTATATAATATTGACGTTTCTTTTAGAACACAAGCAAAGCAGCATCAAAGGTGGCACAAGGGAGTAACATACACTTGCGAATATTGCGACGAAGTCTCTACGTAAGTTATTTATAATCTTCTCGCTAGCGTGTTTTTTTTGACGATCTCTGTGGCGCAGTGGGCCAGGTTCCGGCTGAGACGCAGATGGTTGCGGCTTCGACTCCCACCGCGGGACAATTGTTTGTATTTGTCTCGGATCTGGGTGTTTTTATGTATAAATATGTATAATGTATGTAATTAAAACACAAAAAAAAAGTGTGCCCCTCGGGACGCCCGACAGAAGTGATAACTTAAACTAATCTAACTAGCGCTGTTGGTTAGAGTGAGAGAGGAGGATCCTGCCTACCGCTGCCGTAAGCGTGAGAGAAAGGGAAGCCAGACAGACTGGCGCCGTAACGCGTTACGTAACGAAGCGGTTTACCCTCCCATAAGAAGTTATCACTTCAAAAAGTATATAAGTAGTTTGTCAGTCATGATGATCTTCTGTATGGAAAAATATGGATAACATTTATAAAAAGCACGTTTATAAAATTATGGTAAGTATGTATTTTCAACACGTTACCTGCAACTTTGTCGATTGAATTTGTTTATAAAGTTATTGTTAAATGCGTAGCAGCCGCTAGCGAATTAAACAGCGCTCTTCTGAAGTTTATTTTTAAGAGTGGACTAGACAATTTTGTGCCACCGACTAGTGTATCCTTAAATTATGCAAATTTTCAACGTGGGTTCTCCGCTAGTGCGTGAACGTCTAATTCCATGTTTCACATGAACATTTTGATGAATCGCTTAGGCGCTGCGCAAACTTAGACACTTTTGGTTGCCGACACGGCACACGCACACAGGGGACCGTAGTTGCTGTGTCTTGTGACGGTGATCGGACATAGTCGCCCGTTGCTACTGGCCACTCGTACAATTCCTTGCTTGTACAATTACAATACAATTAGCTTGGGCAGCACAGTACAATTGTAAGGAAATTTGTTAATGTTGCTTGTGTCTTCTGTAGGCTTTAAGTTTCATTACCGACACCAAACACTTTTCGATCGTCAATGAGTAAGTGTACTTAACACTTTTGGAGCAACTGGTTTTATACTGGTTTTATAGAAATCAATCATTGGTAGTTTGTATCTGACACAAGACACAAAAGTGTCCACGTTTGCGCCCTGCCTTAATGTTGAACGATCAGCTGTAAGGCGATTATGGAACTCATGATACAATCAATGTCTATCAGTTTCGATTAGCAATCGGCATCAATGTCTATCAATTTCGATTAGCAATAGGCATTATTAGAATCACTCATATACGATGTATTTAAATGCTAAGTAAGCTTAACACGGTTCCTACCACAATTGTACTTTGTATATTGGTCGAGTTATAGTTTGACACTAACTTCACATTGTAACTAGCGATAGTAGCCGATAGAAATCGCAGCGATCCGTAATACCAATTCATGAATAGTAACTGAAAGCTATTAGTATCAATGTTTTGATAGTATCAAAGTTCCATAATGGTCCCACAGATCTAAATACTAAATCCACTTACAAAACAGCCGGAAGACAGCGATCTGGATACTCCTCTCACTCTACAGGAAGTTGCTAAAGCCTCAACGTAGTTGGCCACTAGCTCAATGAACTTCTTGTGTAATTTGGCAGAAAATGGACATCATACCTCTCGCATGTGCGTATAAAGCATCCGTCGTCGTTCATCTGCTCAGTCTGTGGCTACTCGTTTGTAAGTCAACTCGGACTTACGATGCACAAGACTATGATGCATAAGGATGTCAACGAAACGGTAAGCAAATGCTGGTAACTAATGGCACCACTGGTAAACAGTAGTGGTAACAAGTAAACTATACTTACTAATATTATAAACGCGAAAGTTTGTATGTATGATTGTTACTCTTTCACGCAAAAACTACTGAATGGATTTTAACGAAACTTTACAATAATATAGTTTATACATCAGAATAACACAAAGACTATAATTTATAAAGATATTGGTGGCAATTCGGTTGGTTCATTTCTAAAATTAGGAATTGTCTAAAATATATTTTAGTTAGTCATAGCATTTGTAAAACCTATTTGGTTGCTACCATCTAACTAAATAAGGAACGCTTAATTAAATTAGATAAAATTAAATTAGGATAAGTTGGGTAACAGCAGAATACCAAAGTTCCATTTGTTCTAAACCTAATTTTAGCTAAAATTAGTTAGGGTGGTTTCAACAGAATTGAGGCCATTGTGTGAATTGTCCAAAATATAACGATAAGTGTCAAGCAAATAGGAAAAAAATGCCCATCTGCGAGCTATTCTGGCGTGCGCTGCAATAACCGTTAGAATTACACGAAGTACTAATTAATCCTGCTAATAAATCCTGCGCAGACGTCGCGGGCACCGGCTAGTAAACTATAATCTCATGTTGCTTGTACCAAAGCCTAAACTAGAGTAACATTTTTGAATTACTGTTTTGAAGTTTAAATTTAAAGCATACATAAAAGGTAGGCTTTTGAAGAAAGATTATTATAATATAAATTACTATATTATTGATAGCAATGCATGGCCTCATGTCGCTCTGCCCTCAGACAGTAACCAACTCATTTTAAACGTATAAACTTTCTTGTATTAGTATGTATGTAAGATGAAAGTGATCCTTGTGATTATATTGAATAAAGTATCTTTTGACTTGACTTTTAAGTTAAAGTTTACATAATTGATTTAGGCGTGACTTTGCAGAAACCCATTACAAAACATTAAACATATAGACAAATATTTCGTACAATAGTACTAAATATTTGTACAGAATACTGCCAATCTATTCCTAACGAGTTACCCCGCTATTGAAATTATTGAATTTCTTTGTGGGATTGTATGTGTGGATGGTGTGCTATCATTGTAATAACACTTTCCATGGGCTTAAATATAAATAATGCTGGATGTTTCACACATCATCATCTGGCCCCAAAGTAAGTAGAGCTTGTGTTATGGGTACCAGATGACTGATATACTATTTATATACTTTTTTTACTAAATACATAAGTACTTATTATACATAAAAATTCCCGAGACAAATACTTGCAGATCATACAAAAAATTGTCCCGCGGTGGGAATCGAACCCGCAACTTCTGCGTATCAGCCGGGCCTTGGCGCTCTGCATCACAGAGGTCAAATACATAGCGGGCGGGAGGGAGGTGCAAGCGTTTGCATCGTGTCTAACTCATTAGAAATAGATTGGCGGAATAGTACTAAATATTTGTCTATCTGTTTAATGGTTTTTTAAAGTTTACATTTATGTTATTTTATTCAATTGGTTTTTGTAGAATTTTCTTCTCCACCAATTTACATGGCGACTGCAATGAGTGAAGTTTTGTCAAATTGTTACGATAATGTAGACTTTGGTGTAAACTTAATAAAGTCGTTTGTATTTTACGAAACTTAACTTCGGTCTTCTTTTCGTGTCTTATCGTGGTGAAAAGATTGAAGTGCGCCTTACAGGTTCCTTTCGTGCACTAGGCACATGTCTTCAACTAAGCAAATCTGATCTGTAGGGCGATTATGGAACTCTTGATACAATCAATGTCTATTAATTTCGATTAGCAATAGGTATTATTTTAATCAATCATATACGATGTATTTAGATGCTTAGTACGCTAAACACGGTTCCTACCACAATCGTACTTTGTAAATTGGTCGAGTTATAGTTTGACACCAACTTCACATTGCAATTAGCGATAGAAGCCGATAGAAATCGCAGCAATCCGTAATACCAATTCATCAATAGTAACTGAAAGCTATTAGTATCAATGTTTTGATAGTATCAAAGTTCCATAATCGCCCCACTGATCTGTATGGCGATAATGAAACTTTTGACACAACCAATGTCTATCAGTTTCGATTAGCAATAATTTCAATCATTAGTTTGATTGTAATTAGTTTTGACAAGATGGATTACTATTACGTACGTTCGGTTTTCTATTCCTATGACAGCATGTATGACAATCAACATCAACCTTCCGTAATACCAACTCATCAATAGTAATTGAAACCGATTAGTATCAAAGTTTTGATAGTATCAGAATTCCATAATCGCCCCGCTGCGCTGATCTGATATGTAGGGCGATTATGGAACTAAGACTAAACTGCCTTCACGAAAGACTATTTATATATTTAAGACCAGATCAGTAGGGCGATTATGGAATTCTAATTACAGTCAATGTCTATCAGTTTTCGGCGTAATTTCAATCATTACTGATAGACATTGATTGTAATTAGAGTTCCATAATCGCCCTACTGATCTGATCTTAAATATATAAATAGTCTTTCCTGAAGGCAGTGAAGCTATCACAACCGTTGTAGCTACAGAAAAACGTTCCTCGAAGACTAGCCTTAACTCTAAGTGTTAATATAAAAATTAATATACCTAGGTGAATAATGCACACTACACCACCTAGACATCTAGCAAACTAAGCATAGCTTGTATTATGGTGATCAGCTAACTGATAAAATACTTATATATTTTTAAATACATACTTATGATACATAATATGTAAATATTTACAAAAAAAAAGTATATAAGTAATAGTCAGTCATGTGGTACCCATAACACAAGCTCTGCTTACTTTGGTGCCAAATGTCCAGCATTATTTATTTATACTAACATTGGCCTCAGTTCTGTTGGCACCAACCTAACTAATTTCAGCTAAAATTAGTTTTTGAACTGTCAAATTAACCTTTGGTATTTTGTTAATTTAGTTCGATGGTTACAACCGAATAGGTTTAACAAATGCTCTGACTAACTAAATATATTTCAGACAATTCCTAATTTTAGAAATGAACCAACCGAATTGCCACCATTGGCGATATTCAGGAATCTAAACTAGGTTTTTAATAGTTTTTTGGTATCATTTAACAGGAAAAAACGGAGAATAACGAGGAGTCCGGACCATACTGCCAAGAATGCGATGTCAAGTTTGTTTCAATGGAAGCTTACAACCGGCACATGGTTACATCGGTCAAGCATTCGCAGAGTGACGATTTTAGGTAAAAACGGGTCCGGTCTAGTATGACTTAATGTTGAAACTTGAAATGTACATATACAAGAATGAACAATTCTTAAAACGTACCTTATTATATTGTCTGAAATCCCAAAAGACTGATTTGTGTAATGTCTGAATTTTGAAATGACATATGAATTTGGTACAGTCGTAATCTGATTACGACTATCGAATCCTGAAAACAACTTTAATATCAACCATTATGGCGAGATGTAATGGTTATAATGGCCACTTATGATATTAATGACAATTGAAAACGATGTAAAAACAATCCTTGTCATTTTTAATATTTTATGCCATCGTTGTGAACACTATTGATATTTATTATGATTCTTCGTCCGTCATTTCATTTCAATTTAATATTTTTACCCGTTTTATTGCATGTTTTATTCAGTTATCTTGGCGGAATTTTAATGAATAAATTGTGACTACAGGACGGGTATGGAGAATTGAATTATAAGTGTATTGTGGTGCAATGTGATTTGAACGACGAGGAATCCCAAGAAAATTCTAGACGCCATTCCGCGTGACGTCTAGAATTGACAATTGACCATCGACTAAGACTAATAACAAACAAACTAACTATAAACTATAAACACTTGACATTGTCAGAATTGACATTGGTGTGTCACAGGCCATTAACAAAGAAGAAAAAGAATATATTTATTATTAAATTATGTTTTGCGTGTGCATGCCTATAAAATGAATGAGGAAACGCTGAAATTTATAGAAAATCAAAAGGGCAAGGGACACAGAAACAATTATTCAAACAATAAATCTGGCTCTAGTATGTGGAGGTGTATCAATAGAAGTGAATGCTCCGTATCAATAACATTGAATGCAGAAAAGACTGGTATCATTAGGCAAAGTACTCACATATGCAGATCATACTATAAGCAACGAGGAATAGAAGAACCAAAGTCACCGACGCGACGTAGCGCTCAAAATTTGCAAGTTGAAGTGGCAATGGGCAGCCCATATAGCTCGCAGAATTTAAAAGAGTTCAAGTTGAGTAAAGTTCTCGAATGGCGACCAAGGACAGGAAAACGAAGCGAAGGACGACCCCCCACCCGATGGACTGACGACATTGTAAAGATCGCAGGAAGTCGGTGGATGGAAAGGGCTCAAAATCGTTCTTCGTGGAAATCAATTGGGGAGGCCTATGTCTAGCAGTGGACTTCCTAAAGGCTGATATGATGATAATGATGACTATAACCAAAACGAAGAGTACAATTATTACATATTTATTGATACTTGTAAAAAGGAAGATGTTAAAAAAATAACACCAATCAAGAGTGTTTTTGAAAAATGTCTTGCCAATAATACTCTAATATGTAGCAACACAATGCCTGCATTTGAGGAGAAAAAAAGTTCTTTATACAGAAAAAGACAAAATTTTGAACCAAATTAACACAAAATTTGATCATTGGCGACGTAAAAATTCCAAAAATATTATCTAATAATTTTCTTGATATTGAAGATGGAGAAGACGAAAAGATGTTAATTTTTAGGGTTCCGTACCTCGAAAGGAAAAAACGGAACCCATATAGGATCACTTTGTTGTCCGTCTGTCAAGACCCTTTTTCTCAGGAACGCGTGGAGGTATCAAGCTGAAATTTATATCAGATACTCAGAATGTCCCTTAAAGCTGTGATAAAATCGAACTGCTAAGCCAACGCAATCAAAAGATACAGCCGTTTATGCCGCAAATTTCCGCAAATTTTCGACACTCGCAAAGGAATCAAAACCTACAGGGTACTTCCCGTGAACTCGGAATCTTGAAATTTGGTACGAAGCAACGTCTTATAAGCACAGATAAAGGGAAAATTGCGAAAACCGTAAATTTTTAGTTACATCATCCAACTACGACTCGATTGTCGTGAACTTTTACTTATATACCTACAGGTTTGTACGGAACCCTCGTACGCGAGTCCGACTCGCACTTGGCCGGTTTTTTACAAGAATTAATAAAAATTAACTACCTCCGCAAAGAAAACAGGAACAGAATATGGAGTGGTGACTGAGGGAACATTTAAACGAACACCCAGTCCAATTTAACAATATAATAAACGCAAAAAAATATGTAATTTTATTTGTGACATTGTACCATGATGGGCACTTCATTTTTTCAGTCATTGTACAAATAATAATAATAAAATAATAATAATAATAATAATAATATCAGTATAAAATCAGTCTTGGGATTTCAGACATTATGGGAAAAGTACGTTTTAAGAATTGTTCTTTCTAGACTATGTACATTTCAACATTCAGTCATACTAGACCGGACCCGTAAAACATAGACACGCATATTTTTAAAGTCAAACACCCATATTCGTAATCACTTTCTATTTTAAAACTTTTGACAAGTGCTTAAGAGCCCGGCGAAGCTCGCTCGCAACTTCAATTCGAGGCGCGTGCAAAAATCGCTCCGAATATCTCTATTTCTATCTCTGTTTAAATGATGTAAGCGCGCGCGGGGCGCGGGAGAGGCGCGGGACGCGGTACTACAATACCTAAATACAACTGTAGTGACGTGCTTGTGTGTGTGTGTGAGAGTAGGTGTAGTTAGGTAGGTAGGTATACTTCTGTCATTGATCATTGATGTCATTGACAATTCGAAGGCGGTAGGTAAATAAAATACAAGCTTCTGTCTGCTGCTTCGCGCGCCTTTTTCTGAGATAAAAATAGGTAACATATACATAGGTATTTTAATCTTCCTACATCTATGCAAAGTTTCGACCGAGGGGACGACCTTTGTGGCGCAGTGGGCCAAGGGCCGTGTGAGACGTGGAAGGTTGCGGGTTCGATTCTCGCTTTGGGACAAATGTTTCTATGATCTGCAATTATTTGTCTAGGGTCTGGGTGTTTCTATGTATTATATGTATGTATTTACATAAAAAAACATGTGATCAATTCACACGTGGTAGAAGTGAAACCTTAAAAAATTTTAGAACTACGAAAATAAGAAACACTGTATAATGATTCCTATCTCATTTCATCCCACGTTAAATCTTATGAATTTATGTGTCTGTCTCTTTTTACTGTCGCTTTTTCGTTTCATCGACTTTCAAATCTCAACGATGCCAAAGAAGTTTTCACTTCAAAAGTAAATAAATTATTATTAATAATAGCCCAAGCGGGAATTTTGGGCGATTTGGGGATTTTACTCGAGCGCCGTAGATATATCAGAATCAGATCAGAATAGTAAAAAAATTATCAGATTTAGGTAATCTAAGTTATTTACATGCAAAAAGTGTGCGTTTCAATAACCCGACAATTTGAGCGTGACATAAGGAAATGGGAGAGTCACAAAGTTGTTAAAAAACGTTATCTGGACATTCTCAAGCGCGGTTATATTTTTTGACGTGACAACGTATTGATGAACGCCGGCTGCATGCACGAAAAAGGATGACTCATGTCCCGTTGCGCTCATTGTCCCTTTTCGCTCATTGTACGCTTGCGCAGCATCTTTCTCTCTTCCACCCGATTGGCCTATGCGTCCGAGGAGAAGAAAGACAGCGGCAGCACACAACACGTGAACTGTTTCGTGGACTGTTTATTAAGTGAAGTGAAAAGTTAATGTGGTTTCATTGCTTATTACAACAACAATTTCGGCAAAAAAGGTTAATTATTCTTGCATTTTAAAAATCAGATTACTAGTATAATTTCAAGTATTTATTCTTTTATTATTAAAAAAAGTAGCATCGGTCGGCGAGTGCACTAATAATAGGTTATGTTACAATTGACTAAAAAAATTATGGTGATTCATATAATTGATGGTAGATATTTGATTACAGTTTATTTCTATGAAAACTTGTTCATAATTATATTTAAACTTTATAGCTAAACGCAAGTTTTTAAAATGAATCACAAGTTATTGAATTTAGATTAACAATGTCTTAAGAAGTACATTATCTTTATTAAAATAATTTTAAAATATATTTCAAAAATTTGAACAATAAATTATCAACATTTTCTTTGCAGAACCGCCTACAATTACCCAATGACTGATAAACCAGACGAGCCTATGGATCTCATGGGTCTGCCACTACCTTCGAGGAGTAATGCACCCGTTGAGACGCAAGTTGCTGCCGCATCAACGTCTGCAACGCCATTCATTGAGCCACCAAGAATCGTTGCTCCGAAATCAAATGCACAGAGACAACGTGAGTACAGGCAGCGCATTGCAGCATCCAGAACTCCTGCACAGTCGACAGCTACGAGGATATCAGATACCGAAAGAAAACGCAATTACAGGCTACGCAAAGCTGCTAACTTGGCTCTTGCCAGTTCTTCATTAGAATCGACTACTGCATCCTCTACTCGTTCAGCAGGAAGGTCGTACAATGTCCAAAATAGTACTCAACGACAGCTCACAAACCAACAACGTCAATCTATGGCAGCAGAACCAGCACAAACCACTGTACAACCAGGTACTTCTTCAGATCAAATTGAAGTACCTGACGAGCCTATGGATCTCACGAATCTGCCACTACCTTCGAGGAGTAATGCACCCTTTGAGACGCAAGATTCTGCCGCATCAACTTCTGCATCGCCATTCGCTGAGCCACCAAGAATCGTTGCTCCAAAATCAAATGCACAGAGACAACGTGAGTACAGACAGCGCATTGCAGCATCCAGAACTCCTGCACAGTCGAGAGCTACGAGGATATCAGATACCGAAAGAAAACGCAACTACAGGCTACGCAAAGCTGCTAACTTGGCTCTTGCCACTGGTTCATTAGAATCGACTACTGCATCCTCTACTCGTTCAGCAGGAAGGTCAAACGATGTCCAAAATAGTACTCAACGACAGCTCACAAACCAACAACGTCAATCTTAACAGAATAACACAGATTGGAAGAAGTTAATAGCAAACTTGTATAAAGTTGTAGTTAAAATATACTGTTCGATAAAGTAATAAACATATTTGAATCAATGAGTTCAAATAAAAGTAAATTTATCAATTAAATTGTAGATTTCATTTCACTCCTTTGTATCCATACAAAATAGTGATAATTCAATAAAAAATATTCAATTTAGTCATAAAAGTATGCAATAATTTAATCAATGTTTTGTTATGGCGTTTTCACGTTAAACTATCGTCCGTAAACCAGCTTTACAGGCAATCAATTATTTTTTATGTGAAACATCTATAAGCTAGGGTAAACGTAATTGTTGCACCGCCTGGCGATACCGGCGGTGGCGACGCCTCGCCGCGTTATGATGAAATATAAATTGCGACTCTTGCGGCGACGCAACAAAGTTCAATTCAGCTCGCATATCCTCTATAACATAGCCAAACGCTTCTTACATAAATAGCGCTGTCACTGTTTGGGCCGGAGCGACGCATTTTGTAAGATGCGTCGTGTAATTTCTGTGATGTAATTTCAAGAGTATGTACATAGGTAGGTACAAACCTAGCAATCATCATTAAAGTATGTTGGGTAATTGTATGTAGATATTACGTACCTACTATTTGGGAATCATTTATTTTATTATGCATGGGTTCAAACAGCAAACTAAACAGCTAGGCTCACCTAGGTATGAATATTAAAGTAGGTAGTCTTCTCGTATGTACCTACCTAACCTTCCGACACTTGATTAAGTTTTATTTACATATCTACCTAAACCATCTGTAGCGTAATATAGGTAGGAAGGTATGTATTTTTAAAAACAAAATGCATTTCAAGAGTAGGTAGGTAGGTACATAGGTAAATGAAATCCTAGCAATCATTATTAAAGTATGTTGGGTATTTGTATGTAGGTATTACGTACTTACTTTTTGGGAATTATTTATTGTTTTATTTTTATATTTGACTGGCCTGTCAGCTCAGTTGGTAGTAGCTCTGCCTTCTGCGCTGTAGGTTGAGGGTTCGATTCCCTCTCCAAGGTCGCATCTGTCTCTATTCCAAAATTCATCAAAATCGGATCAGCGGTTTAGGTGTGAAAAAGTAACTAACAGACAGACAGAGTTACTTTCGCATTCTTATTGATGTGAAACATCTATAGGCAATAGGGGTAAACCTAATTGTCAAAGTCAAAGTACTTATTGTGAATGACATAAACTGTAAATTCAAAAGTTTCTGAGGAGCAAGCAGCGCTTACGCGACTCGCGCGCGGTGCCGCACCGAAAAAAAACGCGCTCGTATGAACATGCGCTAAAGGTTGTCGACTTGTCGCGTTCTGCAGCTTATTTATTTAATAATAAAAAAATATCTTTCTGTGGTGTAATGTAGGTAGGGAGGTAAGTATTTTTTTAATAATTGCATTTCAAGAGTAGGTACATAGATACGTACAAACCTAGCAATCATTATTAAAGTATGTTGGGTACTTGTATGTACTTAGGTATTATGTACTTACCTACTAATTGGGAATAATTTATTATTTTTATATTTGACTGGCCTGTTGAGGGTTCGATTCCCTCCCAGGATAAACATTTGTGTGAAGAACATAGGGGTTTGTTCTGTGTCTGGGTGTTATAAGGTATCATAAGTGTTTATTTACCATCTGTGGCGTAATGTAGGTAGGTAGGTAAGTATTTTTTTTAACAATTGCATTTCAAGAGTATGTACATAGGTAGGTACCAACCTAGCAATCATCATTAAAGTATGTTGGGTAATTGTATGTAGATATTACGTACCTACTATTTGGGAATCATTTATTTTATTATGCATGGGTTCAAACTGCAAACTAAACAGCTAGGCTCACCTAGGTATGAATATTAAAGTAGGTAGTCTTCTCGTATGTACCTACCTAACCTTCCGACACTTGATTAAGTATTATTTACATACCTACCTAAACCATCTGTAGCTAAATATAGGTAGGAAGGTATGTATTTTGAAAAAAAAATGCATTTCAAGAGTAGGTAGGTAGGTACATAGGTAAATGAAATCCTAGCAATCATTATTAAAGTATGTTGGGTACTTTGTATGAAGATTAAAGTAGGCAGGCTTCACGTAGGTACCTACCTAACCTTCCGACACTTGTATAAGTTTTATTTAGATACCTACCTAAACCATCGTACAAATTCGTAATATTGTATTTTTGTCATCATGCCATATTTAGTTCCTGTCTTAATCTGTACTTTAATGTCTATTATTTGTACAAAATAATGTTGATGTTTCACATCTGCCAGCCGTCACGTGACGGCTCACTTCAACCGAAGAGTCCCTATCCCCCGGTCCCGCCCCGTGCGTGCGCGATAGCAATATTAGCCGTTCAAAAGTGAATTTGGTTGTGTTCCTTAATACCAAAAATTATGACTGAAAACATTTAGTATTCTCCACAAAGTAATGTTATTCTGTAACTAGACAATATAAGCTATAATCCTGAATAAACAACATGTAAGATATTGTTGTTTTTAATACAAAACAAATAGGAAGAAAACTTGTCAATTTTAGCATAAAAATGTGCAAAATGCGATTGGCTCTTATTTAATTTTCGATAAGTAATTCGAAATAAAAACTATCCAGGAACCTAGATAAATACTGTTTAAATAAAAATAATACAACAATATAGTGAAAATATGCTTGAGTTAGAAATCATTTTGGTATTACGTTTGTAGGGGCAATTCGTCCTCCGCTGGCCTCTTCAGGTTAGCTCCTTCTCATTAAAATGTCAGTCAAATAATTACGTTTCAAAAACAAAAAAGAAAACCGAATGGCGAGCCTTCTTTTTTTTTTAAGTCAATAATTTGTATGATCTGCAAGTTTTTGTCTTGGGTCTGGGTTTTTCTATGTAAATATAATATGTATTTATGACAAAAAGAGTAGATACATAAGTAGTATATCAGTCATTTGCAGAGCTATTTTATGAACAAAACAGCTCTGCTTACTTTGGGGCCAGATGATGCTGTTGCTGAGTGAAATGTCCAGCATTATTTATTTTTTACGCTTCTATTTGTACCTCTGAATATTTGTGTTTCAGTAAAGGCTGCAGAGTGTGCGGAGCCACGTTCCCGAACCCTGAGGAGTTACGTTTGCATCATAGAAAGGAGCACGCCAGGAAACGGCCCAAGAACTACGGCAAGAAACCGGTCGGACACTCCTGGCCAGCCAAATGTGAACATGTAAGAACTTTAACATCACCTCTTAGTATTACTACTATCCCCGCTCCGCGCGCCCCGGCCCCGCCATGCTTCCCAATTGTAGGACCATAATACTTAATTTTCACTTAAAACGGGATAAACTGAGTTTATCTCGTGATCATGGCGAATGCAGCTGTGCTGAAATATCGGGAAGCAGAAAAACTCATATATCATGGTAAATATCCCGTTTTAAGTGATAGTTATGTTTAAGAAGTTACAACCTACTTGTGTTTGCCCCCATGACTCTTGCTATCTATTTACTTAATATCCTATCCAAGAACAGCGTGGATAAATTTCACCATAACCTACCAAAAGTCATGGAAATAGCACAGCTCGTGATAGAAATGAAATGTATTTTAGATTAATAGTTTATTACTTGTATTTACCTTAAATAAGTTAAGTATCTACGTAGATCTAGAATCGCCTGTATGATGTCATGATTAATAAATAAAATAAATAAAACTTGTACGCTGCCTGAGGGCTCCCACACAAAACCGCGATGCGATGCGATACGACGCCGCATTGCAGGAATTTGTTGGTACCAGCTCGCAGATATTTGCGATGCGATGCGAATTCGCAGTTACGAGTACATACTCGTACCACACATGTGGGAACCCTAAAACCCTTATGATTCGCCTTGTCACTATCTTACAAAAAATAATGCCGAATGATAAATTTTAAACAGTGATCAACTTTTGACAGAAGTTGAGACTGCTTGTATATCTTATCCATCTCTATCCACCGTATCTGTCACTGCACCACAAAGGACGTCAAAATAAAAAAGGAATATGGCTGATAAAAATATATTTTTCTGTACCAGTGTTCCGAAGTGATCCCAAATGCACGAGAGTACTGGACTCACTTCCGACGAGTGCACCCCGATAAAAACTACCCCATACAGAAGGATTATGTGTGTGACGTTTGCGGGAAGAGCTTCCGGGTAAGTATATACATATGCAATTTAGTTATATATTCTGGCAGTGATCTGGATCATTTAAGATATCTATACTTGGATTGTTTTTAACAGTCCTTAGATATCTCAACTGTTTTACATGTATTTTATATTATTATGTACATTTTTGTTGTTTTTCATTTATTTATAAGCTAGCTGACCCGACCGACGCGACATTGTCCTGTCCAAATTTCAGTAAATTTGTTTTTGATAAAATAGTACAGAATATAATATAATTGCATATATTTGGATCAGCGTGACACAAAGAAGTATGTTAAGTAATAGTACTCATAAACTTTACTTTGATCGAGCAATACAGTCAAGTCAAAAGATACTTTATTCAATACAATCACAAGGATCACTTTGAAACGTCTTACATACTAGGTGAATTTAGGTGCCAATTCATCCTAACCCAAGCACCAGAAGAACTGGCAAAAAACTCGTCTTGGTCCTAGCGCTTTTTTACATGATCCATCTTGTAACTACCTTAACTACGAAATACTAATACAAGAGAGTTTAGAAATACATTTCAAGTGTGTCGGTTAACTATCTGAGGGCAGAGTGACATGAGGCCATGCATTCTTATCAGTAATATAGTCATTTAGTTTAGTAGCATTTTTAGGAAGCTTATTATAGAAGCGCACCGTGTTAAAGGACTTATTTACTTATTCTAGTCGGAATCTAGGGATGTATAATTTGTATTCCTAGTATTGATTCTATGTAGGTCACTATTTTTCTGAAACGCATTTCAATTTTTATGTGTGTATAACAAATTCTCATAAATATATTGTGAAGCTATTGTGAGAATATTAATTTCTATGAATATTTCTCTCAAAGATTCTCGTGGTTTCAATTTATAAATGACACGTATTGCTCTTTTTTGAATAACAAATATTTTACCAATATCAGCTGCTTTCCACCAGAGAATGATGCCGTATGACATAACACTATGGAAGTAACTGAAATAAATAGTCTAGCTGTAGCTTCATCAGTAAGCCACCGGATCGCATGAACTGCATATGCAGCCGACAGCGAATCCTTATTAACAAGACCGTACACTATAATAGACATGGACAAAATCGATTGATTTTGCCCTCTTAATTGATATCGCTATCCCTAACACACAACACCATTTCAGAAAAGCTTTCCAAACACGTTGATTAATGTGGCGTCTACAAAAGGTCTCAATAGTCCCGATAGTACTCTCATCAGCCGGCTTTATTCCCAAACAACTTTTCCAATCTTTGGAATACTTAGACCTACCAAAGCATACGTATGCTTTATTAAAGCAGCTATTTTAAATTCGTGTAGAGTAGTGAGAAAGATTTTACAATCTGAACTTTCTGGTGAAGCTCAGCTCAATACTGTTCCGCACTTGGCTTAGGCCCGTGCACTCCAGGTAACCCCGGTTTTATCATAATTCTAATGTAAACTAAGTACATACCTACTGTTACAAGAAGGTTCTAACTCAGCTGATCGTTTTGTGAATTTGTCAAAAGCTGTTGTAAAATATAATGTTATGAAGAGAAACATATAGTAAATATAACGTATAGTATAAATGTTATAATGTTAAACAAACCTACAATGTTTACTGATAAAGAGTACTGGTATATCATTTTATTCACATAATTAGCGTACGTCCTATTTAAGTATTGCTTGCCTTTGACGTTCTAATTTCAATGAATAAAGATAGCTACAGATTTAAACAATATATTAGCTAATCTGTGATATTACGATAGACCAAACTCAATCTAATGCAGATGTCTCCCCCCCTCTCATTACGTATCTTGCAGAGACATTTGCAATGTTGAGGTGCTTGAAGAGGAGGTTCTCCGTTTGTTTAATTCCCTTAGCCTCAATAAATCGGCGGGACCAGACAATGTTCCTGCGCTTTTCATAATTAAGTATGCTAAAAGTCATGTTTTATGAAGGAGTGGTGCCTGTAATTTTTAAATCGGCGTACATTACTCCTATCCATAAAAAAGACCCTAAGAACGTTGTGGAAAACTACAGACCAATTTCTTGACTATGTATATTTGTAGAGGTTTAGAACTAAATTTTACTCCATATTCTATCCCACAATAAAACAGAACCTCATGCCACAGCAGCACGGTTATCTCAGAGGCCGGTCCACTATCCAATCTTCCGCTTTGCTCCGAGTACCTAACCAGCATCATGTCTGAGCTATCACAAGTCGACATGATATATACTGACTATAGTAAATGTTTCGATCGTATTGATCACCTTATCTTATTGAAACAACTCCAAGAAGTAGGAATTCAAGGCAACCTCTTCAGATTTCACTTCTTATGTTTACAATAGGTGCCAGGTGCCAGGTGGTGAACGAATATTCCTCTTTGTCTATGTATATTCTTTCAGGAGTTCCTCAGTGCTCCTTATTAGGTCCCCTGCTTATTACGTTGTTTGTGAATGATATTTCCTCCTGCTTTCATCATACGTCTATATGCTGATGACATGAAGATTCTATTTCAGATAAAGACTGTTAGTGAAGCACACCGTTTGCAGGATGACCTACTCAGATTATTATTCAAACATATTATTCTCAAAATAAGTTCGACTCAAAATGTCTCTAAGTGCTCTAACATTTGCTCGTACAGAAGATATTAAATTTGATTATGCTCTGCATAGTACACTATTCACAAGGCTCGATACCATCACAGATCTTGGCGTAGTTTTTGAAAGTAAGCTCATCTTCAAAAACCATGTTAACAATATTGTATCTAAGTCATCCCGTGCACTTGGTTTCGTTTTTCGAATGAACTCTGAATTCAATAGTATAAAAACGTTTTAACTTAATGAACCCTGTACTGCGCGTACGTTCGTAGTCACCTTGAATACACTTCTCAGGGTTGGAACCCTTGCTACGGCTACCTTTATTACTTTGGAGGTTGGAGGGTGTTCAGAAAATATTTTTACGTTATTTACAGTTTCGCGCCAGTATTTTCCTCTACAACTATAAGACGAGATGTCGCAAATTTCATTTCCTCCCCCTTTTTAAACGTGTATATCCGATCTGTCATACCTCATGGGCATAGCGAATGGTACTTTAAAAAATAAGCTTCCACAAAATGCAACTAAACTTTGAGAAATTTAAAGCTTACATAAAATGTAGTCTTGTGAAGAAAGCGTATTATAATATAAATGACTGTATAGTTGATTACAATGGCCTCATGTTGCTCTGCCCTCAGACAGTTTGCAATGTATACTGACAGGTTGCAATGTATACTGTTACCTTGTATTGGTTCAAAAGTTTTTCGTAGAAATTATGCTTTGCTATGTTATGCTACAAATAATAAGGATAATACAATACCTTGGCACCTAAATTCACACACTATGTAAGATGATTTAGAATGATGATCCTTATGATTGTATTTAATTAAATTATTGTATTACGATAATTTTACAGTGATAACATGAATTAATTGTTTTCAAAAGACGTCGAATCTAATAACAATTTTAGGAAAAAAGTACTACTACTAAGTAGTACTACTTAGTGGTACTACTTAGTAGTACTAGTACTACTAAGATAATAAAACTACCCTTAATAGAAAAAAAATGTCAACTCATTTAATGTGTTTAAATCAAAATTAGCTCAACATGTTCTCAAAAATTACTTCTAAAAACTAAAGAGTATCATAAGCAAATATAATAATTTGCCACATATATCTTTTACAACAAAAGACTCAGAAATTAAAATGGGCGTAGTATCGAACCCTGTAGTACTCTTATATCAATAATTGATCCTGAAGCTCTCAAATTTTTGGATTCTTTTAGATAGATAAGACTGTTTATAGTCAATGGCTCAGTTTTGGATGCTATTATTTATTTATGCGGTATCTTAACTTTCGGCTAAGGTTGCATGACTCACACATTCAAAAGCTTTAGGTATATCACAGAATACACTGATTGAATTTTGTGACTTCTCCTAGGCGTCAAATGTATGCATTAAGAGGGCTATACCTGCAACCGCTGTTGATCAACCTTTAGTAAATTCGCATTGATTACTATGTAGTAGCCCGTTAAGACGAAATGAAATAATAACTGATTAAGTATGTTTTTTTTTATATATTTTCATAATGTAGGCAGTAAAAGAGAACCCGCTAATTATAGATCGATATCGAGTCTGTATTAGCGGGTTCTCTTTTACTTACCGACTTGAACAAAGGAAAGAGTTAACTCTATATCCTAAGGTCGGAAAAACTTCCTTGACAAACGCTTAACACAGAGCAATGTTTGTGCACCCAGCACGGCAGTACCTACCTTTGTAGACATTCCCCATACATTTTTTGTATTTTTTATATAAATTAATATGAATATTTAGATAATACTGACCTCTCTGTTAGCGTTATGCTTAAACTAAACCCATTTTAAGCAACTCAGAAGTCCTGGAGGCTGAAGAGTTTAACGACTTGGTCACGATTTTTTTTCGTATATTCGAGGAAAAACTACCAAACGTGTCAAAATCGTATTACTTATAATCAATTTTATTAGTTTATTGCGGGCCTTCGATTGATTAGTTTCATTATTAATAAATTTCCAAGTAGCTTTTATTTCATATGTAAAATAAGGCCCTAATCAACTAGCATTGTATCTCTGGAAGCATGTAGTTCGTATAATGTAGCCCAGTCAGCAAATCTAGCTCTTTTTCTTACTCTGCATGTGTTTATCGTAAACGTGTATGTCAGCCTGTTCTTTATGTGTTCAATTAGACAATGTGGACTTTAACAGCCTTACCATAAACGCCTTTCAACTTTAACACTGCCTAAACACTGCTTAGGATTCGTCCTGCCACTATTTGTCAATACAGAAAAGGATGGTTATTTACAGTTTTTTTGCGAGGCTATTGAAAGTTCCCACCTACGTACATCTGGTTTGTTTGCTGAGGTTTCACTAAGGAATAGGTATCGGGCGATAGTTAATGGAACTTTTCGGTGGCTAACAAAATACGTACAGTGATTGGATTCTTTCAAATTGCCTCTGTACAATTTTGAATGAATGATGATTAGAATCTTAAGTTATTGTTCGCTGTAACGCTTCCGTGCTTCATATAGCACATTAAGTCATCGGTCCCGGCTTTACAAAAGTTATACTATGATGGAGGCGTTCCAGCGACTTATTTATTCCGTCACCAGAATAGACCACTGACTCGCATGAAGCAGTAGTAGTAGGAGAACGGGCTGGTTTCCGAAATTAAATCACAGATGAAGGCTCTTATGCTAGTAAGTTGTAGTATGTGGCTCCTATTCTTTATTTTCTTCAACTGTCACCATCATTGAAGGGAAAGTTGAGGGAAAGAAAGACAGGATATCAATAAGGCTGCGTTGGAGAGGAATCCTCGAAAGAGCTGCATCATCACCGCCAAGAGCTCAGCTCTTAGAGGAAGATAAATAATGAGTAGATATAAAGATAAGAATATATCTGTTTCCAGGGTAACGCGTTCTTGATATACCACAAGCGGACGCACAGCGCCGAGCGGCAGTACGCGTGCGCGCAGTGCGGCAAGGCGTTCTACAACCGCACCAACCTCAGCATGCACGCGCGGACGCACTCCGACTCGCGACCCTATCCCTGCGACGTGTGCGCTAAAGCCTTCAAGTGTAAGGGCGCACTCGATAGGCATTACCGGGTAGGTGACACCTAGAGGACACTACATATCACAGCACAGCACAGCACAGTGCGGCAAGGCGTTCTACAACCGCACCAACCTCAGCATGCACGCGCGGACGCACTCCGACTCGCGACCCTATCCCTGCGACGTGTGCGCTAAAGCCTTCAAGTGTAAGGGCGCACTCGATAGGCATTACCGGGTAGGTGACACCTAGAGGACACTACATATCACAGCACAGCACAGCACAGTGCGGCAAGGCGTTCTACAACCGCACCAACCTCAGCATGCACGCGCGGACGCACTCCGACTCGCGACCCTATCCCTGCGACGTGTGCGCTAAAGCCTTCAAGTGTAAGGGCGCACTCGATAGGCATTACCGGGTAGGTGACACCTAGAGGACACTACATATCACAGCACAGCACAGCACAGTGCGGCAAGGCGTTCTACAACCGCACCAACCTCAGCATGCACGCGCGGACGCACTCCGACTCGCGACCCTATCCCTGCGACGTGTGCGCTAAAGCCTTCAAGTGTAAGGGCGCACTCGATAGGCATTACCGGGTAGGTGACACCTAGAGGACACTACATATCACAGCACAGCACAGCACAGTGCGGCAAGGCGTTCTACAACCGCACCAACCTCAGCATGCACGCGCGGACGCACTCCGACTCGCGACCCTATCCCTGCGACGTGTGCGCTAAAGCCTTCAAGTGTAAGGGCGCACTCGATAGGCATTACCGGGTAGGTGACACCTAGAGGACACTACATATCACAGCACAGCACAGCACAGTGCGGCAAGGCGTTCTACAACCGCACCAACCTCAGCATGCACGCGCGGACGCACTCCGACTCGCGACCCTATCCCTGCGACGTGTGCGCTAAAGCCTTCAAGTGTAAGGGCGCACTCGATAGGCATTACCGGGTAGGTGACACCTAGAGGACACTACATATCACAGCACAGCACAGCACAGTGCGGCAAGGCGTTCTACAACCGCACCAACCTCAGCATGCACGCGCGGACGCACTCCGACTCGCGACCCTATCCCTGCGACGTGTGCGCTAAAGCCTTCAAGTGTAAGGGCGCACTCGATAGGCATTACCGGGTAGGTGACACCTAGAGGACACTACATATCACAGCACAGCACAGCACAGTGCGGCAAGGCGTTCTACAACCGCACCAACCTCAGCATGCACGCGCGGACGCACTCCGACTCGCGACCCTATCCCTGCGACGTGTGCGCTAAAGCCTTCAAGTGTAAGGGCGCACTCGATAGGCATTACCGGGTAGGTGACACCTAGAGGACACTACATATCACAGCACAGCACAGCACAGTGCGGCAAGGCGTTCTACAACCGCACCAACCTCAGCATGCACGCGCGGACGCACTCCGACTCGCGACCCTATCCCTGCGACGTGTGCGCTAAAGCCTTCAAGTGTAAGGGCGCACTCGATAGGCATTACCGGGTAGGTGACACCTAGAGGACACTACATATCACAGCACAGCACAGCACAGTGCGGCAAGGCGTTCTACAACCGCACCAACCTCAGCATGCACGCGCGGACGCACTCCGACTCGCGACCCTATCCCTGCGACGTGTGCGCTAAAGCCTTCAAGTGTAAGGGCGCACTCGATAGGCATTACCGGGTAGGTGACACCTAGAGGACACTACATATCACAGCACAGCACAGCACAGTGCGGCAAGGCGTTCTACAACCGCACCAACCTCAGCATGCACGCGCGGACGCACTCCGACTCGCGACCCTATCCCTGCGACGTGTGCGCTAAAGCCTTCAAGTGTAAGGGCGCACTCGATAGGCATTACCGGGTAGGTGACACCTAGAGGACACTACATATCACAGCACAGCACAGCACAGTGCGGCAAGGCGTTCTACAACCGCACCAACCTCAGCATGCACGCGCGGACGCACTCCGACTCGCGACCCTATCCCTGCGACGTGTGCGCTAAAGCCTTCAAGTGTAAGGGCGCACTCGATAGGCATTACCGGGTAGGTGACACCTAGAGGACACTACATATCACAGCACAGCACAGCACAGTGCGGCAAGGCGTTCTACAACCGCACCAACCTCAGCATGCACGCGCGGACGCACTCCGACTCGCGACCCTATCCCTGCGACGTGTGCGCTAAAGCCTTCAAGTGTAAGGGCGCACTCGATAGGCATTACCGGGTAGGTGACACCTAGAGGACACTACATATCACAGCACAGCACAGCACAGTGCGGCAAGGCGTTCTACAACCGCACCAACCTCAGCATGCACGCGCGGACGCACTCCGACTCGCGACCCTATCCCTGCGACGTGTGCGCTAAAGCCTTCAAGTGTAAGGGCGCACTCGATAGGCATTACCGGGTAGGTGACACCTAGAGGACACTACATATCACAGCACAGCACAGCACAGTGCGGCAAGGCGTTCTACAACCGCACCAACCTCAGTATGCCCCTTTTGGCATATTTTTTACCGCAGAAAGATTAATGGCATAATTAAAAATACATAATTAAAAAACATAACACAAAAACACACACACTTATTTATTTCCAATATAATTTAAAAAACGACTTTAAACTGTAAACTAAAAATTTCCCTTGATTGTCCTTCGTCTTCATCATCAGACCCCTAATGACAATCACAACCCATCTAGGTGTAAAGTTCTCATCAATACAAATTAATCAAGCCTAAACACCAGGTAAATGTTGTAAATCTTTATGGAGTTCCCTCGACTGTCTTTCGGCTCCATCATCAGAGCGACTCCAGACCTTTATTAAATAGTATTGCTTTAAAATACTTAAAACTCGCCACTACGATTTTCGAAGGTTCCCCTCGATTTCTCTGGGATGCCATCATCAGATCCTGTTATCCACCCTTGGGATATCTCCTTTCCAACAAAAAAAGAATCATCAAAATCGGTTCGTAAACGACGAAGTTATCCGTGAACACACATAACAAAAAACATATAGAGTGGTGGGCATATAATTAATAACGCTGATATAAAAGGAAGATTTTTTTAAATTAAGACGCAAAACTAATTGCATGCAATTTTTTTTATTTCTCTCTGTATCGTAAAACTTTTCCATAATACCACTGTATTCATTGATACACATGATTAGCTAAAAATAAATAGACAAACTTTTTACACTACTTCTAAACATAGTATTCCTATTTACTGGCTGGTCACGTAATTAAGAACGCTAAATAGTTTATACCTTTATTCAAATTTGAATAGAGAGCACTCAGTCGATTTGTTACTGTTTGTATAATTTTGGCGCCATTTAGTGCTATAAAAGATTAAAAGTGATTGCTTCTTATGAAAAAACAATGGGAAAAAATTAAAGTTGTGATAAATCTACAAGGTGAGTAATAATAAAACTTGTCCGGAAGAATTGGTATTATATAAAGATAGCCGACCATCTGCAATGTTTAAAAACGATGGTTTTCCACGCTGAAAAGCATTTTGCTACGTATCAAACTACTTCGAAGAGTCCACGTGTACCTAAACAGAGAAAAACAACTCCTCGAGATGAGCGAAACATCGTTCGTATGGCAAAACAAAATCCTTTTAAAGGGTCTAATGAGCTGAGAAAATAATATTCTGGTGAAAACAACCCTTCAGCAATCTCAGCACGCACTATTCGAAGACGTTTGGTAGAAGAAAAATCGCACGGTAGGATAGCAAGAAAGATACCCATGTTGAAACTTTGCCACAGACAAGCCCGGCTTGCATTTGCGAGAAAGTATGAAAACTGGACTGTGCGACAGTGGAAAAATGTACTTTTTGCTGACGAAACGAAAATAAATGATGGAAAACGATATGTACGACGTTCCCCGAATACAGCATTCGACCCTAATACACGAAAGTTACATTAAAGCACGGTGGTAAAAATGTGAAAATTTGGCGGTGCTTCTCTGGACCTGTTGGACCTGTAAAGTTGATAAAAGGTAACATGGAACAGTTCCAATACAAAAAATATACTGGCAGAAACAATGTTACCTTATGCTGAAGACGTTCTACCGGTTATTTGGACATTCCAGCATGACAATGATCCACAGCACATTGCACGCACCGTGAAGGAATTTCTTACAGCACAATCAGTTTCTGTCTTAGACTGGCCAGCTAGCAGCCAAGATCTAAACCCAATAGAGAATCTGTGGTTCGAAGTAAAGAAAAAGGTTTCAAATACACAGTGTGGGAATTTAAGAGAGCCGTACGACGTTTTCTTAGAAGAATGGAACTCTATTTCTCTTGCAAAATGTCAAAAATTAATAGAGTCAATGCCTCGCCGATGTAAAGCAGTAATTAAAAGCCGTGGATATGCTATTAACTATTAATATTAGTTAAAAGTGTATTGAATTGATTTTTAAATTTTCTGCGCCACATATTATGTGATTATTTAAATGTAAGTGTCATTCAAAACAATTCCTGAGCAATTTAATAAATCGTTCTTAATTATTTGTCCAGCTTCAGTACTATTTGAATGTGTTACTTTGGTAAAATAAATAAAATGTGAAACAAAATAGTTTGCTATTTTATTCTTTATTCCTAAGCCACGTTGCTCAATTAACTACGTACCGTACCTACGTATTGTATCGTATCGTAGTACAGTACGAGAGTTTTTAAAATGAAGAGTACCTAGAATTCAAAGTCAAAGTCAAAAGATACTTTATTCAATACAATCACAAGGATCACTTACATAATAGGTGAATTTAGGTGCCAATTCATCCTAACCCAAGCCCGAGAAGAATTGGCAAGAAACTCGTCTTGGTTCTAGCGCTTTTTTATATGATCCTTCTTATAACTACATTAACTACGAAATACTAATGCAGGAGAGTTTATACATTTCAAGTGTGTCGGTTAACTGTCTGACGCCAGAGCGACATGAGGCCATACATTCTTATCAATAATATAGTCATTTATATTATAATAAGCTTTCTTCAAAAGACTACTTTTATGTATGCTTTAAATTTCTTAATATAATAATAATAATAATCCCGGAGATTTCACAGAGTATCATCTGGCCCCAAAGTAAGCAGAACTTGTGTTATGGGTACCACATGACTGATATACTACTTACTAGAGGTTGCGTGGTGCGCGAGCTGTATACAGCTCGCGGGTTTAACCCCTACAAACCCCTACAACCCCTAAAAATCCCTACAACCCCTAAAAACCCCTATAAACCCTAAAAACCCCTACAGCCCCTAAAAACCCCTACAAACCCCTACAACCCCTAAAAACCCCTAAAAACCCCTACAACCCCTAAAAACCCCTAGAAACCCCTAAAAACCCCTAAAAACCCCTACAACACCTAAAAACCCCTACAACCCCTAAAAACACCTACAAACCCCTACAACCCCTAAAAACCCCTACAACCCCTACAACCCCTACAACCCCTAAAAACCCCTAAAAACCCCTACAACCCCTAAAAACCCCTAAAAACCCCAACAACCCCTAAAAGCCCTACAACCCCTAAAAAATCCTACAACCCCTAAAAAATCCTACAAACCCCTACAACCCCTAAAAACCCCTACAACCCCTTAAAACCCCTACAACCCCTAAAAACCCCCACAACCCCTTGAATCCCTACAATTCCTTAAAACCCCTACAAACCCCTACAACTCCCTACAACCCCTACAACCCCTACAACCCCTAAAACCTCTACAAACCCCTACAACCCCTAAAAACCCCTAGAAACCCCTACAACAACTAAAAACTCCTACAACCCCTAAAAACCCCTACAACCCTAAAACATCTTACAAATCCCTACAACCTCTAAAAATCCCTACAACCCCTAAAAACCCCTACAACCCCAAAAAAATCCAAGAAATCCCTACAACCCCTAAAAACCCCTACAACCCCTAAAAACCCCTACAAACCCCTACAACCCCTAAAAACCCCTACAACCCCTAAAAACCCCTACAAACCCCTAAAACCCCTAAAAACCCCTACAAACCCCTACAACCCCTAAAAACCCCTACAAACCCCTACAACAACTAAAAACCCCTACAACCCCTAAAAACCCCTACAACCCCTAAAACATCTTACAAACCCCTACAACCCCTACAAACCCCTACAACCCCTAAAAACCCCTAGAAACCCCTACAACCCCTAAAAACCCCTACAACCCCTAAAAACCCCTACAACCCCTAAAAACCCCCACAACCCCTAAAATCCCTACAATTCCTTAAAACCCCTACAAACCCCTACAACTCCCTACAACCCCTACAACCCCTACAACCCCTACAACCCCTAAAACCTCTACAAACCCCTACAACCCCTAAAAACCCCTAGAAACCCCTACAACAACTAAAAACCCCTACAACCCCTAAAAACCCCTACAACCCCTAAAACATCTTACAAATCCCTACAACCTCTAAAAATCCCTACAACCCCTAAAAACCCCTACAACCCCAAAAAAATCCAAGAAATCCCTACAACCCCTAAAAACCCCTACAACCCCTAAAAACCCCTACAAACCCCTACAACCCCTAAAAACCCCTACAACCCCTAAAAACCCCTACAAACCCCTACAACCCCTACAAACACCTACAAACCCCTACAACCCCTAAAAACCCCTAGAAACCCCTACAACAACTAAAAACCCCTACAACCCCTAAAAACCCCTACAACCCCTACAACTCCTAAAAATCCCTACAACCCCTCAAAACCCCTACAACCCCTAAAAACCCCTACAAACCCCTACAACAACTAATAACCCCTACAAACCCCTACAACCCCTAAAAACCCCTACAACCCCTAAAAACCCCTACAACCCCTACAACCCCTAAAAACCCCTACAACCCCTAAAAATCCCTACAACCCCTAAAAACCCCTACAACACCTAAAAACCCCTTTAAACCCCACAACCCCTAAAAACCCCTAAAAACCCCTACAACCCCTAAAAACCCCTACAACCCCTACAAATCCCTACAACCCCTAAAAAACCCCTACAACCCCTAAAAAATCCTACAAACCCCTACAACCCCTAAAAATCCCTACAACCCCTAAAAACCCCAACAACCAATAAAAAATCCTACAAACCCCTACAACCCCTAAAAACCCCTACAACCCCTAAAAACCTCTACAACCCCTAAAAACCCCTACAACCCCTAAAAATTCCTACAACCCCTAAAACCCCTACAACCCCTTAAAATCCCTACAACCCCTAAAAACCCCTACAAACCCCTACAACCCCTTATAAATCCTACAAACCCTTACAACCCCTAAAAATCCCTACAACCCCTAAAAACCCCTACAACCCCTAAAAATCCCTACAACCCCTGAAAACCCCTACAACCCCTAAAAAATCCTACAAATCCCTACAACCCCTACAAACCCCTACAACCCCTTAAAACCCCTACAAACCCTAAAAACCCCTACAAACACCTACAACCCCTAAAAATCCCTACAACCCCTAAAAACCCCTACAACCCCTAAAATCCCTACAACCCCTGAAAACCCCTACAACCCCTAAAAAATCCTACAAATCCCTACAACCCCTACAACCCCTAAAAACCCCTACAAACCCCTAAAACCTCTAAAAACCCCTACAACCCTTAAAAAATCCTACAAACCCCTACAACCCCTAAAAACCCCTACAACCCCTAAAAATACCTACAACTTCTAAAAACCCCTTCAACCCCTCAAAACCCCTACAACCCCTAAAAACTCCTAAAAACCCATACAACCCTTTCAAACCCCTACAACCCCTAAAAACCCCTACAAACCCCTACAACCCCTAAAAAACCCTACAACCCCTAAAAACCCCTACAACCCCTAAAAATCCCTACAACCCCTAAAAACCCCTACAACCCCTAAAAACCCCTACAACCCCAAAAAGCCCCTACAAACCCCTACAACCCCTAAAAACCCCTACAACAACTAAAAACCCCTACAAACCCCTACAACCCCTAAAAACCCCTACAACCCCTAAAAACCCCTACAAACCCCTACAACCCCTACAAACCCCTACAACCCCTACAACCCCTAAAAACCCCTACAACCCCTAAAAATCCCTACAACCCCTAAAAACCCCTACAACCCCTAAAAACCCCTACAAACCCCTACAACCCCTATGAACCCCTACAAACCCCTACAACCCCTAAAAACCCCTAAAAACCCCTACAACCCCTACAAATCCCTACAACCCCTAAAAAACCCCTAAAAACCCCTACAACCCCTAAAAACCCCTACAACCCTCAAAAATCCTTACAACCCCTAAAAACCCCTACAAACCCCTACAACCCCTAAAAACCCCTACAACCCCTAAAAACCCCTACAAACACCTACAACCTCTAAAAATCCCTACAACCCCTAAAAACCCCTACAACCCCTTAAAATCCCTACAACCCCTGAAAACCCCTACAACCCCTAAAAAATCCTACAAATCCCTACAACCCCTACAACCCCTAAAAACCCTTACAAACCCCTACAACCCCTAAAAACCCCTACAACCCTTAAAAAATCCTACAAACCCCTACAACCCCTAAAAACCCCTACAAACCCCTACAACCCCTAAGAACCCCTACAAACCCCTACAACCCCTAAAAACCCCTAAAAACCCCTACAACCCCTACAAATCCCTACAACCCCTAAAAAACCCCTAAAAACCCCTACAACCCTTAAAAACCCCTACAACCCCTAAAAATTCCTACAACCCCTAAAAACCCCTACAACCCCTAAAAATCCCTACAACCCCTAAAAACCCCTACAAACCCCTACAACCCCTAATAAATCCTACAAACCCCTACAACCCCTTAAAACCCCTACTACCCATAAAAATCCCTACAACCCCTAAAAACCCCTACAACCCTCAAAAATCCTTACAACCCCTAAAAACCCCTACAAACCCCTACAACCCCTAAAAACCCCTACAACCCCTAAAAACCCCTGAAAACCCCTACAACCCCTAAAAAATCCTACAAATCCCTACAACCCCTACAACCCCTAAAAACCCCTACAAACCCCTACATCCCCTACAAACCCCTACAACCCCTAAAAACCCCTATAACCCCTAATAAATCCTACAAACCCCTAAAAAATCCTACAAACCCCTACAACCCCTACAAGCCCCTACAAATCTCAAAAAACCCCTACAATCCTTAAAATTCCTAACAACCCAAGGTCAAGTTTGCTATGTCTATCTAGCACCGTTTAGGAGTTATGAGGGTTTAAAGTTTTTTGTTTCTGAATCGGATAATGAAGAGGGTCTTGAGCAACATTTGTTCGAGCACCAGACCAGAGCTCTCAGACTTGTAGTTTCCGAGATAATGAGAGAGGGGGGAAACGGGGGCAAGGACGGGGGTGGGTAAAACATATTTTTTCAACTCTACGAAGCAACCTCTATACGATCCCACCAAAACGATTTCACTAAAATTTCAATTCCAACATGACGCCTTCTGGGTATACCTAAAAAAGGGGGGTGGGGGGGGAAATGGGGAAAAGGGTGCAGTTTAAAAAACTTTCGTACATTTTGAAGCACCATTTACAAATCCTTATAAAAATCCTCAAAAACAAACACTAAAATTCCTTACAACCCAAGGTCAAGTTTGCTATGTCTATCTAGCACCGTTTAGAAGTTATGAGGGTTTAAAGTTTTTTGTTTCTGAATCGGATAATGAAGAGGGTCTTGAGCAACATTTGTTCGAGCACCACCCCTCTCAGACTTGTAGTTTCCGAGATAATGAGAGAGGGGGGAAACGGGGGCAAGGACGGGGGTGGGTAAAACATATTTTTTCAACTCTACGAAGCAACCTCTATACGATCCCACCAAAACGATTTCACTAAAATTTCAATTCCAACATGACGCCTTCTGGGTATACCTAAAAAAGGGGGGTGGGGGGGGAAATGGGGAAAAGGGTGCAGTTTAAAAAACTTTCGTACATTTTGAAGCACCATTTACAAATCCTTATACAAATCCTCAAAAACAAACACTAAAATTCCTTACAACCCAAGGTCAAGTTTGCTATGTCTATCTAGCACCGTTTAGAAGTTATGAAGGTTTCAAGTTTTTTATTTCTGAATCGGATAATGAAGAGGGTCTTGAGCAACATTTGTTCGAGCGGCATCCCTCTCAGACTTGTAGTTTCCGAGATATTGAGAGAGGGGGGAAAAGGGGGCAAGGACGGGGGTGGGTAAAACATATTTTTTCTAATCTACGAAGCATCCTCTATACGATCCCACCAAAATGTAGTACCCAACATGATGCCATCTTGGTCTGCCGAAGTATTTACAAAGAAGATACAGATGTTTTAAGATTTTGTATGGGAGTGCACATATTTGTATGGGACAAAATTTTTTTGTATGGCGGCCATCTTTTTTTTTTTATAGATACGGATATTGAAAAGGGTCTTGAGCAACATTAGTTAGAGCACCAACCCTCTCCGACTTGTAGTTTCCGAGATAATGTGGGGGGGGTCAAAAAGGGGGGCAAAGAGGGGAGGTCACACAATTTTTTTCAACTTTTTCGAGGATCCTCTATACGATCCCACTAAAATTTCAATTCCAACTTGACGCCTTCTGGGTATACCTTGAAGGGGGGTGAGAAAAATGCGGGGAGAGGGGGGAGTTTTAAAATCGTTTCTGAATCCTTGGAGCATTCTCTATACGATCCCAATAAAATTTAAATTCCAATATTACGCCTTTTGGGTATACCTTAAAAGGGGGGTAAAAAATGGGGGAAGGGGGGGGGGTCAAAAAAAAATTTGTATTTCTTAAAGCACCATCTATACAAATCCCTAAAAAAAAACACACCTCGTCGGGAAGAATTTGATGTCGATTCGTGGGGGGGTCAGTTGGGGGGGGAAAAGGGCACTTTGGGATTTTTCCCCCACTCGCATAAACCCCTTGTATAGTTATCCATGAAAAAAAACACACCTCCCCCTCCACCATCTGGGAGAACAATTATGTCAATCAGTCAGTCAGTCAATCAATCAGTGGTAATCGAGCTAT